>OX439133.1:20832946-21260446 GCA_949318235.1 Ecdyonurus torrentis
GATACAACAAACCATGAACACAAAATTTAATTTTAATTAAATGTCAAAACTGGAATACAATAGACCTCCTACAATTCCACTTAAAAATTTAGCTTTTTTTTAATTTTAATTGTTTAATCAAAACCCTATTGAATAATAAAATATTTGTATTTACACAGAAAAAAAGAAATAAATAAATAACATTTACTCTCCCCTCCGCATATAAATTAAAAACTTATTTAATTTCCAATAATTTGGACGTGATATGTTTATAAAATTGTGTAAATTGAAACAATAAAAAGTAATTACCAAATAATATTGTAAAAATGTCAATCATAATGTGTCAATAAAATTTATTAATGTAATTATCAGCACATTTTTTTATTTAATAAAAAATCTGTTCATATTTAAAATATAAATATTTTAGTGCAAATCAACAATTAAAATTATTATTATTATTTCCACTTTTTTATCATTTATTTAGCGTCAGTTTTAATGAGTTTTAATTGCTTTGTATTCATTTTATTAATAATCAAACATTGAGAGACCATTAGATTTTATAAATAGATGATTATAATTAATACTGAACCTAATAATAATTGTAATCATACTTTAATATACCTTAAAAAAAAAAAAAGGTAAAAAAGTAACCTCTTATATTTTTTTTAAAGACAAGATTTTTTTTTTTTTTTTTTTTTCATTTCGCATCCGTTTTCTTGTTTTTAGACCTGAATAAAGAACGTTAAAAATAAATTATTAATTATTTAGAACAATACATAAAAAAATCAAAATAAAACTTGATGTCAATTTAAGTAGATTAAAGCGTATAATAATTGTAATTTTCTCTCATTCATTCATTCATTCATTCATTCATTCATTCATTCATTCATTCATTCATTCATTCATTCATTCATTCATTCATTCATTCATTCATTCATTCATTCATTCATTCATTCATTCATTCATTCATTCATTCATTCATTCATTCATTCATTCATTCATTCATTCATTCATTCATTCATTCATTCATTCATTCATTCATTCATTCATTCATTCATTCATTCATTCATTCATTCATTCATTCATTCATTCATTCATTCATTCATTCATTCATTCATTCATTCATTCATTCATTCATTCATTCATTCATTCATTCATATTTTGATATATATATATATATATATATATATATATATATATATATATATATATATATATATATAACATTATATTATATTTATGTTTTTTATAAAAATAAAGTGAAATGTTTTACAAATATCATTTAGTTTTTACATCTAGAAGCATTTTTTAAGTGTTATATTTTATAATACGAATAAAAAAAATAATAGAAGTATAGAAACTTCCACCTGCTAAAATTTCTCTAGTACACATTTTCCTCGTTTTTAAAATACATTTCTTATTACTTCGTAAAATGATATAGCAAACAAGAAATATATCTGTTCTTTTCCTGCTTCATTTACTTTACTTTACAATACTTTTATTTTTTTTTTTCTTTTTCTGTTTCCAATTATTCTTTTCTTCAGTTGTAAATTTGTAAATTTTTGCTATAACGCGTAATAAAAAAATATGTTATCCTTATTTAACTTTCAAAACATTTCAACTGTTAACAGATTTTTATGTAAATATTTAATTTTTAAATAAATTATGTATTCACTGTCGCTATTTTTTCTTTTTTTTTTTTAAATAAATAATTGTATTTCCTTCTTTTAATTTTGTAAACTTAAACAGAAAAAAATATTAAAAAAATGTTTGATTTTCTGTGTTTGAAGTTGTTACATTTGATCGTTTTCTCTACTCTCTCTCTCTCTCTCTCTCTCTCTCTCATTCTCTCTCTCTTGATATTTTTCTCTTCATTTTTTCTTTCTTTGAAATATTATAAGAATATTTTTTCCTGGATTTCTATATTCTTTTGATTTTTTTTTTTTTTTTTTCATTTCATTTCAGTATTTTTATTATTATAACTGAAGATCAAACTTTTACTAACCTTAATAACAATCTATTTAAAAATACACCAGACCTGAACAGCTATAGATTTAGTAATAATTATAATAATAATAATAGATCTTCATTATCTAAGATTTATTATCTATTAGATTTAATTCATAGATCTTCATCTTTATTTAAGGCGCATAGAAGGTTTGTTTAACCCTATTACATGAACCTTGGCTAAAACATATGCCAATATAATTATACATAAAACACATAATTTATTAAACAAAAATTAAAACAATTTTCAAGTATTAGGTGGATGCATATACATCCTAATGACGTATGCGCTAGCTCAATCACAATTTTATTTAAACAAATTTAACACAGTGTAATATAAAGAAACTTTAATTTAACACAACATTATTTTAATATCATTGCAATGTCATTTAATAATAATAAAAAGTAACTTTATTAAGGCGTTATGAGAGCTTGACAGCCCTATTTTACAAAAACTTGACCACAACATTCAAAATTGTTATTTATATTCTGAAACATAATAATAAACCGTTTTGACATTGTTCCTGTTGTGGTATCTGTTAATGAACTTGTTGGTACAGATTAATTGGCAGCAAGAGACAAATTTAACCTCGAGGACAAACATTTACGTGTCATGCAGAAAGCTGCAGTTAATGGCACAGCTAACATCGTGCGCGAAGTGCTTAGTTTGTGATCCCTCTAATAACTACCATCTGTAGTTTCTATCAGTTTGTTGGTTATTCTCACCTTCACCTTGAATCAAGTACACTAAAAAAAAGGGTGAATTACTTCATTTACTTATTTACTTACTTATTTAAAAGATAAACACTTTTGAGTTATTATGAGCAGCTAAAATGATGCATTTTAGTAAATTCACACTAAAAAATTTCGTTAGTAATCAACGGAATAAATGTTTTTTCAACGGTTATAAGTGTTGATAATTAACGTTTCAAAACTCAACTCTTATTGTATTGAAAACTCAACGCTTAAGTACAATTTCACTTTAAACGTTGATTTATCAGCATAAATACAGTTGATAAAAACCGTCAATTTTCAACGGAATAAACGTCCTTCTCCACCTAATTAGAAATAATATAAAAACTTACTTTACACAATTTCCTGTGTTCTATGCGAAAAATCAAAATATGCATAAGAATAAATAGTGTTTATTTTTTATTCTTTAACTAGAATCAACGAAAAAAAAATTTGAGTTTTTTTTATTTCTGCCCAAAAAGTGCGTTTTTTTCGAAAAGTTACCAACCCGTTAGAAATTTTATTGCATTTTTGGATGTAACTCGATTTTTCATACCCAAATCGGTCATCCAAAAACTTATGATACAGTATATACTAATTACCAGTTGAATTAGGTTCTTTTTCATCTAATTGTAATTAAGCGTTGATTATAAACGTTTGTGACGTCACACGTAAGCGTTAAATATCAACGTTTAAAGCATGACGAAACTGTGTACAAGCTTTTCAACGTTTAGAACGTCGATTATACACGTCTATTTTTTAGTGTGTTATTAACAATATATCATTTAAATTGTTTTGAGTTGTTTTTAGTTTTTTGGAGCTATTTAAAGTTAAAATTAGCTATTGGTTTAGTTTGCTAAAATTCATTACTTTAGCTGCCCATAATTACTCAAAAGTGTTTATATCAAATAAGTTAGGATTCGTAACTAAAGTAATGCATCCTTTTTTTTTTTTTTTTTTTTCTTTTTTTTTTTTTTTTTTTTGAGTGTAGGATTCCGGTGTTGGTGTTACAAGAGAAAGAAAAGAACGTAATAACAATAATTAAATAATAATAATAATAATTACAATATAAAATGAAGCTATAACATAGTATGCATTTTTTTTTATCAAAGTCATAAAACATAAGAGCGAAAAAAATACAATAAGTGGGAAAATATTAACCTGAAAAGAAAAGAAAAAGCCAACGAGAAAGAAAATTTTATTATCTCGCACGCATTTAATGAGGCTGACACTTTTGTGTGTTGGTTGATCTCATTATGCATACATCATTAAATATTATCTTGCTCCTTAATGCACTTTAAGGGGAAGAGAGTATTATGACACCGAAAGTAAAAAAAAAAAAAAAAAAAAAAAAAAAAACTGAAAAAATAAATGATACAGCATACTATAATGCATCAGTAAATAATTAGTATGTCATAGAGTTTTAATGTTACTAAATTAGTTTGAAGATAAAAAAAAATGGATTATACTATGTAACCTTTTTTTTTCCCCTACTATTATAAAATTTTTTAAAGAATTTTCATGAAAAGTATTTTATAATTTCTAATATAAAGTAAATAAAGTTTTAGAAAATATTCTTTTGGTTTTAATTTTTAGCAGATATGTAATATGAAAACTGAAAAAAAAAAATTCCTCGACCAATTAAGTTATGTAGACTTGCAACTTGTAAAATTAGATACCCAGGATCAGTTGTGGTGTTTGAGTGCGATTTTAAATATTTTTCGAATAGCACAAGAGCACGAACAGTTTATAATATGTACTGTTTGACGAACACTCTTTTGAATGCTGAGTATACCAAATTGACGCCTGACCTTTGCCACTTATCAGTTGTCATGAAGCACTTAAGAACAATAGTGATAACAATAACACGTCGGATCGTACCAAATCTCTCCTTAGTTGTGAGAGTTTTAAAATAGAGTGCATTGCTCTTCAGGTACCAAGTAAACCAGGGTTCCTTGACTCTGGTGCTCACTTCCAAGCTTGACTCTAGGCTGAATCATTCGGCTGCGTTATTGGAGAAAGTAGCTCTTCCTTAGAAACGGAGTACTTTGTACATAACTCAGGATAAGGCCTGTGTCGCAGTGGTTCTAATTGCCTGCATATACAAACATTTTGCTTTTTTCTGAACATAAATTTAATGTGTTCCCTTGCAATGGAGCTTATCGGTTTAGTGCGCGGGGGCGGGGTAAGATAAAGGTACCTTAATTTAACGCTAATGGGTTTTTGCATAGAAAATTTTTGAGTCCTAATTGTTGTGTCTTTGAGAAATATTAAAGTGAGAGCAGTATTGATGTCGCTATTGGATAAAATCCTCATAATCGGGCAGTGTTAGGGTAGAATGCCATTTTAGTCAAACACAAACTTCATGCAGCTCTATTTTTTTTTTTTAATTTTTTTTTCTTTTAGAATTTATTTTGAAATGTATCAGTTTTGTTTAGAATACATGTATTTTTTAATATTGAAAGTAAAAAAAATTTTAAAATATAAAATCGTAGGTCAAATTTTAAAAATTAATCTTTCACATATTTTAATAAAAGAGAATATTATATGTTACATTAGAGTATTATAAATTATAATATACGATAGTATGTATAATTTGTGAAATTTAATTCTTTTCTAAACCAATCAGGATTTTTTGGAGTTTGAAACACGTAATGTTGCATTAGAAATATATTTTTAAATAAATTGACTAATCAAATAAAAAAATTTAATAGTTTAAGACCTATGTTTAGTATTATAGCAATATATATATATATATATATATATATATATATATATATATATATATATATATATATATATATATATATATATATATATATATATATATATATATATATATAGCAATATATATATCAATATATATATCAAACTGCCAGTACAGCCACGCCGCCAGTCTTTGTACGTTTTTACCCATCCAAGAATTGACCACGATCGACGTTACTCAACTTCGGTGATCCAACGGGAACTGGCTTAGACAACGCCATAAGGCTGTTAATTATAACGGAGTTATTTTTGTCTGCGTGCAGTTGGCGCTCGACTTATACATTCTGCTTCCCCCCTAGACAAAAAACGATACATGTTTGCTTCTCGTGACATAAAACAAGTTACGCATTTTCTTCACGGGACAAAAAAAAAAAAAAAAAAAAAAAAAAAAAAAAAAAAGATAAACGATAAACGCATTTGCTTCACGTTTAAAAAAATGAGATAAACATTTACTTCTCTTGATAACAAATGAGATACACATTTTGCTTTACGTAATAAAAAAACGAGATACACGTTTTGCTTCTCAAGTAACAAAAATTAAGATAAACATATTTTCCGCTATAACATCTATATAATACACAACTTTTATGTAACCACAAACTATATTTAATCAAGTCATGAACATGATGGTAAAATAAAAAAAAATTATAATAAAAAAAGTGTAGCAAAGTTACAAAATAAAGCTGTAGATGATTGAAGTTCTACTTTAAAAAAAAAAGAAGACGATGAAGAAGAAAAACCTTCTTCATTCTAACAATCTTTATTCCCATGTGCACAATTGTATGTAGTATAGCATGATAAAGTTTTCTACTTTTAATTTTCTCTCTTGCTTGTATAGTATGTATGTACGCATGATAATTTTCTTCAAGATGTAATTACTACTATATTGTACCCTTATACAACTAGACCTTACTTTTTTTTTTCCTTAGAGCATCATTATCTACTCTATACAATCCATCTTAAACGTACTTTAACAAAAAGATTCTCTCTCTCTCTCTCTCTCTCTCTCTCTCTCTCTCTTTCTTCAAGATAGACACATTTTTATTAAAGTATTTTTTACTAAAGTATGCTAAATCTTTTATGACATATTTCTTGCATATTCATTCATTCATTCATTCATTCATTCATTCATTCATTCATTCATTCATTCATTCATTCATTCATTCATTCATTCATTCATTCATTCATTCATTCATTCATTCATTCATTCATTCATTCATTCATTCATTCATTCATTCATTCATTCATTCATTCATTCATTCATTCATTCATTCATTCATTCATTCATTCATTCATTCATTCATTCATTCATTCATTCATTCATTCATTCATTCATTCATCAAACTGGTTTTTTTATATATATTTTTAGTAGTTACGAAAAAAACGCAATAGAAGATTTGCAAATGTAGGTTTAGTGAGAAAATAAACAAACTCACAGCTCAACAATACTAACAAGATGCTAGCAGATGATTTTGTGTCCCCACACTAAAAAATAGACGTGTATAATCGACGTTCTAAACGTTGAAAAGCTTGTACACAGTTTCGTCATGCTTTAAACGTTGATATTTAACGCTTACGTGTGACGTCACAAACGTTTATAATCAACGCTTAATTACAATTGATGAAAAAGAACCAAACTCAACTGGTAATTAGTATATACTGTATCATAAATTTTTGGATGACCGATTTGGGTATGAAAAATCGAGTTACATCCAAAAATGCAATAAAATGTCTAACGGGTTTGTAACTTTTCGAAAAAAACGCACTTTTTGGGCAGAAATAAAAAAAACTCAAATTTTTCTTTTCGTTGATTCTAGTTAAAGAATAAAAAATAAACACTATTTATTCTTATGCATATTTTGATTTTTCGCATAGAACACAGGAAATTGTGTAAAGTAAGTTTTTATATTATTTTTAATTAGGTGGAGAAGGACGTTTATTCCGTTGAAAATTGACGGTTTTTATCAACTCTATTTATGCTGATAAATCAACGTTTAAAGTGAAATTGTACTTAAGCGTTGAGTTTTCAATACAATAAGAGTTGAGTTTTGAAACGTTAATTATCAACACTTATAACCGTTGAAAAAACACTTATTCCGTTGATTACTAACGAAATTTTTTAGTGTGCGGCTGTCTTGATTTAACATGCTTCTTATGGGGCAGCTGTAACTCGAAGGAGAATTATTTCTCGGAGCTGAAATTTTTACTGTAGCTTACTGAATCTCAAAGCTTTTGTTTTCCTGGATTTCAAGTCAATTGGAGTAAAATAAATATTTTGTTTCCAAAGTGTTTGAAATCCAGGAAAACAAAAGCTTTAATGCTCAGCAAGCTACAGTAAAAATTTCCGATCCAAGAAATAATTTTAACTTGAGTTATAGCTGGTCTATTGCCCCATAAGAAAGCATGTTAAATCAAGACAGGAACACAAAGTCATCTGCTAGCATCTTATTAGTATTGTTGAGCTGTCAGTTAGTTTATTTTCTCACTAAACCTACTTTTGCAAGTTTTCTATTGTAAAATAAAATATGTTTTTTGATATAACTTTTATCCACTTAAAATTAAAACTCCTGCTGATTACGTATAATAAAATTTTTAGACAAACGTAATTACTTTCAACGTGATTTTAATTAAAGCAAAGGATTAGACATTTTCTCTTTTTCTTTTCTTTTTTAATTTCACTATTTTTATTCACGAAATCTACCATTACTAAGCTCATAAAAAAATAGTAGTTACGAAATAATAGCTATCACGATTTCAATTTCATTTTAAGAACAAAAGCTTTTTTTATTATATATTACACACAGAACTGATATAATTTTAATTATATATGAATTACTGTTTAATTAATAATAAAGTGGAGTAACGTATAAATTTAATGTGTCTGTGGAAATGATCTTGAATTTAAGTTTATATTCCTTGTTTAATCTGAAATATCTTTAATACGTATAACATTTTCTGTTAAAGGCATATACCAGAAAAAAAAAACAAGTATTTGTACCAGGGTCGTGAGCTCCTGTGTTATTGCCCTATACTAAAAACGAATCCTTGTTTATGTAGTTCAAATTTTCACCGCAACAATCAACATAAAAAATGCAAGTGGCACTGCGATCTGTGTGTGAATTTTGAAATTCACGTGAATTTTGAAATTCACACACAGACCACAGCGCCACTTTTATACGTAACTTTGTATTCTTGCATTGTTACGGCGAAATTTGGAATTACATCATTAAGGGATCGTTTTTTCAACAAGATCTTTCAATCCTGTTTATATATCCATGATTTGTACCATAAAATACTAAATGGAAATCACGCAAATAACATTAGTTTGTCTCAAAACACCGTAGCAGTGATCAAAAAATTTCAATTTATATAGCATGCAAAACATTTTAATTTTAATTTTTACCTATTTCTGACGTCATAAACTGGAATTGTCACGCAAATAGCATACTCTACGGTATTTCCACGCTCTCTTGTGAGGCCACATTTACATTCTATTAAAAATTGTCAATAGTTTTGGAGATCCAAATTTCTGTTGAATTATTAAAAAGTACATGTTGTATTATGTGGTCTATACCTTTAACAAATTAAATTACTTAATTTCATTTTCTATACAATTCAATTCTGTGTAGTTAATTTCTCTTATATTTCAAGTATTAATTAATAATCTTAATCTATTTTATATTTATATTATAAGTTTAATCTTTTATAATATACATACAAATGATTTATTTATTAAAATAATAAATTGTATATAATTATTTGAAATGTAATAAAGTGAATGTGGTAGCTTTGTTTTTAAGGATTTTAATATAAAGCCTCGTATATTAATTTTGCAAGTAAATCCCAAACTTTTTAGACGTCATTTGAAAGTCATTAGTTATAACATTTATAATAACCATGGTAAATATTTTGGGTCCTGTAATCATCAACTGATGGAGAAAATAAATAAATTATGTTCAAAACATTTAAAGCTTTAAAAAATATTAGAAAAAAAAAAGTGCAATGACATTATTTTTTTTTCTTATGAATATTTAATATTTCATTATTATTGATTATTATTGTATCCTATGTATTTTAATGTTATAATAACCATATTTATTTAAAGGCATAGAGCAACTTGAACAAAAAACTTGTAGCATACTAATGCTAATGATTTGGCTGGAGTCATTAATTTCTCATTTATTTTCCATGCCCGATTTTACAGATGCGGTTTCATGAGGTCACAGATCACTGTTACAAATGCGCGAAAACATGCATCGAGCAACGTGTTGTGATCTCCCACTTCATGTACGCTCCTATCAGTGGCTCAAGCCTATGCTCGGTGAGGAGTACAGAGTTACGCGTCAGCTGCCTTCACCACTCAGCCATACCAACTCAATAACAACAACTGCTAAGACTTTATAAATCAGTTTCTAGCAAGTTCTAACTCAACCTCTCTCTCTCTCTCTCTCTCTCTCTCTCTCTCTCTCTACAAAATAAGTGAAAAGATTCAGACTAACAAGCTAATGTAATTAGTAATTACCCATGAGTAATGTAAATTAAATTAGACTATAGTAAAGTTATATGAAGTATAAAGAAACTAAAACTATAGACGTACAAGCCAAAAGTAATTTTATATTCACAGTAAAAACTTTAGTGTGTATTTCTTAAAACATATTTTACTACACTGGGGATTTTTTTTTTTTAATGGAAGTTATTGGTTTAAAAAATTCTTAAAACTTTTCTTTATCTGAAAACACGTAAAAGTATGTCTAGTATTTCTCATTTAAATATATCCAGAATCAGTGCAGTAGTTTTCTCAAAAATCACAGTAAACGTTTTTTTCTCCGCAAGCGTAATTTTAAAGGCATAGACCACATATAACAACATGTGCCTTTTAATGAATAAACACGAAATGGTATCTTTAACACTAATGACAATTTTTACCAGAATTTTAATGTAGCCCCACAAAAGAGCGTGAAAATACTGTAAAGTATGCAATTTGCGTGACTATTAATGTTCATGACATCAGAAACATGCAAAAATTAATTCTAAAATGTTTTACGGGTTGCAAAAATCGAAATTTTCTTATCCCTGCTACGGTTACTAAAATTAATATGCAGTATAATATTCCAAAGTTGTATGGGTTGTGAACATCATTCCATCGATGACATCTATTTTTAAAGGCATAGATGAAAACATAATCATTTATATCACAAAACACTTGATGGGACTTACATAAATAACTTTAATTGGTCTCAAAACCCAACTGTAGCACCGTAGCGGTGATCAGAAAATTTCGATGTATGCAACCCGCACAACATTTTCATACTAGTTTTTGTCTGTTACTGACGTCATAAACAGAAATATTTACACAAGTTGCATACTTTACAGTTTTTTCACGCTCTCTTGTGGGGCCACATCTACATTCTTGTAAAAATTATCATTAGTTTTTTAAATCTCATTTTGTGTTTAATGTTTAAAAGAACGTTTTGTTTCATGTTTTCTTTGCCTTTAAGAACTCATTATACATGTATTATTTTTAAAAACTATCTCAGATATTTAATTGTTGTTTTAATAGTTTATGAATCCCTATTTTTTATTTTTTTTTTCTTAAATATTATTCATGATTCGTTTCGTCTATTGTTTTGAAAAGCAAGAATTTTAAACATTTAAAAGAAAAAAGTAGCTAAAGTACTTTTAGACCGAAAAACAATGTTTTCCAAGAGTTCAACTTCCAGAAATGAAATAATGGTGTTCTTAATATTTTGACTTCTTAAATGAATGTCTGTAAAGTTTGTTTCATAATGGGAAAGGTTCAGAGGCTATATAGTATCTCCAGATGTTGAATCTCTATGGACATAAAATTTACTATCGTTTTAAAGCTCAGCTGCTTTAAGTGAATTTTTCATAAAGGTTAAAGTTAGGTTTGGGAAAAAAAAAAAATAAAAATAAAAAAAAATAAAAAAAAATAAATAAAGGAACATTTGAAATTATTTATACGGCAACAGAACAAGTTCACAAGTACTGAATACAGTATAGTTCACAACATGCAAACAATACATTTTTTTTAAAGTTCATTCAACATTGAGTTTTATGAGTTTTAAATTTCATAACCTCGTTTACATGGAAATTACTTTTTTTGTCTCCTTTTTATTCTAGTTTTTCTTTCTTTACAATTGTCATTTGATTTTTTTAATGAAATTTCTGCCTCCTCTCCGTTAAATCTATAGGGTGTATGCACATGACGTCATATTTATTGCGCTTGGATGCCATACTGGAGTAATAAATAACATTGCTCAGCAAAGGACAAACTTTGTTTTTGGCTATTTTCTTTGCGATATTATGGGTTAATTTTCTTTTAATTATTATAATTTCTCTCCCATACTTGATATACTAATTCACCTATTAACAGCATCAATGTTCTAAAAAATATTGCTTATTTTTTTTAAACTGGCAAAATGTCATTTTCCTATGCTGTCCATGTTATTGAATGATCCAACATGGTGTTGACTTTAACATGAATGCACACACCCTATCTACTCAAAGCTTTTGAGTGGATTGACTTATTATTGTATTTTTTTTAAGGCGGGAAATCAGGTACTGCGGGATTTGACTAAAAAATTGTAAAGACAGAAAAATCTGCAATTTTGTACAGTGATACATTATATAGGATATGGTATCTTCAAAAATGTAAAAAATTTGGGAGCTCACCATGCTAGATTTTTAATTATGATTTTTTGAAGTCCTTGTCCTATAAGAGCCCATGTTAATTTCAATAAAAAATTTCTCTCTTATCTGATGGTCATGGGTTCTGAAAATTTTATCATAGGTAGCTGTTACTATTAACTTTCAAATGGCATCATACAGTTTCAAAGTTTTCTTTTTAAATTCTGAGATACAAGCCATCTATATACAACCCTTAACTTTCTAAAGCATATTACTAAATATTATATAATATGGCATTGTTTTAAATGTAAATAATTGTTTGACTTCAAGAAGTTACTTTATTAATAAATAAATATATGAATGCACTCAAAAGTTTAATGTTATATAATATTAAAGGAATAGACCGGAGAAAAACATAAGCATTTATATCACAAAACACTTGATGGGACTTACATAAATAACTTTAGTTTGTCTCAAAACCCAACAGTAGCCCCGTAGCAGTGATCAGAATATTCGATTTATGCAACCCGCACAACATTTTCATACTAATTTTTTCATGTTTCTGACGTCATAAACATGAATTTTTACGCAAATTGCATACTTTACAGTATTTTCACTCTCTCTCGTGAGGCTACATTAACATTCTGGTAAAAGTTGTCATAAGTTTTGAAGATCCCATTTCGTGTTTATTCATTAAAAAGCACATGTTGTTTTATGTGGTCTATGGCTTTAATATGTAAATATATTGTAAATGAATATTATAATGCAGTTATATGTATGTAGAGTTGGTAGTACTACGTGACCAGCTGGTATCTAACAAACTAAACGGTCATCAAATATAAAATTAACATAAATTATATGTTATTAATATTTCATAAAGGAATAGACCAGAGAAAAACATAAGCATTTATATCATGAAACACTTAATGGGATATACATAAATAACTTTACTTTGTCTCATAACCCAACACTAGCCCCGTAGCAGTGATCAGAAAATTTAGATTTATGTAACCCGCACGACATTTTCATACTAATTTTTGCACGTTTCTGACGTCATAAACATGAAGTTTCACGCAAATTGCATACTTTACAGTATTTACACGCTCTCTCGTGGAGCTACATTAACATTCTGGTAAAAATTGTCATCAGTTTTGAAGATCCCATTTCGTGTTTATTCATTAAAAAACCACATTTTGTTTTATGTGGTCTATGGCTTTAATATTTCTGCATGTAAGAATATGTAAATATATAAATTTAAATAAATATATTATTCAATTATGTATGCAGACTTTAAGGTAGTTTATTGACCAGCTGATATCTCACAAACTGAATTGTCAAGAATTATAAAATTAATATGAATTCATGATGAAATGTTATACTTAAAAGTTTAGTTATGTCAAATACATGCAAATACGATTGAATAGTAAAGTTGTTCTACTTTTAAGATGACGTATAAATATAAAAATTCATATTTTAGTGCCAACTTTTAAGTCAAATTAGAAACTTTTTTGAAAAGTTAATATAACAATTTTTTAATTAGAAACCAGTTTTACTCATATTTAAAAGCTTTCATTTTGTTGGTCAGAAATACACAGATATAGGAAAAAAAAAAAAAAAAGAAAAAGAAAAAAAACGTCATTTTTATTTAATTTTTAAATAGCAAACTAAGCTTCAAACCGCAATCTAAACCTTAGTTTTAGGTCCTACCAAACTAGAAGGAATGAGAAAAATGATTTTATTTTTTCAACAAATGATAAAAAATTATGTTTCCCTTATGCTTGACAATGCATTAGACACCACAAACATGGCGACAAAGCGCAAAGGATATGCAGCCAGTCTATCATGCATATAGCTTCATGTATACATTATACTATAATTAGCAAATACTGTTGAACTTATGTAATGGTAATGGATATCCGTTACTGAATGCGGCGTGCGTGGAGCCTCATTCGTTAAAAAAAAAAAAAAAAGTCTATAGCTATATATAAATGTATATGCGAATGCGGGGTTAAAATATAATTTCTATAAAGTAAGAAAGTTGGCAGAATATCTAAAGAATTTACTTTCTTGCTAATTACAAATTTACAAATTTTAAAACACAAACGCAATAAAGCTAAGAAAAATATCTGTATTAATCAAAAGTAAGATAAATAATTTACAAAATAAATTTTAATTCAAAATATAATAGCCTTTTTTTTAGTGACATAAATAAATAAATAAATTTACTAATACTCGTGAGTCTAAAAGTTTGTAAATTATACGAATAGAATAATTAATCTTAGAAAAAACATGAATAAGGAAACTTGTATAAGTTAGTATTCTCACACGCTATATTTTCTTAATTAACTAAATTTTACTGTCTAAATTAACAAAGTTTATAGTTGAGAAAATATATTTTTCTTTGTCACTTTTGTCTAGTTTATTTACATTGTTATAAATAAATAAGTCAACTTCTTTCTTCTCTTCTAACAAGTGGTGTTTTATTTTCTTAAAGGAATAGACCAGAGAAAAACATAAGCATTTATATTACAAAATACTTGATGGGATTTGCATAAATTACTTTAGTTTGTCTCAAAACCCAACAGTAGCCCCGTAGCAGTGATCAGAAAATTCAATTTATGCAACCCGCACAACATTTTCATACTAATTTTTGCATTCATAAACATGAATTTTCACGCAAATTGCATACTTTACAGCATTTTCATGCTCTCTCGTGGGGCTACATTAACATTCTGGTAAAAATTGTTACCAGTTTTTAAGATCCCATTTCGTGTTTATTCATTAAAAAGCTCATGTGGTTTTATGTGGTCTATGGCTTTAAAGGCGTAGAACACCTTGAAAAATAAACATGTCTAATATCTTAACGTACCTAAATATTTATGTTTATTTGACTGGAGATATTGATTTCTAATTTATTTTCCATTCACAAAATTACAGCTGCGGGTTTAAGACGTCACACCTCACTTGTTTCCGCGTGCGTGAACTAGTGAGATAAGACATCAATAACCCACAGTTACCATTTTGTAAAAGGAAAATAAATTAAAAATCAATGATTCCGGCCAAATTAATATTGATATTAAGTATGTTAGCATGTAAGGCATGTTTTTCGTTCAATATGTGTTCTACGCTTTTAATTGCAATTTTTTTAAAAATATAATTCTACCTTGCACGGTAAAAA
The DNA here is from genome assembly GCA_949318235.1 of Ecdyonurus torrentis. Taxonomy (NCBI): domain Eukaryota; kingdom Metazoa; phylum Arthropoda; class Insecta; order Ephemeroptera; family Heptageniidae; genus Ecdyonurus; species Ecdyonurus torrentis. Next base: position 20,848,257 of record OX439133.1, read on the forward strand.
AATTATGTAGGTATTTATTTCTTTAAGGGTTGCATATATAGATGGCTTGTATCTCAAAAATTAAAAAGAAAACTTAAAACTTTATGATGACATTTGAAAGTTAATTGTAAGTAACAGCTACCTATGATAAAATTTTCAAAAGCCGTGACCATCAGATAATAGAGAAAACAATTATTGAAATTAACATGAGCTCTTATGGGACTAATACTTCAAAAAATCATAATTTAAAATCTAGCATGGTGACCCCCAAAATTTGTTTTACATTTTTGTAGATGCCATATCCTAATGTATAACTGTACACAATTTCAGATTTTTCTTTCTTTACAATTTTTTTAGTCAAATCCTGCAGTACAAGATTCCCCACCTTAACTGAATAATTGGTCAACTTCCGGTTACCTTTTAAACTCAGATAAGGTCCTACCTTTTACAACGTTGAATGAGAGAAAGTTTAAAATAATTGTTTTATTGCAATACCAATGCTCTTTGATGGAATATGATGTTTATGTTTTTGTTTTTTTAATTTATTTACTAGTATTTTAATTATTTTGAATTTTAATCGCCAATGCAATTACTTTTTAAGTTCTAACCATGTTTGGATTAGGTATAAGAGCGAGACAGACAATTGTCATGCCTAAATCTGGACCTCTCATTTTTTTTTTTTTTTTTTTTTTTTAAGGTGAATAATTATTTCTTTATTTATTCGGTTATGTATACAGTAGAAAATGTAGAATTTGGGAATAAAAGATTTTTCTACCCCTATAAAGTGGCTTGGAAGTAATTGAATTACTCCGCATTCTTATAGCGTGCTTTGCGTAAGATCAAAAAATGCATGGGTATGTGTTTACTTCTTGTGTTTGCTTTTGAATGTATCGAATGCACCTCTCTTCTGCCTTTCTCTCTCTCTCTCTCTCTCTCTCTCTCTCTCTCTCTCTCTCTGATATTGCTTCTATTCTAGCAAATATATCATAGCATAGCAAAGAGAGAGAGACAGAGAGAGAGAGAGAGAGAGAGAGAGAGAGAGAGAGAGAGAGAGAGAGAGAGAGAGAGAGAGAGAGAGAGAGAGAGAGAGAGAGAGAGAGAGAGAGAGAGAGAGAGAGAGAGAGAAATAGTAATAAAGCTGTATAGGTGTCAGATCAAATGACCACATGCATTTTGGTTCTTACAAAAAAGCAAGAGCTTTAAGAAGGTGGAGAAATGCAATTAAAATCCAGCCATTTCATTGGTGCGGCACATTCGTTTATTCCCAATTCCTATATTTGCCATTGTATAATGCTCTAAATTTCAGTTGGTAAACATTATAGCCTTGAACAGGTACTGATAATGATACTTAATACAGTTTTAACATACTACAGAAAAGGTATAGTCACATATCTAATTTACTTTCCATTCACAAAAAGGCGGATGTGAATAATGATGTCAAAGCTCGCTGGTCCACGCGCGTAAAGGGAGCAGTAGCGTTATTCTCCACATCTTTTTTATAATGGAAAATAAATTACAAATAAATGACTCCAGCAAAAACAACGTTAATTTTCAGGTATATTAGGAAATTTTCTATCATTAGACAATTTTTTTGTTGAACCTATTCTAAGCATTTAAAGAACCAATTATGACCCATTTAGAATGTCAACCACTGGGTTTATACCATATATAGTAAAATACTGAGCTATATAGTGTATATTATGCAGTCATGTTAAAGTCAACGCTATGTTGGATCACTCGATAACATGAACCACATAGGAAAATGACTCTTTTTTACCTTTTCTTTAAATACTAACGTAAGCAATATTTTTGAGAGCATTGATGTTGTTATTATAGGTTAAGAATCTCAAGTAAGAGAATAATATATAATAATAACAAAATACTAACTGATTTCACAAAGAAAATAGCAAATAAGCAAAGTTCCTATATGTCCTATGCTGAGCAATGTCATTCATTACTCCAATATGACATCCAAGCGCATTAAAGGCATAGAAAACATGAAACAATATGTGCTTTTTAATCATTAAACACAAAATGGGATCTACAAAACTGATGATAATTTTTAGCAGAATGTAAATGTATCACAAAAGAGCGTGAAAAAATGTAAAGTATGCAATTTGGGTGAATATTTCTGTTTATGACGTCAGAAACAGACAAAAACTAGTATGGAAATGTTGTGCGGGTTGCATAAATTGAAAATTTCTGATCAATTTATGTTACGGAGCTACAGTTGGGTTTTGAGCCAAACTTAAGTTATTTATGTCAATCCCATCAAGTGTTTTGTGATGTAAATGCTAATGTTTTCATGTTGTCTATGCCTTTAAATATGATGTCAACGGCATACAGCCTATATTAAGATCGTGGATGGCCTGTGTGTGCTGTTTCAATTCACCTGTCGATAAAATAATAACTTCATGGGATTATGATATAGATTTAACACGACAGCAAAATATGGAAGGAGTAGGAAAAAAAAAAAAAAAAAAAACTCAACTGCAGAAATTAAAATACTATTTGTACTGTGGTATTATTTTGCCAAGTTTCAACTCATACCGATAACACATAAATGTTGTATGAATTATAGCAAAAACTTATTTCTACTGAATGACGATTTTTTTTTAATCTCCTGTAGCGGAAATTAAAGTATAAAAATGGTTCAAAATAATATAAATCAATCAATTCAAAATATAGTTTTTTTTTTCATTTTTCATTTTTTTTTTTTTTTTTTTAGAATGTCTATTTTTTAAGTAAAAAGAAAATGTAATCATTTTTATTTATGTAAGTGGAAACAAAATAATGTTGATTATAAATGTTTGTTTTTATTATTTCATAAAGTGTCGTCACTTATTTCCGGTTCAGTTGATAGGACTCATTGTCCTGGCTGCGGCTTTTGTTCAATTTTTAATAATTTATTATGTATATTTCATCTGTTGCTAATTTGTTGTTTGAACAATAAAGACTATTATTTATTTATTTATTTATTTATTTATTTATTTATTTATTTATTTATTTATTTATTTATTTATTTATTTATTTATTTATTTATTTATTTATTTATTTATTTATTTATTTATTTATTTATTTATTTATTTATTTATTTATTTATTTATTTATTTATTTATTTATTTATTTATTTATTTATTATTTATATTAATTCCTAATATTTAATTGTTGTGATGTTAAGAATGAATTACTAATACACTTAAAATGTTACTTCGATACTAAAGGAGATAGGTCAGTGCTATTTTAGATCATGCCGTTTATTAAAAAAATAATCGACAGCCGAATCGATAAATTTCTGTCTTTTTATAAAGTTTGTGCTATGCTGAGCAATGATATTCATTACTACAGTATGGCCTCAAAGTGCATTACAAATGACGTCATGTGGCTACACTCTAAAGAAAGGTAATAAAATACTAAACTATAATAAAATAATAATGATAAAAAATTAAGATTAAAAAGTTGAAATTAGAAATTTTGCATCAGCTCACAAATTTTTCATCCATATTTCTATAGTGGTTTACCCTGAAAATTTTATTAGTGGTGACAAAATTAGCTTTAAAATTTTATCATTATATATCAACGTGGCTGTGGCCAAAGCGCTTAAGGGCATTTTAAGGTCACCACATAAAGGGCGTATTTGCAATTTTGGCCAAAATCATTTCATTCAATTTTTTATAAAGGTTATCATTTTATTAAATGAATAAAATGATAACTGAAATTTTTATGTTATTTCGACGATTATTTTTAAAGCCATATAAACTAATATATTTCCGTCGTGCAGAAAAGTCTGGCCAACCAGCAGTTTTTACTTCTGCAAAATTATGAAAAATGCACATACGCCTTTTCTGCAAACTGGCCAAATGCACATACGTCCTTTGGCCGCGACCACATCGATATATTTTTTTATTTGCTGTATAATTTAAAATTTAAATATAAAAATACAAATTAATGCATTATTTATTCATTTTTCCACTATATAATTATAACATGTTATTATGTGGAAAAATTTATAATCAAAATTTAAATAAATAATCATTTAATACTTAAAATTACTAAATTATAGAATGAAAATAGTGATGAAGTATTATACTTCAAACAATAAAATAATGTATACTTGAAAGATAGAGAAATGTATCACTTTAATTTGAAAAGCTAATTGTTGAAAAGCTCTGCTATACTATATACTAGATATAAGATAAATTAAATTAAAGTCTTTTGTTTTATATCTTAATTGGTTTGTTTGTACTACTTCGTTTTATTACAGAGTTAAATCTACACAACACACAGAGAGAGTGTAGTGATTGCAATTAGATTAAGTTTTGTTTAAGTGGGGAAAATAAGCAGAGAAGAGATGAGAAGAATATCACTACTTTGTTTTAATAGTTACTTTATTTGTACAAGAATTTTAACTCAGTAAAATAGATACATAAAAAACTAGTCTTATTTTCAAGAATTTATAATGTATATTCTTTGTTTTCTGTCTGTCTGTCTGTCTGTCTGTCTGTCTGTCTGTCTGTCTGTCTGTCTGTCTGTCTGTCTGTCTGTCTGTCTGTCTGTCTGTCTGTCTGTCTGTCTGTCTGTCTGTCTGTCTGTCTGTCTGTCTGTCTGTCTGTCTGTCTGTCTGTCTGTCTGTCTGTCTGTCTGTCTGTCTGTCTGTCTGTCTGTCTGTCTGTCTGTCTGTCTGTCTGTCTGTCTGTCTGTCTGTCTGTCTGTCTGTCTGTCTGTCTGTCTGTCTGTCTGTCTCTCTTTAACGAATAGATAATTATTTGCTTTAAAAAAGAACAAATCTTTTCAATTATCGCCCACTGATACCGTCCATTTCAAATAACAATTTTTGTTTCAATAAAAAAGCAAGTAAGCATTATGAGTATCATGACGCCATGATATGTTTCAGTGTAGGCCAGGATTAAACCTTTTATAAGTATGGGCTTTAATATATGATCTGAGGCTTACCAGACCTCAGGCTTAACCCGTTATCACACTCTTCTGAGCTCAACTTCCAGATCTGTGCATACCAGACCACTGACTCGCACAGAATCTAAGAGTTGGCAGCAATCGCGTTAGCAAGCCATGGTCAAACTGCCAGCACAGCCACGCTGCCAGTCTTTGTTCGGTTTTTACCCATCCAAGTATGTACTACGCTTGACGTTGCTCAACTTCAGTATGATCCAACGGGAACCAGTTCAGGCAACGCGCTAAGGCTGTGTATTTTTTCAATAAACGATTATTTAAGAAATATCAAACACCCTTTGCTGTAGCGGACTGTTAACATGTGAGATATACTGTAGTACATGAAAAAAAAAAAAAAAAAAAAAAAAAAAAAGTTTTAATTATGATATGATTAGATATCACATTGGTGATTTAATATATTATATATATATATATATATATATATATATATATATATATATATATATATATATATATATATATATATATATATTATATATATATATATACATATATATATTGTAAAAAAAGGCTGGAAAAAGGTTTAGGGTTCCTAACATACTATTCTTTAGCTTTGCATGACGTTTTTTGTCTCTTTCTTTCTTCCTTTTTGTAAAATTTCTGCACTAAAGCCGAAAATATAATAATGGGGAATATTATATTAGTTATTATATATTAGACATTTTAAAGTGCTTTCATCATATAATATTTTTCTTCTTCTAAGTTTTCATTAACGATAAGTAATGTTAAATATTGTACCTACTAATATTCAAAGAAAAAAAAAATCTTTGTTACACAGATATCAACCATTGTAAATATTTAATAAATTGAAAATTTTTTAAATGGTTTTTAATATTGTATCAGCAACATGTAAAATAATTGTAGATGTCAATTTCAAATTATGAAATATATTTTATTATCTTTGCACTTATTGAATATATATCTTGTTTAAAGTTTCTTTCTTCATTTCAGATTTATTACTACCTTACTTTAAAAGTGTTGAACAGTTTACATTAGTTCCATTATGTTAATCTCACTAGAAAGAGTCAAAAAAAATTTTAACTATAAATATATTGAGAATTAGCAAAATTTTACTTAATTTATATAATTTATTTTAAAATATATAAATTAAATATAAAATATATAAATTAAATATAAAATATATTAAAAATTAAAATTTAATTTATTTTAAGTTTAAATATATTTTTTATTTTTGCTAATAACATAATTTAAATTTTTTTTTTATTTTAAATAAAATTAATAACAAATAGTAATATTAATTTATCAAATTTGATTTGAAATTGAAAATTTATTCTTTTTTTGAAGCATAGCTCTATTATGTATTTAAAAATTACTGTAAATTTATATTTCATACAGATTTTGTAGGTCATTTCCTGCAACGATTCTATAGGTAAGATAGGACACGCCAATATCAATTGTCAATTTTTTGGTGAAATTCCCTATCTTTTAACATTGAACAAATGACACGCGTAATTTCAAAAAGTCGTTCGTGTCCTATCGTGTCTGTAGAATCGTTGATTTCCTGATCATTTCGTATGGTACTATAAATGTGCGTTAAATTTTTTTTGTTTCTTTTCTTGTAAGAAATAGAATTTATCTTGAAGGTATGTTGGAATAAGATTTAGGGTCCCTAACAAACTATCGTATGCTTTGCAAGACATGATTTTATTATTATTATCTTTTAACTACTGCAAGGAGGCCTAAAATATTTCAATGAGGAATAATATTCACAATTCTACGTGTTTTCAGCAAATAATTAATTTCTTCTCAATTTTCATAAGCGATAACTTCTATTGAAATTTTTAGCAACTGATATTTAAAGAAGGAAAAAGGTATTCAGTGCTACGCTGGTATCTACCATTGTAAATATTTTATATACCGTATAGTCATTATAATAACTTTGTTGTAATTTTACATTAAGGGAGTAGGGTTCTGATCTAATATCTCAAAAACTACAAGTGTTTTGGGTCTAAATTTGGTGTCATTGTGTAGTTAAGGCTCACACCTAGCCGTGATAAACATTTGATGATGTTTGACCGCCCCGAAAAAAAGAAGAAAAAATATTGAAATTAACATTGGGCCTTATGGGCTTAAAATTTCAAAAAAATCATATAAAATTAATTTGCATGGTGACCCCCCGAATTTTTTTATATATTTGAAATTGTCTCAAGCTGAAGTATCATTATGCAAAACTTTATATTTTTTTGACGAGAAACGTTTAAGTCTAATGGCCGACGTCAGTCCCCTACTCCCTTAAGTAACAGGTCAAGTAATTATAGTTTGTCTATTATAAACTGTATTATCAATATCCCTTACATGTCTTCCGAAACCCTGTATACATCTGTAGACATGCCTGAAACAAGCTTTAAATTCTAGCGCCGCAATTGGCAGCAGTTTTGTAGTAATTACCTAAATTTTTTATACCGTTAACATTAAAGTATATAATTTCTTCAAAACTTTAACGATAACGTTCACACTAATTTGTCCCCAACTATAACGTTAACTTAAACGTTAATTTGCGCCAACGTTAACATTTTTTTTAGAAGATATTAATTTTTTATGACTTATTCATTAATTTCAATATTTATGAAGTTAATTTTTACTCATATTACTTATCTATAAATTAAACAGTTTTTTATTAAAATTATTTCTGTTACCTGGAAAGATGATTTTGTTATTTGACGCCATGTTAACTTTAAAATTTGTTAATTTACAACTATAACGTTGCTTTTTGCAATGATGTTAATGTATATTATAAAAACCACAAGTTAACGTTATAGTTAACTTAACGTTAACGACTTACGTTAAACGACGAATGCAAGACTGTAAAACTACTAATATTGCTTTACGAGGTTCGAGGTCTTGTTCTTATCTGAGCGCAAGGATTCTCAGTGTTTACGTCATACATTTCTTTGTTTCTGAATTTTAGTTAGCCTTATCCAGGTTGATAAGTATAGATAGTTCAAATAGCCAGCAAACGTATCGCAGTATTCCTCTTTAGAGAGAGAAATTTAACTCGTGTTTAAAGAATCGGAAGACATGTAAGGGACAATGCTGTATTATTATTAAGTAATTATTTTAACATGTTTACGAGTTTCTTTCATTTGCAACTGCACGCTTTGTTATACAGTAATTTATTTCTTAGCGAGCCATTCTACTCTTTCTTATGTAAGATAATGTATTGTCAAGTACTCATGAGTATACGATTATTTTGTTGAATTGAAGCATCATGTATATGCAATTATACATTATATGCAATTATACAGTGTATTTATTAAATTTTATTTTAAAAATTATACATAAAAAAAATATATATGTTATTTTTTAAATTATTTTAACTTTAAATATATTGTTTTACTGTTATTAAGTTAAATTATAGTTTAAACATTATAAAAATCATCATTAAATAATTAATCAAATCACATTAGATTCAAAAAAAATTTTATTTAGAGATCTACGTATTTAATACATACGTATTAAATTAAAAAAAAAATAAATTTATAGACAATTTCGTATGGTAATTTTCTAAACATTTGTGCGATAAAACAAACATTTTTATTTTTGCGTATATTAAATATACTTTATCTTTGAGGTGCGCTGCTGTAAGATTTAGGGTCCCCAAAATACTATCCATTACCACTACAAGATTTTTTTTTTTTTTTTTTTTTTTTTTTTTTTTTTTAGAAAACTACTGCATGGGGCTGGAAATATTTCAATGAGGAACGCTAATTCTTTTGTATTAACCTCTACGTGCTTTCTGCTTATTAATTTTTGTTCTTAATTTTTATAACCAATAACTTTTATTGAATATTGGAGCTACTAAAGGAAAAATTATTCAGTGCTGCACTGATATCAGCCATTGTAAATATTTAATGGAGCCTATCGGCTTAACGCTCGGTAAGACGCGGGGAAAGATATGAGGGTCCCCTAATTTAACATTACGCTTATAGAAAAAAACTTTTTTTTTTTTTTTTTTTTTTTTTTTTTTTTTTTGAGAAAACTATTTTACCAATTTTGGATATATTTAAATGAGAAATACTATACATACTTTTACGTGTTTTAAGCCATAGAAATTTTTTAAACCGATAACCTCCATTTATTGTAAACAATATCATAGTTTTGTGGAATTTGTTGTAACTTTACACATTAAGTGACTAACAAAATTATAGTCTATCATTTATGCTGTAATATGATAAGAAGTATGAAATCTTCTTAAATGTATACTTTTGAATAATTTTTTGTTTTCAGTTTCTTTCTTCAGTTGAAATCGCACGCAATATTATACAGTACAATTATTATTTGACATTAAACCATTCAAAAATGTTATATACTAACGTAAGAAAGTAATTGTTTAAAGCCATAGACCACATGAAACAACATATTGTGCTTTTAAATGAATAAACACGAAATGGGATTTTCAAAACTGATGACAATTATTACCAGAATGTTAATGTAGCCCCACGAGGGAGCGTGAAAAAACTGTAAAGTATGCTATTTGCGTGAAAATTTATGTTTATGACGTCAGAAACATGCAAAAATTAGTAAGAAAATGTTGTGTGGGTTGCATAAATTGACTTTTCTGATTACTGCTACAGTGCTACAGTTGGGTTTTGAGACAAACTAATGTTATTTATGTAAGTCCTATCAAGTGTTTTGTGATATAAATGCTTATGTTTTTCTCTGGACTATTCCTTTAAAAGAATCCTCTTGGCTTTTAAGTTAAAGTGATAATGAATTAGGATAAAATTACTTTCCTTCAAACTGAACTTTATTTATGGATATTTTCTTTAAAATTTATGTTCAAAGTAAAATACAATGTAAGTTAATTTTAAAATTATTTTAATTATAATGATATGTTGTATTATGCTGTAGTTCATTTTAATTATTTTGTTATTTTAAATAAAACTAATAGTAGAAAAAATATATATTTTAAGAATTTATCACACGAAAACAAATAATTGTAATAACATAAAAAACTAAATTAGATCCTAAAATTATTATATTTTCCTTCTTCACATAAAGCTCTAATCTATTAAAAAAATAATAATAAAAAAAAGAGTTAATTTCATAGATTATTTTGAAGGTACTCTCTATCTCTTATCTCTACTCTAGCATGACGATACCGAAAAATAACATGAACATATTTCAGGGTCTTAATATTATACATTTTGTCACATTATAACTTTGGTATGGCAAGACCCGGAAGAATATGACTTTTACGTATTGTCGTGCGTTAAAAGCAAACATTTGTTTTCACAGTGTATGAAATAGAATTTATCTTTGAGGTGCTCTAGTATGAGCCTTAGCGTTCACAACATACTGTCATTTTGCATTGCAGGACTATGACTTTATTATTATTATATGTTCTTTATTCTTATGTAACACCAACACCGGAATCTTACGTGATTTGAGGTAAAGGTGAGAATAATCCAGTACCAAGTATGTTAGAAAATGCAGGTGGTATATAGAGGGGTCACAAACTAAGCACTTTGCGCACGATGTTAGCTGTGCCAAGAACTGCAACTTTCTGCATGACACGTAAATGACTGTCCTCGAGGTTTAACTTTTCTCTTGCTTTTATTATTATTATTATTATTATATAGTATATTTATATATATTTTTTATTATTTTTATTTATTTATTCATTATCATTTTACAAACTACTGCAAAAATGCTGAAAATATTTCAATGTTCAATGAAGAACACAATAAAGCTTTTTTTTTTTTTTTTTTTTTTTTTTTTTTTTTTTTTTTTTTTTTTTTTTTTTTTGGAAAAATTTACCACTGTTCACCGAGCTACCGATATTTAAAGAAGGAGAAACGTATTTATAGTGCTACGCTGATAACAATTATTGTAAATATTTAATACATTGAAAAACATAAAACATGATTCTAGCCTTGTTGTAATTTTCTATCAAGCAACAAAAGTAATTATAACTTATGTATATAACAATTAAACTTGCATTTATAATTTCCTACATATAGTAACCGTAGAATTAGTCCTCCTATTAATAAAGTTTTTCGTTTTAGAATTTATAATTAATATGAAATTGAACTTATTTTATAAAAATTTATGTTGAAAGTAAAATACAAAATCCATATTTTATTTTTAAATATTTTAGTATTAAATAATATATACTGTCTCATGCACTAAATAATTTTAATTAATTGTGATATTTTGAATAAAACTAATAATAACTATAGGACTATTTTTTTATTTCATTTTTTCTCTTGGTAAAACTACTTCTCTAAAGCCAGAAATATAATAATGAGACAGTTTTATATTTATTGCACTCTTTAAAATGTGTTTTCAGTTACTATTTTTTTTCTTTTAAATTTCAATGACCGATAACTTTCGTCAAATATTAGTGCTAACAGCTAACTGATATTAAAAAAAAAAAATAAATAAAAAAAAAAAATAAGAAGAAGAAAAATTGGTGTTACGCCGATATCAGCCATTGCAAATATTTAATATATTGAAAACTTTTTTTTAATTACATTTGGTTTTAATTTTATAACAAGCAATATGTAAATAAATTATAACTGGTCAATTACATGTTTAGAAATGTATTTAAATGCACTTATTGAGTACATAATCTTGTTTTTAAGTTTCCTTTTTCATTTGAAATTAATCTAATTTTTTGTATATACAAAATACATATATTCGACATTTACATCAAAGAGTTACGATGATGATCAAACAACCCATCCTAGAAGAAAAGTTAATTGCTGAATCAGCTGAATTAAATGTATACAATGGATAAATGCACCTAATTTATTTAATTTAATTTTAAAATTTTTACATCAAAAAGAAAATATATCAGTTAAATTTTAATTTAAAATATATTAGACTTATGCTGTTAATAATTTTAATTATTTTGTAATTTAAATAAAATTATTAAAAAAGTAATAATATCAATTTATCAAATTTAATTTTAAAATTAAATTTTATTGTCTTTTTGAAGCAAAGCTCTATATTTTTATTTAAAAATAAAAATTCAATTTTATATATTTCGTACTTATCGAAAATCATTTCGTAAGATACTCTGTAAACATATTTTGCGTTGAAATCAAAAATTTTGTTTTGTTTTGTTTTGTTTTGTTTTGTTTTGTTTTGTTTTGTTTTGTTTTGTTTTGTTTTGCGTGTATGAAATGGATTATATCTTTGAGGTGTGTTGGAATAAGATTTAGGGTCCCCAGCATAGAATCGTATACAATACAAGACCTTATTTTATTAGTATTCTCTTTTAACAACTGCAACGAGGCCTAAAATATTTCAATGAGGAATTCTATACACAATTTCTACGCATTTTCACCAAATTATTACTATTCTTCTTAATTTTCAAAACCAATAGCTTCTATTGAAAATTATAACCATTGATATTCAAAGAAGTAAAAAAGGTTTTCTGTGCTACGCTAGTATCAACCATTGTAAAAATTTTATTTACTGTAGTCATTATAATAACTTTGTTGTAATTTTACATTTAGTGACAGGTCAAGTAATTATAGTTTGTCAATTATGTACTGTATTATCATTATCAATGACTCTTACATGTCTTCCGAAACACTGTATAAATCTGTAAAACACGCCTGAAACAAGCTTTAATAGAAAAATAATTTTAACTTGTGTATGTAACAATTTAATTTCTTTTAATACTTTCCTACATATAGTAACGAGCAGTCTACAATATCAAAACTTTTCGATTTAGAATATTTAAATAACTAATATAAAATTGCACTTTATTAAAATTTATGCTGACAGTAAAATACAAATGTATCTTTTTTTTAATTATCTTAATTTTTTTAAATATATTTAATTGGTTGTAATTTTTGAATAAAACTAAAAAAAAAAAAAAAAAAAAAAAAAACTGGTTCAAAATTAGATCTCAAAATTAAATAAACTCACTCTTCTGAGCTTATATATACAACGCCTTAATAAAGTTTATTATTATGTTTTAAAAAATATAATAAAACTTTGTGATTTGAAATAAAGATAACAACATTGATTTAATTTTTCACCAAGCGACAAATTAAAGTAATTATACCTTTTCAGTATTTAATTTTGATACATGAATACTACTTTATCAAATATTTTCATGTAATAATTTTTCTTTTTTTAATTTAATTCTTATCTTAAATGTGATAGTATCCATTATTCTAATTATACATTGTAATATATTCGCTTAAGTAAACATGTAAATGACATTTATTGTTCCTTGCTTCCTTACTTACATCTTACGATTTGTAATTTCGAATATTTCACTAATTGAAATTAAAACTTTATTTATAAATTTTTATGGTAAAATTTATGTCAAAAATAAAAGATATAAAACTATAAAAACTTTAAAATATTTAAATTTTATACATAGTATACTGAATTACGTTATTAATAATTATAATTATATTATTATTATTAAAAAAAAAAACTAATAAAAAAATACCTTTTTTTATATGAATACTATAATCTATATAATTTTTTTTTTAGCTTAATTGTATTGTAAAAGTAACTTTTAATTGCATATAAAATTTAGAGCTCTATTATGCAATAAAAAAAAAAGGATGAGAGGTGATTGCTTGCCCAAACTTACACCATGGTTGTTCTATCATACATCGGGTAAATAATAATAAATATAAAATAAAAGTCACATCAGAAATAATTAAAATTAAATTCGTTTAAACAATTACAAACAAAAACAAAAATGAAATTATACGTATTAATAATTTTTCATATTTTAAGAAGTAATTATACTGTTCTTTTTATATAAAAAAATTAAATTCAATTTTTGACTTTTTATTCTTATTTTCTCTCCATCACTGTAATCCTCCTTAAACATGAAATTGGTTTTACCATGTTCAATAAGATTGTCATTTTGGTCCAGGTAATAGTTTTTGCTGGTCCTTTCTATTCTTATCAGACGAGAGAGAACAACTTGAAATGTTCAAAAGCTTTACACAAATTACAAAAATCTTTTTAGCTTAGCTTATACCTTTTCTTATTCTTCTTCTTCATAATATAACAATACCCTTTCTTCTCTCTCTCTCTCTCTCTCTCTCTCTCTCTCTCTCTCTCCCTCTCTCTCTCTGTGTGTGTCTACCTACATTTGCCTATGATAATCTAATTTAGCCATAGAATATCATCCCATTTTTAACACTTTCGAAAAGTGTTTGATTTATTATTATTAATTAAATACCGTATTGCATTTTTTATTTTTTTACTTTTTTATTTTTATTTTTTAAACTTTAATGTTTCGACCTTTCGACACGACGAAGTAAAAATCAAACTCCCATAAGTTGCAACAGTAACTAGTGAAACCATAGTAAGGATGTTATTTTGATTGTTGTAACAATTTAAAAATATATAACAGATTATAGCTATGGTTTAGATGTGTAAAACACCTTAAACAAAAAGCATGTCTAATAATATACTAACATACCTAAATATCAACATTGATTTGACTGGAGACAATGATTGCTAATTTATTTTCCATTTACAAAATGGCATCTGCGGGTTTTTGACGTCACACGCATGGGGAAACAGGCGAGCTGTGACGTCATTATCCTGCAGCTGCCATTTCATGAATGAAAAATAAATTAGAGATGAATGACTTTGGCCAAATCAATGATGATATTTAGATATGTTAGAATATTATATACATGTTTTTGGTTAAAGGTGCTCTATGCCTTTAATTGTACTGTGGAGATAGCATATTATGGCCCTAAATATACTTTAAACTTGATAGTTCTAACCTTAGTCAATATTATAGCCAATACAATAGATAATTTGTCAATAAAATTACTACCATTGCGTTTAAAAATATTTGCAAAAAGAAAGTGAACATCAGAATATGCTATAAAGTCTTGTAATCTGCGGACGCAATTTAAAAAAGCAACTGATTCTGCAGGAAATTACTTTTTTTTTTCTTAGTACTTTACTTGCTTTATTTTTAATTTTAAGCAGACAATAATGTTAGAAAAGTAATTCTTATTTTTATGGTAGAATATATAATAAAAAAATAAATTGTTATACTAAAAATTGAAAAACACATTTTTTAAATTCATCAGCTATTATTATATCATCTTCATAAAAAAAAAAGTTAAATAAAAAACTAAAAAAAATGTAAAATAAAAAGTATTTGACTGTGAGTTAAGTCAAGCGATTTCAATAGAAATTTTATATTTAGCATCATAAACTTATTATATATGAATATGAGTTAATAAGCTCTTTATCATTATATTTTCTCATTTATTATTTTTATTAGTAATATTAAAAAAAAATCTCTTATAACTTTAATTGATAAAAATCTCATTAAAAAAAAAATAATAATTTAACCTCACTTAAAAGAAAGGGTTTAGTAGAGTAAATAAAAATTCCTCAAACTTTAACCATTTTCATTTTATAAAATCAATAACACTTAATCCATGCTACAATATTGTTCAGTAATATTTTTAATGGTTTATTATTATTATAAATATATTTTTTTATCTTTGTGCGAATTTATTACTACAATTATATTTTATTTATTTAATAATATATTAATTATACAGTATTATATTTGTACGAATTTATAGAACAATGTTTTTGTTTTTTTTTAAATTGCGTTTTTCAATATTTTTTTATCATTTTTATAAAAAAAACTTTTGGTTGTCTGTGGTAATTTTTTTGCTACGATTTAAAGTGTTTCAACAATTCTAAAGCAAAAATTCAAAATCTCAATTTAGCATGGTAAGTCCTATACCAAGCCAATATTAACATAAAAACTGATGATGACCCTTAATTGCCAGTGATCAACCGGATGTCTGACGACTTTGCTAATGACATGTGCTTATTAATAAGTAAAGTTGTCTCTTGAATTGAATTTATACACAAGTACACAATAGTATGAAGAATTTTATGCTATACAGTAAGTTTTGCTAGTTAAGGACAATTCAAACCATTTCTCGTTATTATTTTTTTTTTCTTGTAATACTTGTTATTGGTGATAACATATAGCTCTAGACCTGTAAAAAAACTCGAAAATCCTTTAAAACGATTTGAAAACTTTTTAGACCGGTTTGACTCGAAACTAGGTTTCAGCTCGAAATCGAGCTAAAAATCTCGAAAACGAGCCAAAGCTCGAAAATCAAGCTAAAACTCGAAAAATCGAGGTTCGAGCTAAAGCTCGAAAACGAGTTTTTCGAACCCAAATACAAAATCTCGTTTTTTTTTTTAAAAAATTACATTTTTTTTCAATGATAATTTCGTAAATAGATTTACATAAATTCCTAATGTTATTTTAAAATGATCTAGTAATGTTAAAATATTTAAATTTTGGTACGACAATTTGCATTCATTGATATAATGCAAGGTTTATATAAACCTTGGATATAATGGTATTTTTTATGCATTTTGAAATATGCCAACATGAAGTTATATAGACCAATGTCCATCTTAATATTTTTATTTATTTTTAATTTTTATTATTATTTGCATTTGAATTAAACAATTTTGCCTGCAGCACAATTAGCATTATTATTAACTGTTGTTTGAGATTTGTGGACAATGCCATCCTATCAAAACCCTTTCAGCATCTCGATTATATATATATATAAAAAAAAAAAAAAAAAAAAAAGTTTTTGGACCGATTTTAACTTAATAGCTCGTGTATTTTGACGACTCATTTACGGTCTCAACTTGAAGTAGCTCGTTTTCGAGCTGAAAACTCGAAAAAGCTCGAAACCCGGTTTGTTTGGTTTGTCTAAACCGAATACTCGAAAATGTTGCACTGAGTTCAAGTTCAGCTCGGTTTAAATTTACAGCTGTATATAGCACCAATCAGAGGAGCACTTAAAAAAACATGATATCCCTAATTTAACATTAAGCATTAAGGAGTAAAACGTTAGGAGTAAAACGTTGGGATTCTTTGTAACACTTTTCGACACTCGTAATTTATGATGCATCAAGCATCATGCATGATACATAGAGCACGAATGTTGCTAGTTTGTATTAACATAACGTAAGTAATTATGTTAAACATGTTATAACTATAACTACAATGCTATTTAGTATTAATCAATAATCACTATAGAATATTGCATAATTAATGAATAATGATATGCATAATTATATGTTGCAGTATGCAGCAAGCATAATTATAACGTGTTTTTTTTTTTTTTTTTTTTTTCTCTCTTCAGTTCTCTGATTCTGAAAAATATTAAAATGAGGAATAATAGGCGTACTTTATTTTATATCCGCGGTAAGAAAAATGGAGGATATCGGTATAAAAAATTCTTAGAAAAATTTCTATTGCTTAAAAAACATGAAAGTATGTCTAGTATTTCTCATTTCAATATCTCCGGAATCAGTCGAGTAGTTTTTTCCAAAAATCGTAAGCAAGTTTTTTTTTCACATAAGCTTAATGCTAAATTAGGGGACTTTTAGCTTCCCTCACGTTTCCCCGCGCGCTAAATCGATAAGCTCCATTAAATATTTTGCATCAAAATAGTTACGTACAACAATTTACAATATAATGTAACCTTGTGATCAGCGTTTCAATTTGTGCACATGTTGAAAACTTATTATTTTTTTTCGATTTAAGACTCCCATTCTTATAAAAAGTTTTATAATTAGAATAATCAATCAATAACCAATAAAAAAAATAGGTTACATAAATATGCAAAAATATATCAAAGTTTTCTACTTTGCTCTTATTTAATATGGCATGAATATAAAATACATTGAAAATTCCCTTGGAAGAATTCTCACCACCTGTCCCCACCCCCTCCCATTATTTCATTTCATTATCATTGTTTTTTTAACTTCATTCTACATGATTAATGATTATCATGCAAATTCATTTTATTTGAGTAAAAATTAAAAATATATAAGAGAAAATTATTACTATGACTTTTTACCTTATAGAAAATTAAGATGTAAGTTACTCTACTTAAAAGCTATTCAAAGAGCATTCAAAGTTTTAGTTCTTATACTGTAATCTTTTTGACTGATGATGAGTAAAAAAAGAGAATTTTTTAAGTTTCATACTAGGAAAAAAAAAGTTCAGAAGGTCTCATTACTTTAAAAGCATTTTTACTACGTTGTACGTACAGTAATCTTAAAATCAATTTTAAAAATGCTTTCAAAATACTGTTGAGTATATTTAAAAAAGAAAAAAAAACTTGTTAATATTTTAAAACAATCAGGATAATAACTTTTAAACTGCGATTAAAAAATAAAACAAAAGTTTTGTTACGGAGAGTAAATAATTTTTTTGTTTTGTACGAATTTATTCGGTTATAATACAATGTTTGTTTGTTTAAAAAAAAAAAAAAAAACTTTTCAATATTTTTTATCAGTTTTATCGGAAATAATTTTTGCTATGCTGAGGTAATTTTTTAGTTTAATCTATTTTTCATTTTAATTGAATCAACAACTTGTTGATCGTATGAGTTAAATTGAAATATCAGTAACTCATTTAGGATAAATCACCGAATAATTCTGAATTATAACTACTTGCTTACGATTCAAGGAAAATCATAGATCATCTAAGTTGAATAGTGCACTGCACGTAATTTTAAATACTAAAATTGAAGGGTTATATTTAAATGACTTGTATATCAAAATCTAAATAGAAAACTTTGACAATTTATGATGCCATTTGCAATTTAATTGTAACAGCTACCTATGATAACATTTTCAGAACCCGTGACCATCAGATAAGAGAGAAAATAATTATTGAAATTAACATAGGCTCTCACCTCTCATTGGACTAACACTTCAAAAATTCATAATTTAAAATCTAGCAAGGTGACCCACCAAATTTTTTATTTATTTATTAATTTATTATTATTATTTTTTACATTTTTGAACATACCAATCGTAATGTATCATTGTGCAAAATTTCAGATTTTTCTTTCTTTATAATTTGTAAGTCAAATCCTGCAGTACCTTATTTCCCAACTAAAAATTTGTATCACATATTATTATATGTGTATTAATAGTAATAAGGTAATAAATTTATTCACTAAAATTAATTAAAAAATTAATAAAAAGTTAAAAGTTATTGATAAATTAAATAAATATATTATTGAAAGGGTTTGGCTTTCGTGTTACACCGTGTTATATAAGCAGTAAACTGACATTGAAATATATATTTTTATTTAACTAAACTATTTAAATACAATTTTTTTAATATTTGTGTGTTCAGTAACTTTACATAATATATATTATGCAATATTGTAAATACAACTGAAAAGGTTGTATTAGCATTTTTAACATTACAATAAAAATAGAAATCACGAATCTTATTTCAACATGTATATAAGAAAATAAGAAAATGGTAATAAAAGAAAAAACAAAAAACAAAAAAACTAATGTTATTATATGAAATAAGATTCAAACAAATGTAAAAAAAAAAAAAAAAAAAAAAAAAAAAAAAAAAAAAAAAAAAAAAATGATGTTAATAATAATAATTGAACCGACCGATAAGGCCTAGGCCTTGGTTGGATTTCTGTATATAAGTGATATATAATAAAAAAAAAAAAAAAAAAAAAAAGGTAGTAATCTAATAGTAAAAAGAAATTGAACGTGAGATGTTAAAGAAAAGAATAAAAAGAAAAACGCTTTAAAAGAATTAATTTCTTTTATTTTTGAAGAAAAATGTAAAAAGAAAAAGGGCACGTATAATATAGTACATAGAATGTTACTTTATGTTTGAAAAATTGATGTATTACTAAAGAATTAATTCATAATATATCGATAGCTGCGCGGAAAATTGAACTAACTATTAACTAATAAAGGAACAAATTTTTTGAAGCTGACTTTATGCGATTTCGTATGCTTCCGTCTCCACTTACTACGCATGCGCGGTCCTTCGAAAAGGAAGCGGATGTGAGCGCTAAAGCAATTCCTTATTAACGGTCAATCTTACTACAAACAAGATCGACCCGTAAGAAAAAATCATAGCAACGGATCAACAACGAAAAGGTTTTTAGGAACCTTTTTCCATAACAAAACATTTAATTTTGAGGTTTTTAACGTTTTTTTTTATAACAATGGAAAAAAATCATCGATCTTGCTTGTAGGAGAAGCTGTAGAGTATGCTTTAGTGAGCGCAATCGCTTATAGTCAGCCTAAAAACAGTTGTTCCTTTATTGACTGATAAAGGCACAACTGTTTTGAGGCCGACTATAAGTGATTTCGGTCACATCCGCTTTCATTTCTTCTTACTACGCATGCACAGTAAGTTAAAACGGAAGCGGATGTGATCGAAATGGCTTATAATTGACCTCAAAACAGTTGTTCCTTTATCAGTCAATAGTCTGATCGTGCCTTAAATTTGGAGCATCTGCGCTCTCCGCCTCTCCTAATATGGAAGCATCTGTAATAGAGCGCTAGCTGGTAAGAGATGCTTCCATTTATATGTCCTAACTTGTTTATCACTCCTTTATTGTTTGTAGTTCACATTTCTGCCACAACAAGCAAATTAATGTTATAAGTGATGGCGCCACTGACGTGGGCAATTAAATTTTGCAACTACTAGCGCCACCATTGCATTTTACTGATTGTTGTGGTGAAAATTTGAACTAAAAACATCAAAGTAATTTTTACTATGCAATGACACTATTTTCTAATATTTCAAGAACTGAAAGAAATAAGCAGCAAAATCTATAAATACATAAATAAGCTTTCTTCATTATAAAGTAATTCAAAATTAGTCTTATGAGTTTGATTTATATCTCTTTATTTATAATTTATCGAACACAAACAAACATTATTTTATGATTTTTAAAATATTTTGATTTATTAAGAAAATAGTTGAAGCAAATAAAAAAATTAAAGTAACGCTAAAAGTAACTTCACTACTTTTAAGAGTAGTGTGTATTAAAAAAAATATAACTATTATCAGGGTTAACTAAGGTTGCAGCTTACAGCTCCAAGTCTGTGCATGACCCTTCTCTTGAGATATCATTCGCTGATCGTAGTTTAAAGGAGTAGTTGACCGGCTGATATCTAGCCAACTGAACGGTTGCGAAATATATAATTAACATGAAATTAGATGAAATGTTACTTAAAAGTTTAGTTATGTCAAACACATGCAACAATGATCAAATATTGAAATTCTTGTACTTTACAGATAACATGTGAATGTGAAAAATTCAAATACAAGCTCCAACTTTTCAGTCACATTAAAAAGTATTTTTGAAATTAAAAAATATTATTAAGATGGGAAATCAGCTACTGCGTGATTTGACTAAAAAGTTGTATAGAAAAACGCGAAATTTTGCAGTGATATTATGATATAGTATAATTAAAAATTATAAAAAAAATGAGAGGTCACCATTCTAGATTTTGATTTTTTTTTTTTAATTTTAGTCTCCTAATATGTAAGTGCACATATTAATTTCAATAAGTATTTTCTTCATTATCTGATAGTTACTGGTTCTGATACGTTTATCATACGTGGCTGTTACTATTAAAGGCGTAGAACACCTTGAACAAAAAAGTTGCATAATATCCCAACAAACCTGAAAATCAAAGTTGATTTGGCCGGAGTCATTGATTTCTTATTTATTTTCCATTCACAAAATGCCACTGCCGGTCACTGACGTCACAGCTCGCCGGTTTACTTGCGCGTGGACCAGGCGAACTGTGACGTCAGTGACCGGCAGCGGCATTTTGTGAATGGAAAATAAATTAGAAATCAATGACTCCGGCCAACTCAACGTTGATTTTCAGGTTTGTTAGGATATTATGCAACTTTTTTGTTCAAGGTGTTCTACGCCTTTAACTTTCAAATGACATAAAGTTTCCAAAATTTTCTTTTTTAGATTATGAAATACTAGCCTTCTAAATACAACCACTATGTATAGTTTTATTTCCAATCAAAAAGCAATACTAAAAATTGAAATTTAATTTGAAAATTACAGTAATTGATTTGCAAGATATAAATATCAGACTGAAACATTGTATTCATAAAGTATCCCACTCGTCTATTTCTATATTATGTTTTATTTCATTCTTTATACTCTTCTACCTACATGCTCCATAAAAGAGTGAACCATAAGGATATTGCGACTACGTTTATGATTGTATTGTATATAATTTAATTTATAGAAACATAAATAAAAATGTCAAAAATTATAAAAATATATAAGTAAATATTTATATAAAATTTAAATATGTAAACATAAATCATTAAATCATTGTTTGATTTATAAAAAAAAATATATTTTATATTTAATATATATTTTATACTTATATTTAATACTTTTTAGTATAATATTGTGATTTAAATGTTTAATAACTTTCAAAAATAAAAAATCTACGGTAATGTGAATATTTTCTCTCTAATTTTTTTTATTTTTAAGATTATCATTATTTATTATTAAGATTGCTTGTACCTTAAAATCTGAAATGAAAACTTCTAAACTTTATGATGCCATTTGAAAGTTAACAGTAACAGCTACCTATGATAACATTTCCAAGCAGTGACCGAAAAGAGATAATAATTATTGAAATTAATATGGATTTTTATGGTATTACAACTTTAAAAATATTAAGTTAAAATCTACCATGGTGACCTTTACTTTATTTATTAATATTTTAAAGATAACTTGTCCTAATATTTCGTTGTGCAAAATTTCTAATTTTAATTAAAAGGAATTTTTACTTTGGCAAAATCCTGCTAGTAATTATCAGCTTTTTATTAACCTACTTTATTGACTTGTTCTACTCTGTAAAGACATGGAACACAATAAAATCTTTAATCGTTACTTTGCATTTCACTTATTAACTTGAGATTGCTTAACACATCGTTAAGTATGGAGAAGCGTACACACCATACAGGATTACTTTTTCCAAAGTTGCTACTACAGCTTTAGCAATTGTAGTTAATTTAAATTTAAAAAAATTATTTAAATAATATATTTATTAAATTATATAATAAAAGTTTTAAATTTTTATTTACAACATTATAATACAAATAAATAGTTCATTAACATAAAATAATAGCTAAATACATTTAAAGCCATAGACCACATAAAACAACATGTGCTTTTTAATGAATAAACACGAAATGGGATCTTCAAAACTGATGACAATTTTTACCTGAATGTTAATGTAGCCCCACGAGAGATCGTGAAAAAACTGTAAAGTATGCAATTTGCGTGAAAATTCATGTTTATGACGTCAGAAACATGCAAAAATTAGTATGAAAATGTTGTGCAGATTGCATAAATCGAATTTTATGATTACTGCTACGGGGCTACTGTTGGGTTTTGAGACAAACCAAAGTTATTTATGTAAATCCCATTAAGTGTTTTGTGATATAAATGCTTATGTTTTTCTCTGGTCTACTCCTTTAAAATGTTACGTTTTTTTTTTCCTTTTCTTTTTTTAAGTTTTTAATAAGTTTATAGTAAAATATAATATTAAACAGCTATATATAAGTATAATAATTGAGTAAAAGTTATTGGTTTAAAAATATATATTATATTAAATTAAAAAATTTCTAAGGTTTGAAACACATAAAAGTATGTCTAGTATTCTTCATTTAAGTATCTCAGAAATCGGTGTGGTATGTATCTATATAAAAAAAAAAAAAAAGTTTTTCTCCACAAGTGTAATGTTTATTTAGGGGAACCTTAGCTTTTCCCGCGCGCTAAACTTATAAGCACCATTCAATACTAATATAATATTGTCTAATCTAATGTCTAATAGTTTATTTATTTCACGGAGGTTTATTGTTTGTTTGTTTATTTGTTTTGTTGCTGTTTTACGTTACAGGTAATATGATGTGATGACATTAATAGGAATATTATATATATATATATATATATATATATATATATATATATATATATATATATATATATATATATATATATATATATATATATATATATATATATATATATATATATATATATATATATATATAATATATATATATATATATATGTATATATATATATATATATATATATATATATATATATATATATATATATATATATATATATATATATATAATATATATATATACATATATATATACATATAAGTAATATGATATAAGAAAGGTAAGTATCAAGACGCCATAATACCTTTTAATGTAGGCCAGGATTCAACCTTTTCAGTCTGGGCTTTAATATATGATCATTTCTCAGTGTCTATATTTTTTTGTAGATGTTTAACCTTGGCAGATGCATTGTTTTTGTATACTGATTGTAGGAGAAAGAAATGAATAAAGAATTTTGAATTTGAATTTGAGGTTTACCAGACCTCAGGCTCAACCCGTTATCACACTCTTCTGGGCTCGACTACCAGATCTGTGCAACCTGGACCACTAACTCTCGGAAAACCAAGAGTTCACAGCACTCGCGTTAGCAAGCAGTGGTCAAACTGCCAGCACAGCCACGCCGCCAGACTCAAAATGATGTACAGAACCTAAACCAATGCAAATATTTTGTTTCAAAGATTTCAAAAAAATATTTATATATATCTTAAATTATTTTTACCCAAATTTCATTATATTTTGAGTTCAATTTACATTACAGCGGGTTACCTGAAAGGACGTTTTTAAATGGTTCGTATATTTCAAAATCTGAAAGGAAAACTATGAACTTTATGATAGTATTTATTAGTTCGTACTAACTACTACCTATAATAAGATTTTCAGAACCTGTGACAATCAGATAAAAGAGAAAATAATTATTAAAATTAACATGGGCTCTGAAACTTTAAAAAAAAAATCACAATTTTAAATCTAGCATGGTTATTCCTCAATATTTAGACATTTTTAAAACTTCCTATAGAACACATAAACAAAAAAAAATTGTATCCCAATATACCTAAATATCTACGTTAATTTGACCGGAGTCATTGATTTCTAATTTATTTTTCATTTACAAAATGCCAGATGCATCTCCGGCCAAATCAACGTTGATATTTAGGTATGTTAGGATACTAGACATGTTTTTTGTTCAAAGTGCTCTATGCCTTTAATGAATCACTGTGCAAAAATGTCAGATTATTTTTAAAAAGCGTAGATAGCCGTGAACAAAAAACTTATATAATATCCTAACATACCTAAATATCAATGTTGATTAGGCCGGTCATTGATTTCTAAATTATTTTTCCATTAACGAAATGGGAGATGCGGGTGTATGACGTCACAGCGCGTTTGTTTCCGCTCGCGTGGACTAGTGAGCTGTGATGTCATTAAAACTAAATCTGCAAATTTGTAAATTGAAAATAAATTAGAAATAAATGACTCCGGTCTAATCTTTAATCATTTTGTTTGTGTGTATAAAGATATTAATAAATTCTTTACGGCCAAGGTTTTAGTCATCTATAGAGACCGGATTTTTAGGTAAAAAATTTCGCAAAAAAGGTAGGTAAAATGGTGAAAAAAAATGCCAAAAAAGATAACAAAAATCTCAAAATAGGTAAATAAAAAAAGGTAAAAAATGGTAAAAAAAAAAAAGGTAAAAAAAATCAATTTTTTTTAACATATGTTGCAAAAAAAATGATAATAATAATAATAACACTAAAAAATAGACGTGTATAATCGACGTTCTAAACGTTGAAAAGCTTGTACACAGTTTCGTCATGCTTGAAACGTTGATATTTAACGCTTACGTGTGACGTCACAAACGTTTATAATCAACGCTTAATTACAATTAGATAAAAAAGAACCAAACTTAACTGTTAATTAGTATATACTGTATCTTAAATTTTGGATGACCGATTTGGGTATAAAAAATCGAGTTACATCCAAAAATGCAATAAAATTTCTAACGGGTTGGTAACTTTTCGAAAAAAAAAGCACTTTTTGGGCAGAAATAAAAAAAACTCAAAATTTTTTTTCGTTGATTCTAGTTAAAGAATAAAAAATAAACACTATTTATTCTTATGCATATTTTGATTTTTCGCATAGAACACAGGAAATTGTGTAAAGTAAGTTTTTATATTATTTCTAATTAGGTGGAGAAGGACGTTTATTCCGTTGAAAATTGACGGTTTTTATCAACTCTATTTATGCTGATAAATCAACGTTTAAAGTGAAATTGTACTTAAGCATTGAGTTTTCAATACAATAAGAGTTGAGTTTTGAAACGTTAATTATCAACACTTATAACCGTTGAAAAAACACTTATTCCGTTGATTACTAACGAAATTTTTTAGTGAAAAGGTTTGCCTGTTTTTATTGCATAACAACAGTCATTGGTACTCATCTACTTTTTTAAAATCTTTCTTACGTGAAGTTTCGCAATTACTTTACTCTTGTTGTAAACCTATACCCTCTTTCCAGGAGTTCCTCACTATCATTCAGATTCTTGTTAATTAACATCATTTATAATCCGAGGAGTTGATTTTAAATATAAAAATTAAATTAATAATATATATATTATTCAATTTGCAACACATTGTCCACACAAAATATAGGTATATACATTATAATATAAGTTCCTTATTAGTTTAATTCTTAACTATAATATATAATAATATAAAATACAGTATAGTATGGAGTTTATTAACGTATATTAATATTACATCTGCGACAATGCAATTTATATTATTTCGTTTTCTTTTTTCTTTTTTTTTTTTTTTTTCTTTTTTTAATATTCTGAAGTATTTATACAGGAATTATTTAATATTCTGTATATATGAAAATAAATTTTCAATGCAGCGGGTTACCTACTCTCGTAAAGACGTAGAATATGCTTAACAAAAGAATAACAACTTGTCTATATATAGACAATAGTGAGAGGTAAGAACCTAAGATACCTAAGATATACTACGATAGGGATTTTGGCCAGTCATAGATTTCTAAATTTGTATCCATTAAAGAAATTGCGGATGCGGTTTTATGACATCACAGCTCACTTCTTGTACGTGCACATGAATCAGCGAGCGGTTACGTCCAAAAATCGTATTTACCATTTAGTGAGTGGAAAATAAATTAGAAATCAATAACTCCGGCCAATTCAACATTGATATTCAGATATGTTAAACGTGTTCTATGCCTTTAACAAGGTACCATTAATTATACCACACATAATTATAATTCTACAGTTCTACAACATATAAAACAGTAATTTCCAAACTATATATGGGGTGTATGCATTCATATTAAAGTCGATGCTATGCTGGATCGCTCAATACATTGGCCGGTATATATACCACTTGAACATCCTAACGCTTTGTCACCATGTTTGTGGTGCCTAATGCATTGTCCAGCATAGGGGAAAAATCATTTCTCCTAATTTGTCACATAAAAAGAGTTTATTTCAACTGAATGAATTTTTCTCACATTATTCGAGCTTATTAGGAGCTAGAAATAAGGCTTTGATTGAGGTTTGAAGTTTTTTTTTTTTTTTTTTTTTTTAATGACGTTTTGCCTATGCTGGCCTATGTATTCCTGGCCACCAAAATGGCGGTTCGTAAATATGAGTGCAACTGGTCTATAAAAAAAAAATGGCTCTTATAGCCAGTTTAAAAATACTTCGCAATATCAATATTTTTTAGAGCATTAATACTGTTATTAGGAATTGCAGTAGTGTTTCAAGTATGTGAGAAAAATAATAATAATAAAAATTGACTAATTTCTCTTAGAAAATACAAAAAAAAAAGAAAAGAAAAAGAAAAGAAAAGAAAAGAAAAGAAAAGAAAAGAAAAGAAAAGAAAAGAAAAGAAAAGAAAAGAAAAGAAAAGAAAAGAAAAGAAAAGAAAAGAAAAGAAAAGAAAAGAAAAGAAAAGAAAAGAAAAGAAAAGAAAAGAAAAGAAAAGAAGAGAAGAGAAAACAATGTTTGTTCTATGCTGAACAATGTTGGTTTTATAGCGTCGAAAAACACTAAATATGACGTCATGCTAATACTCCCTATACGATTTTTTTTATTATTTTTTTTTTACTTTTTTTTTTTTTAGATGGAATTAAAAATGACATAAACGTTTAAAAAGATTTCTTTTATATAACAAAGATCAAAAACATAAAATTTCCGATATAAATATTTCATCAAATTTCTAATATGTGTATGAAAAATTGACTACCAATAATCAATAGTTT
This sequence comes from Ecdyonurus torrentis, assembly GCA_949318235.1. NCBI lineage: Eukaryota > Metazoa > Arthropoda > Insecta > Ephemeroptera > Heptageniidae > Ecdyonurus > Ecdyonurus torrentis. The sequence goes on from OX439133.1 coordinate 20,876,254, forward strand.
AAAAACATAAAAGTAAAACACAAAGTGAACATGTCAGTTATTTTATATTCTCAACAGCATCTGCTTTAGTCTTTATCAAACTTTATGTCGATATTTTTAGCTTCACGTAAGTCAAATATTATTAATAATAATAAAAATTGTTTTAGAAGCCTTTACTGTTATAGTCAAATTTTAAAGGCATAGACCAAAAGAAAACAATAGCAATTATAGCAAAAATTACTTGATGGGAAATTTAAATGGTGCCACATAACACCCCAAATGGCACCACAAGGCACGTCTTAAAAGAACTAATTAATTGACTAGTACAAGAAAAACTGTTTTAAGGCTGACTTTATAGGAATAGACCAGAAGAAAATATAAACATTTATATCACAAAACACTTGATGGAACTTACATAAATCTTTATAGTTTGTCTCAAAACCCAACTGTAGCTCTGTAGCAGTGATTAGAATATGTAAATTTATTCAACCCACACAACATTTTTTTACTAATTTTTTCATGTTTCTGTCGTCATAAACATGAATAGTCACGCAAATTGCATACTTAACAGTATTTTCACGCTCTTTCGTGAGGCTACATTAACATTCTGTTAAAATTTTTTATCAGTTTTGAAGATCCAATTTCGTGTTTATTCCTTAAAAAGCACAATCGTGTTGTTTTATGTGGTCTATGGCTAGAGTGATTTCGCTCACATCTGTTTCCGTTTCTACGTACTACGCATGCGTAGCGCGTTGAAACGGAAGCGGGTATGACCGAAATTACTTAAAGTCGGTCTCAAAACAGTTGTTCCTTTATTATTCAATATATTTGTTTTTCTCATACTCCGCAGCAGTGGTCAGAAAATTTCCATTTATGTAACCTGTAACCTATTCTTATGTTAAATTTTGCCTATTTCTAACGTCATAAACAGGAATTGTTACAAAAATAGGATACTTTACAGTATTTTTCCCACCCTCTTACATATTGTTAAAAATTGTTATTTGTTTTATGCAGACAACATTTTGTTTTTAATCATTAAAAACACTTGTTGTTTTATATGGTCTATACCTTTAAACTTCGTGAGTTTCATCGTTATTTATAAATAGAAGTATAATATGATGAAATTTTACAGGTAATCCTTCCATACATCAATAAATTTCAACATTCTTTGTGGTACTTGATGTTTATCGCAATTTTTACAATGAAAATGAAATTTAAAGTTGTAGAGTTATAACATAACGATGAAAAGCATGAAGAAAATAATTAAAACCACTATTTTATGTATTTTTATTCATATTATATAGTTTTTTTATACAGAAATATTGGTAAGTACATACTCTGTTAGTTTATACGAGCAGTGAGAGAGAAATATGATATTTTTAAAGGCATACACCACATAAAACAATATGACGTTTTATTTTTGTTTTTTATTTTTTTAATGATTAAACATGAAATGAGATTTCAAAATTAATGATTATTTTTATCAGAATGTAAATGTTACCCCACAAGAGAGCGTGAAAATACTGTAAAGTATGCAATTTGAGTAACCATTCCTGTTTTTGACATCAAAAGCAGGCAAAAATTACAAATTCGTATAATAATGTTGTTCAGGCTGCATAACATGTTGAAATTTTCTAATCAATGCTTGTAAAGTAGGAAGCCGGCGCTTCCATTTCTATTATAGACCCAGAATTCAAGAAGTAATTAATTTTTATTATTGCGTACTTTTACTTTTAAATATACTATTAAAAAATTAACAGTATGTGCATGCTTTTTTTTTTTAATTTTATTATATTAATATTAGTTTGTTTGTTTTTTTATTCTTTTAATTTAAAAATATATATATTATTTATAATTAAATTTTTATTTAGATTTTAATAATTTAAGTAATTTTAAATTGCTAATTAATATATTTTATTGGATTTATACACGGTTTATTATTATGCATATAAATTCCACATAGAGTCGATGGAAACGAACGCATAAAAGAAGTACAAGGATCCTATATAATGGATAACTTTTAAAGGAGGAAAATCAGTTACTGCGGGATTGGGCTAAAAAATTCTAAAGAATCAAAAATCTGAAACTTTTTCACAGTGATACATTTTGATATAGTATCTACAAAAATGTAAAAAAATTGGAAAGACACCATGATAGATTTTAAATTGATTTTTTGAAATTTTAGTCTCATAAGAGCCCATGTTAATTTCGATAAATTTTTTCTCTCATCTGTTGGTGAATGATTCTGAAAATTTTATCATAGGTAGCTGTTACAATTAACTTTCAAATGGCATCATAAACTTTTAAGTTTTCTTTTACAAATTTGATATACAAGCTATGTGAATACAACCCTTAAGTATAATGTATCAATACGAAATATTACGACTGATAGACCGACTGATATATCGCAAATGCTCGCAAACTAGACGGTCTCGAATTATAATATTAAACACTGTAAAGAAGAAATGGTACTTAAAAGTTTAGTTACGTAAACACGTAAAAACACGATTAAATATGTAAGATATTCCACTTTACAAATAACAAGTAAATGTGAAAATTCAAATTTTAGTCAAAATAGAAACTTTTTTAAAATTAAAAATATTACTAAAACTTTTTTCAGAGAGAAAAAAAATTACTCGATTTTAGTTGAAAATTGAAGTATTGGTTTTGTTGGAAATAAATAATGTACAAAAAAATTATTGTGAAAATATAGTTCTTCTTTTAGCGATTTCCGGTCCAAGTCGGTAACCCTCTACATTAAGTAAGTTTCATAGAAATGGTGACATTTTGTGTTATAAATTATTGACAATTTTGTAGTATAATTAGGTAAATTACTAAGCACTAATTACGCTGGTACAAAGCAATTATAAATATAAAGCTAATTTAAATAACATTTATTTTACTGTAAAATGTATAAGTATTAAAGTTTAGTAGAGGTACATAACATTATAATTAGCAAAAACAATAACTATTAATAACTGTTGTTTTTTTTGTATTACTTTATACTGTACAATATCATTTATAGTATTATTAGTCTAGCATTTAATTTAACATTTCATTATATATACAGAGTATAGTTTATTTTTAGCTTATAAAAGAGCAATAAGAAGGAATAGCGTAATTTATACTGCATTTATATCATTAAGGTATAAATATTGCTAAATTATAAAAGAAAAAATAATGATATAAAGCTACATAACAGTTCTTAAGGGAGTAGGGTACTGACCTTATATCTTAAAAACTAGACGTGTTTTAAGTGTAAATTTGGTGTCATTGTGTATTTAAGGGTTACACCTAGCCGTGATAAACATTTCATGATGTTTAACCGTCCCGAAAAAAAGAAAAAAAATATTGAAATTAACATTGGGCCTTATGAGCTTAACACTTCAAAAAATCATATAATTTAATTATGCACAGTGACCCCCCAAAATTTGTGTATATTTGAAATTGTCTGAAGCTGAAGTATCATTGTGCAAAATTTCAGATTTTTTTGCCGAGAGAAGTTTGAGTCTAATGGCCGACGTCAGTCCCCTACTCCCTTAAAGGAATAAACTAGAAGAAAATATAAGCATATAATTATATTACAAAACACTTGACGGGACTTATATAAATAGCTTTAGTTTGTCTCAAAACACAACTGTAGCTCCGTAGCAGTGATCAGAAGTTTTTAATTTATGCAACCTGCACAACATTTTTACTAGTTTTTGCATGTTTCTGACGTCAGAAACATGAATAGTCACAAAAATACCTTACTTTACAGTATTTTTACACTCTCTCGTGGGGTTGCATTAACATTCTGGTAAAAATTATCATCAGTTTTGAAGATCCCGTTTCGTATTTATTCATTAAAAAGCACATGTGGTCTATGGCTTTAAGGTTTATATTATTATATTGCTCAATTAAAACAGAAAAAAAAATATTTATATTAGCTACACAACATAGTTTTTATGCAGTATAGCATAAAGATTAAAGATTTTATTGCGTTCCATATTTTTACAGAGAAGAACAGGTCAATACAAATACATATTAAATACAACACAACAAATAATAATAAAAGCAAGTAGAACGCTAAGTAAGCAATATTTGACATTATCAGCTGCTAAATAGGCTGACACACTATAAATCATATTTTGTAACACTAGTGGTGTTGTTCGTAAGCCCTGTTTTCTTGCACCAAAAAATGCGCATTCCATTTGAATAACCAATGTTGAACGCCATTTTAGGAGCAGAGAACAGGGTTTACGAACAGCATTATTCTGTACTTGTTTATCAGACTTTTTAAAAGAGACTTTTTAAAAGAATCATATGATTCACATCATGCTTTATTTCATTAGGGAGTGCATTAAAAATTAGGGGTATACAATATTGAGGGCTCCTTTTTGCTGAGTGATACTGATAAGAGTTGTTTTTCTAGGTAATAATTTTCACTTTTTCCACCATTCTTTGTTTCATATGAGTAAAAACTGTGGACAATTATGTTGTTATGATTTTTTTTTTTTTTTTTTTGTTTTTTTTGCTGAAAATGAGCTAACCTTGATTATTATTACTTACTTATTTTTGTGTGTTTGTTTCACGGATATACGTAATTTATGCTGCATTTGTCATTATAGTGTCATAAATATTGCTAAATTGGAAAAATAATTATACTACACTACACAATATTTATACTTAATAGTATATAGTTATAATATAATATAGGGTCTAGGCAATCATGCTTAAGTCGACGACATGTTGACTCACTCAATAACATGGGCTGTATAGGAAAATGCCTTATTTTGCATGTTTAAAAATAAAAATACTAATAAATATTTTTGAGGAGACCATCGATGTTGTTAACAAATTGAATTAGTACCTTAAATATGTAAGAACCATATTAATAAAAATAATAGTTTGTTTCGTTTTTTTGCTTCCCATATTGTGTTATTGTGCTACACCAACCCTAATCCCAGTGAAGACATTGTCTTATCGACGGGTAAGGACTTTACAATTAATAGAAAAGCACACACGAGCCGGCTACGGCCTAAGTACACAGCCCGACATTCGCAATGACAGCTTAGAGAAACCGTAGAAACATCTAGGCAGGCTGGTCGGTGCAATCACATCGATCATGCACCTCCCGAATACTGTGCGTCGTCATGGAATGCATGTAAACATGCATCGTGCAACGTGTTGTGCTCTCACACTTGACGTACGCACCCAGCAGTGGCTCAAACTTATACTCGGTGAGGAGTACACAGTTACGAGTCAGCTGCCTTCACCACTCAGCCATACCAGCTCGGTACATATTGTCATATTTCTCAAAAAAATTAGTTAAAAATGCAGTTTGTCCGAGTTTGTCCTATGCTGAGCAATGTTATTCATTACTCCAGTATGGCGTCCAAGCGCATTAAATTTGACGCCATGCGAATACGCTCTAATAGCGATATCAGCTACAACCATTTTCGTTTCTACTTACTACGCAGGCGTAGTACGTCGAAATGGAAGCGGATATGAACGAAATAGTTTAAAGTCAACCTCTAAACAATTTTTCTTTTATTATTCAATACCATAAATTAAATTTTAATGAACGAATTGTGCTGGAAATGAGCTACCATAATTGGTAAATATTTATTATTTACACGTATAAGAATCCAGTAATGGCAATGGCTATTATCTCTAGTCACCTCAAAACAGTTGATCCCTCATCAGTTAATAGCCAATCAAAATATATTATTATTATATTTTTTTCTAAATTCTAAAACAATAAAAAATTGTAAAATTTTTAAGTTTAAATTTATAAAATATTAAATATATGTACTAATATATTATATAAAGTGTTATAATATTATTATAATCTTATAAAAAAATTTTATTATTAATATTATTTTATTTTTAAAAATTTATTAATAGAATTTAATCTTTATGCTTAGATATTAATAGATTGACATATAAGAGTGATTTTCATTGATGTTCCTACAATTGAGCGTTGGAGATTGGAATAGAAAATAAAGTAATTTGATTAACGATGTACATAAATGAAATCCGCCAAACTAAATCAATGGATGGCGTTACTTGTCTTCCTTATATACCTTCTGGCGTTTCGTTTTTCCAACAGTGTCGTCCATGTACCAACTTTTTTGAATTTATTTTTACATCATTGTTATCAGCGTAATCGTATCTACCCACCGAAAAAAAATCGAAATTATTATAATTATTATTTAGTCATGTTGGTTGTCCGAGTGATTGTTTTCCTAATCAAAGTGACAGCTAGAGAGTCGGGAAAACCATTTTTTCCTCAACCGTCGCCACTTCCTGTCGCACGTGCAGTGAGAACCGGCCGTCTCACTCAGTATTATTTTCTTGCAGAATTTTGTATGTTTGATTTTGTCAAGTTTTGTTCCATGATTTATAAAGTTAAAATTTTATTCCACACTCTCTTTCTCTCTCTCGGTCTCTCTCAGCTCTCACATCGCACGCACCTGCTATATATTATAAATAAATATAATTCTAATTCAGTGATAATAACTGATATGGACACGTTACTTGACAAGAAATTTGATTTCTCATTTTTTTATGCATTGTGAGAGAGAGAGAGAGAGATATATGGTATTTTTAATTTATTTTTATTATTATGTATTTTTAATAATTTGCATTTCTGTTTACTATTTTTTCCTTGTTGAATGAAACACGGAATGTGTAAATCACCTAATATTTATTTATGTCATAAGAAATAAATAATAACATCCAAAATGTAGATAATTTGTATTCAACTTTTATTTTGTAAATTTTGTTTCATATAAAACTACGATTTCTCTCTCTCTCTCTCTCTATCTCGCGTTTAGTATGCGTGCACTTGATTTACTATATAAATATGTAATTCTAAATGCAATTTGTAGTAACTAATACACTTTTTTGACAAGAAAATAAAAAGACTCGATTTTTTATTCTATATATATAAAAAGGGGGAACATATATTTAATAAGCAGGCCTGAGCTTTGAAGAACATATGTTTTTTTTTTCCTGTTATTCTAATAAATAAGAAACATAAAAATATTTTTGCAAATCAAAGGCTCTTTTATTGTGACTGTCCCTCTATCCAGGAAATGAACGGCGAGCGTATAACAAAATATTACTACCCTCCGCTCGACTATCGCAGCGAACATGTTACACGCTGTATCGTCTTCTTGTCGACTTCTTCAATCTTTATACTCAAAGAGAGAGAGAGAGAGAGAGAGAGAGAGAGAGAGAGAAATCATAATTTTATGAAAGAAAATGTATAACTAAAATTGAATATAAAAATAATAAAGATTTTGAATGTTATTATTATTTCTATAATGACATAAATGCAGCACAAAAAATAACTCATATTACGTAATTACGTAATATATTACGTAATATATTTATACGGAAAGTATAAATTAAAAATTTTACTTTTCGTGTTTTATGATCGCAACAATATAAGAAAGCGAAAACTAACAGAAAAATAATGTATCAAAATAAAATAATAAATGGAGAATACTCTCTCTCTCTCACACAATCAAACAATCAATCTAAAAAAATTGAGTCACATTATTGCCTGTAGCGACTATAGCCAAATAAACTGTTTCAGTGTCATCACTGAATTTAGAATATAATATATTTAGTAAAGCAATCGCATGAGAGGGAGAGAGAGAGAGAGAGAGAGAGAGAGAGAGAGAGAGAGAGAGAGAGAGAGAAAACTTAAATTTTATGTATCAAAATGTCAAAATAAAACTTATATAAATCTAAATGTTGAATATTCTATTATTGCTGTATATCCGGACATAAATGCAGCACAATATGACGTAATGCGCGCAAACGTAGTTTATATACTTTCCATGTTTATACAAAAAAATAAAAAAAAGCACGTAAAGAAAAGTAAAAAAAAAAAAAAAAAAAAAAAATCTTGTCAAAAATTAAAGAATATCAGTAATTACTGAATTTATTTTATTATGAATGAAATGCTATACATAATATATTATTATATATTATGATTTATGATACACAAACGCAGCATGCAATAGGTAAACATTTTCCGTGTTTTATTCTACAAGAATAAATTTACAAGTATAAGATTTATTTATTTTGTAAAAAAAAAGTAGCAGTAATAACTGAATTCAGAATTACATATTCAACAAAGCAGCACAACGACGCGAGAAAGAATGAAATTTTAATTTTGTGAAAGAACAATATGTGACAAAACCAAACATACAATATTCTGCAAGAAAATATAATACTGAGTCGACGACGGCTCTCACTGCTCGTGCGACAGGAAGTGGCGAGAGAAGGGAGAAAAATATTTTGCTTGGCTTTGTATTTCTGGCTGCCTACTTTACAGGCGTTCTTCTATTAAAAATAATTTGCTCAAATATTTGGAAAATAAATTTTATTTTTTTTTTCGTCGCATCGCTTATTTTTTTGTTACACTTTTGGTGTAAATTTCAATAATATCGAGTAATTAGTTACCAAGTTATGATGGAATAAAGGTGCAATGTTATTGGTATAGGCTTTATATCGTTTTGGCACACCCTTAACGTGACGTGGAGAAAAATTCCCCTAATTTAACATTACGCTTATGGGGAAAATCTCATTTTCTTTTGATTTTTGAGAAAACTACTCCACCTATTCTGGAGAAATTTAAATGAGGAATACTAGACATACTTTTACGTGTTTTAAGCTATAGAAATTTGTTAAGATTTATTTTAAGGGTTATATATAGATGGCTTGTATCTCAAATATTTAAAAGACATATCAAAAGTTTATGATGCCATTTGAAAGTTAACAGTAACAGCTACCTATGATAGAATTTTCAGAACTCGTGACCACCAGATAAAAGATAAAATAATTATTGAAATTAACATGGGCTCTTATGGGTCTAAAACTTTAAAAAAAATTCTAATTTAAAATCTAGCATGGTGACCTTTCAAATTTTTTTGGTATTTTTGAACAAACCTTATCCTAATGTATCACTGTATACATAATGTCAGATTTTTCTTTCTTTACAATTTTTTTAGTCAAATCCCGCAGTACCTGATTTCCCACCTTAAACAGATAATCAACATTACTTTTAAAATTTACTTTACGCTTCTACTGTGAAATATTAATGTAGTACAAAATTTTTAGTTCAATACATTGTGATTACAACAGTAATATCAAAAAAACAATTGATTAACTTCTTTTTATTATAAAATAAACAAATGAAAAAAACAAAAACAAAATTTTTTTTTAATTTATTAATATTATATTTTACTTTATTGTTGTACACATTGAATATTTTAATATTATATATTTATTTATTTATAAATATAACTAATACAATTGAAAATTTATGAAATAAATTTACATCGGTTCAACAATCTGCATTTGTGACTTAGTAAGATTCGTTTTCTATTTCATGTGAGGATTTGGAAAAAGATTTAAATTATTATTATATGCTTGTAAAGAAATAAAACTTGTGTAAATATGTACTGTAATTATCAGAAATGATTGTTTACAATAATTAGATGTGCTAACAACACATATATACTCTGCTGAATTATCTATGTAAGTTTCTGATTGGGTCCATGATCTAGTGGTTCACAAACATCTGACTTGAATGTACGTACAGCTCTGGATAAAAGTTTGAGAAAGATTTGTATAGGCAACCCGCAACAACCCTATATTTTTTATGGGAAAACGCTGAGGCCGCCGCTGCTCCGTTCTTAAACTTTTGGCCAGAGCTGTACAAGGTCTTGGGTTACATCCCAAGGTCCATATAATAAAGAGGTTGAGCGCAGCACAAAAACTCGCACATTCAATTTCATTTTGCGATGGATTGTACTTGGTTCTAAGCCAATACGATGCCGTTCACCGGTTACGTCACTGATAAGGTGAACAAAATTGTAAGTGGTGATATGACGTCTCTGGTGAATTTCTTTAAGCTGCGCGACCTTGGCAAAAACTTTTCCCGGAGCCACTAACCTCTTATATATGGACCTTGGTTTCATCCCAGTCACCACCGACCAAGCTTTGTACTAAAGCCTGGTCGGTGACTGGTAGTTAGCTTGGAGATTAGGGATGCTAAGTCTACCTTACCGACGATCCAGACTGTTTCCTCAGTCTATTATGTTGAATGTCGGGGATGTTTACAAGACAGTGGCTGGCCCGTTTTCTGAAGAACCCGCTTAATCTACCACACATGGTATCTGAAGATTTAGGAAACAGCTAAGTAACTCGATGATGTTTAGTTAAGGGAGTAGGTGACCGATTGATATCTCGCCAACTAGACAGTCGCGAATTTTAATATAAACACAAAATAAATAAGAGGTACTTAAAAGTTAAGTTACGTCAAACATGTGAAAACATGATCAAATATTTACGTTATTTCACTTTAAAGATAATATGTAAATGTGGAGATCCAAAATTTAGCGGTAAATTTTATTCAAATTAGAAACTTTTTTAAAATTAATAATATTATTAAACCTTTTTTCGGAACAAAAAAAAAAAAAAATAAAAAAATAAATTTAGTCGATTTAATTGAAATTATAGTGGTAGTTGAGGTGGTAGGTGAGGAGTAATGAGTTACGAGTTAGCTGCCTTCACCACTCGGCCATACCAGCTCGATTTCATATTCGCTGGTAGACAAAAATGTTAAAAAGAACAATAGTAGTAAATTGCATGCACAATGAAAGATGTTGTTATTTATCACATAGAAACCTGGGAACGTTGACATTTTTCTTTTAATATTCAAAAGGACCACTTGCAATGAATGAACTATGCAAAATAAATTTGAATATTTTTAATAGACTTCTTATGGAAATTTTGTTTTCACTTTTAACAATTAAAAATATTTCATGCCACGTTGTCCATTCTTTGTCTGTAGGTGCTTTATTCATCGTTGTAAATGAACTTAGCAGTAAAATGTGTATTCATGTTAAAGTCAACGCTATGTTGGATCACTCAATAACATGGGCTGCATGGGAAAAAGATTCATTTTGCCAGTTTAGAAATACTAACAATAAGCAAAAAAAAAAAAAAAAAAAAAAAAAAAATAGAGCATTGGTGCTGTAAATAAGTTGAATTATTATCTCAAGTATGTGAGAAAAATAATAATAACAAAAATTAGCCGATTTCGCAAAGAAAATAGACAAAAATGAAATTTGTCCTATGCTGAGCAATGTTATTCATTATTCCAGTGTAGCGTCCAAGCGCACTAAATATGAAATCATGCGCATACACCCTATAGCACGCTGGTAAAGCTATGGGTTCTTTAATTAAACATTACGCTTTTGAGGAACAACACGTGTTTTCTTATTGTTTTAGAAAATTACTCCACAGATTCTAAAGTTTAAGGGAGTAGGGTACCGACCTTATATCTCAAAGAAATAGAAATGTTTTAAGACTACATTTGGTGTCATTGTGTAGCTAAGAGTCACACCTAGCTGTGATAAAAATTTCATGATGTTTGAATGTCCCGAAAAAAATTATTGAAATTAACATAGGGCCTTATGGGCTTAAAATTCAAAAAATCATTTAAAAATAATTTGCACGGTGACACCCCAAAATTTTTATTTATTTGAAATTGTCTTAAGCTGAAGTATCATTGTGCAAAATTTCAGATTTTTTTGATTAGAAAAGTTTGAGTTTAATTGCCGACGTCGGTCCCCTTCTCCCTTAAATAATTATTACTATCACGTTTTATTTATAGCTACTTTTAAAGTATTTTGATAACAAATAAACTCTACATTCATGTTTCTCTTTTGGTAATTAATAGTTTGTAGTAATTATTTTCATTGCTTTTAATAACAGCATGCCGAAGTTTTAAATATATATATTTTTTTAAATAATTAAAAATATATTATAAAATTAATTAAATAAAATAGTAAAAAATTTATAGCTTATTTACAATAAATAATATATAATAATATTATTTTAATTTATTTTTAATAATTTGTTATTAAAAAATAAAAACTAAATTGATATACTCTGTAATTTTAACGTACAATTATTAGTTATTGAGTTGAAAATTAATTTTCAATTTAAAGTGCTATTGTTATTGCTATAAACAATTTAGTTTGAAATAGTCTGAGGCGTTTTACAATAAAAAAAAAAAAAAAAAATGAAAATTGTTATGGTGTGATTAAATTTTTAATAGTTTTTTCATTGGTGGTTGTAGAAAAAATTGATTTCATATAATGGAAATGTTCATTATTTTATAATTAATATTCAGTTGTTTTATACTGCAATGCAAATCAAATTTATGAATTAATAGGGGGTAAGTGTATGACGTCATACTGAATGCGCTTTGACGTCATACTGAAGCAATGAATAACATAACGCTTTATACGACAAACCTAAATTTTAGCTGAAATTTTTATTATGATTTTCTGGCATACTTAAAAAACTACTTCAACCCACCAATACAGCATCAATGCTCACAATAATATATTGCTTATTGTTAGTATTTTAAGCTGGTTAAGTTATTTTTATTCTTAATCATTTCTAAATTACTTTTAAATATTTCTTGTAAGATTTACCAGGAAGAAATTTAAATGCCTCGTAACTCGTACTGATCACATTTTAACTTTTTAAGCAAGTGAAAAGAAAAAGAAAAAAATATATATCGCGGGGTGTGTTTTTGTTTTACTTTTTTTGTATTTTTGTTCAAGTATGCTTTATCTCAATTCGAGTAGTTTTTACCCACTTTCGTCATAACAAGTTGATTGACAACTGCTCCCTCTACATAAAGTCAGCCATTTGTTTCCTATGTGGTTTACTAGAATGTATTCGTTAAATTAAAGGATTTACACAAAGGAAAGAATTTTACCTATTTTTTTACCGCACCTATATGAGTTGATGCATAACAATAAGAGAAGTAGAAGGAGAAGAAATGTAATAATGGACATTTCTCTTATTTTTCATGCATCAACTCGTAATAGAGTGAGATTAAAATCACTTGATTGATAAATTCTATGTAAGCCATACAGTGAACAGTTTGGCATTCATTATAACAAATAAACTGTGAAAATGTCTAAAAAGGAAGGCTGGTTGGTACAATCATATCAATCATGTTTTCTCTGAATACTCTGTGCGTCGTCGTGAAATACGTATTAAAATACACGAATTAAATTGAATTGGATGTAATACGTCACATTTAATTTTCTTAACAATTTAAAGTGAGATGAGTGAGATGAGAGAGAGAGAGAGAGAGAGAGAGAGAGAGAGAGAGACAGAGAGAAAGAGAAAGTGTGTGAGGCTGAGAAAGACAAAGACACTAGACAGATAGTGAAAGAGAGAGAGAGAGAGTTAGAGAGATAGAGACAAAGAAATAAAGTGTGTGGGGCTCAGAGAGTGAGAGAGATAGACAGACAGAGAGAAAAAGAGTGAGAAATAGAGAAAGAGTGCGAGAGAGAGTGAGTGAGTGAGAAAGAGAGACAGAGTGTGAGAGAGAGAGAGAGAGAGAGAGAGAGAGAGAGAGAGAGAGAGAGAGAGAGAGAGAGAGAGAAGTAAGAGACTATATAAAGTCAATACGATGCAGAAGCAGTGAATAAATTAAATAATTGTAAAATGACAACATTAAGATGTATATTAAGACTGATAGTAGATTATAATAACAAGAGAGACAGACAATGACAATGATGATGTATTTTAACATTATTTGTATATAATCAACAAAATACATAATTTGATACGAGTGTCATATCTTTAATATTGAATTTCATTGTTTTCAGTATAATTGATTTTGAAATTTAAGCACAGTTATTTTGTTAATATAAAGTTTTAAAAGTTGTATCTCAAAATCTAAAAAGTAAAATTTGAAAATTTGTGATGTCATTTGAAAGTTAACAAGAACAGCTAATCTTATCCTAATGTGTCACTGTACAAAGTTTCAGACTAGTCTTAATAACTTTTTATTGAAACCCCCAGTGATTAATTTTACTCTTTAATAATAATTTACTAAATGTAGCATTTTTTTAATTACAAAAAAAAGTTTGTTTAGGTTATAGTATTAATTTTTTTTTATTATTACATAAATGTTTAGTAATTAGTATTTATTATTAGTATTTATTTATCATATTATAAATAATATTATTTTACGTTAATTTATTTTATTTTATTAATTTTTAAAATATACTTTTATAAATATAAAGGTTCATGCAAATGTTGTAATTTTCTTACCAAAAATGAGTGAGCTAGTATCATGATTGTGTAGCAACTTTGTACCCTTAAAGCTGCATTGTAGGTTTAATGGTTTGTGATATTTGCTTTTAAAATTATTGTATCAGTGACTGTGGATTTAGACATGTAAAAGTTGATAAGATCGAATAAACAAACATACAAGAATATTTAGGTACTGGCTAATTTTATTGGAGGTAAAGTAGCATAAGGGAGTAGGGTACCGTCATTATATCGCAAAAACTAGACTGTGTTAGGATCTTACATACATACATACATACATATCATGACGCCATAATCCCTTTCGGGGTAGGCCAGGATGAATCCTTTTTAGTAAGAGGGCTTACAATGATCTGTGGCTTACCAGACCACAGGCTCAACCCTTAATACCACACTCCTCTGGGCTCCTAATACCAGACCTGTGCAGCTCGGACCACCAAATCTTACGACGGCAGCACTCGCTACTATGGGGTGTTAGGATCTTAATTTCTGTAATTGTGTATCTAAGAGTTACACCTAGCCGTGATAAAAATTTCAAGATGTTTAACCGTCCCGAAAAAAAAAAAAAAAAGATTGAAATTATCATTGGGTCTTATGAGCTTAACATTTCAAAAAATCATATAACATTAATTTGCACTGTGACCCCCACAAATTTTTATACATTTAAAATTGTGACAAGCTGGAGTATCATTGTGCAAAATTTCAATTTTTTTTGACGAGAAAAGTTTGAGTCTAATGGCCGACGTCGGTACCTTACTCCCTTCGTCAAAACCAATTTTAAAAGAAGAAGATAATGATAAAACAATGAATATAAAATGCAAGAGTTTATCTTTAATAAACTTAAAAAAAAAATAATAATAAAACGGTTGAGTTTTTAAAAGAAGTCATAATTCTGAAAAAGGGGCAAAATGTTAAAATAAACAAATTAATATTTTTGAAAATATCAAACAATTTAACTAATTTATTAAAGGTACTTTTATGAAGATATGTTTTATCTATTCCTATTTGCTTTACAACTTGAACAAGTTATTATTTTATCCTCTCGTCGTATATAATTATACAAAATCATTAAAAAATATGATCACTTGACCCAATGATAATAATAATAAAAAAAAAAAAAAAAAAATCGAACAAATTAATGAGATTTTTTCTATCTTTCAAAAATTTAATATTACGTAGATAATAGTTTTTCACGGTTCGATAAATGAGTTGAGATATTTGCTATGTTCTTTTGTTCACTACGTTTTGCGTCCGACATTCGGCGCTTCTTCAGGTGCATGAGTATGGTCTGAGTCAAAGTCCATATATAAGAGGTTAGATGCTCCGGGAAAAGTTTTGGCCAAGGTCACGCAGCTTAAAGGAATTCACCAAAGATGTCACATCGCCACTTACAATTTTGTTCACCTTCTCAGTGACGTAACTGGTGAACGCTGGTGAACGGCATCGTATTGGCTTAGAATCAAGTACATCCATCACAACATAAAATCAACTGCGCGAGTTTTGTGCTGCGCTCAATCTCTTTATTATATGGAATGGACCTTGGGTTTGAGTAATGTTCTAAGTATTTTTTTTTTTTTTGGCTCTCAGGTATAAAAACAAAGAGCAGAACTACATCACTCGGACCTTACTCACCTGAAGATGCGCTCAACGTCGGACATGAAACGTCGTGAACAGAAAAAGAACAGCCACCACGATTATACCGCTAGAGCCTACGACCCTAGCAATGTCTCACCCACAGATATATTAAACAGAATTGGAGCTATTGTTTAAAAAACGTTCTCTTACCCCCGTAAGTTGCAAACATTTAAACCTGGTTCAACCTCGGTTTAAGTATTGTTGGGCTTAAACCTGGTTTAACTTTCAAATCGGTAAGTTGCAAACCGCTTAAACCAGGTTTAAATTGTTGTAAATAAACTCGGTTTAAACCAGGTTTAAGCCGATTCTTGGTAAGTTGCAAACAAGTTAAACCAGGTTTAACTCGTCCAACAGTGAAAAAAGTTAAACCACCGAGCTCGACCGTTTAAGTTCGAGTTAACTACATTTTTGAGGTCTAAAGAGTATATTTTTCGAAGTTTTTTTTTTTTTTTTTTTTTTTTTTTTTTAAGGGATATTATTTCTTGCCTTTTTTAACATTACTATTAGTATTATGTTGTTTCATTGATATATTATTTTGAATTAGATTTTTTTCTGAAATTATTTTAATTAAAAAAATACGGTATAATAATATATTGGAAATAAATTATAATAGTATTAATTTATAGTGGTAAGGCAAAATGTGAATGTGAACTCATGTGAAGGAGATGTAAAATAATGTAGAGTTACAAAAATTGGTACCAAGATAGATCAGTGTCTTTTTTAGAAGGTATGAAATATGAAATAGTTTAATATTTAAACTACCCTCAAAGAGTTTAAAAGGAGTGGCAAATATCTGCAAATAAATTACGCTGTAATAGCTTTCATTATGGTTGTGGGCTAAACTGTCTGCGTTCTAAAGCCCAGAAACCCGGCTAAGCGATTGGATTTTTTATTTTTTTATTTTTTATTGCAGCATAATATGGTAGAGTAGGTTGACCCAAGTTACCGAGACAATCAAGTCATCCGACGTGGGTACGCTGCTCATAGTGTAGGGGTTGAGAGAAAAATGAGTAAAATAATTGTAATAAAATAAAAGATTTGTGGTATTTACATCGCGGCCATAAGTTAAGACGCGTGTGTTTGATATTACTGCATGTTAAAATTTTATTTTATTTTATTAGCATTATGAAGCGTGCATAATAGTTTTAATTTTTAATAATTGGCTTGTTTGCTTGAAATCGAGGGGCATTTTATTTCTCAGTGGCGGATTGCGAGGTCCGAGATTTCGAGATCATCTCGAAGGGCCGCGGCTTAAGAGGGCCGTCGGGCCGTCTTCGCAGCAACCGAAAAAAAAAAGCAAGAAGAAAGGAAAGGAAATTATTGAATTTTATGGATAGTTTAGAAATTGATATAACTATAATAAGATCTTATGGCGATGACTAATCCTACAATATATATCATGCTCTTGCGTCTTGTGCTTATTATATTAGTATCATGCTTTGGATGAACTTTGTCAAAATAAAATTCATACAAAGAAATATAATATTTTTATACATGAAAATTTTCTATTCTTGCCGTTTTTTTTTGTTTTTTAATTTATTTATTATTTTTTTTTCTTACGTAAAATGATTGTAAAATTCGCATGCCAAGCCTCCTTTTATTAAAATTTTCACCTGCGGCGCGATGCTGGGGGGCTCCTAGACCCCCCCCCCCCCAGTGGGTGTGGGCCGTCTCTTTAGATATCTTCAAAGGGCCGTGGAGCCCCAGTTCGCCCCTGTATTTCATAATATGGTAGGATATGTGGTAGGGTGTGAGTGATGGTCATTCGACATGACATTACGGTCATATCGCGTAAAAATTAAAAAAAAATTGACGTCACCCACGGGTGATTACAGAGGTGACCGCAACTATGTAGATGCCGTGCTATAGGCGTATTGCAGCAAATGGAGACTTGCAAAAATTGCTTTCGTTTTGTTGTTTTTTATTACAGCGCTTCCAAATCTGTTATTTTATGTTAAAAAGAACCAAAGTAAATGAATTAGGCCATAGTTTGTCAATATCTTAAGTGGATCGCGAGCCTTGGAGGTGCAAACAGGTGAGATGTGCGCGAGTACTGCGCAGGTGTTGTCGGGACAGATAGGGCAAAAAAAAAAAAAAAAAAAAAAAAAACGCCGATTTCAGCCATCAAGATATTGATTCATAGGTAACTTGACGTGCCCGATATCGACAAACGATTGCCTAATTCATTTACTTTGGTTCTTTTTAACATAAAATGCCAAATTTGGAAGCGCTGTAATAAAAAAAAAAACAAAACTGAAGCAATTTTTGCAAATCTCCATTTGTTCAAAAACGCCTATAGCACAGCATCTAGTTTGTCATGCGTAACGCACGCAATTTTTAACTTTACGTGATATACGACGCAGCAGCACCGCGAGTATGTAGAAAAACTATCACTCAACTTGGGTTGACACACCCTACCATATTATGAAATAAAATGCACCTCGATCTCAAGTGTTTACCCTGGCTTTAATGTAAAATTAAAATATAAATACATATCTTGATATAAAAGTTCTATAATGATACTTAAAAAAATATACAGGGTGCCATGACTACAAAAATCGCTACGATTTCAAGATGCTATAAAAATTAGAAAATTTAATTTTTATAAAGTTTTTTTTACATCAAATTGAAGCCTGAATTTACACATTTTTAAAACTAATAAAAGTTCAATTTTAATGCGTTGCTTATGTTTTTGTTTTTTGCTAGACGCCAAAAAGTAAAAAACGAGCCTGGTCCGAGAAAAATCACACTTCTGGGCACCAAATTCAGCTAAAAGAAATTGTTTTTAAATCTCTTTTAAATTTTTTTTTCGCTTTTCTTCACACAACTTAAGCTATGGCTTCTGAACGTCAGCACCATTTAGAGCTCGGCACAAGTCGAGACGCTCCTCTAGATCGCGCCATACATTCTGCAACATCTCGGGGTGACAGAGTTGCTCGCTTCTGTGATGCGCAGTTTGAGGTCCTGTCTGATGTTTCGCAATGGTGTTTTAAAAACAACATTTTTCACGTAGCCCCAAAGAAAGAAATTGGGAGGAGTAAGATCAGGAGATCTTGGTGCCCATACCAGTGTCCCATCGCGTCCTAACTACCTGTTTGGGAAGGTCTGGTTTAAGAAGTGTCTGACAGCCAATTCACAGTGAGCAGGGGCGCCATCCTGCTGGAAGATTAGGTCGTATAATTCCACTCTTGCTGGGCTTGTAGTAACTGAGGTACGGCCCGCACGGCGTTTTGCTCTAGCATGTCCAGATAAACTTCCTAATTTCCACTTAGTTCATTGAAAATGAACGGGCCAATGATGCGGTCGTAAAGCACACCACACGTTAATTTTTGGACTGTCCCTCTCAAAAGTGCAGGAGCAATCAGGTCTCTATGTGCCCCAGAAGCGCACATTTTGCAGAATGTATGGTGCCAGCTGGAGGAACGTCTCGACTTGTGCCGAGCTCTAAATGGTGTTCACATTGAGAAGCCATAAGGTAAGTTGTGTGAAGAAAAAAGAAAAAAAAATGAAAAGATATTTAAAAACAAATTCTTTTAGCTGGATTTGGTGCCCAGAAGTGTGATTTTTTTCAGACCAGGCTCGTCTTTTACTTTTTGGCGTCTCGCAAAAGAACCAAGCAATGCAACAAAAATTTATTTTTGGTTTTAAAAATGTGTAAATTCAGTCTTCAATTTGTTGTAATAAAAGTTTTAAAAATATTAAAATTTCAAATTTTAATAGCATCTTGAAAACGCAGCAATTTTTGTGGTCACCTTGTATATATTCCATAATGCCATAACACCCTGCGAGGTTTTTTATGTGAAATAAGGGATTCCTTCGAAGAGTGCATCAATTTTTTTCTTCTTCCAATTTTGACATTATAAAATTTTCAATCAAAAAAAGTAATATACATAATTCAAATGGATTTTAATATGAGGTTTATACTAATATATAAAATATATTGTAATATATCGTAAATATATAGTTACAGAAACAATCGAAAATTTAAAGAAGCAACCTGCAACGTTTTATAGTCACATGTTTTACACGCACGATGTACGTGTTTACCAATCGGCGGTCGAATCTAACGATCTCTTGATTAAGTCGCGATGAATGACAAAACCTACTTTAATCCTAAAAATAAAAAAAATAAAAATATATATAAAAAGTTTTTTCTATGGTGATAGCTTTATATTTAACGTTAACCATGGCCGATGCATTTAGGACATTCATGCTGTTTAGGAAGTTTTTTTTTTTTCAGTTTTTTCCACATCTAGCTAATATTTACAAAAGAAGTATAACAATTTCGTGTTTGTTATAAAAAAGTTTTTCGTTGAATCTGTATATTATATGTTTACGTCCCTTTGTGACAATAAAATTACTATACTAGATAAGGAATATTATTTTTTTCCCCCTGTATTTAAAAATTATCGTTTTCCCCGCTGTACACACGCTGTCATATGGATAATACAAGCAATCACGACCTTAAAAAAAAAAAAAAACTTTAATTATTTTACGGATATGAAACATTTACCAGTATAGGTCAAACGATGGACCTCGACTGCCCGCGAGTGACCAGACGCTAACTCGCAACCTGCTGGACCAAAGTATGATCTCTCGAACATGGATCTAAATAGTTTTCATTATTTAAAATTATGGTAAACATTTCATTTCCGCAAAAAAAAAGATGATTTTTTTTCATGCAGTTGCTTGTATTCTCCATATGACAGCGTGTACAGCGGGAAAACGATAATTTTTAAATAATGGAGAAATTCACATTCCTTAATTATGTCCTATTTAATTGTCACAAAGGATGGTAAAAATAATATAATATATTATACACAAAACAAAAGAAAAATATACAGTATAATTATTTTGCAAAATATTAAATAAACATGGAGAAAAATGTAAAAATCGCAATGCAATTCCTAAGCATTAGGTCACCACAGCCGCAACATTAAAACGTATATCTACAAGCTATCTCGGGAACTAGTAGAGATAAAGTAGCAAATCTGGTATTCTTTCTAATTTTTTTCACAAAAAAATCAGATTGGCGTTGGTTTTATTGCGCTATCTCAATTAGGGAGAAAGCTGAAAAAACAGCTTAGCGAGGGTCAAATGGGACCGAAGTAACAGCAATGACAAATTTTACTTCTTGCAACTTCTCACTTTTTTACTACTTATTCCATCGAAATGAGACTTTTACCATCATTTCTAACTTTTATTATTATTGAGATTGATATGTGGGTGTCCACACTTTGCTCCACTACAACGAGATAGCGCGCAGGACCTCTTTGTGTCCGCAGTGGGTGGCTCCGGTGGGGTGCTGAGCGCTATCTCTTGTAGTGGAGCAAAGTGTGGACACCCACATATCAATCTAAAGATTTTTCTAATTTAGAAATAATAATAAAAGTTTCATTTCGATGGAATAACTAGTAAAAAAGTGAGAAGTTGCAAGAAGTGAAATTTGTCATTGCTGTTACTTCGGTCCCATTTGACCCTCGGTAAGCTGTTTTTTCAGCTTTCTCCCTAATTGAGATAGCGCAATAAAACCAACGCCAATCTGATTTTTTTGTGAAAAAAATTAGAATGAACACCAGATTTGCTACTTTATCTCTATTAGTTCCCGAGATGGCTTGTAAAAAATCTCCACCAACAGTGACCAAAATGCACAAATAAAGTATTTTTAAAATACTCATAATACGCACAAATATTAAACTTTCCTTTATAAATCATATATTTATCGCTTCCTTATTAAATTTACTTTATTTTCATGCAAATATATATAATTTTTCGTTTGTATTTAGTTTCAAACGCGCGAGATAAGAAGCATCTTCTTTCCCATATTTAAGAATTTTCAAATATTCGCTCAACAGACAAAAAAGTTAAACCTGGTTTAACTTCGTTGCAACTTACCAAAAGTGCAAAATTAACTCGAGTTAAGTCGTTAAACCAGGTTTAGTTAAACCGAGTTTAAACCATTGTTGCAACTTACGGCCCTTAATGATGTTTTTAACATTTTCACCGCAGAAATGCAAGAATAATTGCGTATATAAAAGTAGCACTGCGATCTATGTGTAAATTTTAAACTTCCTCCTAGATCGCAGTGCCACCACTTACAATTTACATGTTGATTGTTACGTTGAAAATTTGTACTAAATCATTAGGGCCGTAAGTTGCAACAATGGTTTAAACTCGGTTTAACTAAACCTGGTTTAACGACTTAACTCGAGCTAATTTTGCACTTTTGGTAAGTTGCAACGAAGTTAAACCAGGTTTAACTTTTTTGTCTGTTGAGCGAATATTTGAAAATTCTTAAATATGGGAAAGAAGATGCTTCTTATCTCGCGCGTTTGAAACTAAATACAAACGAAAAATTATATATATTTGCATGAAAATAAAGTAAATTTAATAAGGAAGCGATAAATATATGATTTATAAAGTAAAGTTTAATATTTGTGTGTAATATGAGTATTTTAAAAATACTATATTTGTGCATTTTGGTCACTGTTGGTGGAGATTTTTTACAAGCCATCTCGGGAACTAATAGAGATAAAGTAGCAAATCTGGTGTTCATTCTAATTTTTTTCACAAAAAAATCAGATTGGCATTGGTTTTATTGCGCTATCTTAATTAGGAAGAAAGCTGAAAAAACAGCTTACCGAGGGTCAAATGGGACCGAAGTAACAGCAATGACAAATTTCACTTCTTGCAACTTCTCACTTTTTTACTATAGTTATTTCATCGAAATGAAACTTTTATTATTATTTCTAAATTAGAAAAATATTTAGATTTATATGTGGGTGTCCACACTTTGCTCCACTACAAGAGATAGCGCTCAGCACCCCACCGGAGCCACCCACTGCGGACACAAAGAGGTCCTGCGCGCTATCTCGCTGTAGTGGAGCAAAGTGTGGACACCCACATATCAATCTCAATATTAATAAAGTTAGAAATGATGGTAAAAGTCTCATTTCGATGGAATAACTAGTAAAAAAGTGAGAAGTTGAAAGAAGTGAAATTTGTCATTGCTGTTACTTCGGTCCCATTTGACCCTCGGTAAGCTGTTTTTTCAGCTTTCTCCCTAATTGAGATAGCGCAATAAAACCAACGCCAATCTGATTTTTTTGTGAAAAAAATTAGAAAGAATACCAGATTTGCTACTTTATCTCTACTAGTTCCCGAGATAGCTTGTAGATATACGTTTTAATGTTGCGGCTGTGGTGACCTAATTCTTAGGAATTGCATTGCGATTTTTACATTTTTCTCCATGTTTTCTAAATATTTTGCAAAATAATTATACTGTATATTTTTCTTTTGTTTTGTGTATAATATATTATATTATTTTTACCATCCTTTGTGACAATTAAATAGGAGATAATTAAGGAATGTGAATTTCTCCATAATTTAAAAATTATCGTTTTCCCGCTGTACACGCTGTCATATGGAGAATACAAGCAACTGCATGACAAAAAAATCATCTTTTTTTTTGCGGAAATGAAATGTTTACCATGATTTTAAATATTGAAAACTATTTAGATCCATGTTCGAGAGATCATACTTTGGTCCAGCAGGTTGCGAGTTAGCGTCTGGTCACTCGCGGGCAGTCGAGGTCCATCGTTTGACCTATACTGGTAAAGGTTTCATATCCGTAAAATAATTAAAGTTTTTTTTTTTTTTTTTTTTTTAAGGTCGTGATTGCTTGTATTATCCATATGACAGCGTGTACAGCGGGAAAACGATAATTTTTAAATACAGGGGAAAAAAAATAATATTCCTTATCTAGTATAGTAATTTTATTGTCACAAAGGGACGTAAACATATAATATACAGATTCAACGAAAAACTTTTTTATAACAAACACGAACTTGTTATACTTCTTTTGTAAATATTAGCTAGACGTGGAAAAAACTGAAAAAAAAACAACAAAAAAACTTCCTAAACAGCATGAATGTCCTAAATGCATCGGCCATGGTTAACGTTAAATATAAAGCTATCACCATAGAAAAAACTTTTTATATATATTATTATTTTTTTTTTTTATTTTTAGGATTAAAGTAGGTTTTGTCATTCATCGCGACTTAATCAAGAGATCGTTATAGATTCGACCGCCGATTGGTAAACACGTACATCGTGCGTGTAAAACATGTGACTATAAAACGTTGCAGGTTGCTTCTTTAAATTTTCGATTGTTTCTGTAACTATATTTACGATATATTGCAATATATTTTATATATTAGTATAAACCTCATATTAAAATCCATTTGATTTATGTATAGTACTTTTTTTGATTGAAAATTTTATAATGTCAAAATTGGAAGAAGAAAAAAATTGATGCGCCCTTCGAAGGGATCCCTTATTTCACATAAAAAACCTCGCAGGGTGTTATGGCATTATGGAATATATACAGGGTGACCACAAAAATTGCTGCGATTTCAAGATGCTATTAAAATTCGAAATTTTAATTTTTTTAAAACTTTTATTACAACAAATTGAAGACTGAATTTACACATTTTTAAAACCAAAAATAAAATTTTGTTGCATTGCTTGGTTCTTTTGCGAGACGCCAAAAAGTAAAAGACGAGCCTGGTTTGAAAAAAATCACACTTCTGCAATGGGCACCAAATCCAGCTAAAAGAATTTGTTTTTAAATCTCTTTTCATGTTTTTTTTTTTTTTTTTCTTTTTTTTTCACACAACTTACCTTATGGCTTCTCAACGTGAACACCATTTAGAGCTTGGCACAAGTCGAGACGTTCCTCCAGCTGGCACCATACATTCTGCAAAATGTGCGCTTCTGGGGCACATATAGAGACCTGATTGCTCCTGCACTTTTGAGAGGGACAGTCCAAAAATTAACGTGTGGTGTGCTTTACGACCGCATCATTGGCCCGTTCATTTTCAATGAACTAAGTGGAAATTAGGAAGTTTATCTGGACATGCTAGAGCAATACGCCGTGCGGGCCGTACCTCAGTTACTACAAGCCCAGCAAGAGTGGAATTATACGACCTAATCTTCCAGCAGGATGGCGCCCCTGCTCACTGGGCACTGGCTGCTAGACACTTCTTAAACCAGATCTTCCCAAACAGGCAGTTGGGACGCGATGGGACACTGGTATGGGCACCAAGATCTCCTGATCTTACTCCTCCCAATTTCTTTCTTTGGGGCTACGTGAAAAATACTGTTTTTAAAACACCATTGCGAAACATCAGACAGGACCTCAAACTGCGCATCACAGAAGCGAGCAACTCTGTCACTCCCGAGATGTTGCAGAATGTATGGCGTGATCTAGAGGAGCGTCTCGACTTGTGCCGAGCTCTAAATGGTGCTGACGTTCAGAAGCCATAGCTTAAGTTGTGTGAAGAAAAGCGAAAAAAAAATTAAAAGAGATTTAAAAACAATTTCTTTTAGCTGAATTTGGTGCCCAGAAGTGTGATTTTTCTCGGACCAGGCTCGTTTTTTACTTTTTGGCGTCTCGCAAAAAAAACATAAGCAACGCATTAAAATTTTACTTTTATTAGTTTTAAAAATGTGTAAATTCAGACTTCAATTTGATGTAAAAAAAAATTTAAAAAAATTAAAATTTCTAATTCTTATAGCATCTTGAAATCGTAGCGATTTTTGTGATCATGGCACTCTGTATATTTTTTTAAGTATCATTATAGAACTTTTATATCAAGATATGTATTTATATTTTAATTTTACATTAAAGCCAGGGTAAACACTTGAGATCGAGGTGCATTTTATTTCATAATATGGTAGGGTGTGTCAACCCAAGTTGAGTGATAGTTTTTCTACATACTCGCGGTGCTGCTGCGTCGTATATCACGTAAAGTTAAAAATTGCGTGCGTTACGCATGACCAACTAGATGCTGTGCTATAGGCGTTTTTCAACAAATGGAGTTTTGCAAAAATTGCTTCAGTTTTTTTTTTTTTTTTATTACAGCGCTTCCAAATTTGGCATTTTATGTTAAAAAGAATCAAAGTAAATGAATTAGGCAATCGTTTGTTACCTATGAATCGATATCTTGATGGCTGAAATCGGCGATTTTTTTTTTTGCCCTATCTGTCCCGACAAAAAAAGCAATTTTTGCAAGTCTCCATTTGCTGCAATACGCCTATAGCACGGCATCTACATAGTTGGTCACCTCTGTAATCACCCGTGAGTGACGTCAATTTTTTTTTTTTAATTTTTACGCGATATGACCATAATGTCATGTCGAATGACCATCACTCACACCCTACCACATATCCTACCATATTATGAAATACAGGGGCGAACTGGGGCTCCACGGCCCTTTGAAGATATCTAAAGAGACGGCCCACACCCACTGGGGGGGTCTAGGAGCCCCCAGCATCGCGCCGCAGGTGAAAATTTTAATAAAAGGAGGCGTGGCATGCGAATTTTACAATCATTTTACGTAAGAAAAAATAAATAAATAAATAAATTAAAAAAAAAAAAAAAAGATATATATTGTAGGATTAGTCATCGCCATAAGATCTTATTATAGTTATATCAATTTCTAAACTATCCATAAAATTCAATAATTTCCTTTCCTTTCTTCTTGCTTTTTTTTTTTTTTTTTTTTTTTTTTTTTTTTTTTTTTTTTTTTTTTTTTTTTTTTTTTTTTTTTTTTTTTTTTTTTTTTTTTTTTTTTTTTTTTTTTTTTTTTTTTTTTTTTGCGGTTGCTGCGAAGATGGCCCGACTGCCCTTTTTAGCTGCGGCCCTTCGAGATAATCTCGAAATCTCGGACCTCGCAATCCGCCACTGAGAAATAAAATGCACCTCGATTTCAAGCTAACAAGCCAATTATTAAAAATTAAAACTATTATGCACGCTTCATAATGCTAGTAAAATAAAATTTTAGCATGCTGTAATATCAAACACACGCGTCTTAACTTATGGCCGCGATGTAAATACCACAAATATTTTAATTTATTACAATTATTTTACTCATTTTTCTCTCAACCCCTACACTATGAGCAGCGTACCCAGGTCGGATGACTTGATTGTCTCGGTAACTCGGGTCAACCTACTCTACCATATGCTGCAAAAAAAAAAAAAAAAAAAAAAAAAATTTCCAGTTGCTCAGCCGGGTTTCTGCGGGCTTTAGAACGCAGACAGTTTAGCCCACAACCATAATGAAAGCTATTACAGCGTAATTTACTTTCAGATATTTGCCACTCTTTTTAAACTCTTTGAGGGTAGTTTAAGTATTAAACTATTTCATACCTTCTAAAAAAGACACTGATCTATCTTGGTACCAATTTTTGTAACTCTACATTATTTTACATCTCATTCACATGAGTTCACATTCACATTTTGCCTTACCACTATAAATTAATACTATAATTTATTTGCAATATATTATTATACCGTATTTTAGTATTTTTTTAATTAAAATTAATTTCAGAAAAAAATCTAATTCAAAATAATATATTAATGAAGCAACATAATACTAATAGTAATGTTAAAAAAGGCAAAAAATAATATCTCCGTAAAAAAAAAAAAAAAAAAAAAAAAAAAAAAAAAAAAAACTTTGAAAAATATACTCTTTAGACCTCAAAAATGTAGTTAACTCGAACTTAAACGGTCGAGCTCGGTGGTTTAACTTTTTTCACTGTTGGACGAGTTAAACCTGGTTTAACTTGTTTGCAACTTACCAAGAATCGGCTTAAACCTGGTTTAAACCGAGTTTATTTACAACAATTTAAACCTGGTTTAAGCGGTTTGCAACTTACCGATTTGAAAGTTAAACCAGGTTTAAGCCCAACAATACTTAAACCGAGGTTGAACCAGGTTTAAATGTTTGCAACTTACGGGGGTAAGAGAACGTTTTTAAGTTAGGGCAAGCTCACAAGCGTGGTCTCACCGCATTAAAAATGACTTACTTTTTTGCTTCTTTAAATTTATTTATTTTTTTTAATTATCAGCTAGCTAAAACAAAACATAAAAACATTAAGCTTAAAATAATACGTAAAAATCATAATCAGTCAAATTGTGATCATAATATTTTCACTTACACCGACTCATCTTGAGACAAAAATTTAAATTATTTACTAAAAAAATGTAATTTCGTTCATTTTACCAAATTACTTTCTTGAAGATGGAAAAAAATATGTAAGAGCTCTAAAAAACATGTTATATAAAATCCAGCCAACTTTTATGAAAAATATAAACACTTTATACATGTATACATACATGATACATATATATATATATATATATATATATATATATATATATATATATATATATATATATATATATATATATATATATATATATATATATATATAATTATATATACAGCATCTTGCAAGTATTTAAAAAAAATGACTCAATTTTGTCATGTGCATAAAAAATTTATACTTTTTAAAATATAAATTTAAAGGGTGCTCCAAATATAACTTTAAAGGTAAAAAAAAAAAAAAAAAAAAAAAAAAAAAAAAAAAACGTTTTTGCACGAATGCTTCTTAAAAAAATAAAATATGTTGCTGTTATATGTAAATTATTCAAAGCATACTTTTTTGACTTAACAATTTAGGCTGTTTTTTTTTTTGTTTTGTTTTGTTTTTTTTTTTTTTTTTCATTTTTGAAAAACGTGACCCAGAATAGTGTTTGTATGGTATCATATGAATTTTTAATAGAAAACTTTGTTGTTTTAATATTCATAGAAATATCTAGTAATATGTAGAGCATACGAAAGATTGTGTTTTTAAAAGTATGTTGTACATTTTAAAGATCATTTTAACCTGCAGACGTGATGAATTTTATTTAACCAGTTTGTATTGCCTTCAAAAGCATGTGTACCAAATTTCAAATCGATTTGTGGAAAAATCGGTTAAGTTGGGGAAAAAAAAAGAAAAAATAAGTGATCATTGGGCGTCCTATGTTTCCTCCTATGCTATTTTTTCTGACATAACCGATGGACAAAGAGATTTGAAATTTGGTACATTATTAAAGGCACAAACTAATTAAAAAAAACTGAGGTTATTTGTTAAATTATTGTTCTTTACTAGAAAATAACTTACAAAATTATCGTTGTAATTCATACAAAGTATAAAATTATTAACTATGTAAATTATGATAGTATTTTATTATTGGATGTAAGAAAACATACTTTGAGTCCCTTGAACTATAAGTTTGCCAATGACTCTCAATCTCTCTCTCTCTCTCTCTCTCTCTCTCTCTCTCTCTCTCTCTCTCTCTCTCTTTCTATTACTGTCTCTTTTCGGCCTCTGTTTAATATAATATGAATAATAAATATATGAAATATGAGTTTAATATTAGAAGCCCCCCATTAGGTTTTAGAAATAAATATATTTATATAATATTACTATTTTGCAGAACTTTTTTTTTTTTTTACTCTTTCTTTCTTGAAGGGCTGAAAAATAGGTTCGCTGCGTTATTTAGAATACTAACATAATGTTATCACTCTTTTTTTTATAAAAACATTAAAAACACAATGGAGGCTGTCAGTTTAAAAATTCTTAACAATTTTCTATGGCTAGAAACACGTAAAAGTATGTCTATAATTTCTCAGTTAAACTTCTCCGAAATGGTTTTTTTTTTTTTTTTTTTAAGCTTATTTTTTCCCCCTATAAGTGTAATGTTAAATAAGGGGATCCTTAGCTTTTCCCGCGCGCTAAACCAATAAGTTCCATTTTTTTTTTTAAATAATAGTATATTATTATTATTATTAAGAGGAGAATGAGAGGTGTTGAATTGAATAAATTTTGTCATTGTTTCATTAATAAATATTACTGCATATATTTTTTATTTCTGTTATACGAGCGTTTAAATATACTGTATGTATAAAAAAATATATATATACAGGAAAAAATTATCAACCCTTTTAAAATGTAATGATACTAATGACAGTAATGACTAAAAGAAAACTGTAAGTATTTTTTAAATATTTTAATTATTATTATATTTATGTTATATACGAATAATTTTAATGAATAAATTTGAACTTTAACCACAGTAAAAATTTAACATATCAACGTAAACAAAATTAATGATACTATGACAAAAGGGAAGGAGGAAGAGAGAGAGAGAGAGAGAGAGAGAGAGAGAGAGAGAGAGAGAGAGAGAGAGAGAGAGAGAGAGAACATTAAATATAAAAGTAAAATGTATAGAAGTTAACTTTTTATATTCATATTTAGCCTAAAGAAATAATAAAAAAAAAGTATAGCATTATACTTGTACGCTAATTAAAATGTCTTATATATATGTTTTCTTTTAAGCAAGATGAAATTAATTTAGCTTTTCATTTTGTTATACGTAGTCCCTCTTATGCCTAATTAGCTGCTATAAAAATTAAAACAGTTAAAAAATGTATTCATATAAAAATAATAATAAAACATAACATAACATTTTAGTTTCCTTCGTTAATGTTTTAGCTCTTGAACATTAAGGTGATTTTTTTTTTTAAATTGTTAATGTTATTTTCTACTTTTTTTTTTTTTATTTGGAATAATTAGAATTAAATTGGTTAAAAGTAGAAATGGAGTATAGGAGACATCTGTTTACTCTCATTTAAAAATTTATGTTTTGTTTTTAAGCTTTTCCCAAAGGTGATTTATAAAAGACCATACTGTAATATAGGGAAGAGGAAGAATAATTATTTGATGTAATTAAAACTACGATATAAATAAATAGCAATGTGTTCTATATAAACTCAATTTAATTTGTTTTTTGTGCAACTATTCCATCATTTTATAAAAATAATTAAAAACAATAATATTATATTTTGACCGACTTAAAATTACATTTCTTACTATCATATTGACTTAAAAGTGAATAGATATAAAAGTCGACGCCATGTTGGATCACTAAATAACATGGGCTGGAATAGGAAAAAAACTTCTTTTTTTTTTTTAAATGAAAGTTATTATTAAATCCATCATGTATACAATTTGCAACGATGTATTAAAGATTGTAATTATATGGCTTATATTTCAAAATCTAAATAGAAAATTTTAACTCTTAAAGACATAGAAAACTTGAAACAACACGTCATTTTTAATCATTAAACATAAAATGGGATCTACAAAACTGATTATAATTTTTACCAGAATGTAAATATGGCCCCACAAGAGAGCGTGAAAAAACTGTAAAGTTTGCAATTTGTGTGAATATTTCTATTTATGATGTCAGAAACAGGCAAAAACTAGTATCGAGTAATCGCAGTAAATCGAGTATTTGTGCAGGTTGCACAAATCGACATTTTCTGATCACTGCTACGGCGCTACAGTTGGGTTTTAAGACCAATTCATGTAATTTATGTAAGTCCCATCAAGTTTTTTGTGATGTTAATGCTAATATTTTAATGTTGTCTATGTATGCCTTTAACTTTACAGTTTAATTTATTTAATTGACCAACGCTTCTATGAAAAAGAGAATCATTATAATAGTAACAATTATAGCTAAATAAAAATTTTCAGAACCCGTGACCATAAAATAAGACAGAAAATAGTTAATAAAAATTACACGGTCTGTAATAGGACTAAAAGTTGAAAATTTGAATTTTCATATCTATTAAATCTTTGAATTTATAATTTTATCGTGTTTTCACGTGTTTGACATAACTAATCTTTAAGGCAAAATGTTCAACTTTATGCTTTTATAAATCACGACAATTTGTGAGAAATCAGTTGGTTATCCTTATGGTACAACTATTGCACAGATAAATTATTCTAAAATGAAAAAAAAAAAAAAAAAAAAAAAAAACTGTCAACAATATATATAAATCTTATTTTTACATTAAAAGCTTCTACCAGTTACTTGTTTTTCAAACTGAAAAAGCTTTTTATCTGTATTTAAGAAAATACTTCTGTTTTCTCTCTCTCGCTCTCTCTCTCTCTCATTTGAAAACCGCCCTATTTTTTTTTCTTGGTTGAAAGATTAAGTACGGCCGTGGTTAGAAAAGTCCCCCTTAACTTGTATTTTTACTTCTTTAATAAGATTACTAACATAGACTACTTTTTCTTTTTTCTTTCAAATTGAAGTTAGGAAAGAAAACTTATGTGATTGCACGTTTTATGCATTCTCTTTCTCTCATAGGGTAAATAAATGACGTCTTAGTTTTTTCTTTAATCATGTAAAAAAGAAAGTAAGTTATAATACTGTATTCTGTATTTATATCATAATATAGTATGTTGCTTAAGTACAACTTTATAAATAATTATACAATATTAAATAAAAAAAATTTATGTTACATACGTAGTTATAATGTTTAGTTAAGATTAATTTGTGTTGTGCTTGAAAAAAAAAAATGAGTTGGCAAAATTATTAAGTATTTATTTCTGTCCGTGAATGGAAAAAGGAGATTAAATAATTTATAATACTGCGGTGAATAAATGTTTTTGCAAACACATTAACGTAACTTAAAGCTATAGATCACATAAAACAACATAATATGTGCTTTTTAATGATTAAACACAAAATCAGATATAAAAAAATATATAATATAATAAATAAATAAAATGAAAAACTGATTTATTTTAGTAGTATTTTTATTATTATGTTCTTTTCTTTCTTCTTGTGTAACACCAACACCGGAATCCTACTTGATTCAAGGTGAAGGTGAGAATAATTCAGTACCAACTATGTCAGAAACTGCAGGTGGTATATAGAGGGGTCACAAATTAAGCACTTTGCGCACGATGTTAGCTGTGCCAAGAACTGCATCTTTCTGCATGACACGTGAATGCATGTCCTGGAGGTTTAACTTTTCTTTTGCTTTTAACCAATCTTTGCTAACCAGACCATTCACAGAAACCACAACAGGGAAAATTTCAACACTTCTCAGCCGATACATATCCTTCAACTCAATGGAAAGCGGCTGATACTTCCTCTTCTTCTCTTCTTCTTGTATTATTATTATTATTATTTATTCTTTTTTTTTGCAGTTCATATTTATTAATAATTACTAGTGTTATTACTTGAATTAAAAAAAAAAAAGTAAACAGCCTAACTCTAATTTCAGAGACATGATTCTTCTAATGTCCAACCATTTATTATATAAATTCCCGGCTATAATTAAGTTGTATGTACTGCACAAACAACAATATTAATATAATTGCTATAAAAAAACGTATTAATATTGCAGTAAATAATAAATTATGTACATAGATAAGAATTATAATATATCACTTAAATTACACTGTTCATATGAAAAAGGCTCAATTTTAATTAATTAGTTTAATTTTTAATTTAATTATCACAAGATTATTGAAACTTGTTATCTCTTTAATTAAAACTATTTTTAATAACTTTGCTTTCTTAATTAAAAACACGTCATACTAATTTATAAATCCCTGTTAACCCCTCTTTAACCTTATAGTTCTGGTGGTAGTGGTGTGTTATGTGGTTCAATTATATTTATAAGTTTTACATTTTAATTATCAAATTAATTTTTTATAAAAACGTTTTCATTTTGAATTTTTATAAATGTATTAACATTGAATGGACCACTTGTAATGAACAAACTATTTCAAATAAATATAATTATTTTTAATGCATTTCTTATTTCTTATGGAAATTTATTATTTCCATTTATTTTCACTTACCCTTTGCAACAATTAAAAACATTTCATTCCAAGTGGTCCATTGACAGTAAAATTTCATTTTTACAATAGATCTGTTTACCAAGCTGCTTTATTTTATATTATAAATAACCTTTAAATTTTTACAATTTTTTACTATTAAATTTTATATAAAAATATATAATTATAATAAACGATGTTTAATCATACTATTTTACTCTCGAATTTAGAAAAATATGTATTTAACTTTTCTTTTTCTTCAATTTCTTTCATTTTAAATATAACTATTATTTTTAAAATAAAAATTACATTTCTAGCTCTCTCTCTCTCTCTCTCTCTCTCTCTCTCTCTCTCTCTCTTTCTGTCATACGTATATTTTATTTCATGTAAAATTCATTTGCTGTATTGTTGTAAATAATTAATTGATTATACTGGCTCTGAAAGAAATCTTTACGAAGTAAATAAATGATCTAGCAAGAAATTAAAAAAAAATAAAGTAAGGGATGCTCACAGCATCTTATAGGAAACATAAATAAATATTAGTTATTTAATAACACAGTGACCCCTTCTTTTTCAGTGATTCGCTTGGTATCATACAACCAAGATTTTGCTTTTGTAAACCTTGCTTTTTGTTTATATATTTGACCCCGAAAACTTATATTGTCACATGTATTTTAATTATGCATTGTGAAAAGGCTCCTGAGCTTTTTTGTTATTGTTCTATCTTCAAAGCATTCCCTTGGTGTTTGTAGTTCAAATTTCCGCCACAACAATCATAAATCAAATGAATGTTACATGTGGCGGCGCCACCGACGTATCCAAATAAAACTTCGCTGACAGTAGCGCCACCGTTACAGTTACTGATTCAAGGTCCATATAATAAAGAGGTTGAGCGCAGCACAAAACTCGCGCAGTTGATTTCATTTTGTGATGGATGTACTTGATTCTAAGCCAATACGATGCCGTCCACCAGTTACGTCACTGATAAGGTGAATAAAAATACACCCGGTGATATGACGTCTTTGGTGAATTCCTATAAGCTGCGCGACCTTGGCTAAAACTTTTCCCGGAGCAACTAACCTCTTGTTTGTTACTTATTGTTGTGGTAAAAATTTGAACTACAAATATTAAGGAATCTTTTTTTCAACAAGAGCTTTCTATCCTGTATGTTTATCCGTGACTGTGATTTTTCCATAACAGAACAACGATATCAAGTTTATAAAACTTTATCAGCGACAATAAAAGGCTATAAGCTGCAACCTCTAGTTGAACCTTACTTGTTTTGTTTTTTTATTGTTACACCAATCAAAATAACAATTTAACTAAGGTTTAACTAGTTAGTTAGCGTTGCAGCTTTCAAGTAAATAAATGAGAATGAGAATGACAAGAAAAAGAAAAAGAAAGAAAAAAGAAACTTTGACACAATATTCACGATATTAAATTATGCAAAGAGAAGAAGAAAAAAGTGCATAAAAATGCGATACACATTTTTTCACTCTCATTCAGACAGAAAAATATTTCTATTTTTACTCCTTTTTTTTCTATTTTTTTGTCCTATTCTTTATCATTTCTCATGCATTATTTTGTATAAAAACTTCAACTCTCGCTCGCTCGCTTTAATATTATTCAACCGCACTCACTTTTCCACTTTCAACACACACAAAAGACAGCAAAAAAAAAGAAGAAAAAAAGTCACCACACAAACAGAAGTGCTTTTTCGCTTTGAAAAGTTTTTTTTTTTCTCTCTCATTTTAAATTTCTCCAGACAAAAAGTAAACTTGAGATATTATATATAATTCTCATAAGCGTTGTAATAGTAATTAAACGCTTGTAGTTTTTTGCTCACTTAAATATAATACCATTTCGTAAAATATTTGAATTGAAACTTCAAATTTAATTACAATAGAGAAAGACTCGTGGTAAATAAGAGTAATGGAATAATTTACATTTTAAAATATTTATTTAACATCTTTGGTACGTGACACAAATGAACAATATATTTTATAAGAAAATACAAATCGATAGTTACCCGTCGAAGTGAACGAACTACACTTTACAAATTTTGTTCAAAATGACCGATCTACACTTTATAAACTTCTAAGTTCGCCCCTCTAGTTCTCCTGTTAAAATGCGTAAAAGTGCCAAACGTAGATCGTTCAATTTGAGTTAAATTTTTAAAGTGTATTTCGTTCACTTCGACGGGTTATCATCGAAATGGAGAACATAAAGTTAAGAATTTATTCAAGTTACACTTCAGTACAAACCAATAACTTGGTTGAGAAAAGTTTTGAGAGTAACTCTTTAGTATAAACGTTATTTCTTCAGTGGTAAAGAGTTAGCTCTTTAGATCTGAAAAAACTTTGTATATCTAACAAATTTATTATATAAAAACCACTAAAAAGTAGCTCTTTAGTTACTTTTTTCTGTGTAGGTTTTAGTCACAAATCAACGAATTTTAATTTTAATTTTTTACCGAAAACACACAAAAAATATTAAAAAGTGCTTCCTTCAGAGTTTTGAATTGTACTGAAAGGTCAAAAACTGTAGCGACCTTATTTATTAGGAACAGGGTCATAAATCTTCTATGTCTAGTAGTTGCGCACAAATAAAAAATATTTGGACCAACAAAATTTTTAACTGCCCATAAATGTTGACACTAGGGCACGTCCAAAATACAAGAATTGCTTTTTTGTTATTATTATTATTTTTTTATTCGAACACTTATATTTAAAGGGCTCCTAAGAGGCCAATTTTTTTTTTTTTTTTTTTTTAGATTTTTCGAAAGCATAAAGTTTTTTACAATCATCAAATTAGTAGGAAAACAAACCCAATTTTTTTGTTTTTTTGGACTCAGACTGAAAAAACAAATTTCAACAAGAAACAAATATGAATCTTGGCTGCGTGAAATTTGTTCTCAATATGATACATAAAATCATGTATCAAAATAATTAATATGAATGGAAAGTATTTTATACTTGTAATTTTAAAAGCCATAACGTGTTGTATTAAAGTAAATTCAACTTACCATTTCGCAGCAAAAGCTCCAGCAAGACTATGCAGACAATTTTAGAGCCTGTAATCAAATTAAAATAGAGAGATTAGCGAGTGATTAGTATAATGATTCTGATTACTATAATATAATCAATATTCATTAATTAATGTAAGTATTAATTGTTAATATAACAAAAATAGAAGCAATTGTCTGATTATAATCAAATCATGATTTATCATTCAACTTAGAGAGAGAGAGAGAGAGAGAGAGAGAGAGAGAGAGAGAGAGAGAGAGAGAGAGACAGAGAGACAGAGAGACAGAGAGACAGACAGAGAGACAGAGAGTCCCAAATTAATTTAAATTAATTTATGATTATCTTGTTTTGTCTTACAATTTGTATAGTGTGCGTGATTAAAATGTTTAATGAAGTCTTAACGATTTTGCATTTTAAAAAATCAAAGGCGTAGAACAGCTTGAAACTTGTCTAATATCCTAAAATACTTGAAAATCAACGTTGATTTGGCCGTAGTCTTTAATTTCAAATTTATTTTCTACTCACACAATGGTGCGTATGCAGACTCAGCTCGCCTGGTCCACGCGCAGGTAATACGAGTGAATCAGAGTCCGCACGCATTATTTTGTGAATGGAAAAATAATTAGAAATGAATGACTCCGGTCAAATCAACGTTGATATTCAGGTATGTTAGGATACTAGACAAGTCTTTTTTTGTTGAATGTGTTCTACGCCATTAAGATATATAACATCTACATAGATATGCTTACATAACACCTACATTGTACATATTTATATAATATGACGAATACTATGTACTATGTATATTGTATAAGATTGAAGGAAAGAGAGAAGTAAAGAAATATGATTTTGAGATCGACTTTTATTTTTATTATTATTTTTTACAACCGAGATAAAAAAAGATTATAAATTATTCACGACTTTTTTTTTTTTTTTTTTTTTTAGTAAGTGACCGTAAGTAAAGCTTTTAGTGTGAGCAATTAAGTCATTATATGCTGTCAGTGACGTCATTTGTTGGTCATTTCAACACAGATTTTACAACAATTTTATATATCTTTCCTCTTCTGAAAATTCTATGCACGAGGGGTGACACAAATACTTCAATCATGGCAGAAATACAAACCCTGTAAACTTCAATAGGGAAAGTAACCAAAAAAATACTGCTGTAATTCTGAAAACATATATTTCATTTTTATATGAAATTTTAAGCTTTTTTTTCAAGATATATATTTTTTTAATTAGAGTTTATTTAAAATATAAATTATTTCTAGCAGTTTACTAAAGAAACTACACAACCATAAAATCAAACAGATCAGTCTTGTAGTTGGCTAATGCAATCATTACAGACAACATGAAAAATTAGTATTTAAAAATTTATATCACAAAACACTTTATGGGACTCAGATAAATAACATAAATTGGTCTCAAAACCCAACTGTAGCAGTGATTAGAAAATTTTTATTTATACAATCCGCACAACATTTTTATGCTAGTTTTTGCATGTTTCTGACGTCATAAACAGAAATATTCATGCTAATTCCAAACTATGCAGTTATTCTTTACGCTCTCTGGTCGGGCTACATCCTGGTAAAAATTATCATTAGTTTTGTAGATCCAATTTTATGTTCAAGAACATGTTTCATGTTTTCTATGCCTTTAACGTTAATTGTGTCATTTCTATATTATAAATTAACAACATATTGCAAAAAATAACGTTATAGTCAAGATTAACAAATATTGAAGCTAATATAGCGATAACAATAACTGTACTTTTCAAAAGCAAGTTTTACTTTATTGTGACTAAAACAAAAATCAAGTGACGAGGTGAGAGAAAAAAAAATACAGTTTATTTATAAATTATAAATGTGAGTATAAAATATTAACTTGATAAATAATAAAAACTTACTCTCTGTAGTGACAAATTTTAAACCTTGTGATGACGTCACAGTTTGTTTGTTTGTTTGTTTCTTTTTTTTTTTTTTTTCATTTTTGCTGATTTGATAATTTTAACACAGACACCATAAATATACTAAACTCAATAAAATCATAAATAAGTTTTTGTAAAATTTTGTTCAATTTTAAATTTTAAAACAGAGCAATATAAATTTTTCTTCTATCAATGGTAACTGCAGCTTGTTCTGTAAAGTAAAGTGAATCTCATTTACAGTGATTGGCTGACCAACAAAATAAGACACATTCATTGGTTGATCTTGTTTTTTGTGCCGATAAAAGTGAGTCGCATGTTTCGTATGGAACTTTTTTTTTGTGAGTTTCTTTCATTTTTATCAAGTTCAAAGTTCTAAAAGAAGAAATAACAATGATCGACCATATGTATAAACGTATAGTAAACAGGTAACGACGTCATAAACAGCTGTTTATAACAATGGAACATTTTCGAATCTGGCTCAATATTTGTGTGTAGTTTATAGAACGAGCTTGCATAACGTTTTGAAAATGCAAAAAAATAAAAAATAAAAAAATAACGTGTTTGACAAAAAAACAAAAATTTGAAGGAGGGGAAAAAAAAAAAAAAAAAAAAAAAAAAAAAAAAAAAAAAAAAAGCAATTTTGATGACCATAAAGACGTTGAAAATATTTAATATAAAGATATGACCTATATAGATAAGATAAGTCCACTCACTTTAAATATGAAATGCGTCATTTATACGTCAAGTTGATAGTAATTTGTAGCAAAGCTTGATGTAAATTTCTCCATGATTGATTACCTTAGCTCTTACATCTTATAGTAATGGTCTCTATACTACAGTACAGAAGTACGTAATACCACAACGGTCACTTTTCATATCTAGGGGATTTCCCTACTGAATAAGAAAACATGTTCTAATTTTCCGCAATATGTCCACTCCATACATCATTTTAAGCTACAAAGTTTGTTTTATTATAGAAAATATATATTTTAGAAATATTACTTAAAATAACATTAATATTTGAATGTTCTCTGTTTAAATTAATATAATTAATCTAAATTTCAAAAGTTATTAATGAAGGTAATAGACTTAAGGCGGGAAATCAGCTACTACGGGATTTGACTAAAAAGTCGTAAAGAAGGAAAAATCTGAAATTTTGCATGGTGATACATTAGGTTAACGCAACTTCAAAAATGTAAAAATTTTGGGGGGTCACCATGCTAGATTTTGAATTATGATTTTTTGAAGTTTTCGTCCTATAAGAGGCCATGTTAATTTTAGTAAATATCAGAAATTATTTTCTCTCTTGTCTGATGGTTACGGGTATTGAGAATTTTATTATGGGTAGCTGTTATCATTAAGTTTGAGGTGACGTGAAAAAATTTGGAGGTTTTCTTTTTAGATTTGGAGATACAAGCCAACTAAAGACAACCCTTAAAAAAACCTCAAAAAATTCGTATAAAGAATACTATAGACCCGTTGCACATTCTTGCGCTTTCTGTCCTTATGCATTGTCCAACATATAGGGGAAACCTAATTTTTCCTTCATTTGTCACATAAATAAAAATTTATTTTAACTATAAGCATTTTTGCCAAATTATTCTTACTTATTAGGACCTAGAAATAATGCTTAGAATGAAGTTTGATGATTCGTTTGCCATTAAAAAATCACGTATTTACTATACTGGACTGTATTTCTGACCAACAAGATGGCAGATTTTAGAAATGAGTGCAACCGTTCTATAGCAAGATCAGATCATTCAATTTAGCAATTGAGATTACCGATCAGGTGCGTTTTTTTATGTTAATACCATTTAAATATTTATTAGATTTTTTTTATTAAAATACATAGATTTATTGCATTTTGTTTCTTCTCATTTGTTTGGAATAACAGTCACATTTTATATGTAATGTGTTATGTGTTTGGTGTGTATACGCTATAATGTTCTTTCCTCACTCTATTTATAAATCGTATGATATGTGTATTAACTTGCTATTAAGAATGTAAAAAATAAATTAAAGCATAATATATAAAAAAAAAATCGATTGTTATATAAAAAAAAAAAGGAAAAAAAATCAAATCTGCATGTGTTTTGCTATGGACGGAACTTTTTCGTTGTTGATCTGTTGATAAGATTTTTTCTTATGGGTCGATCTGGCTTGTAGAGGAAATGATCATTATTATAGTTTGCTTTAGCACGTTAGATATTATTATAAAGTGGTGCAGGTAATAGTAAGAGATTCCCAATTTCCATTATTTTGAACTTCACTCCTCACCGTATTTGAAAATAATCTTTTTTTTTTTTTTTTTGTTAATTGTGTATAAATTTAAAGCCATAGACCACATAAAACAACATGTGATTTTAAATGAATAAACACGAAATGGGATCTTCAAAACTGTTCACAATTTTTACCAGAATGTTAATATAGCCCTACGAGAGAACGTGAAAATACTGTAAAGTATGCAATTTCCATGACTATTCATGTATATGTCGTCAGAAACATGCAAAAATTATTATGAAAATGTTGTGCGGGTTGAATAAATCAAAATTTCTGATCACTGCTACGGAGCTACAGTTGGGTTTTGAGACAAACTTAAGTTATTTATGTAAGTCCCATCAAGTGTTATGTGATTTTTTTTTCTCTGGTCTATTCCTTTAAGAAACAAATTTATATTAATTTCTTTTGATTTACTTGGAGTAGCAAAGACTTGAACGAGTGTATTCGCAAAATACAAACAATTTTCTAATGTATAATCATTTGAAAAGAAACAAATATTTTAACAATCATCATTATTATTTTTATTTTTTTAATAAATACATACCATTTTTAAGACATATTTATAAGTACTTATTATGCCATAACTTAACGATCTTGTAAATTCCAATAAAACCATTACAATTAAATAAGAGAAATTTCAATACCACTATAAAAAATGGGAAAAAGTGTACCACCAAATCTCTTTATGAGCAACAATGTATGAGAGAGAGAGAGAGAGAGAGAGCGAGAGAGAGAGAGAGAGAGAGAGAGAGAGAGAGAGAGAGAGAGAGAGAATCATATGAACTAATAGAGTGAATTACTGTTTTTATTATAAAAAGTATTTATGAATATAAAAATTGTTGCATCATTTCATATAACGATAATTATCGTTGAAAATACTATATATATATATATATATATATATATATATATATATATATATATATATATATATATATATATATATATATATATATATATATATATATATATATATATATATATATATATATATATATATATATATATAACGATAATTGTCTCGTTGTACTTTGAAGTGGGCATTAACTCAAAATTACTGGATTAAAATATAATATTTTTAAAAGTAATTTAAACATTTTATAAATGTGATGTTTATTAAACTATACCATAAGCTAAACTCAAATGATATAAATATTATGTTTTTGAATAAATGAATAAATGAAATTTATTATACTGTAAATAATAAGAAAAAAAAAAAAAAAAAAAAAAAAAACGAGCACTTTTAAAATATGCAACCTGCAATACATACATAACACAATTGTTGCCTATTTTTCAGGATACCTATTGTTAAATAGAATTAAATGAAAATTGGAATAGGTAGCAAGTTAATATATATATATATATATATATATATATATATATATATATATATATATATATATATATATATATATATATATATATATATATATATATATATATAATATATATATATATATATATATATATATATATATATATATATATATATATATATATATATATATATATATATATATATATATATATATATATATATATATATATATATATATATATATATATATATATATATATATATATATATAATTCAATAACAAAGGGTCGTAACACTTGAGTTTGTTCTGCAAAGTATAGTGAGTTTCCAAAACAATGATTGGCTCCCCCAAAAAATTAGCCACATTAATTTTTTGATCTTGATTTTTGAGCTGATAAAAGTGAGCCAATGTTGAGTGGATATATATATTATATTTTTTGAACGTCTGTTTATTTTTATCAAGTCTAAAGTTCTAAACGAAGCAATAACAATGCTCAACCATACATATAAACGTCGTATACAGGTAGTGACATAATGATCATGTGTTGTTAACAAAGGTAAAATATCGTAGCTGACTTAAGAGTTGTGTGTGTAGTTTTTAGAATGAATTTTGAAGAAAGTTCTTGGGATAAATAAGTGCTTATTTATAATATTGATTCTGCTTTTTTTTATATTTATTAGATGAATGATTTTTTTTTTTTTTTTTTTTTTTTTGCTTCTTCTTGTTTTTCTATCTCTGTCTTTTTTTAAGTTTTATTGACAACTAAGTAAGCTAATTGAATAGTTTTATTTTTAACTTATGTTTGCAGATTGTTAAAATAACTTCACAACTCTCTAATTAAATACTATAGATTTTATAACATTTTTTACCTGCCAATTACGGGCTCATTATTATAAAAAACAATTTATGACGTAAAAGTCATTTGTTTTAAATGAGCACCATCATTATTACGCTAGTAATATATTAAAAAATCTAGTTTTATCAGATATAAAATATAATTATATTATCTTAATAAAAGAATAGAAAATAATAATTATGTACATACGTATAACTCATATTTCAAAATAGCAAATTCTATTATTAGTATGAAAATAAATATGATCATTATAATAGTAATGGTCGTTATTATTTATTTCTATACTAGAACTTGCAGGTTATGTACGTACGTGTGTCATTATTATTATAAATAATGAACTTTGGCAAGGGTTTAATGATGTCAGGTCCTTTCGAATGACCTTTTCTTATTCAACACCTCATTATCTCTCTCTCTCTCTCTCTCTCTCTCTCTCTCTCTCTCTCTCTCTCTCTCTCTCTCTCTCTCTCTCTCTCTCTCTCTCTCTCTCTCTCACTATTTTAGTTCATCATAATTTTCAAGTAAAACTTTGTTTTAGTTTACTTTTGTATTAAAAGCAGACTTTCATAGTACAAAGTTTAGAAATATCTAGAAACAGCTTTTAAAATTTGTATAACTTGTGACATTTTCACAGTAAATTAAAGAAGAAATAAGAATTTGTTGATAATGGACCCAGGCAGATTTCAGAAGAAAAGTTGCAAAAAGAGGTTTAGAGAGAAAATGAAGAAACTTAGGCATTGAACCTAACAAAGTAAATTACTGGAATTAAATTACGTTTGTTCGTTCGTTCGTTCGTTCGTTCGTTCGTTCGTTCGTTCGTTCGTTCGTTCGTTCGTTCGTTCGTTCGTTCGTTCGTTCGTTCGTTCGTTCGTTCGTTCGTTCGTTCGTTCGTTCGTTCGTTCGTTCGTTCGTTCGTTCGTTCGTTCGTTCGTTCGTTCGTTCGTTCGTTCGTTCGTTCGTTCGTTCGTTCGTTCGTTCGTTCGTTCGTTCGTTCGTTCGTTCGTTCGTTCGTTCGTTCGTTCGTTCGTTCGTTCGTTCGTTCGTTCGTTCGTTCGTTCGTTCGTTCGTTCGTTCGTTCGTTCGTTCGTTCGTTCGTTCGTTCGTTCGTTCGTTCGTTCGTTCGTTCGTTCGTTCGTTCGTTCGTTCGTTCGTTCGTTCGTTCGTTCGTTCGTTCGTTCGTTCGTTCGTTCGTTCGTTCGTTCGTTCGTTCGTTCGTTCGTTCGTTCGTTCGTTCGTTCGTTCGTTCGTTCGTTCGCTCGCTCGC
Source organism: Ecdyonurus torrentis (assembly GCA_949318235.1). Taxonomy (NCBI): domain Eukaryota; kingdom Metazoa; phylum Arthropoda; class Insecta; order Ephemeroptera; family Heptageniidae; genus Ecdyonurus; species Ecdyonurus torrentis. The sequence continues at coordinate 20,920,223 of OX439133.1, forward strand.
TCGTTCGTTCGTTCGTTCGTTCGTTCGTTCGTTCGTTCGTTCGTTCGTTCGTTCGTTCGTTCGTTCGTTCGTTCGTTCGTTCGTTCGTTCGTTCGTTCGTTCGTTCGTTCGTTCGTTCGTTCGTTCGTTCGTTCGTTCGTTCGTTCGTTCGTTCGTTCGTTCGTTCGTTCGTTCGTTCATTTATTTATCACTATAGATACCATTTCATAAGTAGTAGTCTCTGAATTTATACAATTGAATTAAGCAAAGATTCTGGAAAGCTATATTTCTTGTAATGAATACTTCACATTTATGAAAATTAAGTACAAAAATATAATTAAATAAAAGAGATATGAATCTGACTGCATAATAAAGTTTGAAAGTAAATATGAGTTGTATGCAGTACGTGATATTATATTCAATTATCGTTGTGTCTACCTGGATGTCTAAAATGACATTATACTTTACTTATGATAAATGAATATAAAGTTACTATGACAAGTGAATTAATGATATATATAAACTTACATAATTAGAATAGAATGCACTTGTATTATATATATCAAAGTTTACTCTGTTAATTAACTATATTCATTAATTATAACTTTTAAACTCTTTGCTTTATTAAATTTCAAAGATTTTTTTTTATACTTTATGATTTTTTTTTAAATAATATACTGTACAACATAATATTATTAAATACATTTACTATAGAGTTTATGTGCATGATGTCAAATTAAATGTGCCTCGATACCTTACTAGAGCAATGAATTAAATTGCTTAGCATAGAAAAAAAGTCGTTTTCGGGCTATTTTCTGTGGAAAATTAGTTAATTCTATTCAGTTATTATTTTTCCTAACTCAACGTGTTAACAGCATCAATGCTCTAAAAAATATTACGAATAATTTTTCAAGTGACAAAATATGACATTTTTCATTAGCGGCCCACGTTATTCAGTGCTCACGTATGGGGAAGACTTTTAAATGCTTGCAACCAACCTATTATAGTGTGACAGACTATCTAGCAGCTAATAATGTTAAATACTGTTAAACGTTCCAAATGTTTTGATTCACAACATTTACCTTTTTCTAAATTTATTTTATTATTTTGTTTTTTTATGTGTGTGTGTGTGTTATGTGTATATGTATGAATTGACTTGTTCTACTTTGTAAAGACATGGAACACAATAAAATCTTTAATGCTGTCAAATCTTCAGTTTGAATATAAATATTTAAACATTATAATTATTAGATTTTATTTATTATTATTATTTTACTTTTACAAATTATTGATATATTGGTTATTTCATTTTACATTATTTAATTATTCTAAATATATATACACTGTAATATTTATTATTTTATTATATTAAAAAGGAAGGTTTAATTTCCAAATATTTGTTCATGAAATACTAATTTAGAAAAGACAACGATCCAAAAAAAAAAAAAAAAAAAAAAAAAAAAAAAAAAAAAAAAAATTCGAAGTATCTTACTTTTAAAGAAAACATTATCCATCCAGGGTCAGATAAAATTTCACGTTTTTTGAGTTTTATTGTTGGATTTGTTTCTGTAGTGTTCTTTAGTATCCACATCATTTTTTTTTTTTTTTTACTTACAATTTAAGTACCGTTGAGCAAAAAAAAAAAAAAAAAAAAAAAGTTACAATCAGCTAGTTGCCATTACTGTCTCCATCCACTTTCCTTTTTTTTTTTTTTTTTTTTTTTTTTTTTTAATGGATTGATTTTTCACAAACTTTTTAAAGATAATGGATATCTAAAGTGAACTTTTCATTTTTAAAGCTTTTAAAATGACACTAACTTTACATCTTAAAACTAGTTTTAATTTTTAATCTTGGCAGAATGACTTTCGGAAAGGAATATTCGAGCATCAACTCAGTTTTTCCTTCATGTTGACCTTTTACGTGCTCTATCAATATTTTTCTGAATTTGACAAAATATCATCTTGATTATACAATATATAAAAAAATAATTCAGTCACTGGAATAATAAATTAATCCTAATACAGTATGCAGTATTGCACAGATTATGCTGTATTGAACAAATTGGACTAAAAAAGAGCTAGCATAATTGTTAAGTTTTTATTTTTGTCAGTGTAGCAAACATAACACAAGCAAAGAAACAGCAAAATTTCAACCTATCCTTTTCAGACCAAAGTATAAAATACAATAAACATCAGATAATTCAATAATAATAATAATAATAATAATAAAAGTAATAAAAATAAGACATTTGGACCATAAAACGGCCTTGAATTTTTGCGTTTTTTAAAGCTATTTTGAGATTCTATAGTGAAGTAGGGGGACCGCAAAATTAAGAAAATATTTTTGACAAAAGAGACATATTATTTCTTTTCTGAGAGACGCAGAGACGCACAAAATCATGGTTAAAGTTTATACGACATTGAAATACACATATATATACTATATATATATATATATATATATATATATATATATATATATATATATATATATATATATATATATATATATATATATATATATATATATATATAAATAATCGTCTTTATTCAAAAAAATGCATAGAAAAAAAATACAAATTTTTGAAAGGGCGAGGTTTAAGCCTGACAATATGTCTGGCCCACTCTTAGCATATAGAAATATATCTTAATAGCATATATGGCCCACTCTTAGAAAGAAGCATATTAGTATAACTACAGTACAGCCAAGACTGCATTATATTTCAAAACTTAACCACGATTGACTATTTGAGGACTCCGAGATATTCAAACCACTGGGTTACGGTGATGTTATAATTGGTTAATTTGTATTGGTCACATTGTATTTACAATGGAATTCAATTGGCTCAAAACTAGACCAAAAAAGTTAGCATCACAATCTTGATATCTTGGAAGAGAGAAAAAGAATAAAAAAAAAAGCAAGTATTTCTTTTCATAATATTATATATTTTTTTACTCTTTCCTTATAATGTTAAAATGTTTACTTTAAATGCATAGCAAACAAAAAATTTAAATAATGAAGAGAATATGAGTTGCTTTTTTTTTTCTATGTTTGTTAAAAAAAAAAATTAAAATTTTCCGTCAAAATATTTAGAGCGAAATAATAAAATGCCCGCTTATCTGTAGCTATGATGAAATGAGATTAAAATCAGTGGATAAAGAAAAAAAAATATATAAACAGAGAGAGAGAAAGTAGCATATTAGACTGCATTGCGGAGATTTCAACATTGTGTTTTGCATGCTTGCATAATTTCGAGGACGTTTAATTTTCATGTAATTTTATCTTGCTGTACAGTAGTTGTTTTTTTTTTTTTTTTTTTTTTTTTTTTTTAAGTTTTATTTAAAATGTAGTTTTAGAGACGAAAATATTTTTAATATTAAAACGCTATGTAAAATTTTATCTTAAATTAAAAATAAAATGCAAATATAATTTGTTGTCTCCTTTTTTATATATATATATTGATGGTTTCCTTGAAGGTTTTAATAATATAGTAACCTTTAAATAGTTAACATGAGTACATATTTAGCAGTGGATATCGTAGTGCCATAACAAAGAAAGCAAAATGTTTATGAATTGGATGAATGAGCCGATTAAAAAAGAGATTACAATGATTATTATGATTTTTTTTTAATTGAATGATACAATTTTTATTTTGCATCAGTTTAAAGGAAATAGGTCACATTTACATTCTTGTAAAAAAAATGCCATCATCAGTTTTGAAGATCATATTTTGTGTTTAATTATTAAAAAGCAAACCTTGTTTAATGTGACCTATATAGCTTAAATTTATGTTTCATTTATTAAGTTCAACGTTGATAATTTTGGCTCATGTCATTGAACATTTCCAGTTATTAAGATAATAGTTTGTTCTGTAAAATAAACTGAGGCTCCTTAACAATGATTGGCTGCCCTAAAAATTAGAAATTAGTTGATCTTGTTTTTTGAGCTGATAAAAGTGAGTCGCATGTAGAGCTTGGATTTTTTTTTTTTAATATTATTATTTTTTTAACGTCCGTTTATTTTTATCAAGTTTTAAGTTCTAAACGAAGCAATAACAATGATCAACCAAACATATAATTGTCATAAACAGATAGTAACGTCATAATCAGGTGTTCTTAACAAAGGAAAGGTTTCGAAGCTGGCCCAATATTTTTGTGTGGTTTACAGAACGAACTTATGATCAATGAAAAATTCTTAAATAATGTCTATGCAAAAAAAAACAAAAAAAAAAGTAAGTCTAGTATTTTTTATTTTTAATATATTTTCATTTTCTTAATAATTGCTAAAAACTTCGTCCGGCATTTCTAAACGATAGCTGAGATTAGGGGACGCTAATTAGATTTTCCCACACAGCTAAGCTCCCATGTCTTATGATTGTAATCTTTAAAAAATATACAGTATATTATTGTCATATTATTTATATTTTTAATTTATTAATATTTTAATGAAGAAAATAAGATTAGCTTTTGAACTACCCCCCCCCCCTTCGTCCTTCGTCCGGCATTTCTAAACGATAGCTGAGATTAGGGGACGCTAATAAGATTTTCCCACACAGCTAAGCTCCGATGTCTTATGATTGTAATCTTTAAAAAATATACAGTATATTGTCATATTATTTATATTTTTAATTTATTAATATTTTAATGAAGAAAATAAGAAAATCTTCTGAACTACCCCCCCCCCCCCCCTCATTCTACTGTACAGTCAAATTTTTACATCCTCACCGAAGCTTCAAACTCTCGACAGTCACGACACTTAAATAATTCTTTATAGTTAACATGTATAACTGGTTTCACAAAACGTAAGTTTGATTTTAACTATCAATAATCCATATTAAGTGTGACTGTGTATTAAAATTTATATAACTTTTGTTTTATAATTATAGTCAAAAAGTAAATTTTTAATATAAATTATGTTATTACGATACAATTTTTAAATAATAATTTTAAGTAAAAATATATATATAGTTTATTATGTTCCTGAATTATGCCAAGGTACTGTGTAAATTTTAATATACAATTCGAGCGCGTGATGGACTACCGATACGTAAAACATATCGACGTTATACACATGTTAAATAGCTGTTATGGCAAAATATTGTATTTTAAGGCATTTTATAGCAATAATGCAATACTTTCAAAGAACATGTTCAATTCTGTAAATTTTTTATGTGACTTCTTTTTTCTTAATCTTTTTGAATCTTTTTTTGCTTTTTGTTTATATTATATAAGTATCAGCATTTTTTAGTCACGCTTTTATGAATTTTATGCCTGTATAATTTTTGTAAATATGTTCATTTGCTCTTTATTAATTTTTCCTCTGCTTTAATAAATTTTTGTTGCATAATTAGGAAAATAATTATTGTTACCTTTTTTAAGAACTGTGATCATTTTGGTTGTTTTTGTATATAAACTTTATAGGTTTTTGTTTTCAGTTTAATTTCACCTTATGACGCGTAATTTACAGGAACTTAAGTGGAAGATTACAAAGATTTATAATGTATAATGTTAAAAAAAAAAAAAAAAGTCACAAAAAAATTTGCAGAATTGAACATATTCTTTGAAAGTATTGCATTATTGCTATAAAATGCCTTAAAATACAATATTTTGCCATAACAGCTATTTAACATGTGTATAACGTCGATATGTTTTACGTATCGGTAGTCCATCACGCGCTCGAATTGTATATTTACACAGTACCTTGGCATAATTCAGGAACATAATAAACCAACTTTTTTATTGTTGATTATAACATTTGAAATCAAGCCGATTACAATGATGTATAATACATTAAGGTTGCGAGTAGCAGACATCGGTTTATAAGAGCTCAAAGTTGATGCGCTGGCCCGTCAGGCTGTTATACGCGCGCTGCGTGGCCCGCGCGGAGGCCTCTAAAGAAAGCGCTATAAAAAATTCGTCAGGCAAAAACCCAAACTTTTCTTTACGGTTTCTGAAAGCACATATTATAAGCCTATTGGTGATGTGTGTATCATATTTTTAAACGTTGTCAGACATTGATTTATTTTGCATCCAAAAACATGAATTTTAGAAAAATGACCCCTATGTGTCGTACCTTTAAAGGTTGAAAAAACTTTGATATTTTTTTTCAGACTAATATCTGTGTTAACAGGAACCTATTGGATGCATATAAACTCTGAATAAGCCAAAAATAATTTTTACTTGTTTATAGCATGACTTTCACTAACACCCCAAATCGGAGTTTTTTCGATATTGGGCGATTTTTAACTAAAACAATTATTATTGCAACGACCAAATAATGTTACAGTTACAATAACATTTTGTTGTTCTTTCAGATAAAAAAATATTTAGTTTTCCATCACATTTAGTTTCCGAGATATGAGTCCTCAAAACTAGCTTGAAGCGCTCGGCCGTCGAAATGGTCACAATTGCCCATTTTGGTTTTAGCGCTACCAAAATTAGAGTTTTTAATCGAGGATGCTCAAAATCGGTCACGAAGCTTAAAGTTGCATACTAAATGCATATAATTTTTTTCAGAGCGATCCGGAGGGGGTCTGGTGCCAACATTTTGAATTATAAAAAATGTGGCTCATTTAAGAAATTAAATATTAATTTTTATAACTTTTGTTTTTGTTTCTAAAGAAATGTAATAACTAATAACTTAAAGTAAGTATATCAGTAAAAATATACAATGGAGATTCAAAAACTATAGTTTTTAATTTTTTTTGTGTATTTTATTTATTATTATTTTTTTTTTTGCAAAATGTTATATTAAATATTTAAAAAATGTCAATACAAAATATATAATATGCCAAATAGTTATTATTACTTACTTCATGAATAACATGAATGGGACAAACCTTATCCATTTCAGCATAATATTTATTTGATTAAAATTTGTTTTATTATTATAATATATTAATTTTGTTTTATTTAAAATATATTGAAATAGTGTTACAATAATAAATTTTACTTTATTATTATAGCAACAATGTTTCAATATATTTTAAATGTAAATTATTTAATTCCAATGCACTAAAAATTTCTAAATAGTAATTATTATATATTAAAATATTTTTTAATGATATTATTTATTTTAATTAGCATTATTTTTCATCCAATATAAAGAGGTGTTTTTTTTAAAGTAAAACGTAACTTTAAACATGTTTTGTACTTCAAAATCCATCGTTTCAACGTAATTTATTGGAACACGTTTAGAACCATTACATAACCTTTCTTTATAATATATTAAAAATTTTACCGCAGCGTGTGGTGGTTATAATAATATAGTTCAGTATTTTACGTAAATTATTATGAAAACGTTGTTATAAATATTAAATTGGCTTTTAAAATTTCGTATTATTTATTGGAAAAACTAGATGACTTTTTAAATAATATATACATTCGTTTATTCTGGTATACTTTTTATTACATATAGGGTGACCTAGAGAGAGAGAGAGAGAGAGAGAGAGAGAGAGAGAGAGAGAGAGAGAGAGAGAGAGAGAAGTAGTTTGTGTTCTAATATAATAATATGCGCACTATAATTCGATGGAAATTTTAAAGTAAAGTTTTTAACCTGAAATTTTTCCTCTGCTTCATAAAAGTACAAAATGTACACTGTATTATATTTGTAACGTATATTTTATTATAACACATTTTCTAAATATATATTTTTTTTAACCACTGGATTTTTTTTTTTTTTTTTTTTTTTTTATTGAAGCCCCCAGAATTACTTATAATTTTGGTTATCAGTATCGACATAAACAATCAAATTATGTAAGTAATCGCAAAAATGTTATTGAATTGTATTATTAAATGAATAGACTAGAGAAAAACATAAGCATTTATATGACAAAACACTTGATGGTGTTTACATAAATAACATTAGTTTGTCTCAAAACCCAACAGTAGCCCCGTAGCAGTGATCAGAAAATTCGATTTATGCAACCGGCACAAAATTTTCATACTAATTTTTGCATGTTTCTGACGTCAGAAACATGAATTTTTACGCAAATTGCATACTTTACAGTATTTTCACGCTCTCTCATGGGGCTACAATAACATTCTGGTAAAAATTGTTATCAGTTTTAAAGATCCCATTTCGTGTTTATTCATTTAAAAGCACATGCTGTTTTATGTGGTCTATGGCTTTAAGGTAAATTATTTTAAAGTTATACTTATAATTTAGAAAGCTTTTAACACAGAAATAGATAAATGCAACTTCTTATTTGAATTATTGTATTTAAATCTCTACGATTTACTTTTAGAACAATTTACCTTAAGATAAAGAAGAATAAAATATTAAAATTGAGAATGGAACCTTTATTATTATTTTTTTATACGTTTCTATTCTTATTTGCTCATGAACATCATAATTATAAATATTTACGTACATTAAATACAACTTTTGACTCGTCTTTTATTTAACGTAGAAGGTGACTGACTTGGACTGGAAATCGGTAAAAGAAGAACTATATTTTAACAATAATTCTTTGTACATTATTTCCAACAAAACAAACACTACAATTTTCGAATAAAATCGAGCAATTTAAAATATTTTTATTCCGATAAAAGTTGTAATGATATTTTTGATTTTAAAAAAGGTTCTAATGTGACTAAAATTTGAATTTCTACAGCACTGTACATTTACTTGTTATCTATAAAATGTCATAACTTAAATATTTGATCGTGTTTTTACATGTTTGACGTAACTAAACTTTAAGGTACCATTTCTTCTTTATTTTGTGTTAATATTATAACTCGCGACCGTCTAGTTTGCGAGATTTCAGTCGATCACCTACTCCCTTATTAAACTAATATAAAATATAATGTATAGAACACAATGCCTTTTAGTTAAGAACTAATATAATCTTGCAAGGTCCATCGTAACGTGCCACTACAATTTTGCATACAAATTTAGATACGATTCAATTATATCAAGGCACAAGAAAACCAAATTTATAAAAAAAATAATTACTTAATAAAAATATATTTTAAAAATAATTATTTTTTGAAACAAATTTATATTTTAATTAAAATAATATGTTAATATTGTAAAAAAAAAGAAATGTTAAAATTTACGTTAATTGGAGGTTATCGGTTTAAAAAATTGTCAAAAATTTTCTATGGCTTAAAACACGTAAAAGTATGTCTAGTTTTTCTCATCTTAATTTCTCCAAAATCGGTGGAGTAGTTTTCTCAAAAATCGTAAAAAAAATATGTTTTTCTCCATAAGCGTAAGAGAGAGAGAGAGAGAGAGAGAGGAGAAAGAGAGAAAGAGAGAGAATAACGCAGACAGAAAAAGAAATAAATGACACATAAACAATAAAATCAGTACTATACTAGTTTAATAATAATAAAAAAAAATTGACACAGTGTCAAAATTTTCTTTTTCATTTTATACATTGTTCAAAATAAAAGTGTCAAAAAATAAGGTTTTATATTTTGATACCTCAACTTTTAGTTCAAAAAAGTACAGAGAGCAATAAGTTTCTACAGACGATGAAAAGAACAGGAAAAAAAAAAGTGAAAGATTTTTCTTATTCGATATCACTGACATATATTATATTTTTGTAATATCTCTTATTGAAATTTTTTTATATAAAAAAGTTACAAATATAATATTTTTTGGTATACATATTTATACTATCTGTTAGAGATTTTATTTTCTTTGCATATGTGTACACTTCAATATTATACATACTGTATGTTTTTTAATATAATATGCGAATGTATATATAAAAATATATATTTCGTAAAAAGTTTACGTTAAGTCACACTTATTACTTTTTTCTTTGAATTTCGTATTTCTTTTTTCTATTCAAATTGAACTTCATTTTTTTTTTTTTTTTTTTTTTTTTTTTTTTTTTACATAAACATATCAAAAATAAAGATTAAAAAAAGTGTTTTGAAAACTGAAAAGGTTACCCGAAAAAGTTTGAGAAAGATTTTAGCTTTTGATATAAAAAAGATTCGTAAGTATATTTATATAAAAGGCATAGACAAGTTGAAGAAAAAAAAAAACTTATATTATGACAGTTTATACTAACATATACCTGAAAATCAACTTTGTTTTTGCCGGAATCAATGATTTCTAATTAATTTTTCCTTTATTTTGATTTCCACGTAGTGGGGGATCCAGTTTGTGACGTCACAGTTCACCTGTTGTATACGTGCGTGAACTAGGTGGGCTGTGACGTCAAAATATAGATTTGCCTTTACGTGGAAATCAAAATAATGAGAAATCAAATGAAATTATCGACTTCGACCAAATCAACGTTGATTTTCATGTATTTTAAAAAATAAATGTCATTATATAAATTTTTGTTTCATGAAATGTTCTATGCCTTTAAATATTGTATCCAAGAGTTGATATGTAAATAAATGTTATTATGCTGGTGTCTTATTAATATATTAATGTTACGGAGGTGGTTGGAAGATGTTTGAAAAATAAAATTGTACGTAGTATGAGATGATGTATACACGCAGTATCAGATAAAAAAAAATGAAACAAGGTATGAGTCTGAAGGAAGCAAGAAAAGTATATTAGGTCAGGATAGAAAGATGTGGAGGTCTATCACTAGGTCAGGCTAAAAACATCTGTGTTGATGGCTTACCCCGAAAGGGACTATAGCCTCATGATATGTATGGAATTAAAGTAACTTACGGAGAGGTTAATTATTTTAAGAATACATTAGCATTTGTTGGAGCGACTGTATATATATTACTTTTTTTTTCTCTACAGTAAATATAAAACAATTCAATCAACCACTTCAGTCACTGACTTTTTAAAAAAATTATTTTAATATCGTAAATTTTTAACCACGTTTTTGTGCGGCTCTCAGAATGACAAAAATATGTCTCTTTTGTCAAAAAGGTTTTTTTTATGTTGTAGACCCCATACCTACTCTAGAATGCTCAAAATAATTTTAAAAATCGTGTAAATTCAGGGGCGTTTCCTGGTCCAATTTTTGTATTTTTATCTCACTTTGTTTGATTTTTTTTCTTCTATTTTTTATTGAATTATCTGATAAGAGGATAAAAATATTTAACTTTTATGTTTTAATCAAATTTTCACTAAATATGAAAACTACAAATAACAAAAGAAATAGACAGGAAGTTTAATTTGCTACACTATTCTTTGACGTCCGTTCCAATTATTTGAAAAATCAATAAAATTCAACAGATAGTCATAAAAATTCAAATATATAATGTAGAAACTTGTAAGAACAAAGAAAATACTTCAAAAGTCATCTCTTTGCTTCACTTTCCTTATTTATTTTATTTCATTAAAAAGAGAAAGTGTAGCAATGATTATATAATTTTTTTTTTCTTCTACATTTTATTAAATTTAAAAACTATAAGGAAATTTTATTTGAAATTTAACTAATGAATATAATTTCCATAACTATTCAAAGAGAGAGTACTAAAGAGACTTTTTTTCTTCTTCTTTTATGTCAATATAGAACCGTTTATTATTATAGCCTTGAATTCAATCTAAAAAAAGGAATCGGAAACGTTAAAATAGAAAATGATGCTATTTACACTTCTTACAAAAAAAAAAAAAAAAAAATCGCACGAAGGACATTTAGTACTCTCTCTCTCTCTCTCTCCCTCTCTCACTCACTCAACCTTACTCTTACACAAGAACGATTTTCCAATAGACAGAGAGAAAAAAAATTAAAGTTCAAACGAACATTAAATTTTATCTACAGTATGAAAGCAAAATGTTACAATTTACGAAGTAAGCCAACATTTAATTTTTCTCTTTAAATTTAGAATAATAATCATTATTTTTAGTACCAATAAACTCTCGGTCAAATTTTAACATCTAGCTATATAGTTAAAATTAGAATAAAATTACGTGTTATTTTGCGTGTAATTTTTGCACAGTTGAAAGTAGGTAATTGATTTTTAATGTGTGATTTTATAACAACATTTAGTAAAAAAAAATTCTTTGTATCCTTAATTTTGAGGATAAACCTTAAAATTAGAAATGGTGTAATAAGAGTTTCAAAATTAAATTATATTAAATAATTGTTTATTGGGCATTAAAAACATATAACAATACAAAAAAATTGTTACAGAAAAAGATAATGCAAACCCAATAGGTAAGGAGAAAAAGGCAAATGCCCATACACATTGTGATCTCCTACGGTGCGTAAAACAAGTCAGAATACAACTGCTTCGTCAAAAATAACATAAATATAACAACGACATCATAAAAAATGAAAAAAAAAATAATAATAATAATAATAATATAAATAAATTTAATTAAATTTAATTTACAAATCCTAACTTAATTAACATAAACACTTTTGAGTTATTATGAGCAGCTAAAATAATGCATTTTAGCAAGTTATTATTAACAATAGAAGTTGTTTTCTGTTATTTTTGGCTATTTTAAATTAATTTAGCTATTGTTAATAACTTGCCATTAGGCTCAAACTTCTCTCGTCAAAAAAAGCTGAAATTTTGCATAATGATACTTCAGCTTAAGACAATTTCAAATATATAAAAAATTTGGTGGGTCATCTTGCAAATTAATTTTATATGATTTTTTGGGAAATTTTAAGCCCATAAGGCCCAAGTTAATTTTAATATATTTTTTCTTTTTTTCGGGACGGTCAAACATCATGAAATTATTATCACGGCTAGGTGTGACCCTTAGCTACACAATGACACTAAATTTAGGCCCACAACACTTCTAGTTTTTGAGATATAAGTTCGGTACCCTACTCCCTTAACTCAAAAATGTTTATCTCAAATAAGTTAGGATTCGTAACTGAAGTAATGCAACACTTTTTTTGAGTGTATGGCTATAATATTATCGCAGAAATAAAACTCATTTTATTGATAACAACCTTGGAATATGAAAAAAGAAAAAACTAATTTATGTTTTATTTATGTCATTATAGCATGAATGATGGTATATAAGGAGAAAAAAAAATAATGATAATGCACAACATAATAGTTATGCTTAGATAGTAATTGTGACGTATATAACAAAGATAATGTTGTAATGAACAAATTGTACTGAAAAATGAGTTACCATAATTATTACGTATTTATATATTTTCGAGTGAGATTGGGGAGGGGGTGTGTAATTTTGAAATTTTGTTTAAAATAAAATTATTATATAGAAAATGACAATTTTTTCGTAGTTATTATTATTTTTATGAGCGATCTATATATAAAAAAATTATTTAAAGTTATCAACAAGATAACTAAGATTTATTTAAATTCAATGTCCATATATTTTCGGCATTTTTAAGATATCAGTCATTGATTTTTCCCCTTCAAACACACGTCATTATATTTCACTGCAATAAATCAAGATTTCGATGGTCATTTATCCTTAAGTGTGTTATCAGTTTCATCATTTAACGCTTACTGTGTCATCGAGCACTGATAAGAACATCATGCCATAGAAATAAGGTTGCAGAAACAATATTTAAGCCAAGGTTAAATTTGAAAACTTCAGTAATTCAAAACAGATCACAGCAACTAAAAAAAAAAAAAAAAAAATGTGTGTACAAATTGAATATTAAAAATAGCCTTATATATACTTTTTTCTATAATGCCATATTCTGTTATCATTCAATACTTTCCTTATAGTCCCTTATACAGTATATTATATATATTAATTATACACGTATCATAAAACAAAAATTGAATAAAACATTTTCAATTCCAGTAACTGATGTTGTATTGTACAGTACATAGAACAATTGAGATAATAATATATATATTTATATAATAGATAACTCAATTGCTTCATAACAAAACCCTCAACTAATTAAACCTTTTTTTTTTTTGTTAAAAGCGGAATTTAATTGCCGAAAGATATTGCACATTTCTTTTTTCTTTTTCAAACAACCACAAAAAAATAAACTCAATTACAAATTTCGTGAACTGTGGCATTTTTCTTATTTAGTAAGAGAAAAATATCAACACAACAAAAAAGAAGCTTAAAAACTACTTTTCTTTTAGCTTTAACATTTTTCTTTATAGAATAATAGAAAAAAAATGGTGGAAGAAAAAGCAACATAAAAATTCTTTTCATTATTCATTTTTGTCAATTATTTTTTTACTAATTCAGTTATAAGAATGCAGCTGGAATGAAACTATTACGTTTTTGTATAGTGAATGAAATACTAAAATTTGCGTATTCAAATCTATAAAATATAAAATGTATCTTTTAAAATTGAAGACACAAAGTGTATAAATAAAACATACTTCAATAGAAACTAAATTATTTTAAAATTATAAGAAAAATAATCACGATATTATTGCGAATTTATAATATAAATTTAATTATTATTATTGTAATAGATGCCTGGATAGATTATTACAAATATTTAAATAATTTTTGAAAATATTTAAAAGAAAATTTTCGCATTGCCTTGGGTTTTATATTAAGTTATTAAACTTTCAAATTAATATTTATATTAGTTTTGAATTTAAAATTGATACATGTTTTAATGTACATTTATTATTTTTTATTACAAGTTAAATTGAAAATTTATTATATAAAGTTTTTAATAAAATAATAATTAATATTATTTATAATAAGTTTGTAAATTGTATTTTAATACTTAAATTTTGTATATGAATATTATTTATTATAATAATTTATAAAAAAATATTTATATATTTTATTCACAACAGCGTCGGAGGCGTTGTAAAGTTACAATTTTCTTTTAGCTGCATTGACGTTGTTATCCCTTGCAAGTTACGAATTCGCTTTGTTAACTTTAAATTTAAAAGTAACATTAAAAATTGAATTAATTGTAAGTGTAACATCAATAAAGAAACGATTAGAAATTCACTACGGAAGAAATAAGCTCAATATTAGACCAGATGACGTCATTCTGAATGCTTATAGATGCTCTTTTTGAGCAATGAATAGCATTGCTCAGCATAATACAAACGTAGATTTTTCTTTTTTTTATATAATTAGTAATTTTTTGGTTATTCTTTTTCATGCATACTTGAAATACTAGTTCTACCTATTGACAGTATCAATGCTCTCAAAAAATATTGCGAAGTATTTTTTAACTGGCAAAATGAGTAATTTTCCCATACTGGCCCATGTTATTTAGCGTTCACTTATGGCGTCGACTTTAACATGAATGAAACCACCCTATAGAAATGGAACAAGTGTTTTGAGGTTGACTTTAAGCAATGTCAGTCAAATTCACTTCCGTTTCTACTTACTAAGCATGCACTGTACTTAACAGTTTTTTGTGCAGATAATATTTTGTACTGTGGTAAAATAGATATTATTGCAAACTGTAATTCGAACATCCTATTTACTGCCCGATCGAAAAAAAAAAAGCATTTTTATTGGTGATTTATAAGGTGTTTGCGCATGAATTCATATTTAATGCTCTTTGACGCCATACTGGAGTAATAAATAACTGCTTAGCACAGGCCAAACTCTTTTTTTTTTTTTTTTTTTTTTTTTTGAAACCAGGTGTATATTTTTATAATTATTTTTCTTTCATACTTGAGATACTAATTCAACTTATTAACAGAATCAATGCTATCAAAAATAATGCTTACAGTAAGTATTTTAAACTGGAAAATGTGTCATTTTCCTATACTGGTTGGTGTATATTATTGAGTGATCTAATATGGTTTTGACTTTAACATTGATGCATACACCTCACTGGATATACCCTTATAGTCATGAGTGCAAAAAAAAAAAAAAAAAAAAAAAAAACTTAAGACACATCTGTATTTTTACAAAATTTAATATTACGCAAACCTTAATATAATATATTCCTAGAGTAACAA
This sequence comes from Ecdyonurus torrentis, assembly GCA_949318235.1. Classification (NCBI taxonomy): domain Eukaryota; kingdom Metazoa; phylum Arthropoda; class Insecta; order Ephemeroptera; family Heptageniidae; genus Ecdyonurus; species Ecdyonurus torrentis. The sequence goes on from OX439133.1 coordinate 20,935,981, forward strand.
TGTTTCTTTGTCCCTTGGTATTTCATATCTTAAAGGTCATAGAATTAACTTAAAAGTAAAAATAATAATAAATAGCGTCTTTTCTTTTAGTTGACAATATTTATCAACTTCATAAATAACTTTGAGGCGTAAAAGTTGAAAACCACTTCATAAATAATCATTAAAAATATTGATGATAAAAGGTTATTACTTAGATAAAGTATCTCGATGGTGGTACGGTACTTTGAATGGATTAGGTTTGACCATTTTTTTTATTTATATATATATTTTTTTTACGATATAATATATTACTGGATTTAATTTACCCTTTAGCGGAGAGCGATATTATGACCACTTTGAAACTCATGGTTTACAATAAAAGTATAGCGTTGAGTTTTTTGAATTTATTGTATCGTTTATAACTTAGTTACGATCCATAAAACATAATTTGTTATGGCTGTTTTAATATTTTTTATTTCATGTAAAAAAAAAAAAAAAAAAAAAAAAAAAGTTATAATGGTTATTGATTGGTGAAAAAACTTTTTTTGTTTTTCTAATTTTTAATATAATGATAAAAATTTAATGTTGCTGATTATAAAAGTTTTAATAGATCTTTGCGATATAAATTTTTACTATATATTCCTATATTATGAAGATACTATTGCAATTAATTTTTTTAAGAGTATTAAAGGTGCATTCATATATTCTTAAATTTGTTCTAACTTTACACATATCATTGTAAAATAGCATGGTTTTAAATGGGAGATAAATTATTTTGTTGCGAAAAGTTATGACTTTATTATGACAAAATTAAGAATATATGAATGCGCCTTAAAAACATCATATTGAATAAAAACTTTTTTTTAAATAATTCCTCCCTCCCCTTTTTTTATCTTGTATTGTTTTCAAATGTTCGTTTCTTTCACGAATAAATCACAAGTTCAGCTCGAGCTAGCTTGATTTTAAAAAACTTAAAAACTGAGTTCAACGTTAAAAAAAAAAAAAAAAAAAAAAGTATAACGAACCGGTTGAACTTTACAGCTCTAGTGATATTGGAAATATAAAATGCTGCAAAAACAATGATAATTTAATATCTATAACGTAAATATTTTTGTTAGTGATAGTACCGGTTCAATGTCGATATAAACTTAAGATTAAACTTTATATAAAAGTATTTTGAACCCTGTAAGCTAAACCTTATATTACATAAGGAATGTCTAAAAAGCAAGCAAGTTTTCAAGCTGTCCTTATACTCTTCTGTTATATAGTTTGGTTTTTTTAAAGCTATAGTTTATAAAATTATTTTAAGAACTTGTCGTCTGGTATAACGAACGAAAAGTTATGTATTTTCTATAGCTTTTACACTTTGCTTGAATAAACTTCCAACTTTTATATAGACTGTCACTTCTTTTTTTGTCTTGTCTTAGTCTTTTCTCTTTTGATTTAAAGATGAAAATAAAAAGTATAAGAGTTGAACTTACAAATCAAAAAAATTGTAAAGAGATTACAATTATGATTAAATCGTAAGAAAAATAGTTAAAAATTGTTTTGTTAAATAGACACGGGAAAAAAAGAATATTTAAGGCCGGTATTTAAATCCTGTAAATGCAATAGGTAGACATATTTCCTAAAAAAGGTATTATTATACTACAATAATATATAATGCAGGTGCAATATGTTACAACTAAGGTGTTGACTTACTTAGATTAAGTGGTATTCAAGTTTCCAAATTAAAGTGTAACTATTTGCAAAATATAGGATTCATTTACCTGACATGGGTAGCATATTTTTTTTTCCATGTACCTAAAAAATATTTGAAAGGAACCTAATTACTCCTAACCACCGAAACCTAAAATTAAATGTAATATATCTTTTATCTTTTGAATTATGCTTATGGTACCTTAAACTCTAGTTTTTTTTTTTTTTTTTTTTTTTTTTTGCAGAAGAGGTGTTAAATGTGGACTTTTACTCTTAAAAGTGTGTTAGAAAATTGGCCAAGCAAAAAGGGGCGCCGCAGGCGCCCCCCCTAAAGGGGGTCGCGCCTTGGCGCCCCTTTGATTGCCACTAGAGTGCTATAAGTAGAGCGCGGGGGGGGCAAAAATACGAAAACGCAAGTTTGGCGGGGCGCCGACGCCGCAGGCGTCGGCGCCCCGCGCGGAAATTTTTGGGGCGCGAGCTCAAACTAAATGTCTGACATTTCATGAAAAAAAAGCGCCGAAAAGGCGCGTACTTTCGGCGCCGCAAGGCGCCGAAAGTACAAAATTTTATGTGTCAAAGACATTTTAGAAAAAAGGCGGCGCCACAGAAAGTTGTCTAGATTTTTCGGCACGGATTTCCCCCCCTGAAAGCGCCGAAAATTCGCGCAGAAAACCGAAAATTCGCCGAAACCGCGCGTTTTTTCCCGATATTTTCGGATTTAAATTTTTTTTTTTGAAACCATTCCCGGGGCGTCAAAATAGAGTTTTGCCGTCGAAAAAAGTTTCGGACAAATTATTTTCGGCGCGGCGCCATTTTCGGTCCAGGTATACCCTGAACTGGACCCCATTCGACCCTTAATAACTTTAGAACGGATAACGGCAGATATGACAAACCGGGTATGGGAAGACGTCTTTTGACGAGCTCTACCAGGATCCGTTCGAAAATCCGGAAAAAATCCGGTTTTCGGAAAGTTATTTCGAAAAAACCGATTCCTTATGGGTTTTCTTAACTAACGTTTTCCGGATTTGCGGAAAAACCGGTCCTGCGATTTTTGTGAAACTCTCAAGTTAAGGTTTTCTCACGAGGGCGGATTTTTTTCCGGATTCGGATTTTCAAAAAAAATCCGAAATTTTCGACATTTTTTTACATTTTCGGCGCTGGCGCCGAAAATTTTGGCGCTACGCGCACAAAAAAAACATCAAAATGTGTGAAATATCATTGGCTACAAAATGTATATAACGGATTTTTTTTTACGCTTTATAGGAAGCGCTCAAATTTAGTAATAAATGCTTGCACGGAGGCCAAAATTGAAAAAAACAACTTTTTCTCGCCTTATGGGATTTAACATGGGAAAAAATATTTTTTTCGAAGAAAAAAATGCCACACACCGTTTCGGGTCGATCTTTACCCGAACTAAACGAATCCGAAGCCAGATTGTCGAAAAAGTCAAAATTCGAAAAGTTATTTAAATTTGAAATTTTTTTGAAAATCTCAAAAGTCGGATTAAGTTTCAAAACTCAAAAAAAAAAACCGAAAAAATTCATTTTGAGTTGAGAATTGGTTATAAAATTTTGTTTTGCGTCGAAAATGTGGTATGAAGTTTTTCGCTCCGACGCTTAGTTACGGAGATAAATCGATTTTACGGAGGCAATGAAAAGTGAAAAATTTATTTTTTCTCAAAAAAGTTGATATTTTTTTATAACTTTGAAACCGATAGAGATAGAGCTTAATTTTAACATTTGCCTTATGGGGACCTCCGGTCCCTATAAGGTCTCCCAAGTGAACTTTTTCCGTAAAACCGAATGGCGCAAACGGCTCGTTCCTACCTCTCATAGGAAAAAAGTTACGGAGGGGGTAAAATTACGGAATTTGCGGAGCCGGGCTTACGGAGGCGGACTTTTCGGAATGTACAAGTAACACACATGGTCTGGTCGGAAATTTTATGCCGATTCGAATGGTGTCCGTAAAATTTCCGTAACTCCTATAGTTACGGAGAAATTTACGTTTTAGTGTAGGAAAACGTGCTTTTTTCGTGTCTAACACACAATACATATAAAAACCAATGCTAACGTATGTTTGACGCAGTTTTCGGACTTTTTAAGGAATTATCGATGCTTACTCGCGCTTTTCGATTTACTCCGACATTCTTACATAGATATGGGACTATTTCATAGAAAGTGGCCCCATTTGGAATACGACCCAAAAAATGGTGCCCATTTACTTATAGAGCTTCACATGGCGGCGAAGCCGCACAATATTTAAGAAATGTTTTTTACTAACTCACACCAACTTCTCAATTTGGCCCCGCAGGGCTGGGTGGTCAGTATATATATGGATACAGTGGTGTTACATGAACTCACCGTCCCCATAGCCTCGCAGAGGTGCGTACCCCACGTTTTGCCTACTCTCCCCCTCTACTCTTCAATTTTTGCCCCGCAGGGCCGGGTGATCAGTATATACAATATTTTAGTGGTGTTTCATGATAACACCGTCCCCAATGCCTCGCAGAGGTGCGTACCCCACGTTTTGCCTACACTCCCCCTCTACTCTTCAATTTTTGCCCCGCAGGGCCGGGTGATCAGTATATACAATATTTTTGTGGTTTTCATGATAACACCGTCCCAAATGCCTCGCAGAGGTGCGTACCCCACGTTTTGCATACACTCCCCCTCTACTCTTCAATTTTTGCCCCGCAGGGCTGGGTGATCAGTACAAACAATATTTTAGTGGTGTTTCATGATAACACCGTCCCCAATGCCTCGCAGAGGTGCGTACCCCACGCTTTGCCCACCCTCCCCCACCATCCTGCAATTTTTGCGAAGCACCGTCGTGTTCCAGAGTAACCTAAAAGTGCGCGAAGCGCAAAAAGTCTTTTTGTGCCAAGCAATATTAAGTTTTAAAGTAACACCCAAGTGCGCGAAGCGCAAAATCATGTTTCCATTACTTTAACTCGCCGAACGAATAAACTGCCAATAAAAGTGTAACTGCTCGCCGATCTCGCACTCGCACGATCTCGCGAAGCGAGCATGTATATATACAGGTGATCGCTGGCCGATGGGTATAAAACCGAGCGAAGCGAGGTTTTACTTTCAACATCGTGCTAATCTTTCTTAAGATTTGTAGTAACACCCAAGTGCGCGAAGCGCAGAATAACACTAACACTACTTTAGCTCGCCGAAATAATTAACCGCCAATAAAAGTGAAACCGCTCGCCGATCTCGCACTCGCACGATCTCGCGAAGCGAGCATGTATATATACAGGTGATCGCTGGCCGATGGGTATAAAACCGAGCGAAGCGAGGTTTCCCTTTCAATCTTTGTAACCTATGTTTGAGCACATCATGCTGCCGAGCGAAGCGAGGTATCTTAATTATTTAATAAAACGCATTATTGGGACATGAAATTTTTTGTTTATGCCAACTAAACTTTTACTTTTTTCTTGCGTCGTGCCCTTTTTTCCCTACATATAAAGCGTTCTATCAGAGTACGGAAATACTTTGCGGGGTGGAATAAGTTTTTTGAGCTTAACTTATTTCATTTCATGCCCTAATAAAGTTTCCGTTCCTGATTGACTCAAACCTTTGCCAGTGACGCGTGTTGTCATTTTTTATTTTATTTGCACACTAAAATCCTTTGCTATTGAGCCGTGCTCTTCTGATCCGCGGCCGGGCCGGGTCTCTCCCCGCCTACGGCGGATCCTCTCCCGTTCCCCCGGGGCGGCTTTAGCCGCCCCCCGCGTCGCTTCCCTACTTAACTTAAACCCTTCGACTTTCGTGCGTGACTTTTTGAGGGCACATTTTTTTTTCTACTTTTTTGAATGAAAAATGAACTTTTGACTCATGACTGACTTTTCTCACGATCTAAATTTTTTTCTCTTTCATTTTTTTCACCAAAAATTTTCTACTTTTCTCCCATGCACTGCCACTGCACTGCGGATGAAAAAAAAAGTGTGATGAAATAAAAATGGAAACGTTGTTTGAGACGGAACAATGCACTGCCCCTGCGCACCGCTTGGAAGCGGTGGCGTGCGCTCCTAGTTGGCCAAGCAAAAAGGGGCGCCGCAGGCGCCCCCCCTAAAGGGGGTCGCGCCTTGGCGCCCCTTTGATTGCCACTAGAGTGCTATAAGTAGAGCGCGGGGGGGGCAAAAATACGAAAACGCAAGTTTGGCGGGGCGCCGACGCCGCAGGCGTCGGCGCCCCGCGCGGAAATTTTTGGGGCGCGAGCTCAAACTAAATGTCTGACATTTCATGAAAAAAAAGCGCCGAAAAGGCGCGTACTTTCGGCGCCGCAAGGCGCCGAAAGTACAAAATTTTATGTGTCAAAGACATTTTAGAAAAAAGGCGGCGCCACAGAAAGTTGTCTAGATTTTTCGGCACGGATTTCCCCCCCTGAAAGCGCCGAAAATTCGCGCAGAAAACCGAAAATTCGCCGAAACCGCGCGTTTTTTCCCGATATTTTCGGATTTAAATTTTTTTTTTTGAAACCATTCCCGGGGCGTCAAAATAGAGTTTTGCCGTCGAAAAAAGTTTCGGACAAATTATTTTCGGCGCGGCGCCATTTTCGGTCCAGGTATACCCTGAACTGGACCCCATTCGACCCTTAATAACTTTAGAACGGATAACGGCAGATATGACAAACCGGGTATGGGAAGACGTCTTTTGACGAGCTCTACCAGGATCCGTTCGAAAATCCGGAAAAAATCCGGTTTTCGGAAAGTTATTTCGAAAAAACCGATTCCTTATGGGTTTTCTTAACTAACGTTTTCCGGATTTGCGGAAAAACCGGTCCTGCGATTTTTGTGAAACTCTCAAGTTAAGGTTTTCTCACGAGGGCGGATTTTTTTCCGGATTCGGATTTTCAAAAAAAATCCGAAATTTTCGACATTTTTTTACATTTTCGGCGCTGGCGCCGAAAATTTTGGCGCTACGCGCACAAAAAAAACATCAAAATGTGTGAAATATCATTGGCTACAAAATGTATATAACGGATTTTTTTTTACGCTTTATAGGAAGCGCTCAAATTTAGTAATAAATGCTTGCACGGAGGCCAAAATTGAAAAAAACAACTTTTTCTCGCCTTATGGGATTTAACATGGGAAAAAATATTTTTTTCGAAGAAAAAAATGCCACACACCGTTTCGGGTCGATCTTTACCCGAACTAAACGAATCCGAAGCCAGATTGTCGAAAAAGTCAAAATTCGAAAAGTTATTTAAATTTGAAATTTTTTTGAAAATCTCAAAAGTCGGATTAAGTTTCAAAACTCAAAAAAAAAAACCGAAAAAATTCATTTTGAGTTGAGAATTGGTTATAAAATTTTGTTTTGCGTCGAAAATGTGGTATGAAGTTTTTCGCTCCGACGCTTAGTTACGGAGATAAATCGATTTTACGGAGGCAATGAAAAGTGAAAAATTTATTTTTTCTCAAAAAAGTTGATATTTTTTTATAACTTTGAAACCGATAGAGATAGAGCTTAATTTTAACATTTGCCTTATGGGGACCTCCGGTCCCTATAAGGTCTCCCAAGTGAACTTTTTCCGTAAAACCGAATGGCGCAAACGGCTCGTTCCTACCTCTCATAGGAAAAAAGTTACGGAGGGGGTAAAATTACGGAATTTGCGGAGCCGGGCTTACGGAGGCGGACTTTTCGGAATGTACAAGTAACACACATGGTCTGGTCGGAAATTTTATGCCGATTCGAATGGTGTCCGTAAAATTTCCGTAACTCCTATAGTTACGGAGAAATTTACGTTTTAGTGTAGGAAAACGTGCTTTTTTCGTGTCTAACACACAATACATATAAAAACCAATGCTAACGTATGTTTGACGCAGTTTTCGGACTTTTTAAGGAATTATCGATGCTTACTCGCGCTTTTCGATTTACTCCGACATTCTTACATAGATATGGGACTATTTCATAGAAAGTGGCCCCATTTGGAATACGACCCAAAAAATGGTGCCCATTTACTTATAGAGCTTCACATGGCGGCGAAGCCGCACAATATTTAAGAAATGTTTTTTACTAACTCACACCAACTTCTCAATTTGGCCCCGCAGGGCTGGGTGGTCAGTATATATATGGATACAGTGGTGTTACATGAACTCACCGTCCCCATAGCCTCGCAGAGGTGCGTACCCCACGTTTTGCCTACTCTCCCCCTCTACTCTTCAATTTTTGCCCCGCAGGGCCGGGTGATCAGTATATACAATATTTTAGTGGTGTTTCATGATAACACCGTCCCCAATGCCTCGCAGAGGTGCGTACCCCACGTTTTGCCTACACTCCCCCTCTACTCTTCAATTTTTGCCCCGCAGGGCCGGGTGATCAGTATATACAATATTTTTGTGGTTTTCATGATAACACCGTCCCAAATGCCTCGCAGAGGTGCGTACCCCACGTTTTGCATACACTCCCCCTCTACTCTTCAATTTTTGCCCCGCAGGGCTGGGTGATCAGTACAAACAATATTTTAGTGGTGTTTCATGATAACACCGTCCCCAATGCCTCGCAGAGGTGCGTACCCCACGCTTTGCCCACCCTCCCCCACCATCCTGCAATTTTTGCGAAGCACCGTCGTGTTCCAGAGTAACCTAAAAGTGCGCGAAGCGCAAAAAGTCTTTTTGTGCCAAGCAATATTAAGTTTTAAAGTAACACCCAAGTGCGCGAAGCGCAAAATCATGTTTCCATTACTTTAACTCGCCGAACGAATAAACTGCCAATAAAAGTGTAACTGCTCGCCGATCTCGCACTCGCACGATCTCGCGAAGCGAGCATGTATATATACAGGTGATCGCTGGCCGATGGGTATAAAACCGAGCGAAGCGAGGTTTTACTTTCAACATCGTGCTAATCTTTCTTAAGATTTGTAGTAACACCCAAGTGCGCGAAGCGCAGAATAACACTAACACTACTTTAGCTCGCCGAAATAATTAACCGCCAATAAAAGTGAAACCGCTCGCCGATCTCGCACTCGCACGATCTCGCGAAGCGAGCATGTATATATACAGGTGATCGCTGGCCGATGGGTATAAAACCGAGCGAAGCGAGGTTTCCCTTTCAATCTTTGTAACCTATGTTTGAGCACATCATGCTGCCGAGCGAAGCGAGGTATCTTAATTATTTAATAAAACGCATTATTGGGACATGAAATTTTTTGTTTATGCCAACTAAACTTTTACTTTTTTCTTGCGTCGTGCCCTTTTTTCCCTACATATAAAGCGTTCTATCAGAGTACGGAAATACTTTGCGGGGTGGAATAAGTTTTTTGAGCTTAACTTATTTCATTTCATGCCCTAATAAAGTTTCCGTTCCTGATTGACTCAAACCTTTGCCAGTGACGCGTGTTGTCATTTTTTATTTTATTTGCACACTAAAATCCTTTGCTATTGAGCCGTGCTCTTCTGATCCGCGGCCGGGCCGGGTCTCTCCCCGCCTACGGCGGATCCTCTCCCGTTCCCCCGGGGCGGCTTTAGCCGCCCCCCGCGTCGCTTCCCTACTTAACTTAAACCCTTCGACTTTCGTGCGTGACTTTTTGAGGGCACATTTTTTTTTCTACTTTTTTGAATGAAAAATGAACTTTTGACTCATGACTGACTTTTCTCACGATCTAAATTTTTTTCTCTTTCATTTTTTTCACCAAAAATTTTCTACTTTTCTCCCATGCACTGCCACTGCACTGCGGATGAAAAAAAAAGTGTGATGAAATAAAAATGGAAACGTTGTTTGAGACGGAACAATGCACTGCCCCTGCGCACCGCTTGGAAGCGGTGGCGTGCGCTCCTAGTTGGCCAAGAAGAGGGGCGCCGCAGGCGCCCCCCCCCCTTAAGGGGGTGGCGCTTCGGCGCCCTTTGATTGCCACGTGCGTGTCCTGAGTGACGAAAAAATGGGATGAAAATACACATTTCAAACTTAAGCGGGGCGCCAACGCCGCAGGCGTCGGCGCCCCGCGCGGAAATTTTTGCCACGCGAGCTCAAACTAAATGTCTGTCGTTTCGTGAAAAAAAAAGCGCCGAAAAGGCGCGTACTTTCGGAGCCGCAAGGCGCCGAAAGTACAAAACCAAATGGTACAAAACGATTTTTTGAAATTTTTGACGCCACGGAAAGTTGTCTAAATTTTTCGGCACGGATTTCCCCCCCAGAAACCGCCGAAAATCCGCGCGGAAAACCGAAAATTCGCCGAAACCGCGCGTTTTTTCCCGATATATTCGGATTTAAAATTTTTTTTTTGAAATCATTCCCGGGGCGTCAAAATAGAGTTTTGGACTCAAAAAAGTTTCGGACAACTTATTTTCGGCGCGGCGCCATTTTCGGTCCAGGTATACCCTGAACTGGAGCCCATTCGACCCTTAATAACTTTAGAACGGATAACGGCAGATATAACAAACCGGGTATACGAAGACGTCTTTTGACGAGCTCTACCAGGATCCGTTCGAAAATCCGGCGAAAATCCGGTTTTCAGGCAGTTATTTTGAAAAAACCGATTCCTTATGGGATTTATTAACTAACGTTTTCCGGATTTGCGGAAAAACCGGTCCTGCGATTTTTGTGAAACTCTCAGGTTAAGGTTTTCTCACAACGGCGGATTTTTTTCCGGATTCGGTTTTTCAAAAAAAATCCGAAATTTTCGACACTTCATTACATTTTCGGCGCTGGCGCCGAAAATTTTGGCGCTACAAAAAAAATAAAAAAAGAAAAATGTGCCAAATTAAATTCCCTACAAAATGTATATATTGGATTTTTGATTACGGTTCATAGTTAGCGCTCAAACGTATTACCAACTTTTTGTACGGAGGCCAAAATTGAAAAAAAAAACTTTTTCTCGGCTTATGGGATTTAACATGGAAAAAAATATTTTTTTCGAAGAAAAAAATGCTACACACCCTTTCGGGTCGATTTTTACCTGATCTAAACGAATCCGAAGCTAGATTGCCGAAAAAATCAAAATTCAAAAAGTTATTCGAATTCGAAATTTTTTTGAAATTCTCAAAAAACGGATTAAGTTTAAAAACTCAAAAAAAAAATCCGAAAAATTTATTTTAGAGTTAAGAATTAGTTATAAAATTTTGTTTTGCGTCGAAAATGTGGTATGAAGTTTTTCGCTCCGACGCTTAGTTACGGAGATAAAACGATTTTACGGAGGCAATGAAAAGTGAAAAAATTATTTTTTCTCAAAAAAGTTGATATTTTTTAATAACTTTAAAGCCAGTAGAGATACGGCTTAATTTTAACATTTGCCTTATGGGGACCTCCGGTCCCTATAAGGTCTCCCAAGTGAACTTTTTCCGTAAAACCGAATGGCGCAAACGGCTCATTCCTACCACCCATAGGAAAAAAGTTACGGAGGGGGTGAAATTACGGAATTTGCGGAGCCGGGCTTACGGAGGCGGACTTTTCGGAATGTACAAGTAACACACATGGTCTGGTTGGAAATTTTATGCCGATTCGAATGGTGTCCGTAAAATTTCCGTAACTTCTATAGTTACGGAGAAATTTACATTTTAGCGTAGGAAAACGTGGTTTTTTCGTGTCTAACACACAATACATATAAAAACCAATGCTAACGTATGTTTGACACAGTTTTCGGGCTTTTTAAGGAATTATCGATGCTTACTCGCGCTTTTCGATTTACTCCGACATTCTTATATAGATATGGGACTATTTCATAGAAAGTGGCCCCATTTGGAATACGACCCAAAAAATGGTGCCCATTTACTTATATAGCTTGACATCGCGGCGAAGCCGCACTTTTTTAAAGAAATCTTTTTTACTAACTCACACCAACTTCTCAATTTGGCCCCGCAGGGCTGGGTGGTCAGTATATATATGGATACAGTGGTGTTACATGAACTCACCGTCCCCATAGCCTCGCAGAGGTGCGTACCCCACGTTTTGCCTACACTCCCCCTCTACTCTTCAATTTTTGCCCCGCAGGGCCGGGTGTTCAGTATATACAATATTTTAGTGGTGTTTCATGATAACACCGTCCCCAATGCCTCGCAGAGGTGCGTACCTCACGTTTTGCCTATACTCCCCCTCTACTCTTCAATTTTTGCCCCGCAGGGCCGGGTGATCAGTATATACAATATTTATGTGGTTTTCATGATAACACCGTCCCAAATGCCTCGCAGAGGTGCGTACCCCACGTTTTGCATACACTCCCCCTCTACTCTTCAATTTTTGCCCCGCAGGGCTGGGTGATCAGTACAAACAATATTTTAGTGGTGTTTCATGACAACACCGGTTGCTATGCCTCGCAGAGGTGCGTACCCTACGCTTTGCCCACCCTCCCCCACCATCCTGCAATTTTTGCGAAGCACCGTCGTGTTCCAGAGTAACCTTAAAGTGCGCGAAGCGCAAAAAGTCTTCTTGTGCTAAGCAATATTGAGTTCTGAAGTAACACCCAAGTGCGCGAAGCGCAGAATCATATTTCCATTATTTTAACTCGCCGAACGAATTAACTGCCAATAAAAGTGTTACCGCTCGCCGATCTCGCACTCGCACGATCTCGCGAAGCGAGCATGTATATATACAGGTGATCGCTGGCCGATGGGTATAAAACCGAGCGAAAGCGAGGTGTCATTTTTAACATCGTGCTAAGCATTTTTGGGATTTGTAGTAACACTAAAGTGCGCGAAGCGCAGAATAACACTAACACTACTTTAGCTCGCCGAAAAAACTAACCGTCAATAAAAGTGTTACCGCTCGCCGATCTCGCACTCGCACGATCTCGCGAAGCGAGCATGTATATATACAGGTGATCGCTGGCCGATGGGTATAAAACCGAGCGAAGCGAGATTTCACTTTCAACATCGTGCTTAGCTTTGTTCAGATTTGTAGTAACACCCAAGTGCGCGAAGCGCAAAATAACACTAACACTACTTTAGCTCGCCGAAATAACTAACCGCCAATAAATGTGTTACCGCTCGCCGATCTCGCACTCGCACGATCTCGCGAAGCGAGCATGTATATATACAGGTGATCGCTGGCCGATGGGTATAAAACCGAGCAAAGCGAGGTTACATTTTTAATCTATTTAACCTATATTTGAGCACTTCATGCTTCCGAGCGAAGCGAGGTATCTTAATTTATTTAAATAAAGCATTATTGTAACATGATTTATTATTGTTGGATGCCAACTAAACTTTTACTTTTTTCTTGCGTCGTGCCCCTTTTTTTTTTTAAATATTAATCGTTCTATCAGAGTACGGAAATACTTTGCGGGGTGAAAAATAGTTTTTTGAGCTTAACTTATATCATTTCATGCCCTAATAAAGTTTACGTTCCTTATCGACTCTAACCTTTGCCAGTGACGCGTGTTGCCAATTTTTTTTATTTACACACTTAAAACCTTTGCTATTGAACCGTGCTCTTCTGATCTGCGGCCGGGCAAGTTCTCTCCCCGCCTACGGCGGATCCTCTCGCGATCCCCCGGGGCGGCTTTAGCCGCCCCCGGCGTCACTTCCCTGCTAAACTTAAACCCTTTGACCTTCGTACGTGACTTTTTGAGGGCACTTTTATTTTTATTTTTTGAATGAAAAATGAACTTTTGACTCATGACTGACTTTTCTCACGATCTTATTTTTTTTTTCTGTTTCATTTTTTCACCAAAACTATTTTACTTTCATGCCATGCACTGCCACTGCGGATGAAAAAAAAAGTGTGATGAAATAAAAACGTAAACGTTGTTTGAGACGGAAAAATGCACTGCCCTGCGCACCGCTTGGAAGCGGTGGCGTGCGCTCCTAGTTAATATAAATAATTAACGTAAAAATAATGTTAACTTTGGGCTTATGAAACTTTACCCCTTTTTTCGCTCAATATTGTGAAATAAAAGTCAAAGCCAGCTCTACCCCTGAGTTTACCCTTATATTCAGATAACTAAGCCACTGGCCAACTTCTGGTTACCTGATAAACTCAGGCAAAGCTCTAACTTCTACAATGTTAACGAAGAGAGTGACTGACTTGGACCGGAAATTGTTAAAAGAGGAACTATATTTCACAATAATTCTTTGTACATTCTTTATTTCCAGCAAAACAAACACTATAATATTCCAATTAAATCGTGTAACTTTTTTTTTTTTTTTTTTTTTTTTCCGAAAAAAGTTTTATTATTATTTTTAATTTTAAACATTTGTTTCTAATTTGACTAAAATTGTCCACTAAAATTTGAATTTCCACATTTGCAAGCAACCTTTAAAGTGGAATAACTTTTATTATTTGATCGTGTTTGCAGCACATGCTTGACGTAGCTAAACTTTTAAGTAACATTTCTTCTTTATTTCTTGTTAATATTATAATTCGCGACCGTCTAGTTTGCAAGATATCAGTCGGTCACCTACTGCCTTAAACGAGTGATCGTTTATAGAGATAATACAATAATAATTCTTTATTGGGTATTAAAAATAAAACAAGAAAAGAGAGAGTGACAATCAATCAATCGATCAATCAATCAATCGATCAATCAACCAATCGATCGATTAATTGTAAACAGTATAAACAGGTTAATAAATACATGAATGGTATAGTTCGTATACACATGAAATAATACTTCCATAAAAACAGAAAATGTAAGAAATTTTTTCAATTTGTATGTAAAATTTATATGCAATAACAATTTAATAAAAAATATTATAAAATAATAATAAATGGTAATAATTTCTTCAAATATAATTTTAATGAATGTTCCTAAAAATATATTAAAACTATATTATTATTTTAATTAATTTAATTTTTTTTTATATTTACAAATAATTGATGAATTATATTTATAAGTTTAAAGATTAAATGTATTTTCAATACTAGCCTGCATCACTGTGTAAGGAATACGGAAATTGCTAGGTCTTGAAATTAGATTACAGAACAAAAACTGTGCAGAAATGAGTTGGCCTAATATGGCTGACTCTATTAAGGTGTTAGTCTAATATTTGACAAACTGAACGGCCATGAAATACAAGTTTATTTAATTCTAATTATTAGGGTTGTGAAAATTTTCAAATTACGTTCTGAAACTCATCCAGTGCAAAGGTGGTGCTAATAAGAAACAAAAATTTTGAATATCATATCTTAAATGACTAAATATTGGGTTATATTTAGCCTCCAAGTACGGTAGTTGTCATATTTGAGCATTACAAATCTGCCCTTCAGCGCACTGCATCTTCCTTACCACTAAAGGACAATATTGACAATTAATATACTTGAATAATCCTTAGAATTTCATCGTTATTTTGTTACAATAACGTTTTATTTAATATTATTATTTTTGATATATTGCATATTTTTTTAAACCACAGCCAAATTTTCCAATCACTTTGCATTTGACTGTCAGTTTCCTCCCTCCTGCCACCCCAATTTTCAATTTAACTCTGTGATATTTAACGCACATATAACCTAGTGTAATGGTAAATTATAATATGCATTTTAAAATTTTTAAATATATTATTTCTAAAGAAAAATATGATATAGGTATATACATGATCGCGTAAATTTTTCGGGATGACGCAATCGCTTTTGAGAGAAAAGAAGTATTTTCTTATTTATAGTATTGTGTACAAAATATAATAATATCAAAAAAATCAGCATTGGCACACTTTTTTGACCTAAGCTTGGATTGCAGTATTATGCCCACGCTATTATGGAACTTTCTTTATCTTCTTTTTTTTCCACTCAAAGATCTGAAATAAAAGTAAAGGTCAGTTCTACCCCCCAATTTTTACCCTTATTTAGATCAACGAAACTAAAGATAACGTAAGGTAGCGACTGCGCATTTCGTTCGTCTTTTCAGAATTTGCCCGATCAACGAGATCTATTTCCGGTAAAAGTTCAACGTTTCTAAAAAAAATACACACAATAGTATTTTTCCCGCCATCAAAACGTGAAAAATATCGGAAATAAAGATTTAAACCTTGCAGAAGACGCACGAAATGCGCAGTCACTGCCTTACGTTATCTACAGCTTTGTTGATTTAGATAACTGTCAACTTACAGTTACTTTTTAAAGGACTAGACCAGATGAAAACATAAACATTTATGTCACAAAACACTTGATGGGGCTTACATAAATAACTTTAGTTTGTCTCAAAACCCAACTGTAGCTCCATAGCAATGATCAGAAAACTTCAATTTATGCAACCCGCGCAACATTTTTTTTTTTTTACTAATTTTAGCATGTTTCTGACATCATAAACATGAATAGTCCTGAAATTGCATACTTTACAGTATTTTCACACTCTCTCGTGCGGCTACACTTTATTAACAGTCTGGTAAAAATTGTCATCAGTTTTGAAGATCCCATTTTGTGTTTAATCATTTAAAGCACAAAGCGTGTACTTGCATTTCAAGGTCATCTAACAAAAGGCGTACTTGCATTAATGTCCAGTACAACAAAGGTCGTATTTGCACTCGGTTTTACACGTTAAGCTTATGGCGGATGCGCGCGCAGCATCAATAGTAGCCTAATGCAAGTACGCCTTTTGCGTGAAAGAAGCCAAACGCAAGTACGCCCATTGGGCGCGGCCACGGTGCATGTTGTTTTATGTGGTCGGGCTCGTCCTTCTTTAATGTTAAAAGATTGATCATTGACCACATAAAGATGACGCTTATACTTTGTATAATTTATGTAAAGCATTACTTGCACATCGCATAAAAATAATACCGATAAAATTTTAAATGTTTTATATATTGACAAATTATTGCATATTAAATTATTTATTACATAAATTAAAAAATAAAAATTATTATAATTATATTTATTTTTTATATTTTTAATATTATTTTTATTTTAATGAGCATTAAAATACATTATATATAATACTATATTTTTATTTTACGTACATAAGATCATTATTTGAAACTTTTTTTTTACAAGTAAAATATGAATTCTGAAAATTAGAAATAAAAATTATATCCTTCTGTAGGTACTATGTATGGGCTAGGCACATGCACATGGCTCATTGAAGGTGAAAAGATATCTGAATATTTTGTTGAAGCGAAAATTTTTAAACAGGAATAAAGTTACAGAATTAAAAAATCTAAGGGGGAAGGTGTCCGAAAGTGTTGCTTAAAAATTTAGCTATGTCAAGCGTAAAAACACGATCAAACATTTAAAATATATTCCACTTTAAATATAACATGTAAATGTAGAATTTCAAAATTTAGTCAATTTAGATTTTTTTTTTTTTTTTTTTTTAAACTTAACATATTATTAAAACTTTTTTTGGAACAAAAAAATATATTTTAAATTTACTCGATATTGTTTGAAAATTATAGTGTTTGTTTTGTTGGAAACAAAATAATGTACAAAAAATTATTGTGAAAATATATATCTTTTAACGATTTCCGGTCCAAGTTCAAGTCGGTCACGTTCTACGTTAAAAATTTATCGTTTCGTATTAAAGGAATAGACCAGAGAAGAACATAAGCATTTATATCAAAAAACACTTAAAGGCGTAGAACACCTTGAACGAAAAAGTTATTGTAATATCCTAACAAACCTGAAAATCAACGTTGATTTCATAAAATGCCGCTGCCGGTCACTGACGTCACAGCTTGCCTGGTCACTTCAAATAAAATAATATATAATTTTCGTTACGTAATATTTTTCATGTATTTGTGTTACCTTTTCTGTATTTTCTTTATTTATTTTATACTGCATCAATTTACGCACACATTTTGTAATAATTAGAAAATTATTAATATATTTACTCATGATGTTTAATTATTGTATAAAACAAATATTTGTTGATTCAAAACGTTGATAAAATGCAGATTAATTATGTTTGTTTTGTTTATTTAAGAATATTTCTTTATTCAAAGCTTATAAAAACAAACAATTTCAAGTTAAATTCTCTTGAAATATGTACAAGTTTATACCAATGAATATTTATTTTAATTTAGAAGGAGCGAGTGGTATAATAAAATATTGTTTAAATAATAAATTTGTTTGATCATTTGTAATAATATCGTGAGTAAAAATAAGTTGAATGAGCATGACGTCATATTTAGTACTCTTGGTCGCCATGTATAATGTATAAAATTGCCCAGCATAGGAGAAACTTTTTTTTTTTTTTTTTTTTTCTTCTTCTTCTTTCTTTGGTCCATTTTTTGTTCTTATTTTTCTCACATAATAGAGATAATAATTCAATCTATTAACAGCATCTATGTTCTTAAAAATATTAATGCTGTTCGTAAACTCTGTTCTTTGCTCCTAAAATGACGATCAGCTATGGTTAATCAAATGGAATGCGCATTTTTTGGTGCAAGACAACAGGGTTTACGAACAGCATTATTGCTTAGTTTTTTTTAAACTGACCAAAAAAAGAGTTTTTTTTTTTAATGCGGCTAATGTTATTGAGTGATACAGCATGGCGTCGACTTTAACACTAATACATAGACTATAATAAGCTGGTATTATAAATTTATAATTAACGAGTAGCATTATGATGTTTTTCATAGTTACAAACGTAGTTATCATGTTAATTATTCAAAGTTTTTCTTATGGGAAACTGAATGAAGAAAACTATCCAAAGATATTAATAATAAAAAAACTAATATAATAGATTTATTTTCTATTCTAAAAGAAGACACTATCATGAATCGATAGATATTTTAATTTATAACTTTCGAGTTCATTAAGTATTTTTAATTATATTTCAAACATCGCAGAATGACGTCACAGGTGATAAATTTTGTTGTAGCACTCATCTGAGCATAGGACAAAGTTGACACCCGTGATGTCATTGCGCGAATTTTAAAAGTTAATTTCAAATATAGTAAAAGAACTCAAAAATTACAAAATTCACATTTCTATCAATTCAGGGCAATGTCCTTATTAACAATTAAAAAAATATATATTTCCTAAATTTTGTTAGTGCTCTTCATTGGTCCACTAAGTTTGCAACATTGAGATAATTCTGATGCAAGTCATACATTTCTTTAATACCGAGAGAAAATATGTTTTTGCATATTGTTAATAAGTCAACTTTGCCTTTATTTATTTTTATTAATATCAGTGGCTCTTTTCTTTCTTCTTTCTAATACTAAAAACGGAACCATTCTAATTATCCGTAAATCATTTTGTATTGTCGGAATTATTATTATTAATTTTTTAAATTTATTTTATTATTATTATTTCTTTTTTGCGAGCATTTTTATGTAAACCTTTTAAGCAATGTTACTAAAATATCCGTGTTACACTAAATAAATTTATAATGTGTTAATAATAAATTACATAGATTGAAAGATAAATCCTTATAAAATAAAGTGAGACTATAAGAGAGTGTGAGAGGTTTGTAGAGAGAGTGAGAGAGAGAGAGAGAGAGAGAGAGAGAGAGAGAGAGAGAGAGAGAGAGAGAGAGAGAGAGAGAGAGAGAGTGAGAGAGAGAGAGAGAGAGAGAGAGAGAGAGAGAGAGAGAGAGAGAGAGAGAGAGAGAGAGAGAGAGAGAGAGAGAGAGAGAGATTGTTGTAACACATAGTAGTTGACAAATTGCATTGTGCGTGGTTTTATAAACAATTTATCTTATCTTATAATATATATCTAAAGTAAAGTGACATTCTTACTTTTCTTGTTAGTCACAATATATTATATTAAACTTATATTATTAATGAAAAATAAGCTATATGCTATGAGCTATATATCTGCAGTAGTTTTAAATACAATTAATTATAATATAAATACAATATACTACTTGTTTTTGTTATAAATAAAAGTTACATTTATTTAAACTTTGAGAAATTTGAAACTCATAATATATTATTTGTAATAAAATAAAATAATGATATAATGTTAATCTTTTTTACGTTTTTTTTTTTTTTTTTTTTTTTTTTTTGATATAGTAAAAAATGTCATAAAATGCATCTGAAATTTATATTTAAAGGGGTTGTAATTCGATGATTAATAATTCTTAAATTCATATGAGATGATCCCTTTATTATAAATGTTATTCAAAATATCATGATTAAGTTTTCATACCATTTAGCTATCAAATTTAAATAGGGAGCAACAAATTTGTTTTACTCGTGGTGGTTCAATTTTATTTTATCTTTTACGTTGTATAGTATCCGAAAGACTCACTTCAACAAAATTTTTGAAATTGATTACTAAAATGGTAATCCACATGGTATTCAGCCAAACTACAGCCATTTTTATAATAGTATTAAATTTATAAATTTTAATTTTTTTTTTAAGTATATTCATTACACTTATAAGCTAAGTTACCCCGTGATAATTTCATCAGAATTTCATCCACAAGTTTCTACTACCCGCCTTGTTGGAAGTTAATAACAAAACCCAAACATAAATATACTGTTCAGTTAATAATGATGAGATCCAAGAGTTTTAATTTATAAATTTTTATTTTATTATTTCTTAATTTTTTAAAATTATTTTATCTATTAATATCACACAATAATGCTGTTCGTAAACCCTGTTCTCTTGCACCAAAAAATGCGCATTCCATTTGAATAACCATAGGCGATCGTCATTTTTGGTGCAGAGAACAGGGTTTACGAACAGCATTAATATTAAAAAATATGATATATTATGTATAATAATATATTTTTTTAACGTTTATATATATATATAAAAATTGTTATACCAGATACTGAAAGTTTAACTAATAGCTTTAATAGCTTAGTTATGCGTGACATACAAACCCATAAAATACTCAAGCTATCTTCTACTTTATTAAAGATAATAATATAAATTAAGAATTTTTGAAGTTTGGTGTCAAATTTGAGGCCAATTTTTAACTTTTCTTTCAAACAAAAAACATCAACAATTTTTTTTGTACATTAAATTTCAATTGAAATTTGTAGTATTTGTTTTTGACAAAGGGTCTATGCATTCATGTTAAAGTCAACGCCATGTTGGATAACTCAATAACATGGGTGGCATAGGAAAATAAATCATTTTGTCAATTTAAAACCACTATGCAATATTTTTTAGAGCATTGATGATGTAAATATGTTAAATTAGTATCTCAAGTATGTGAGAAAAATAACAATAACAAAAAATTAACCAATTTCCCAAAGAAAATTGGCTTAAATGAAGTTTGTCCTATGCTGAGCAATGTTATTCACTACTCCAGTATGGCCTCAAAGCGCAATAAATATGACGTCATCCGCATACACCCTATATAATACACACAAACACACACACACACACACACACACACACACACACACACACACACATACACATACACACACACACACACACACACACACACACACACACACACACACACACACACACACACACACACACACACACACACACACACACACACACACACACACACACACACACACACACACACACACATAATGTAGAAGGAACTATTTCAAAAATAATAGTTTGTTTTGCAAATGCTCGTTTGATTAGGCGAGTTAGTCAACATACTCAACATAAACTTTAACTTTATGTACATTTCTAAATGTTGGACGTTTGGATAGTAATTATAAAAAGTCCTAATTAAATAATATGCATAACGACCCTCCCCCACTCCAAATTTACCTAAATGTTTATAACATAATTTTAATGTTAAGTATAACTGATAAAGAAATTTACTTCCTATTTAAACCATCACAGTATACTTAATTTTCAACTTAAAATAACAATAAACAACGAATATTACGTAACGTCATCTGAAAGTAAGAACGCTCACTTCCGTAACGTTATAAAACAAAAAATATTTTATTTATTTATTTATTTATTTATTGATTTCACCAGATTATACATATAAGCATTACAACATTACACAAAATGCAGCATGTAAAATGGTGAAGGGTGCATACAAGGCATTATAAAATACCGCTACACAATTAAGTGGTATGCCACCCTTTACTAATATTAACACAAAATTTAAAATACAACAATGTCATAGTCAATAAATCATATATACAAATTATTTGGTAATTTCCTGTACTACCAAATGTGAAAAAAATGACTCCTTAAATTGAGAAGGGTCACTTATTTTCAAATACCGAGGTAAAGCATTAAAGCTAGTAACAGTCCTATAAACATAACTCTTGACACGAGCTGCAGTTCTAGCTTTAGGAGGAATCAGTCTATGCACACCGAGCTGCCCACGAATCTCCCTCCCTATCATGATATCTTTTGAGATATCAAAATCAGCTTTACCACTCCTACAATTGTTAAAAAATGTTAAGTCTATAAGCTGTAATTGCTGTTGAATAGGTAGAATATTGGATTTTCCAACACTTGGCACATTACTCTTACCATATATGAATTTTAAAGCTCTACGCTGTACAGTCTCAAGCTTATTACAGTTGTTTAAATATGTATGGTAAATGGACCAGTTATCGGCAGTATTGTGGAGGTACGTGACCGACTGATATCTCGTAAACTAGACGGTCGCGAATTATTATATAAACACAGAATAAAGAATAAATGTTACTTAAAAAAAAAACCGTTAATTATTATTATTATTAAAAGTTTCGTTACGTCAAACATGTGAAAACATGAACAAATATTTAAGTTATTCCAATTTAAAGATAACATGTAAATGTAGTAATTCAAATTTAAGCAGCAAATTTTAGTCAAATTAAATTTTTTTTAAAATTAATCACATATTAATTTTTTTTCTTCAGAAATTGAAAAAAATAAAAATTAAAATTAAATTTACACGATTTTATTAGAAATTATACGGTTTTGTTCGATTTACAAAAAAATTGTTGTACTTTTTTTTTTTTTAGCAAATTCCAGTCCAAGTCAACAAGCATGCTGATAACTAGTACTATTACCATATGAAAAATATATGATGTGGTTAATAAATTTCTCAGTTTTACCGCTATGTTTACTCCAAAGATATATTAGTCATAAAAAAAGCACAAAAATAACACTAAAAATAAATTTAGGTATAGAATATATAAACATCCTGATTTTCTGTTTATGTCATCTGAAATGCACACTAAAACTATAGGGAACATGATCAAGTAAACTACAAAGTAAAGTAAAGTAAAAAAAAAAAAAAAAACTTTTAACTGCATTTAGTTTTTAGCTTATAGCTTCTATAGTTATTATAATAGGTTTTTTTTAGAAAAAAAAACAGGCTGACAAACATGAGTTATTATAGGTATATATAGAAAAAGAATTTATTGTATTTTATATAGTAAACTGTGGAGATCAAAACTTTTTATGAATTTATTTTTATTTTCTTGTATAACGCAGCAATTTTTTTTCCCCTATTACTATAAAATTATTTAAAAATATTATTTTTAAAACATAAATGATTATTGGACAGGTTAAAATGAATTGAATGGTTTTTAATTCAGATTTCTAAGTCTCATAATTTAAAATTTTTAAGAATATGATTAAGTTAAGGATGACGTCATATTTAATGTGCTTATATTTAATGGGGCGATACTGGAGTAGTGAATAACATTGCTAAGCATAGGACAAACTTTGTTAAAGGCAATTTTATTAGGGAAATTGATTAATTTGTTCTTATATTTATTTTTCTCACATTCTAGAGGTACTAATTCAACATATTTACAGCATCAATGCTCTCAAAAATATTGCATAGTAGTTTTGAACTGGAAAAATGAGTTACTTTTCTATGTCACCCATGTTATGGAGTTATCCAACATGGCGTTGACTTTAACATAAATACATATACCCTATTGTATTATTGAAATTATGTGAATTATTTTCATAACAGCATTTTCCGGCAATTGTACCACAAATTAAGTAAAATTTTATCTTATTTGAAACTTCATTGTCAATTTAAAATTTATAATTAAAATTATAAAAAATAAAAATAAAAATTACTGCAAATTAAAATTAATTATAAATGAAAATATATTTGCAATCTAAAATGAATGTCACACATACAAACTATAAATAATAATAAATATTTTATAATTTTAAAACTATGTTAAAATAAATATAATTATGTATACATTTACAATTTTAATTTTTTTTACTAGAATTATGTATAATATTAAATTTAATTGTTTTAAATTTAAGTGGAATAGGAAATGTTTAAATTAAATTTAAAATTTATTGAAATATTATTATCAAAAACTGAAAATATTCTTGAAAATTTACTATTAAAAAAATTACAGTAAAAGAAAAAGAAAGAAAAAAAAAAAAAAAAAAAACTGGAAAGTTGTAGTTATTTTTAAATTCAATAAAATAGATTTTCTTTTCGCCACAATTCCTAATTAAATCAGTTCACTTAACCCTTTGTTCACGCATGGATAGATTAAGCCACAAACTTGCCGAAACTTAATTAACTGTTATATCAAACTCAACCCTATCTTAGATGTACACACACAAAGAAATTGTGTATTCTATTTGCTTCTATACCTTCATACATATTGTTAGATACTAAAAAAATAAAAAAATAAAAAAAAAAAACTAAATTTATTGTAGAAATTAATGATTAAAGACTGTATGTTAGGATATAATTAAGTTTCAAACAAGAAATGAAGGGTATATCCACATGACGTCATATTTAATGCGCTTGGATGCCATACTGGAGTAATGAATAACATTGCTCAGCATAGGACAAACTTGGTTTTTATTTATATATTCGTTGTGAAATCAGTTAATTTTATGTTATTATTAATTTTCTCACATATATGAGATACTAACTCCTTCTATTAACAGCATCAATGCTATCAAAAATATTACTTAGTATTTCTAAATTGCCAAAAATGAGTCATTTTCTTATGGAACCCATGTTATTGAATGATCCAACATGGCATCGAATTTAACATGAATGCATACCCTGACGATTTAATAATATCATTTGTGATGGTTGAAATATTATTCAAATTTTCGATTGGCTTATAGAACGTACAACTGTTGTGGATTTCTCATATAAATTTCGCTTGCCTATGAATCAGTGTAAAGGTTGTCTTATAAAAAATAAAAATAAAAATAATAAATAAAAAAGTTGAAAATAAATAAATAAAAACTTGTTACCAGCGGTGTTGTAGCACTAATCAGGGAGCGAAAAAAGCCATGGTATTCCTAAATAAATAAATAAACCATAAAAAAATATTATCCATCATTAGGTCATTTCACTCAAAAAAAAAAAAAAAAAAAAAAAAAAGAAGAAGAAGAAGAAGAAGAAGAAGAAGAAGAAGAAGACTAAAAAAAGTAATAATATAATTTATGATAATATTAAAGAATTAGTAGTAAAATTATGACGTAACGTGTATGCATGAAAACTCGCTCATTAGTCATTAATGTGTGACTTGAGTTGAGATGAGCACGTAGTTCAACTAGAAATTAAAATACTAACAGTAGTAACTGAGAATATACGTGTGTTTAACTAAGGATGAAATTGAAACTTACGGTATAATGTAATGTATTAATTAGACTAAAACTTGACAAAGCGCACATACATACACACACACACACACACACACACACCCACACCCACACACAAAACAGAATTATATTATGGATACTATGAATAAAACAACATCATGTAAAATTATTTATACCGAAATTTTTGTCAATTTACTTCTATAAATCCTCTATCAGATTTTAGTTATTTCTTTGTTTCTTATCTAGATGGACGCATGGATATGATCGTGCATATTTTATAGGTATTGTTTACATTGATTAAAAAAAACGTTAAAAAAGTAAGTATAAAATGAAATTTCAGAGATACGAGCCGGAAATATTCATTGCATAATGTATAAGCTGATAGCAATGTACGTGAAAAAAAAGGCATACTCCCATTCATTTGCTGTGTAGTATTTGAAAACAATTAGGTTCTACGTGTAAGCGAGGACCAGACGTTTTTTTATGCATAAATCTCGCACTTTCAAACCCGAATGTATATAATAAATAATAATAAAAAAAAAACTTTTAATATGCTTTTTTAGAAAATACAACTATAGTTAATTTCATTTATTCTAAAACTATCATCCTATAGCGTTTAATGATGAAAATAATAATTATAAAAAATATCTTTATCAACACCAGAAAAACTTACATTCTGAATAGATACATGTGTACAGAAACTGTGATTTAAAACTTCACTTATTATTGCCTTTTGTGAGTAAAAAAAAAAAAAAAAAAAAAAGCTACATCACTAAAAAAATAATCGTTGAAATGCTTGTACACAACTTAGCAATGCTTTAAGTATTGTGGAATCAACGGTAATGACGTCACTAAACGTTGATAATATATCGATAAAAGTGTAAATGACGTCACAAGCGTTAGAATCACAATCGAATAAACTTGGACGTTGCAAATCTACGTTATTTCCATTCGACCCAACGCTTGTGACGTCACTAACGTTGTTAAATTTTCAACGCTTTTTTTTAGTGACGTTATAACCGTTCATTTCGCAAAAAGCATTGCAACACTGTGTGCAAGCTTTTCAACGATTATTTTTAGAGTGATATGAACTAACTTTTCGTTAACTTATAAAATATTATATCTTTTTTTTTCTAGCCTTAGTATACATGCAAGAAAAAATAATTTTATAATTTAAAAGCTTATACTTTATAACATAAAATATACAAATAAGGAAATAAACTTTATGTTTATATATATTTATCTAATTACAAAGTTTAACAGAAATAATTTAACTACTGTTAACATTTTGACTGAGACTCACATATGTGATAAGTTTTTCACTTCTCTCGTTTATGCAATATGATGTAAAAAGGATTAGAATAAAAATATATACTCCAATGTGTAAAAAAAGTTACGAGTATTAAGTTAAAAACACTTTTAAATATATTCAGTAAATAAAATTATTTAAATTTATGTTTACATTTCAATTTTATAAAGTTTAATGGTAAATATATAGATGTAGAAGAAAATAAAAAGAGGGGGTGGGGGGGGGAGTGGAAATAAGGGGTAAGGACTTAAAAGCTAATAATATACAAATAAATTTAGAATATATAAATATGTATAGAAAATTCTTTCATATAGATGCGTAGACATGAATAGTAAATATTGTAGAAAATTTTATTCAATTTTAATAGTAACATTTACTTTTCGTTGGAAAAATATATTATGTAAAAAAGAAAAAAAAAAAAACATCAAAGTTACTTTTTAAGGTTAAAAGGTACTGAGAGAGAGAGAGCGTGTGTGTGTGTGTGTGTGTGTGTGTGTGTGTGTGTGTGTGTGTGTGTGTGTGTGTGTGTGTGTGTGTGTGTGTGTGTGTGTGTGTGTGTGTGTGTGTGTGTGTGTGTGTGTGTGTGTGTGTGTGTGTGTGTGTGTGTGTGTGTGTGTGTGTGTGTGTGTGTGTGTGTGTGTGTGTGTGTGTGTGTGTGTGTGTGTGTGTGTGTGTGTGTGTGTGTGTGTGTGTGTGTGAGAGAGAGAGGATTAAATAAAATATAATAAATTTAAATGTAAAATGTGTATGCACATGACGTCATACTTAATGCACTTCGATACAATAAGTAACATTGCTCGAAATAAAAGAAACGTGTTTTATGGCTCTTTTCTATCGTATTATGTTATTATTTTACGTTTATTGTTTATTATTTACGTTTTGTGACGTATAGATTGTGTGCGCATGAAGTCATTCTGAATGCTTTTTTATGCTCTTCTTGAGCAATGAATAACATTGTTCAGCATAGGACAAACGTAATTTTTGGCTATTTTCTTTGGAAAGTTAGTTTTTTTTTTTTTTGTTACAGTTACTTTTCTCCCATAATAAATATTTATTTCAACGTGTTAACAGCATCAATGCCTTTAAAAATATTGCAAACTATTTTTAAAATGGCAAAATGTGTTACTATCTTATACCAATTCAAGTTATTAAGTCCTCACATACGGTGTCGAATTTATGTGAATGCAACGACTCCATAAGTAAAAATAACAAAAATACATTAATTATTTATTAAAGAGTAGGAGTTATAAAGGGTCTATACATTCATATTAAAGTCGACGTCATGTTGGATCACTCAATATCGTTGACCGCATAGGATAATAACTCATTTTGCCAGTTTAAAAATACAAACAAGCAATATTTTTGAAAGCAATGATGCTGTTATTAGATTGAATTAATATCTCAAGTGTGTGAGAACAATAATAATATAAAAAAACTGATTTCACAATGAGAATAATTATAAAAGAAGTTTGTCCTATACTAAGCAATGTTATTCATTACTCCAGTATGGCATCAAAGCGCATTCAATATGACAGCATGTGCATGCACCCTATAGCTTATTTTGATAAGTATTCTTAGGCGCTGAGTTTGTTTATTTTGTAACTCTGCCTTTCTTTATTAGATAAAAATCTCTAACCTTCCTGGTTTTTCTATTTTTACCACCACAGAGATGCAAAAGAAAAGAGAGAGAGAGAGAGAGAGAGAGAGAGAGAGAGAGAGAGAGAGAGAGAGAGAGAGAAAGGATTTAAAAACAATTTTTCTTTTCATTTTTTTAGTTACTCTATATTATTTATTTTTTTAACTGTTTTTTAGCAAAATAAAGATAAGCAAATTTTTTTCCTTCTCATTTTTGAGTTAATAACTAAATTAAATCTTGTAAAATGACAAAAGAGACTTTTAATCAAAATGCTACAAAGAATGAAAACTGAAATGAAAAAAATAAACACGCAGAAAAAATTTCTTTTATATAATACTCATCGTGTTATTATTATTTTATGGAAAAGTAAACATTAAAAAAACCTTTAATTAAAAAATATACTATTTTTAGTATTTTTCATTGTGTTATAATATAGCGTTAAAATACGACCTCTTTATTATTATTATTTTTGAACATGAAAGAGAAAAGCATTAATACTACAAAATATTTTAGTGAAAAATAAACAAAAAATGTCATTTTTATGAATATTTTTTAATTCAAATATTTTGGATAAAAGTTTTAAAATTCTAGGATTTCATTTTTTTTTTTTAATAACTTCACAGTGTTGTTATTTTTCCGTAGGTACGTCTCTCCTGCAATTCATTTTATTATTGAAATTGTATTACACAGAAAACATTGTTTCAGTTTTTTTGTTTGATCACCAAACCATTTTTAACTCATTGTGACATTTAAAAAAAAGTTTATATTTCCATATTGTTCAAAAATTTATTTATATCTATTTTGTTTCGTTTGAAATAAATGTAATTTTCTTGATTACGGTGTTTATGTTGCATTATTAATGTCAAACTCATATCATATAACATGATATTTAGCTAAAATTGCATAATTATGTTGTATGTAATAATTATGTTAATATGTATGTTGTACATATGTATGTAGTAATAGGATACGGTATTCATTATGCCATAAATTATGTGGTTTTATGAATTAATATTGCTAAAACTAAAACTAATATTTTTTATTTTCATTCATTCATTCATTCATTCATTCATTCATTCATTCATTCATTCATTCATTCATTCATTCATTCATTCATTCATTCATTCATTCATTCATTCATTCATTCATTCATTCATTCATTCATTCATTCATTCATTCATTCATTCATTCATTCATTCATTCATTCATTCATTCATTCATTCATTCATTCATTCATTCATTCATTCATTCATTCATTCATTCATTCATTCATTCATTCATTCATTCATTCATTCATTCATCTTTAGTGTAATTATGCTATTTTAAAGTATATCGGTAATCATATCATAGCATTATCTTTAAATTAAAATGACTAAGAAATTGAATATTAACATTGATGAAATGCTCCAAGGCTTAATAACTGCGCAATGCAAATGTTTAAAAAGACAACAATTTGATGAAATAATAAATTTTATTGAGATTTAAAATATTTTACATTTGAATTTTTAAAATTAATTGATTACTTCGTTAATTTAGAAATTTTGTATCCAGAATCAATGATGATATGATAATAAATGCAATCATTTTGTTTGAAACAATATATATTTAAGTAAGTAATTTGATTCAATATGCATATCTTTTATTAGTTACACCATGATACAATAGTTACATAATATATTCTTATTTGAATTTATTTAATTTACGATTACTGCTCTTTTTTTGCTGATAACCGAACACTCAAATTTCAAACATATATATTATGCTTTCTATTCTCCTGTTAACGTATTGCATGTCAAAAGAATTGTACTGAATTGTACTGCTTACAAGGCAAGGCTACACTGTATGCTTATATAATGTAATATTTATATTAATTTAATTTTTAAAATAATGTAAAGTTTTCTATAACAAAAATAATAAGAAAATATAAAACATTTAAATACTATATTTTTAATATAAAAATATGTTATTAAAAAAAAATGTTATTATAAAAAATTTGTATTTATAATTATTACAATATAAATGTTAATACAAATTTAAACTTTATTATGAACTTGTACTGTGTGTATAATATTTAATGACACAAATAATGATCTAATTTTTATGTTAATTTAGTTTGCTTTTATTGTGTTTTGATGCAGTGTTAAAATATATTTTACGAGTCCGTGCCGTTTTAACTTTAATTGTAGCGAGTGTTTTTCTCATCAGAATTCTTGAGAGGTAAAATATATATTAGCAATGTGATATTTATAGTACAGTCTCTTAAATATAGGGTGGTTGCATTCATGTTAAAGTCAACGCCATAAGTGAGTTCTAAATAACATGGACCAGTATAGGAAAATGAAAAAATTTGCTAATTTAAAAATATTTTGCAATATTTTTGAGAGAATTGATGCTATTAACAAGTTGAATAAGTTTTTCAAGTATACGAGAAAAATAATAATGATATAAAAATTACTTATTTTCCGAAGATAATAGCAAAACATCACGTTTAGCCTATGATAAGCGATTTGATTTTATTCGTTGCTCAAATATGGCATTGAAGCGCATTTATTATGACATCATGCGCACACACCCTATTCACAGAACAGAACCCCCCTCCCCTCCTCCCTCTAATTGGATGCCACTTAAAATGTTATTGACTAACTGTTATGAGGCTGACTCTAAGTGATTTTGCTCACATCCGCTTCCGTTTCAACTTACTGCGCATGTGTAGTAAGTAGAAACGGAAGCGGATTTGAGCGAAAACGTTTAAAGTCAGCCTCAAAACACTTCTTCCTTTATTAGTCAATTTTAAAGGAAGGCTCAGTAATTTTTCTCTAGAGCAAACATTTGTTTGTTGACATGTTACCACTAATAACAATACTACCCTGAAATCTTACTGTTCAAAAATTTATTTAAATTTTGTTAACCTAAATGACTGTAGTTTTAATAAACTTTACTCAAAGGCATAGAACACCTTGAACAAAAAACTTATCTAATATCCTAACATGCCTAAATATCAACATTAATTTGGCCGGAGTCATTGATTTCTAATTGCCATTCACAAAATGGAAGCTGCGGGTTCATGACGTCACAGCTTGCCTGTTTCCACGTGCGTGGACCAGTGAGCTGTGACGTCATAATCCCGTATCTGACATTTTATAAGTGTAAAATAAATAAGAAATCAATGACTATGGCCAAATTAACGTTGATATTTAGGTATGTTAGATATAAGGGAAGTCTTTTTTTTTTTTTCTACACCTTTTAGCCATATGAGTATGAGCTTAAAGTTAAAAACACTGCATTAATAAGAAAAGGAAAAAATAATATATATGTATATATTTGCTTTCATTTTTGTATCTATGTGTGAACAGTGTTTTTAGTAATATTAAAAACATTCTCTTTGCTGTAGTTAATTTTAATTAAAAGAACAAAAATAAAGTAGGTTTTTCCCAAGATACGTACGTAAAAAATTCCATACAACCACATAAAGACAGGAAGAATCTCATGTGGTTAAAACTGTGGAAAAGTAAAATAAAACGTCAACAAACAGAACATTTCTATATTATATACAAATGAAAATTAAGTGTGGGTACGTATGTACTGTACTGTATTATAAGTTTTATTTATGTTATACATATTTATTAAAGACATTGTTCTTATTACTTTTAACAAAATCGCGCAGCCCTAAAAAGAGCAACTTTTTTTTTCTACATTTTTTTTCCTACATTTTTTTTTTTTTTTGTTAAATGCACGAGTGCGCAAAAAAGTATATTGAAACTATTTCCTAACCTGTTTATTTGTATTATTATTTTGCTGTGTTATTTTGCTTAAACTTGAAAAGTACTTGTAAAAAATAATAATAACTTCATTTATTTATTATTATTATTATTTTTTTTTTTGCACAAGTGCGTTAAGAGTGAAATTATTTCTTTAACTGTTTATTATTATTATTTTGCAATGTTATTTTGCTTATTAAGAAAAAAAATTGAAAATAAAATATTTTACACACTCTATATGGTGCATGCATTTTAAAGTCAATCCCATTTTGGATCACATAAGCAACATAGGCAAATGACCCATTTTACCAGTTTAAAAATACTAGCAATATTTTTGAGAGCATTGATGGGATGCTGTTAATAAGTTGAGTTAGTATCTCAAGTATATGAGAAAAATAATAATAATTTAATCGATTATTATATACCCACAGAAAATAGGCATAAACGAAGTTTGCCCTATGCTGAGCAATGTTGTTTATTGATCCAGTATGGCGTCAAAGCGCATTCAGTATGACGTCATGTGGATACACGCTATAGTCATGATACAATGAACCCTTAAAAATAGTTGCAAATTAATTTTATAATTGTCTCTTGCTACAAATTAAAAAGTTTTAATTAAATTTTTTCTAGTGCATTAAAATATTATGTGTTTCAAGTTAGCAGGGACACCATTTCCGAACTCGCTGAAACTTTCAGAGGATTTAGTGCTCAATTAGTGCTGATTAGTGCCCGAAGCTTGAAATTTGTGCCGGTGCAGGAAAAAAGTTATAGCCAAAAAACAAGTGCCCTGCTAGCATGATATCAAGTTAGCAGGGACATGGCTAAAAAATTATTTGCTGACAATTTACACATAACCAGCATTTAGTGCTCAATTAGTGCTGGTTGTGCACAAAAAATTACAACAAAATATTAAAAAATAAAAAATTGGGACACTAAAAACTAATTGTTCCTGCCAACTTGAAATCATCTCAGCAGGGACACATTGTAAATTCGCAAATAAGTTCATTTCTGCAATGTCAGTATTTAGTGCTCAATTAGTGCTAAAAATTCTTAACATTTAAAAAATAAAATATTTTTAAGAAATACACAAAATTAACAAAAAAAGAAACAGTCAAATGGGGCAAAAAAGGTATACACGGCCTAATAAGAACTAAAATAGGAAAAATTCGAAAATGATACAGAAAATTGTCAAAAATATATTTAATTGAATTACAAAGAGCAAGACATTTACAATTAACACATTTTAAAAACATGTAAGTTAATAATAAAGTTTAATAATTACAAAAAATACAATACAAATCCCTAAAACCAAAAAAAAAAAAAAAAAAAAAAAATTAATCGTAATAAAAAAAAATAGATACTACTGTGTTATCTTTACAAAATGATATATGTGCTAAGCTCGAACTAGATAAATGAAATGAATTTTAGAAAATTATAATGATTTGTATTTGTGCAGATGTTTAAATTCAATTTAACCATAGATGAGACATAAAAATTACATGTATTTTTAAATATATAAATACTAATTAAATCGCTTACAAATATCAAGAAAATGGTAGTGCATAAACAGAATATAATTATCAAAAAAGAATATTTGCATTATATAATGATTTGAATTTGTGCTGGGTAAAAAAATTTACAAAAAAAAAAAAAAAAAATGGAAAAAAAATGGAAAAAAATTATAAAAATAAATATTACTATGCTATCTTTACAAAATTCAAGAAAATATTAGTGCTAAGCAGGAATGAGATAAAAGAGAATAAATTTTGAAAAACTATTATGATTTGAATTTATGTTGGGGTTTTAAATCAAATTAACAAGAAGAGATAGTAAAATTATATTTTTTTTTCCAATAATAAATAATTATTAAATCGCTTAAAAATATCAAGAAAATGTTAGTGCTTAAACAGAATATAATTATTAAAAGAGAATAATTGCATTATATAATGATTTGAATTTGTGCTGGGTAAAAAACTTACAAAAAATCAAAAAAATTAAAAAATAAATGAATTTTTTTTTTAAAAATAAATATTACAATGCTATCTTTACAACTTTCAAGAAAATATTAGTGCTAAGCAGGAAAAAGAAAAATACGAATGAATTATAGAAAATTATAATGATTTGAATTTGTGCTGGTATTTAAATTCAATTTACCATAGATGAGATGAAAAAAATTATATGTATTTTTTAATATATAAATACTAATTAAATAGCTTACAAATATCAAGAAAATGTTAGTGCTTAAACAGAATATAATTATCAAATAATAATATTTGCATTATATAATGATTTGAATTTGTGCTGGCTAAAAAACTTACAAAAAATCAAAAAAATTAAAAAATAAATGGAAAAAAAATTCAAAAACAAATATTACAATGCTATCTTTACAAAATTCAAGAAAATATTAGTGCTTAGCAGGAAAAAGATAAATACGAACGAATTTTAGAAAACCATAATGATTTGAATTTGTGCTGGTGTTTTATATCCAATTTAAACGTAGATGAGAAAAAAAATTATATGTATTTTTTAATATATATAAATAATTATTAAATCGCTTATAAATATCTAGAAAATATTAGTGCTTAAACAGAATATAATTATCAAAAGAGAATAATTGCATTATATAATGATTTGAATTTGTGCTGGGTAAAAAACTTACAAAAAATCAAAGAAATTAAAAAATAAATGGAAAAAATTTCAAAAATAAATATTACAATGCTATCTTTACAAAATTCAAGAAAATATTAGTGCTAAGCAGGAAAAAGATAAATACGATCGAATTTTAGAAAACCATAATGATTTGAATTTGTGCTGGTGTTTTATATCCAATTTAAACGTAGATGAGAAAAAAAATTATATGTATTTTTTAATATATAAATAATAATTAAATCGCTTATAAATATCTAGAAAATATTAGTGCTTAAACAGAATATAATTATCAAAAGAGAATAATTGCATTATATAATGATTTGAATTTGTGCTGGGTAAAAAACTTACAAAAAATCAAAAAAATTAAAAAATAAATGGAATTTTTTTTTAAAAATAAATATTACAGCACAAATTCAAATCGTTATGGTTTTCTAAAATTCGTTCGTATTTATCTTTTTCATGCTAAGACCTAATATTTTCCTGAATATTGTAAAGATAGCATAGTACTATTTATTTTTATAATTTTTTTTATTTTTTTTTTATTTTTTTAAGTTTTGTACCCAGCACAAATTCAAATCATTATATAATGCAATTATTCTTTTTTGATAATTATATTCTGTTTAAGCACTAATATTTTCTAGATATTTATAAGCGATTTAATAATTATTTACTATTGAAAAAAAAATTATAGTTTTACTATCTCTTCTTGTTAATTTGATTTAAACCCCAGCATAAATTCAAATAATTAAAAATTTTCAAAATTGTTCTCTTGTATCTTTTTCATGCTTAGCACTAATATTTTCCTGAATTTTTTAAAGATAGCATAGTAATATTTATTTTTATAATTTTTTCCATATATTTTTTAATTTTTTTGATTTTTTGTAAGTTTTTTACCCAGCACAAATTCAAATCATTATATAATGCAATTATTCTCTTTTGATAATTATATTCTGTTTAAGCACTAATATTTTCTAGATATTTATAATCGATTTGATTAGTATTTATATATTAAGAAATACATATAATTTTTTTTTCTCAGTTACGTTTAAATTGGATATAAAACACCAGCACAAAATCAAATCATTATGGTTTTCTTAAATTCGTTCCTATTTATCTTTTTCCTGCTTAAACCTAATATTTTCCTAAATATTGTAAAGATAGCCTAGTAATATTTATTTTTATATATATATATATATATTTTTTTTTTGATTTTTTTTTTTTTTTTTAAGTTATACCCAGCACAAATTAAAATAACTATATAATGAGAATAATATATTTTTTAATCTGTTATTATTAGAGCACTAACATTTTCTTAATATTTTTAAGTTATTTAATAATTATTTATTATTGAAAAAAATTTATAATTTTTATATCTCATCTATGGTTAAATTGAATTTAAAAACCAGCACAAATTCAAATCATTATAATTTTCTAAAATTCTTTTGTATTTATCTTTTTCTTAGCACTACTTTTTTTCTGAAAAAGATAGATAGCATAGTAAAGATAGCATAGTAATCTTTATTTGTACAATTATTTTTTCTTTTTTTTCTTTTTGTTTTTAAGTTTTGTACCCAGCACAAATTCAAATCATTATATAATGCAAATATTCTTTTTTGATAATTATATTCTGTTTATGCACTTACATTTTCTTGATATTTGTAAGCGATTTAATTAGTATTTATATATTAAAAAATACATATAATTTTTTTTTCTCATCTATGGTAAATTGAATTTAAATACCAGCACAAATTCAAATCATTATAATTTTCTATAATTTATTCGTATTTATCTTTTTCCTGCTTAGCACTAATATTTTCCTGAATTATGTAAAGATAGCATAGTAAT
The DNA here is from genome assembly GCA_949318235.1 of Ecdyonurus torrentis. Taxonomy (NCBI): domain Eukaryota; kingdom Metazoa; phylum Arthropoda; class Insecta; order Ephemeroptera; family Heptageniidae; genus Ecdyonurus; species Ecdyonurus torrentis. The sequence goes on from OX439133.1 coordinate 20,972,152, forward strand.
ATTTATTTTTATAATTTTTTTCCATTTATTTTTTATTTTATTTTTATTTTTTGTAAGCTTTTTACCCAGCACAAATTAAAATCATTATATAATGCAATTATTCTTTTTTGATAATTATATTCTGTTTAAGCACTAATATTTTCTACATATTTATAAGTGCTTTAATTAGTATTTATATATTAAAAAATACATATAATTTTGTTATCTCATCTACGTTTATATTGGATATAAAACACCAGCATAAATTCAAATCATTATGGTTTTCTAAAATTCGTTCGTATTTATCTTTTTCCTGCTTTGACCTAATATTTTCCTGAATATTGTAAAGATAGCATAGTACTATTTATTTTTATAATTTTTTTCCTTTTTTTTATTTTTATTTTTTAAAGTTTTGTCCCCAGCACAAATTCAAATCATTATATAATGCAATTATTCTTTTTTGATAATTATATTCTGTTTAAGCACTAATATTTTCTAGGTATTTATAAGCGATTTAATTAGTATTTATATATTAAAAAATACATAAAATTTTGTTTTCTCATCTACGTTTTAATTGGATATAAAACACCAGCACAAATTCAAATCATTATGGTTTTCTAAAATTCGTTCGTATTTATCTTTTCCCTGCTTAAACCTAATATTTTCCTGAATATTGTAAAGATAGCATAGTAATATTTATTTCTTATGATTTTTTTCCATTTTTTTTTAAAGTTTTTTACCCAGCACAAATTCAAATCATTGTATAATGCAATTATTCTTTTTTGATAATTATATTCTGTTTAAGCACTAATATTTTCTAGATATTTATAAGCGATTTAATAATTATTTACTATTGAAAAAAAAATATAATTTTACTATCTCTTCTTGTTAATTTGATTTAAACCCCAGCATAAATTCAAATAATTAAACAATTTCAAAATTTATTCTCTTTTATCTTTTTCATGCTTAGCACTAATATTTTCCTGAATTTTGTAAAGATAGCATAGTAATATTTATTTTTATAATTTTTTTTCCATTTTTTTTTTTTTTTTTTTTTGTAAGTTTTTTTACCCAGCACAAATTCAAATCATTATATAATGCAAATATTCTTTTTTGATAATTATATTCTGTTTATGCACTACCATTTTCTTGATATTTGTAAGCGATTTAATTAGTATTTATATATTTAAAAATACATGTAATTTTTATGTCTCATCTATGGTTAAATTGAATTTAAACATCTGCACAAATACAAATCATTATAATTTTCTAAAATTCATTTCATTTATCCAGTTCGAGCTTAGCACATATATCATTTTGTAAAGATAGCACAGTAGTATCTATTTTTTCTTATTACGATTAATTTTTTTTTTTTTTTTTTTTTTTTTTTAGGGATTTGTATTGTATTTTTTGTAATTATTAAACTTTATTATTAACTTAAATGTCTTTAAAATATGTTAATTGTAAATGTCTTGCTCTTTGTGATTCAATTATATATATTTTTGACAATTTTCCGTATCATTTTCGAATTTTTCCTATTTTAGTTCTTATTAGGCCGTGTATACCTTTTTTGCCCCATTTGACTGTTTCTTTTTTTGTTAATTTTGTGTATTTCTTAAAAATATTTTATTTTTTAAATGTTAAGAATATTTAGCACTAATTGAGCACTAAATACTGACATTGCAGAAATGAACTTATTTGCGAATTTACAATGTGTCCCTGCTGAGATGATTTCAAGTTGGCAGGAACAATTAGTTTTTAGTGTCCCAATTTTTTATTTTTTAATATTTTGTTGTAATTTTTTGTGCACAACCAGCACTAATTGAGCACTAAATGCTGGTTATGTGTAAATTGTCAGCAAATAATTTTTTAGCCATGTCCCTGCTAACTTGATATCATGCTAGCAGGGCACTTGTTTTTTGGCTATAACTTTTTTCCTGCACCGGCACAAATTTCAAGCTTCGGGCACTAATCAGCACTAATTGAGCACTAAATCCTCTGAAAGTTTCAGCGAGTTCGGAAATGGTGTCCCTGCTAACTTGAAACACATAAATATTAGTTATATAAAAATTATATATTTTAGAATATTAAGTATCTATTACATTTTTGTATATCTAGACTGGAACCTTCTTCTTCTTTTTTTTTTCAGTCTTTGCAATGTAAAAAAAAATCAAGAAATATATTTAAATCTTCTGTTTATCCGTGCTTAAATAGTAATACATTAGTGTTGTCACACAGAAATTTTTAATTAAAATAACAAAAAAAGCTTTCCACCATTTCACTAATTCTACATATTATATCCCATACATGGATATATGATCCCATATGAAAATCAATGACGCTTACCAGAAAGTCAAGTAGTTGTGAATCCAAAACGGTATGGAAAACAGGCACGAACCCTTAATTTCCTTTTTATTTTATTGTCATTTTAGAATCTGTAAATCTTAACTGTACTTTTTTTTTTACTTCTTTTTCGAGAAAGCTATACTATTATTATACACTTTTATTAGTTGAAAAGTTTTAAATGAATTATAATACAGACGTAACTTTGCGTGTTTTAAGGTATTAAAAATTTTAAAGGCAGTTTTATATTCAATAACACCCACGCGGAAACAAAACACACACATTATTTATGCTGTATTGAATAATTACTTATATTATAGACCATAAACATGTTGCTATTTTGGAATAACATTGTTGATTATGCTGAAAATCTTAACATAATAGACCACTTGCAATGAAATGTTCATAATTGTTGCAAATTATATAAAAACGATTTTTTCATAACAAATGATTTAAGAATATTCAAAATTATTATTATAAATAGTTTCGTCATTGCAAGTGGTCCATTATTTTGTTATATTATATTATATTATGCAATATTTCTTATTAAAACGTATTTGTCTAAAAATGCATTTCTATTAAGGTCTACTTCATTATGTAACAAAAGGCATATTGATTTTTATTTTATTTTAATTATTATTTTTTTTTTTTCACTTGTCATAATTGTGGTATCGTGCTACACGCTATACACCAATCTCAGTCCCAGTCAAAACATTGACTTATCGACTGGTAAGGACTTTCCAATTAATGGAAAAGCAAACACGGGCCGGCCAAGGCCTAAGTATACAGCCCGGCATTCGCCATGACAGCCTAGAGAAACCGTGGAAACTTCTAGGCAGGCAGGTTGGTGCAATCACATCGATCATGCACCTTTCGAAAGCTGTGCGTCGTCATGGAATGCATGTAAAAATACATCGGTGCAACGTGTTGTGCTCTCAAACTTCACGTATGCACCCAACAGTGGCTCAACAACGGTGAGGAGTACACAGTTACGAGTCAGCTTCCTTCACCACTCGGTCATACCAGCTCGGTAATTAATGGATCGTTCAACAATATAAACAATTTCTACAATAATATTTGCGTATAATCTGTTGCCTTATATTCTAATTTTCTTAGATATAGTACATGTTGTGTAATTTTAAACTATTATATTTTCTCTTTATATTTATATATTGAATGTACTGTACTGTGTATACCACCAATGTATTGGGCAAGTAAAATTGCCAGTTTTGGGGTAACAATAAACTAAACTAAATTATGTTTTATAATGCATAAATGTTGCTGCATTGAGCTAGCATAATTATTATTTTTATTTTATTTATCTTTGTATTTGTATTTTTATATATACACTAGAAATCACGTAAGGATGTGGGCGATTTATCGATTCCCCCTGGGCAGCCAATAGACGCTCTAGCTTTCAAGGACACTAGGAGGTGGGGTAATGTTAACTAAATGGAGAGCTTTTAGGCGTTCTCTTATTGGTCGCATCCTTACGTGGCGCGGACTGTGTGTATATATATATATATATATATATATATATATATATATATATATATATATATATATATACGTATACAAAGCCTATTTCTAAAAATTTGAATTCCATGCGTAACTCTCAAATTTGAGAAATTCCAAGCAAATTAAAAAGGCCATTTCCAAAATAATAATAATAATAATAATTTTGTGTCACAATAAAGGTTTGGTTTATATTATACACTCCTTGTCTATCTATACACATGGTAGCCGATGATCAATATTAAACAAATACAATATAGAAATGCATATCGTTGTAGCTACAGCAGCAAAGCACAAATCATTTGGTTTTCACAACAATTAATGGCATATATTATTATGTTGTTTTCGTTTTAAAATAAATAAAGAAACAAGATTCTATGGATTTTAAATTTAAAGTGATCAAGTCACTTTTTACATAAGTATTTACAATGTATTTTTTCTATTATTTGTGAATTTTTGACATTTTTCTAGTAGTAAATCAACACAATTTAAATACTAACTTTATTAAAATTATTTTTATACAGATATTATTTTTAATATTTTACCTATTTATAAAATATTAAATTTAATATAATTTAGATATAAATATAATTATGTTTTATTTTATTTTTAAATTTTTATTTTATAAATTTAAGCACAAACTATATAATTTTTAGTTGTGACAATAAATAAAATTTACCTCCTCTGGTGTCTCAAAAAGTTGAATTTTTACATAAAAGTTAATAGTGAGTTCGTATGTTATACTTATAATTTAAATGTATATAAATCTCACAAAATTACAATAACCATTATGAATAAGAGTTATTTATAAAGGATTACGGAGAGTGTTTGAACCATCTTTTAATAGCTTGTTTGGACATATTTTATGGTATACGAGTGATGAGAAACAAGCAGAATGAAATATGTAATTAAATTTATGATATTGCTCCTGTCCTGATTAACACGTTTATTGTTATTCAAAACTTTATTTTACCTAAAGATTTTGATTTCATTATAATCGAGAAATACACAGTATGGAGTTTATCGGTGATAAAAGTTTGTATAGGGTCAATGCATTCATGTTTAAGTTGATGCCATGTTGAATCACTCAATGACGTGAAAAGCATAGGAAAATAGCTCATTTTGCCAGTTTAAAAATACTATGCAATATATTTGAGAGAATTGATGCTATAAATATGTTGAATTAGTATCTCAAGTATAATATGTGAGAAAAATAACAAAAATTTACCGATTTCCCAAAGAAAATTAGGTTAAACAAAGATTGTTCTATGCTTAGCAATGTTATTTACTACTCCAGTATGGCCTCCAAGTGCATTAAATATAATGTCAAGCGGATACACCCTCAAGATACGTGAAGTTGTGTCCAATATATTTAATAATTTAAATATTCACGGCTTCGGTGCAATATTTCCCAGAGATTGTTTTTTATGTGGTCCAGAAATGCTCAAGAATGAAGTCTATAAATTCATGTTAAAGTTGACGACATATTGGATCACTCAATAACATGAGCCAGATTAGGAAAATAACTCACTTTGCAAGTTTCAATATACTAAAAAAAAATAATAATAATAAATAAAATAAAAAGGAAGACTGCTAATAGTTAAATATGCTGAATTAGTATCTCAAGTATGTGAGAAAAATAATTATATAACAAAATTAACAGATTTCAAAAAAAAAAAAAAAAAAAAAAAGCCATAAACTCTATGCTAAGCAGACTTGTTATTCATTACTCCAGTATAGCGTCAAAGCGCATTAAATATGACGTCATGCGTATTCACCCTATAGAAAATGTGGGTACTTTATGAGAGTTTATCAGCATGATCATCTACTGAATGCGCTTTGATGCCATACTGGAGCAATGCATTACATTGCTCATCATATGATAATTATTGATATAGGGTGTTTTATTTGGAATTTTTTTCCCCTCCACATACTTGACAAACTAATTCAATCATTTTATAACAGAAATAAAGTAGAACTGTAAATTTAAACCGGTTCGAGCACCCGCCCGGGCCAAAATCTTCGGGTGCTCGTTTTTTGGAAAATGGTAAACCCGAGTTTCGAGCTTTTAGCTCGAAAATGAGCTTTTTCGAGTTGAGATCGTAAATGACTCGTTAAAAAAACAAGCTTTTGAAAATAAATCGAGCTAAAGTACAATTTTTGAAGAAAGCAAAGAAAAAAATGTTTGTAATGTTTCTTTAAAATTGCATTTTTAATATTGTATCATGCAAAATAAGCTGTTAATTTTTTTATAATTATTTTATTTTATTTATGACTTTTATCCTTTAAAAACAATTTTTCCATAATAAAAATCAAGCTTTTATCTTCATAGGCTCGAAGGCTCGTTTTTAATCTTTGGCTCAAATGTCGAGCTTTCCGAGCTTTGGCTCGTTTTTTGAGTTTAAGCTCGATTTCAAGCTAGACCCGGGTTTCAAGTCAAACCGGGTTCGAGTTTTTTACAGCTCTAAAATAAAGCTCTTAAATAAAATTGACAACTTTTTTTTTTTTTTTTTTTTTCAAAATATGTTAGTTTTCCCATATTCGACAATGTTATTTAATGATTCAACATGGCGCCAACTTAAATATGAATGCAAGAATGCAAGCACCCTTTAGGTCTCACTGGATCACCTATATTAAATGATATCTCAATGTTAATGGTGCATTATATTATATATTAAATGTTGAATTTAAATTAAACTTTTATTCTTAAATTATATTATCTGATCTTTGAATTACTTGTTGAAATTTTACAGGGTGAAATCCTAAACTACCAACCTAACAATAGAACTAGTTATTATTTGAATGATAATTTTATTTTAATGTAAAATCTAATATCTTAATTATATTAACTAGAATTACTTAAAATTTTCCTATAATTTTGTTGTAAATATGGTATGTATTCATTAAATAAGTAATTATCTATAAAACAAACAGTTTGAAAACTAAACTTCCTGTATATATGCCACAACATCCCTATTTAAGTTCTTATCTCAATTTTCCTATAGTATCACACCATGCAAAATATTATAATTACTTCCCTTGTTCGCGGTTTAAGTGCCTAGAAAATAAAATTTGAGTTTTTGTTTATAAGTGATTTAACGTCTCTTTTTAATTATAATATTTTTGTTGGTTATTTTAATAAGTTTCCGCAATAGCTGTATTCTCGCCTTAATCAATGTTACTAGGTTTGTATGTCAAATATTGTTCTTCGATTTGTCGTTATCAGAGCTCACTGAATGGTATGTACAAATTTATTTTATATTTATTAATGCATGAAATTGTACTAACATATTTATTTAAAAATAAAATAAATTTTAATTTTTTTTTTATTGAAACAATTTTTGTTTAGAAAAATATTTATAATTTAAATGATAAAATATAATAATTAATTTTTAAGTTATTTTGTATGCATAATTTGTTTAATAAAATTTTGAAACAATTTACTCTTTACTAGTAAACAAAATGGACTTTTTATCTTTTTGTACATAATTTTGTTTATTATAACAATTTTGCTTAAAAACGAAAAGTCCAAAAAAAATTGTCATAAGTTTTATGAGAGTAAATAAGTTAAAAAGTCAATGATTTCATAGTATAAGGAAAAAATAAAAAATTTATATTAAATGTAATGTTCGTTTTTGTTTCAAAATCGTGCAAATTAAAGATATTATTAAGGTGGGCGATAAAACCTTAGGGTCCCCTAACTTACTATTCTTATATAAGTATGTATAATGACAAGACTTATTTTAGACTTTTTTTTTTCTAAACATTTTATATGAATTATAAAAAAGAAATCCATCTCTTTCAAGATTATATGATATTTAAAAAAGTTAAATATTTCTTATAACATTTATACCTGCAAGATATTTTCCTTGTCGATGCATCTTTGTTGAAATGTTTTAGTAACATTTCCATGCATTTTGATGGATGAGACACTTACACAAAAGTTGTATACGTAGTGCTAAAGTTAAAGTTAAAGAAAGAAGAAAAAAAATCAATCAAGTTTTTCACGCTTAAGAAGATAAGTTTTTTTTTTTTTTTTTTTTTTTTTTTTGACGTGTAGTAAAAAATGCATTTTAGGGGGGACTGCACTTTTTTGAACAAAATTATTATAAATGTGCAACCTATTTTTCTGTATTTGAGGTTAAGATTGAGTGTGTATGTTAGAGAAAGAGAGAGAGAGAGAGAGGTAGCAAGGAGCAATTTTTCTTGCTGATTAAAAATAAGGGGGGCACATTTATACGTACGTAAAGAAAATATTGTCATTATATAAGTTTTTCAATTTGTTAGGACTTTTAGATTAATTTTATTTAAGGCTTCAAATTTGAGATACAATTAATTATAATTAGAAGATATAATTGTAAGATTTGTCATATGAAAAAATGATTTATATAAATCAAGTTCTTAAAGTGTAACAAGAAGAGCGAGAGAGAGAGAGAGCGAGAGAGAGCGAGAGAGAGCGAGAGAGAGAGAGAGAGAGAGAGAGAGAGAGAGAGAGAGAGAGAGAGAGAGAGAGAGAGAGAGAGAGAGAGAGAGAGAGAGAGAGAGAGAGAGAGAGAGAGAGAGAGAGAGAAAGTCCACAAATTATACTGCACAATGACTGCGGTACAATATTTTGTTGCTGTAATCTACTGCCATATTGTATTATCATTCCACACCAATCCCAGTAAAGAAATTGTCTTTGACTTTTCCAATCAATGGAAACCGCACACATGGGTCAGCCACGGCCTAAATACACAGCCCGGTATTCGCCATGACAACCTATAGAGAAAACATGGAAACGTCTAGGCAGGCTTGACAGTTTGATCACATCAATCATGCACCACCCGAATGCTGTGCGTCGTCATAGAATGCATGTAAACATGCACCGTGCAACGTGATGTGCTCTCACTCTTCACGAAATATCGAGCAGTGGCAATCGAACCTATACTCGGTGAGGAGTATTTACAAAGTTACGAGTCAGCTGCCTTCACCACTCGGCCATACCATAGCTCGGTATGATTAATTTAACAGTGTTTACAAATAGTGATGTTATGACTGCATTTAAAACGAGGAAAGAGAAAAGTTCAAACCAAAGTTAAAGAATTTGTATTATTTTTAGAATACATGTGGCTTTATATTAATTTATTTAATTATTTATTTTTTTTAAGTCTTTTATTAAAAATTTACGATATTTTTCCTTGTTGAAATCTTATGGAAAATATTACGTAAATATTTGCACTAAAGTTATTATATCCTTGTCATTAATAAAGAAAAAAAAAATCAACAATATTATAGCAAAAATACTTGTAAAATAATCACAAAACCCGTAGCAGATAAAGAAAAAAAAAAGTTACCATAAACTTTAAAAGGAGTAAAAATTTTCAAAGTATTATTATAGCAAAAATTTGGCTTGGTGGCTCCATGAAACTTTTACAAATTTGAAGCTCTCTTATCCTCAAGTGTTACTGCCAAAAAAAAAAAAAAAAAAAAAAAAAAAAAAAAAAAAAAAAAAAAAAAAAAAAAACTTTTGTTTGTTTGTTGACTTTATTTTTCGTCAGTGCACCACAGTTCCTCATTTTCAGCCGTAACAGACACAATATACTTAAAAGTTAAAAGCACAACTTCATCCCTCACAAGTGATATAACATGATAACATAACAAAGAAGTTATATATAGGGATAGGGGGTATGTATTCATGTAAACGTCGAAGCCTTGTTAGATCACTCAACAACTTGTGCCGCAAAGGAAAATGATTCATTTTGTCAATTCAAAAATACCAACTAAGCAATATTTTTGATAGTATTGATGCTGTTAGTAGGTTGAATTAGTGAAAGTACGGGAGAAAAATAATAATAACAAAAAATTAGCTGATTTCTTAAAGAAATTAGCCAAAATGTAAGTTTGTCCTATGCTTAGCAAATGTTATATAGACTGGTTGCACTCATATTTAAGAGCCACCATTTACTTGGTCAGGAATACATAGGCCAGCATAGAAAAAACGTTTCTTTTATTATTTTAATAGCAAAAGAAGCTTTAAATTGCAATCAAAGCCTTTTTTCTAGCCCCTAATAAGCTTGAAAAATGTGAGAAAAATTCGTTCAGTTGAAATAAACTCTTTTTATGTGAAAATTAGGAGAAATAATGTTTCCCCAATGCTGGACAATGCATTAGGCACCACAAACATGGCGACAAAGCGCAAGGATGTGTAAGAGGTCTATATTACTCTCGTATGGCCTCCAAGCGCATTAAATATGATATCATGCGGATATATACGTTAAAATTATAAAATAAAATAATTAATAATTATATTGTATAAATTCAATAATTTTGGATGCAATTACATGTAATACATGTAATTACATGTTAATGATTTTCATATCACAAAACAGAGGCTCTCTTTGAGCCAGAAGTGACTAGAATACTGTATTTCTGTTATCTACAATATATAAAATGTTCACCCATCAAAGTGAATGAACTACACTATACAAAATTTAACTAAAAATGAACAATCTATACGTTTGAAGCTTCTACATTTTTTTACAGCAGAACTATATGGGAGAACTTGGAATTTGTAAAGTGTAGATCGGTCTTTTCAAATAAAATTTGTAAAGTGTAGTTCGTTCAATTCGAAGGGTAACCATGGAATTACACTACCCTCTAGCATAAAGAGCTGTTTGTCATACAATAGCTTTAAAACTAAGGTGCAAGAATATTTTATAGAAAATTGTTTTATAATATCAATAATTTTCTTACCACAATGTTTTTTTTTTTTTTTTGTATCCGTGTTCCGTGTTTCTAATGTTAACCTGATCTACGCACTGTAAAAGTCATGAAAAGTTATAAAATCGTTAATCTTTAACCATATGTGTAGTTTTTGAAAAGAATTGTTTTAGATTTCTGATTTAATACAGTAAAATAGCTGATTATATTATGCTTACGATACTGGGAAAACTACCAATCGTCGGCAGAGAGTGCAAGTGTCTTAAAGCTCAAAATCGTATTAAACGTTTTTGGTAATACGACACTTACACTCTAAGCCGACGCAATGTATTGGGCTCAAGTCTGTTTTTAGTAGACAATAAAGTATATGAAATATATCAAGGAACATTTCTTTCATGTTGAGTTGATTAAAAGCCACAGACCACATGAAACATCATGTGTGCTTTTTTAATGATTAAGTAAATCGTCTCTATCGCGTCAAAACGTTTCAAGTGAAATTATCACGAGCGCGCCAAACGTTCCATCTGACATAGTAAACCCTATGTAGATGGAACGTTTGGCGAGCTCGTGATAATTTCACTTGAAACGTTTTGACGCGATATAGACGAAATACTAAATGAGATCTCCAAAACTGATGACAAATTTGTACTAGAATCTAAATGGAGCCGCACAAGAGAGTGTAAAAATACTGTAAAGAATGCTATTTGCGTGACTATTCCAGTTTCTATAACGTCAGAAACCGGCAAAAATTAGCAAAAAAAAAAAATATATATATAGTGCCGGTTGCATAAATTGAACTTTTCTGATCACTGCTACAGCGCTACAGTTGGGTTTTGTTATGTTATTTATGTAAGTCCCATTAAGTGTTTTGTGATATAAATGCTTATTTTTTGTTCTGGTCTATGCCTTAATGCTACTCTCCAGACCTAACAACATGCACTTTTATTTAAATGAGATTATCGAATTTCATTATTAACCAAATGTAACTCTGCAAAAGGTTTCGCAAATTTGTAAAGTAGGCAAAAACACACTATTGCTGACGTCATGACTAGTGATGTTCAATAAAAAAAGGTGTTGCACGTTGCATAAAAGGAAAATTTTCTTATACGTTTATTTTGTCCAAAGGTTCTTGGATAAAGTAATTGTATTTTTGGAAATCCCAATAAGTGTTTAATGAGGGCATATTGTGTGATCTGCAGAGTCGCTTTTAGATAACCTATGTCCATAATAATTTACTTAGGTTTATCTAGGATTTGCAATAATAACCAAACTCTAGAGCAAGTAATTTTGTAACATTATATTATGATATGTACAGCTATGGCCAAAAGTTTGAGAATGATTTGCATATATAGGCAATCCGCTATCACTGTATGTTATATTTATGGGAAAACACATTACTTTATGGGAAATACATATATACTGTATTTTGCAAAGCTTAGTTATAATTAAGTTAATTATATATTATATCCGACATGAATATATTGATTACTAGAAATTTATAACTGTAACAACTATAAATTGTTTGATGAATTTGAAAGATAAATTTTTAACTATCAAATAAGCTATATTATATTAGAATGAAAAATACGCCAAAAATTAGGTGATTTTATCGCATATTCGATAGATATGTAGATTTCTATTTGTTAAATTTGTTGTTGGGGGGGCGTCAATTTTATCCTATTATTTTATACATAAGTTGACGCCCGTGACGTAATTTTCAATTAAAAAAATAATAATAATAAACTAAAAAGTTAAAAATTTGCAAATCAATAAACTTAGGACATTATCGTCTTTTAGAATATAGAATATACTTACCCCCTATTTTTTTTTTTTTTTTTTTTTTTAGTCTTCTTAAAGTGTTGTTAATACCATTTTACACTACAGTATAAGAAGAAGAAGCAAAGTATGCAGAAACTTAAAATATCAATATATAGTCGACAGCTTTAATGATTTTCACTTAAATAAACATTGAAAATAACGATAGTCAAGTGAAAGAAAGAAAAAAGTTTCTTATCATTTTGAAACACAGACAAGTAGTGCACTATAAACATTATTTTTAGTTTCCGATATATTAAAGGATTTCCTTTATAACTTTTGCTACTACATACAGTATAAACTAGAATCTATTTCATTGCCATGTTATTATTTAGGTCATAATTTTTTTTTTAAAAATTAGACAAATAGAACAAATTAAAAAATTTAAATTAAAAAAACAACGTAAAAATTGCACGCAAAATAAATAATACTTAAGGCAAGTAAATACAATAGGTAGACATATAACCTAGAACATAGGTATTATTATACTACAATAATACCTAATGCAGGTGTAGCATTGAAAATCTACACTTGTATGTATTTATCATTAGTTCGTTCTATAAACTACACACAACTATTGAGCGAGCTTCAAAAATTTTCCTATGTTAAAAACATCTGATGATGGCGTCGTTACCTGTTTACTACGTTTATATGTATGATTGATCATTGCTATATCTACATTTAGAACTTTGGGCCTGATGAAAATGAACGAAAATTTACAAAAAAAAAAGTTCCATGCTCAACATGCGACTCACTTTTATCGGGTCAAAAAACAAGATCAACTAATGAATGTGTATTTTTTTTATTTTTTTTTGTCAGCCAATCACTGTTAATGAGCCTTACTATATTTTACAAAACAAACTATTGTCATATCGCACATAACAACTAGTTGACCTGGAGATTTAATAATAAAAGTGTAATGTAGCGTAACTTGTTATTGTTTGAATGCACTCGGTCAACTACGCACTTTTCACTATTGATGACATTACGCACATCCGTGCTAAATGTTAACAGCGAATATTATATTGCAAGCTGTGAGCGGAAACACTCACTCTACTCACCACCAAAAGTGCAACACCTATCCCTGCACGCGGGCCAGTCGCCCAAATTATTGTAACGCAACTTACTTAAAGGCATACAAAACATAAAACAACGTGTTCTTTTTTAATCATTAAACACAAAATGGGATCTACAAAACTGATGATAATTTTTACCAGAATGTAAATGTGGCTTCACAGGAGAGCGTAAAAATAACTGTACAGTATGCAATGTGCGTGAATATTTCTGTTTATGACGTCAGAAACAGGCAAAAATTAGTATGAAAATGTTGTGTGGGTTGCATAAATTGAGATTTTCTGATCACTGCCATGGTGCTACAGTTGGGTTTTGAGACCAATTAATTTTAAATATGTAAGACCCATCAAGTGTTATGTAATATAAATAGTACTTTTTTTATGTTGTCTCTGTATTTAATAGACACAGTGAACCAAGAACCTGAATATTTATGTTTCCTTTATTGCATCTTATCATAAGCGTACAGCTCTCTAATAAAAATAAAGGTTCCACAGGTGCACTATGCTACAATAAAGGTGTGACTCACTTAGATTAAGTGGTATTGTAGTTTATAACTTCCTGTTCTAAATTCAAGTGCACCTATTGCAAAATACAGGATTTATGTAGTACCTGACATAAGTAGTAATTTGTTTTCATGTAGGTTAGATCATTTTTAGCATAACTAATGTTTAATGCAGCATAATTTTTGCAATGCTGCATAAAAGTTATGATGATATTATGTTGTACAGCATAATTATTTATGTTGTTCAATTTATCATAACTATATTGATATGAATAAAGTATAAATTACGTAATTTTTATTGTTTGCGTGTATAAATGTGCATCTTATAAAAATTGCAACAAAGAATGTCAGTTTTAATTGAAAAAGAAAAGAAGCAAATAAAAAAGACTCGTTAATAATATTTCTATGTTGGAAGATTTTAATTTTTTGTTTTTATTTTACGTTTAATAACTCCATTATTTTCCCATTATTTCCTACTAATAAATTTTAAAAAGTACTTTTGTATATGACTGGAAACTTACAATAAAAATATTGTACTTAAAGAAAGATAAAATAAATAATTTATTATATAGTTTAATGTAAACTTGCGCTTAAGAGAAGAAGAAAAAAGTTTGCTAGAGAATAATTGTTAGATGCAAATAAAATATTTCTAAACTTTCAAGTTTAGAAGTTTTAATTATAAAAATTATTACCCCCTTTTTTTTTTTTTTTTTTTTTAGTCGTAAAAATTCTCTTTTTCTAAATACAATTATTACATGATATATTTAAATTATCAATAGTAACTTGATTTTATTGATAAAATTGATTTTTACTTTTCTTTTTCTGTATTTTTCGTATTTCGTAACTTTCATGAAATAGCTAGCTCTCTTGTCTTGTAAAACAATATTTTATTTAGAAATGATATTTCAATATTTCGAAGAGTTTAAAATATATATTAAAAAAAAAAGAAGTTATAAATTCAAGTGTTTTACAGTGGTGCTAGTAGAATTGATATATAAAATATAAATTGTATTATTCAAATAAGTAATGATGATATACGTATAAGAAAAGTATAATGTATTTCAATTTACGATTATTTGAAAGAGATTTCACGATTTATAAATAATTGTGCTTCTCATTTTATTGATTTTTTTTTTTTTTTTTTTTGCTTTACAATTTAGTCAGAACGTATTATATATATCCGATAATATAAAAAATTCGATACACTTTTCTCTTACTTCAAGTATTTTAATAGTAACTTTACTATAATAATGACCTTCCTTCCTTACTCTTTTTTTTTTTTTTTCTTTAAATGCACGTGAACTATTAGTTTTTTAGACATGCACAAAATCTGACCAAATTTTTATTTTTAAAAATTGTATTTTTATTATTATTATTATTTTTTTTTTCATATATTCTGTAAGAGTCCAATTTATCATTATTTCATTCAATTTTTTTATACAAATTAGCGCAAACAAAGTATTTTTAATTATACTGTAGTTTAATGTTACCACGATATGTAATCAGATTGCTTTTCAACACTAATAACTTTTATGCAGATCTATCTTATATATAAATCAATGAGGTAATGCATAAATATTTATTTTAAAAAAATGTATACAAAATAAAAAAAATATTATTTTTAAAATTCTTAATTTTTTTTCATGTATAGTTAAAATATAAACTACATTAGTATTTTATACAATTTAAAAAAATTTATTATAAATATATTTTTAATTCGATATCTATATCATAAATTTGAAATCAAATTTCATTTACATTGATGATGGATGAAGAAATAATTTAAGATAAAATTAGGAGATTTAATAAATTATAATTTTTAATTAAAATGTAAGCAGTATCAGAATATGCAATAAAAATAGTATACTATTGTGTATACTATAGATATGAGCATTGTATAGATTGTGAGAATTTATTTCAATTTTCGACTTACTTTTAGTAATTTTATTATTGTTTTAATTTTCAGTTGCTGAACAAATAAAAAAATTGAGATAAAAAAGTGACTTAAAAATTATAACTAAATATTAAAATTCAAGCTGTCAGAATATGCAATAAAAAAAGTATACAAGCAATTTACTCTTTAGTTTCAATAATAATATTTTTTCATGATTTTCAGTATAATAGTTGTTGAATAAATAAACATTTTAAGATAAAGAGTTATCTAAAAAATTGTAATTGTATAATTTAAAATTTTAAGCTCTATAGTAATAATGCAATAAAAACTATGTTAGGAATTTATTTCAATTTTTGCTCTAGTTTCAGTAATCTTCTCTTTCCAAATTTCAGTTTAATTATTGCTGAATAAATCAATATTTTAAGATAAAAAATGAATTAAAAATGTAAATATAAATTTAAGCTCTATATCATAATATGCAAAAAAAAAAAAAAAAAAAAAAAAATATGAGGAATTTATTTGAATTGAAGGTCTAGTTTCAGTAATAGTTTTTTCATAGTTTCCGGTTTAATTGTTGCTGAATAAATCAATATTTTACGATGAAAAAATGACTTTAAAAAATATAAAAATAAATATAAGCTCATCATAAAATGCAAAAAAAAAAAAAAAAAAAAAAAAAAAAAAAAAAAAATAGGATTAGGAATTTATTTGAATTGAAGCCCTAGTTTCAGTAATAGCTTTTTCATAATTTTCAGTTTAATCGTTGCAGAATAAATAAATATTTTAAGATATAAAAAAGTGAGTTAAAATATTATAAATATAACATTTAAACTCTAACAGAATATTCAAGAAAAAAAGGAAAAATTTTCTATATGCGCTCTAGTTTCAATGATAATTTTTGTCTCAAATTTCAGTGTAATGGATGCTTAATAAAGATAACAATTTACGATAAAAGCGACTTAATAATTATAATTATAAGTTTAAACTCTTTTCAGAATAATATAATAAAAAAAATCTATGAAAGGAAATTTATTTCAATTTACGCTTTATAGTTTCAACATTAATAATTTTGTCTCAAATTTTACCAAATTTTCTGAAATTGGACAAATGAAGACAAAAAGGTATTTAAAATAATTAATTTTAAAAATTTAAGCGATATTAGAATATATGCAATAAAAATATTAAATTACAAATTTATTTCCATTTTGCCCTAATTTCAGTAATAATATTGTTTTTCTCAATTTTTAGTTAAATTGTTACTTAATAAATAATTATTGTACAAAAAAAAGTGATTTTAAAAAGTATAAAAATTTAAGCTTCATTAGAAAATGCAATAAAAAACTCTATTAGGAATTTATTTAAAAAAATCTTGCTCTTTTCTTCAGTAATACATTTTGTTTCGCAATTTTCAATGTAATTTTTTCTGACTAAATCATTTAAGATAAAAATGTGATTTCAAATTAATATATAAAGTTAACCGATAATCAGAATATCAACTAGATGCAATAAAAAATAGATTATAAATAATTTATTATAATTTTCACTCTATATATAGTTTGTTTTTTTCCTCTCATTTTCAGTATAATTGTTGCTGCATACATAAATAATTTAATATAATAATAATATAAAAAAATTGACTTACTCGTAGTTGATATATCTCCACTTGTTGCGGGGTGCAGTAGAAGTTATGCCGATGTTTGCACTGAGAAGCAATGTTAAGCACTGGCAACTTCAGAACTGGCTAGCTGTTCTTTACTGAAGTGTTACTAGCGACATATTGGAAATACTCGGAACTAAAACTTTACTTACCCAGGGATAGCAGTTTTATTTTTCTTCTTCTTTATTAAATATCACTCAAAAAACTGGTGCATTACTTCAGTGGGATAAATATCATTTGAGATAAACATTTATGAGTTATTATGAGCAGATAAAATAATACATTTTAGTAAATTATTAAAAATACATGTTTTAAGTTGTTTGGAGTGGTTTTCAGTTATTTTAAGTTAAATTAGATTTTTTTTATTAATTTGCTAAAAAGCATTATTTTAGCTGTTCATAAGATAACTAAAAAGTGTAAGTTTATTTCAAATAAGTAAGGATTAGTAATTGAAGTAATGCATCATTTTTTTTTTTAGTGATAGATCGGTTGCATATCCTTGCGTTTTGACACCATGTTTGTGGTGCTTAATGTATTGTCCAAATGTTCAGCATAGGGGACACATCATTTTACCTCACTATAGTCGCATAAATAAAAGTTGATTTTGAATGTAACTATTTTTTATCATATTCTTATAGCTTATTATGACCTAGAAACAAGGCTTAGATTGAGGTTTGAAGCTTAGTTTGCTATTAATATATATATATATATATATATATATATATATATATATATATATATATATATATATATATATATATATATATATATATATATATATATATATATATATATATATATAGCTTTTCATGTGCTGGCCTGTGTATTCCTGACCAACAAAATAGCAGCTCTTAAATATGAGTGCAACTGGTCTATATGAATTTAAAATAGATACTAGATTTGTAGGTAAAAATTAGACAACACAAGCAAAAAAAAAAAGTACATAATAATATTCTAGCACAATTTTAGCATAATTTGTTCAATATAGCATAACTTAAAATGCCATACTTCACAATTACTATGTTACAAGAGCATAATTATTATGTTATACAGCATAATTAAATAAGATATTCTAATTTAGCAAAATTTATAAACATAAATGACATAAACACAGTATAAATTACGTAATTTTGTTATTTCCGTGCGGGGATACCGTTTTTCTTCTTCTTCTTTGTTAAAAATATATAAAGTTATATGAAATTTTAGTAGATATTAGATTTTTAGGTAAAATTGAGTCAATCAGACCTGCACAACTGTAAGTTCTTTAATTTTTTTGTTATATTCACCACTCTCTGAGAGTGAATTTGCTAAAAACTTCAGTTATCAAATGAACAAAATGTCACTTATAAATTATTTGTATATAGTGTATATTTAAGCTATATTAATTTGCAATAAATAATATACCATATTTGTGGGTAAAAGCTAGGCAATAGAGGTTATTGGTTTATAAAATTTCTTAAAATATTTCTTTGTCTCAAAACACGTATAAAAGTATGTCTAGCATTTGTTAATTAAATTTCACAGTAATCGGTGGAGTAATTTTTTCAAAAATGGCAAAAATGGCAAAAAAAAAAAAAAAAAAAAAAAATGATAAAAAAATATGATAAAAAAAAAACGTGCTTTTTCTTATAAGCGTAATGTTACATTAGGGGACCCTTAGCTTTCCCCGCGCGCTAAGCCGATAAGCTCCATTAAGCTTGCAAAAGTTGTAAGTTTAATTTTTTTTCCTACATAATACTACACTGAAAGAGAGTGTACACTCAAAAATCTCCAGCGTGCAAAACAAAATGTCTCTTAACTTATAAATAATTTACTTTTTAAAGCTACATTAAGGTGAAGTAGATACACATGATTTGTAGTAAAAAATGTGGCATTAAAACTTACAAAAATTGTATATATCTGTATATATATTTTATTGGCACTACAGTATAAGTATACTTGTAGAGCTTCTATTTTTTTTTTCTTTTTTTTTTTAGTACTTATTTTACTGTACTCAAAATAAAATGTTTTATCCACTTACGAATACCTCATGAGATGAAACCATCATGTATACATGAACATATGATAGTCCTTATAAAGGAGCCTCTTTATATAATATACCAATTAGTTTATTATTTAAAATATTTTTCATAAATTGTAAATACACTATATTTTTGACAAAACCTTCGCTTATTGTAACTTCTCAAAAAAAAAAAAAAAAAAAAAAAAAAAAAAAAAAAGTACATTACTTCAGTTACGAAAACTACTTATTTGAGACAAACACTTATTCTTATGAATTATTATAAGCCTAAAATTCTGCATTTTAGAAACGTAACAATAGCTTTTTTAAGTTACTCGTATTTTAGGTTAAAATAGTTAGTATTAGTAATATGCTAACATGTACATTATTGTCTCTGTTCATAATAACTCAAAAGTGTTTATCTCAAATAAGCTAGGATTCGTAACTAAAGCAAAACACCCTTGTTTTGAACGAGCTGCCTTAGTCAATAAAAACATTCCTATTAATACTACCTAAACCGTAATCTTTCCGTAGTAATCTTACACTAACTGTTTAGAACTATATAGCAAATAATCCTGCCTATTTGCAAAGAGCAACCATTAAGTTGAGCGGTGAATTGGTTTGAATACAATTTTTAATGTTATTGTTGAAGTCATTAGACTTATTTACATTCTTTTATTTTTCAAAATAAATTATTTCTATATTTTTTCAACTTAATATATCACAAAATCTAACACTAGCAAAACCTAATGGGTCGTTTCCCTTTTATAAGTATTTAGGAATTTATTCAGTTACATAGATGCAACTCTTCAGTACAAACCATTAACTAGGTAGAAAAAAGTTTTAAACAGTAACTTGTTAAAATAAACGCAATTTCTTCAGCGGTAAATAATTAGCTCTTTAGATCTTAAAAAACTTTGTGTAATATATCTAACAAATTTATTTACAAAAAGTCTAAATAGTAACGCCTTAGTTATATACTTTTTTCCGTGTACCTATTATATTACCGTGTATTATATTGTATTCATAAATAAAAATAATAATAATAATAATACTTCTAAAATTCACTTTACCGTATTTAGAATTAACGTATGTTCACTTTCACATAAAATATAATACAAATTATACCATTTATAAACTCATTTTTGCAATTCATTAAAGACATACACCAGAAGAAAACATAAACTTTTACTTAACAAAATACTTAATGGGACTTAAATAAATAACAAAACCGCTGTAGCAGTGATCAGAAAAATTCAACTTATGCAACCCGTACAACATTTTCATAATAATTTGTACCTATTTCTGACGTCAGAAACTGGAATATACACGCAAGTAGCATACTTTACAGTATTTTCAAGCTCTTGTGGGTCTACATTTATATTCTGCGGTAAAAATTGTCATCAGTTTTGGAGATCTTGTTTTGTGTTAAACCATTAAAAAGACCATGTTGTTTCACGTGGTTATGCCTTTTAAATTTAAAAATAAAGAACAATGCAATATTTTTTAATTCAGCTCAATGATTTTAATATTACTGATAGTGATATGCAAAAATATAAGGGTGGAGGAAAAAAAAAAAGCTTTAGATAATTAATTTTTATGATCTTAAGATATCATAACAATATTGCAATTAAAATTAAGTCCATTTTTAAAATTGAATTAAACATTCAAATGAAGTAAAAAAAATGCAAAGTGGAATTCATGTATATTTTTTCTATAATCCATGCATAAAAATAAGAAATATAAAAAATTTGCATACAAATTAAAACAAAAATTTGACTACCGTTTTTAAGAACTTTTTAAACTGTTTTCAATCATTTTTGAGTCATTATTTAATTGAAAATTTTAATTAAAATTGTGTTAACTTAATCTTTGTTTAATTACGATACACTGAAAAAAATCATGAATTTTCTTATATATACTGCAATATAAAAAGGTGTAGCATTCATATTAAAGTCGACGCCTTCTTGATCACTCAATAACATGGGCGGCATAGGAAAATAAATCATTAAGCCAGTTTAAAAACTATGCAATATTTTTGAGGGCATTGATGCTGTAAATATATTGAATTCGTATATCACGTATGTGAGAAAAATAACCATACAAAAAAAAAATTAACCGATTTCCCAAAGCAAATTGTCTAAAATGAAGTTTGTCCTATGCTCAGCAATGTTATTCACTACTCCAGTATGGTGTCCAAGCGCATTAAATATGATGTCATGCGGATACACCCTATAGAAATGCGTTTCTGCAATGGAATATTTTGTTAGTTACCCCAACCCCGTAAGTTGCTAGGCTTGTATCTCAAAATCTAAAAGGATAACTTCAAAGTTTTATGATGCCATTTGAAAGTTAATAGTAACAGCTTTAGCTATACCCTCACCAACGAACTAAAGTGCTGGTACAAAAATTTAGTTTTAACATGCAGCCACGGTTCCTCTTTTTTCTTAGTTTGCAAAATTTGCATTTCATGATAAAATTAAAGAATGACACGTTTTGAACTAATCATAATAATACGCTTCTGCAAGAATTAAGTCTTTAATTTTCATATTTTTCTAATTATTATAACTACCTCTTTATTTATCTAATTTTTATACATTGATGGATAATGACACCGCGCGAAACTATACTTTTTGAATGTAACAGGAATCAAAGGTTAACTTATTGTTAAAAACCATGGTTCGCAAGCAAAAAAGGTACTACCTGCTTGAGTGAGATGATATACACATAAGTACATTATATTTTGTCTAGCCTCCTCTACTCTATTCCTTTTTCAAGGTATTGTCAATCCAAGTGACAGATATTTTAGTTCGTTGGTTAGACTTTATATATGTGTAAAACTGTCAGAGCCCGTGACCAGGAAAAATTAATTATTGAAATTTACATCGGCTCTTATGGGACTAAAATTTAAAAATTATAATAATCGTAATCTATCCTTGTGAACAACCAGATTTTTTCCTTCTATTAGTAAGTTTATTTATTATATTACTGCAAAACATCACATTTTTCTTTCGTTCAAACTAGCATGTAGTTCAGATTTAATTCTTTGATACTTTAAAGCATAGTGAAGGGTGAGAAACAACCATTCATTTAATCTGGATATAATAATGATTAATGAGTATTGTTAATCGTTCTTATAAATTTTTTTGTTAGAAATAATTACTTTTTTTTAATATATATTATTAAATATTAATTATATATATATATATATATATATATATATATATATATATATATATATATATATATATATATATATATATATATATATATATATATATATATATATATATATATATATATATATATATATATATATATATATATATTATTTATTTTTTATTTTTTTAAGTTTTAAAAACAAATAATACTAGTGATAAATTTTAAAAAATTATAAATTAAAATCTAAAATTGGTAGTCTATATATATATATATATAATATATATTTTTTTTTTACATTTTTTTAAGATCCTATATTATTTCTAAAATATCATATTTTTCTTTATAAATTTTTAATCAAATATCGTATTTTCCCCGTAAAACGTAGCTTATTTGGATTGTTGTAATAATGAAAAACGTTAACTAAGAATTTCATTACAGTCCTTAGAAAATACTAAGTATACCCTCAATACAAAAGAATTATTTAAAAAAATCACCTTAATGAGAGGTCATGAGTGAGGTCATTTAGTGAGGTTTTCAACGGTCTTGCGGAGAGTACTTGGTATTTTGTAGAGACTTTAAAAAAATAGACCAGAAGAAAACATAAGCACTTATATAATAAAACACTTGATGGGACTTACATAAATAACTTTAGTTTGTTTCAAAACCCAACTGTAGCTCCGTAGCAGTGATCAGAAAATTTCAATTTATGCAACCCACACAACATTTGTTACTAATTTCTGCATGTTTCTGATGTCATAAACATGAATAGTCACGCAAATGGCATACTTTACAGTATTTTCAAGCTCTCTCTTGGAGCTACATTAACATTCTAGTAAAAATTGTTATCAGTTTTGAAAATCCAATTTCGTGTTTATTCATTAAATAGTACATGTTGTTTTATGTGTTCTATGTCTTTAATTTCAACTAGAAGTTTCACTTTACGTCCCCTAAATATTTTATTGGGTTCCATATATTTTATACAGTAGAATATTTAATAAAACATAGTATGTAATAAAACAAAATAAAAATGTAATCTATATACATCAAAACTGTATTGAAACAATTTATCAGCATTGACTAATAAAGGAACAACTGCTTCGAGACTGACTTTAAGTGATTTCGTTCACATCCACTTTCATTTCTACTTACTACGCATGCGCAGTACGTTGAAACGGAAGTGGATGTGAGCGAAATAGCTTAAAGTCGGTCTTAAAGCAGTTGTTCTTTTATTAGTCAATAGAATGGTTGTCTAAAACTTGAAGGTGAGTTTTTTTTTCTTTTAAATTTTGCGCAGTTAAATAATTATGCCTATATATTTAAAACAATATTACTTAACAATTTGCTGCGAACAGATACAACAAATAAAATGAATATGTTTATGCACAGTACCTTTACAAAACATATTAAGGGAGTAGGGTACTGACCTTATATATCTCAAAAACTAGAAATGTTTTGGGTCTAAATTTGGTGTCATTTTGTAGCTAATAAGGGTCACACCTAGCCGTGATAAAAATTTCATGATGTTTGACCGTCCCGAAAAAAATAAAAAATTATTGAAATTAACATTGGGCCTTATAAGCTTAAAATTTCAAAAAATCATAAAAAATTAATTTGCACGGTGACTTCCCAAATTTTTTAGATATTTAAAATTGTCTCAAGCTAAAGTATCAATGTGCAAAAATTCAGATTTTTTTAACGAGAAAATTTTGAGTCTATCTAATGGCCGACGTCGGTCCCCTACTCTCTTAATGATATTATCAATTTTTGTTGTTGTTGTTGTTGTTGTTGTTGTTGTTGTTGTTGTTGTTGTTGTTGTTGTTGTTGTTGTTGTTGTTGCTGTAACTTTGCTGTAAAGCATAATGTAGATTATTCGTGTAAAAGACAATCTTAAAAAATTCTTTTTATTAAAACATGTAAAAGTATGTCTATAGTTTTCCTCATTTTAATATCTCCAGAATCGTTGCATTAATTTTCTCAAAAATCACATTATAATGATGTTTCTCCCCATAATTGTAATGTTAAATTAGGGAACCCTTGGCTTTTTCCGCGAGCTATACCGAGAATTCCATTGAGTCAGTAATAAAATATCGCTTTAATAAACAGATCTTGTTGAATGAGTCATGAATGTGAAGATCATAGAGTATTTC
This sequence comes from Ecdyonurus torrentis, assembly GCA_949318235.1. Taxonomy (NCBI): domain Eukaryota; kingdom Metazoa; phylum Arthropoda; class Insecta; order Ephemeroptera; family Heptageniidae; genus Ecdyonurus; species Ecdyonurus torrentis. Next base: position 20,996,938 of record OX439133.1, read on the forward strand.
ATTGCATTCATTTATGATTTTCTTCTACAAAGAAATTTAAAGTAAATATTAGTTTTGAAAGTCAATTCTGTGCAACATAATTGTGAGCACTTAATTTTTTTTAAATATTCAGCTTCTTCTTGCCGTGTGAAAAGAACAACAACATAAGTATCTATAAGAAATAAATAAAATTCAAGCTTTTTTCTTATTTACATTATACAATTTTAGTAATTAAAAAAAAAAATGATTGCTTTTTTTTGGTATGTATTTATTTTACTTATAAAATATTGACAATAAAAATTCTTTAAAATCAGTAACATAAAATTTGATTTTTATTAAAAATGTAATTTTAATGTGATGTACAACTTAAAATTAATGAAAATAAAATCTTAAATTTTATAGATAATTTAAATAAATACTTATATATTTTTTTCTTTTCTACATAAATTTATATCGCAATTGTGAAATCTCATATTGGGTTTCTACGGGGTTTGTAGCACGAAGAATCTTGCAAGTTGCAAGACAAGATTAAGTTGAGCTACTCAAAAAAAGGTGAATATGAATAGTAAAATCGTTTGATATATGTGCAATAGAATAAATTAAAAGATAACGATGTAAGTCAATATTGTTATCAGTTATCACACTTATCACTATTATCAGATATGTTAGTGTAACTGTTAAAAGGAGGATATCGGTTTGAATTTAAAAAAAGAGAGTTTATAAATTTCTTAAAACATTTCTATGGCTTAAAACACGTAAAAGTATTTATTATTTAAATTTCTCTGGGATCGGTGGAGAAGTCTGCTCAGAAATCCCCCCCCCCCCCCCCCCCCAAAAAAAAAAAACATGTTTTTTCCAATAAGCATAATATTAAATTAGAGGACCCTTTTCCCCGCGCACTAAACCGATAAGCTCCATTGAAGAGGTATATGGTCAGACCAACGAACTAAAATATCTGTCATTTTGATTAACAGTACCCTAAAAGTGGAATAGAGTATAGAGGAGGCTAGACAAAATATAACGTATAATAAGGTGTATCATGTCACTCAAGCAGGTATTACACTTTTTGATTGCGTGCCATATTTTTTAACTAGGAATTAACCTTTTATACTTGTCAAAACCAAAAAGTATAGTTTCGCGCGCTGTCACTAGCCATCAATGCATAAAAATAAGATAAAGAGGTAGTTATAATAATTAGAAACTTATGACAATTAAAGACTTTATTCTTGCAAAAATGTATTATTATAACTTAAAGTTGAAAAGGTGTAATTAATTAGTTTTATTATGAAATACATTGAAAACCAAGAAAAAAAAAAGAAGATGCGTTGTCTCTCTTTGTTTTGCAACCATGGCTGCATGTTAAAACTACATTTTTATACATGTACAGCTCTGGCCAAAAGTTCCCGAACGATTTGCATAGGCAACCCGTAAACACACTATGTTATCTTTATGAGAAAACGCAGCGGTCGCCGCTGCCCCGTTCAGGAACTTTTGGCCAGAGTTGTAAAGTACCTGCACTTTAATTCGTTGATTAGACAATATTGTGAAATATTTCATTCACTTATAATAATAATAATAATAATAATAAATGGTTTTTATTACGAGGCCAAAAAGGGTACATACCCACTTACATGGTCCTCTGACTTATTCTTGACATAAATATTATCGTCAGAGTATTTAATTTTTACAACAAAATCATAGCATACATAAACATATTATATAATATTATTTCACTATAGTGATAAAACATGATAAAGAGCATAATATATATTTCTTATTTACTTATTCTTATACAATTATGATAAACACTTTTTACTGACATGTATTTTATATTTAAAATAATACTAATCAAAATATCTTTTACATACTCAAAACGGATATTTAGACAATTATTGAGTCTTTAATTCTTTTATTCAGACTTAATCAATAAACAAAATTATAGTGTCATTGATTGCTATTTTTAACTAATAGCGATATCAGCATTTTAATGCAACATTTTGTTAATGTGGGAGTTCTAAATTTTTATCCATAAACATGTGTCCCAAATCCACCGACTGACAAGGAAGAACACCCCCGGAACCAACCCCCGACGGAAACCCCCCGCACCCGCTCCCGCTTCGACTTACTGCATATGCAGCAATTCGAAACGGGAGCGGGCGCACGATAATCCTCGAAGGTCAGTCCCAAGAACCCCCCCCCCTGCCAATCCGACGATTCCTGAACACAATGCTTCATCAACGATAAATAGAGAAGAGCAAATAGAATTACAAATTAAGTATGTATTAAAATAACAAATCACAATAAAAATTAACTTTTACAACCTTCATTGTTTATTAAAAAATAGACAAGATACTTTATTTTTAAATACTTTTTTAGATTCAATATTATAGAAACTATCTGTTAAATTATTCCACAACTTAGATCCTTTAACGGCAAATGAGTTATCATACACGTAGCAGTTAGATTTAGGAGGTAGAAGCAAGAATTTATGAGATCTTGTAAGACGAGAACTATTGTTTTTTAATGGGGTGAGATATTCATACAAGTATGATGGTTGTTTGAAGTGCATTAATTTTTGTAAGGCGCATAGCATGTGTACATTTTGTCTTTCATTTATTTTTAATAAACCAAGTTTTTTATAATAACTGCTGATATGTTCATGTTTTTTATATTATATACATATCTTATAGCATTATTCATTAATACCTGTAATCTATTTTTCTGTTTATTATTAATGTTACTCATTACAGTATCACAGTAATCCAAAATAGGTAAAATAAGCGTTTTGATTAATATAATACGAGTTTCAGTAGGAATATTTCTACGAAAGGAATATAGATGATGGAGTGAAAGATACATCTTTTTACACATGAAACTTATTTGATTATTCCATTGTAAGTTATTATCTAGAAATATTCCTAAGATATTCCTTATGATATTCTTCTACAAAGAAACACATAAATATTAGATTCATTCAATTCAATGGCAAACAATTTATGATACAATATTATTTACAAATTGCTACACAGTAAATTGTATAAATGGTTAGTCAATAATGACTTTATTAATAGTGATCATCGTGTTATTAAACCTCCCGAAATCGCGAACTTAAAATTTTAATTATTAACGCGCTGAGAGCAACCGCCGTTTAGCGACTTAGAACCTACGTCACAGCTACCACTCGCTCTCACGCTAGCTTGGCGCGAGCCAGAGTTACTATTATATTTGCATAAAATATTTTACTACATATCTAAAGCCGTAAAAACATTTCGTATACGTAAAATATGATGTCAAGTTGCGAGAGCAAAAATAAGGGTAACTTCTGCTCGCGCCAAGCTAGCGTGAGAGCAAGTTGTAGCTGTGACGTAGGTTCTAAGTCGCTAAACGGCGGTTGCTCTCAGCGTGTTAACAATTAAAATTTTAATATCGCGATTTCGGGAGGTTTAATAACACGATGATCACTGATCAGATCACTATTAAAAAAGCCATTGTTGACTATGCCTTTAAATTTTCTTTTTTTTTTTAATTATTTTTCTTTCTTCCTATAAATAAAATTTTACAAATAATTTCAAAGAAACTCTTCATAAACTCAACATACTTATAATTAAATTATGTATTTTAAATTACAAGAAGCATTAATAATTATCAAATGTCTTTGAGAAATATGAGAAAGCGTTTTTAAATTTAACTTTTTTGAATAATTAAAACCATAAAATATATTTTGTTTATTATAAATGTATATTATTTCAATGTTAAATATTAAAGGTCGTTGATAGAGAATCGAGTGCACATGAAATTATTTTATATACAGGGTTTTTGCATTCATGTTAAAGTTAACGCCATGTTATATCAGTTAATAACAAATACCTAATTTTGCCACTTTAAAAATACTAATTAATATATTTTTTAACAATTTATGCTGTTAATAGGTTGAATTAGTTTCTCTAAAATGTGAGAAAAATAATAAGAATATAAAAATTAACCAATTTCAAATTCAAATTCAAATTCAAAATATATTTATTCATTTCTTTCATCCTACAATCACAATATACAAAAAGCATATCCGCTTAGGTTATTGTAAATAATAAATTTACAATTAGAAATGATAGTCAAATACAAAACATAATTATATACACACAATGAGGAAATATTTACAACAAATATATTATAAACTAGGTAACTGAAAACATAAAGACCAAAATAAATTAGAGCTATATATGTTATAATCATTGGTCTTTTAAATATTCATCAATTGAATAGAATTGCTTGTTTAATAGAAATGTTTTTAATGTCCTTTTAAATAGTATAGGATCTTCAATCTGTCTCATATGTGTAGGCAGACTATTATAAATCTGCAAACAACCACAGAAAGGACCTCTATTATACATTTCTGTTCTTTTGTACATACTAGAGATTTTTCCTACAACAACAAAAATAGTAACGAAAACTAAGTTTGTCCTATGTTGAGCAATGTTATTCAATTCACCAGTATGGCGTCCAAGCGCATTAAATATGACGTATGATTAGGCTAGCTCATTTTAGCACAATTTGGTTAGTACATCATAATGCTTTAATTCACAAATACTAGGATAACATAAAAAATTACGTTGTACAGCATAATTATTTGTGTTGTTTTAATTTAGTATCATTTATATACCATAATGACATAATTAATTTTTTTTTTTTTTTTTTTTTTTTTTTTTTTTTTTTGCATTCAAAAATTTAAATATAAATACGTTATGATATCAATTCTGTATAGGGTGAATGCATTACATTTTAAATACATTTTGTTGCTATTGCACCATAATTATATTTATTTTTGTAAATTTTTACGTTTTTTAAAAAAAATTAACAAGAAAAAAAGAAGAAGAAGAAGAAAGTCAGCAATAACTGCCAAATTTTATATAAAGCATCTTTAAAACCTTTACTTTGACTTTACAAAATTCTTTACTTTATTCTAAAGAAGTTGAAGTATATAAAGTTATTAATAAATAATGCTATAAAATTAAACATTATGTGCGAATTAATTTGATGATGTTTGAATATGATGCTTTCTTCAAAATTACACAAAATTTAAATTTCCTTTCAACATATAAAAGTAAACATTTTCTGTATAGCATTGGGGAACCTAGAGGCTTAATTGCATTATTATCTTGAAAAGTAAAATTTTCATATGGATTAGGTTATTTATAAAGGATAATAATATGAGAAGTAGTCCCTTACAATTATTTTATATTTACCTACCCCCGTCTGTTGCAACTAGTTCGTACTTTGTTTGCATTGCTTGTTTCATTGTTATACAACAATAGAGTAAATAAACTTAAGTAAGTAGGGCTACTAGTTTTGTCAAGCTTTAAAACCTCACCATTTCATGGAAAATATTATTATGTGTTTATATTATGTGTTTTATATTCATTCATTCATTCATTCATTCATTCATTCATTCATTCATTCATTCATTCATTCATTCATTCATTCATTCATTCATTCATTCATTCATTCATTCATTCATTCATTCATTCATTCATTCATTCATTCATTCATTCATTCATTCATTCATTCATTCATTCATTCATTCATTCATTCATTCATTCATTCATTCATTCATTCATTCATTCATTCATTCATTCATTCATTCATTCATTCATTCATTCATTCCCTCCCTCATTCCCTGACAATTCTATAAAATATATAATTATATATTTCATATACACACACAAAAATAAATACCGAGGGCTACGCGGCATTTCGGTACTAGTGCAATCTCCGCGGGTGCATTTTTCGCACATGTGCATTCTCCGCGCTTACCTTTTTTGAAACATTTTTATACGCTTAGCCTGTGCAGATTACGTAATACTTATGCTAGGTCTTTTGTGCTAGCACAATTTGTTCAATACGGCATAATTAAGGCTATAATGCATAATAATGTTATATAGCAGAAATATTTTATTGTGCAGCATTATTATTATTGTTGTTAAAATATAGCATAACTACAGCATAAATTACGTTATTTTTTTTTTCTTTCCGTGTGTTATTCCAACTTATTCCCAACGTTACACTTATTTACCCACGTACAACTCTTTGTAAACAAACTATTAAAATAAATTGTGCTCTTTCTTCTTCCTCTCTGTTACACAATATCAATATAATACCACATCACATCGCTCTATATAATAATATGAATAAATATATTATGGTTAAATCTGTTTACATTAAAACTGCATTTGAGAAAATGTAAATAACTATGCAACAATTCAATAAATAATAATATACTGTAGTATACCAAACACTTTTGTATATTTAATAGCATTGAGTGCACATTTTTACTTCAATATGTTATTTGTGTATATAAAATCCCAAGCTGTTTTTTTTATTACTTTCAAATATATCACTATATAAAAAGTTTTTGCTGTAATAAATTATTTTATATAATACTATTGTATGGTATATATATTTTATTTACTATACTTCGAACAAGAATATTTACTTAAGTTGAGAGAAATAGAGGTATTTAAATTTTTCTTTAACTTTTTTTACATATAAGAAATGAGGACGACAAAAAAAATACATACAATAAAAAATAACATTTCCCTGAATCAGTTGATATATTTGAATTTCTAATTTTTAATTATAAATATTTTTAAATATTTTTATACTTAAAAAAAAAAGTTGCAATTTTATTTTATATTCTAAAAAAATGCAATTGTCTTGAATCAATAATTGATATATGAATGTCTAACTTTTGAGATATAATTAATTTTTAGTTTAATATGTGTTTAATATTGTTTGGAAATAAAATTATTATGCATGTGGGCATTGGGCGCATCCATGTGGGCTCAAGAAAAAGTAGTCACCCGTGACGTCATTTTGCTACTTTAAAAAAATTAGTTAAAAATACTTCATAAACTCAAAAGTTACAAAGTCGTCACATATTTTCCTATTCAGGACATTGCCTTCGTTTAGAATATATAATAAAATTACTTTTTTTTTTCTTAATTTAATAAATTTTAAAAGTCTATAATAATGAAACTTTAATAATTCTGCCCTCTTTGTTCTTTTTGTTAATTACTATACAAAGTTATTCAGAGTAAATTCCCGTTTATTTACTTTCATTGGCAAATTAATTCAAAACGTGACGGATAATGTTTTTAACACTATCAGTTATAGAGAAAGGATGTTTACTGAAAATATATTATAGTGGTTCAATGTCCTCGCATGCAGTCAGCAAATTTATTCTATGTTGCGCTATGTTGTTATAAATAGACGAGATATGTAAAACTTTTACTGTTCAAACTTAAATAAAGCGTGCGTCTGTTTACTCAAAATACGGAAAAGGAAGTGGCCGGAAGAGGAAACCACGTGATGGTAAAAGTGGGAGGTAGCTCAAGGTTATCTTGCTGCTGGCTGGCTGCTGGCACCAAGCTTTCTCCCACTTTTACCGTCACGTAGTTTCCTTTTCCGGCACTTCCTTTTCCGTTTTTTAGAGTAAACAGACGCACGCAAAGACACAAAAAGTTCGTAATGTACGTGTTCGGATCATGTTTGAAATAATTTTTAGGTGTTCGTGATAGGTTCGAGTACGTCTAAAATGGTGTTCGACCCCAACACTTCTAGCTGCTCCATCAGCTGCTCCATCAGCTGCTGCAGCTGCTGCTTCGGTTAGCTGCTCCGGGAAAAGTTTTGGCCAAGGTCGCGCAGCTTAAAGAAATTCACCAAAAACGTCATATCACCACTTGTAACTTTGTTCACCGTATTAGTGACGTAACTGGTGAACAGCATCGTATTGGCTTAGAACCAAGTACAATCCATCGCAAAATGAAATCGAATGCGCGAGTTTTGTGCTGCGCTCAAACTTTCTATTATACAGTATGGACCTTGCAGCTTTGTAACGCGCGTTGACGTGCGTCAAATTTACGCATCGTGTGAATACTACTTTATTTGTACTCTGTGCTTCATCATGATTCATAATGATTTAATTAAGAAATTCTATACACCAATGTTATTTATTTTTCTTAAGAATTTTTTAGGACCATTAAAAAATGGCATGCAAGTTGTCTATTATTTTGAAACAGTATAATATTTAGTTTAAAAGAACAAATGCGCACGTGTATGAATTATAAATTATAGTATTTCCATTACGTTTTGCATTTTAAAATACACATAAAAAGCAATATTAAAATTAATATTATAATCTTTCATCTTATACAACCACAAAAACTTTAAAAACAGCAATATTTCTTTACGTTGTATCTCAAGGGTTTAACTCGAAACCCACAAAGAATTAAATAAGAAAAAAAAAAAAAAAAAAAAAAAAAAAAAAAAAAAAAAAAAAAAAAAAAAAAAAAAAAGAGAAGAAGAAGGGGACACTTAAAATAACTAGCAAGTTTATTTCTAAAAGTTTTTGATATACTGCAATCGGGGGACATACAATAAATATATTTTTTTATAAAGGAAGGATATATATACATCACTTTTCGAAATTATTATTTTTATAAGAAAAATTACTTTTCTTAAGTGGTTATCAGTTATTAGAATGAAAGAAAGAGGGATTTAAAGGTTTTAGTTTTTATAAAAGTGGAAATATTGCTGATTAATCATAAAAATTGTGTTTTGGAATGAAATTTTTGTGGTAGTGAATTAAGATGATTAAACGCTTTTCTTAATTGAAACATCTTGATTAGGCTAATTACAGTCATTTGAATTATTATTTTTTTCTTTCTTACAGTGCAAATTTATTCTTTGTGACATAATTCTTAAAGGAAAAAAAATGCCCGATTATCATGCCTAAATATCACCTTTGATATAGCCAGAGTCATTGATTGCTAATTTATTTTTCATTCACGAAATAAAAGATGCGGGTTTGAACCGTTACAGCTTGCCCCTTTCCGCTAGCGTGGACTATTGAAATGTGACGTCATAAACCCGCAGCTACCATTTTGTGAATGGAAAATAACTTAGAAATCTATGACTCCGGCCAATTCGCGACTTGCTCTTACAGCGCCACCATGGTCCGTGGCGAAAAATAGGCCCACAAATTAACATGTAAGGTATAGGCCAATACGGCTAGTTCTGCTATAATTCTTGCCCCTAGGAAAAAATTTTCTTAATAAAAAAGATGCACAAAGCCATCAAACTGATTATTCAGTAAAAAAAATTACAGGATTTAACCATTGAGGCAGAAAAAATAGCGAAAATAGCTGGATTGGCCTATACCTTACATGTTAACTTGTGGCCCTATTTTTTGCCACGGACCATGGTGGCGCTGTATGAGCAAGTCGAGAATTCAACGTTAAAGGAATAGACCAGAGAAAAACATAAGCATTTATATCACAAAACACTTTGCGGGATTTACATAAATAACATTAGTCTGGCTCAAAACCCAACAGTAGCCCCATGGCAGTGACCAGAAAATTCGATTTATGCAACACGCATACATTTTGAAACTAAATTTTGCATGTTTCTGACGTCATAAACATGAATTTTCACGCAAATTGCATACTTTACAGTTGTTTCATGCTCTCTCGTGGGGTTACATTAACATTCTAGTAAAATTTGCTATCAGTTTTGAAAATCCCATTTCGTGTTTATTTCTTAAAAAGCACATGTTGCTTTATGTGGTCTATGGCTTTAATAATTATTAATTAGGTATGTTAGGATATTTGATTTTTTTTTCAAGGTGTTCTACGCCTTTAAGGGGGTAGGGGATTGTAGATAGAGAAATTTCCATAAGAAATTTGTTGTTATAATTGATAACAGCTTATGTTTTTCTATCTTAAAATACCGTGCTGCCATCTACGCTCCTCAACCTCCTTAAGTAAAGTGTATTTAGCATGGATAGTAAGATTTATGGACTAAAATAACAGTTAAAATATATGATTGTTAATATAGTGTTCATTCATGTTCCTCTTCCTTTTTATTTATGTTTCTATATATGCCTAATTTTTGTGTTTACTTATATATAAATTTTAAATTTATTTATTCAGTTTGTATATATGCGCTAAAATATATCAAAATTTTGCTTTTCTTTTATTTACACTTTTTAGAAAAGTAGCACATTTTCTTGAATTTTATATTAATAATAAAGAAAATATGAGAGAGAGAGAGAGAGAGAGAGAGAGAGAGAGAGAGAGAGAGAGAGAGAGAGAGAGAGAGAGAGAAAATACATACAGGATCAAATAAATCGAGCAAATACTTATATAGCGTAAAATATTAAAGCTAAAGTAACAGGGATAGAGTGAGAGAGTGACGAGAGAGAGAGAGAGAGAGAGAGAGAGAGAGAGAGAGAGAGAGAGAGAGAGAGAGAGAGAGAGAGAGAGAGAGAGAGAGAGAGAGAGAGAGAGAGAGAGAGAGAGAGAGAGAGAAAAGAGAGAAAACGATGTTGTCGCTGTTTTATCTTTCAGAGTAGCTTTTTCCTCTCTCTCTGTCTCTCTCTGTTTTTATATATTTTGATACTACTTCTTCATGTTACAAACCCTACCCTACATCACATAAAAGATACATCAATAAAATAGAAATAAGAGCAAGAGGAAAAAAATACGAGTTGTTATATAATATATATATATATATATATATATATCTATACATATATATATATATATATATATATATATATATATATATATATATATATATATATATATATATATATATATATATATATATATATATATATATATATATATATATATATATATATATATATATATATATATATATATATATATATATATATATATATATATATATATATATATATATATATATATATATATATATATATATATATATAAAAGAGAAACGAGAGAAATAGAAATGCAACAGGGATAAAGTACATTACGTGTTTAGAGTACTAAAAATACTGTTGTCATTTTCACTAATTTAACACTTCTAACAGTGTACTATATGTCATGTGACATTAAACAGAGTTTTATAGTTTTCTAACATCTATACTGTAAAATAAAAACAACAATTATTTCTTTTTATAATTACTTACCAATAAGTATCGTATAGTATTAATGTGATGATGTGACCATAATCTTGAGCTATTATTGCCCTATACCAATTACATACCTTTAAAGGCATAGAACACGTTGCAAAAATAGCTTATCTAATGATAGTAATATCCTAACATAGGTGAAAATCAACGTTGATTTGGCCGGAGTCATTGATTTCTAATTGATTTTTTTCACGAAATGGCAGATGCGGAACAGACGCACGCGTAAAAGAAGCGTGCTGTGACGTCATATTACGTATTGACCATTTTGTAAATGGAAAATAAATTAAGCATCAATGACTTCGATCAAATCAACATTGATTTTAATGTATGTTAGGAGATTACCTATCATTAGATATTTTTTATTCAAAGTGTTCAATGCCTTTAATGATTGTACTTTAATTTTTCGTCACAACTATTATTATAAAGGAAATGTTATAATCGGCGCCACCAATGTGGTAAACTTCGGCCAACTTCATTTGAATCTTACCTTGTTCCCAATATTTTTTTTGGAATTGGAATTGTTAAGTGAGCTCCATAAGGATGCATATTATTTTGATCCAATAATCAACAATTCCAATCAGAATAAGCTCAATGTAAACAAAACTTAAACACCTAGCAACCCTAAAAAAGACAAAAAAAAATGTGACAAAAATTTCTACCAAGTTGACAAACTCTTAAGAAATGCTTGTATTCGTAAGTAACAAAGTTTTAGTAAGTTATGGTATATTTATATTAAATACAAAGACTTTCTTTTTTTATCTTGATATTCAATTTTATAAAGTGCTACATCGTAAATTGTTGTTTTTAATATTTTAGTATTATTCTGCATAAAATATCGTTGCATATTTGTTTACGTTCTATAATATCATGAAAACGAATCTACTTGTTTTTGAATTTATCTTTCTTGTAAGCAATATTAATGAATAAAAATGGTTATGAATGAATGAATGAATGAATGAATGAATGAATGAATGAATGAATGAATGAATGAATGAATGAATGAATGAATGAATGAATGAATGAATGAATGAATGAATGAATGAATGAATGAATGAATGAATGAATGAATGAATGAATGAATGAATGAATGAATGAATGAATGAATGAATGAATGAATGAAGGAATGAAGGAATGAAGGAATGAATGAATGAATGAATGAATGAATGAAGGAATGAAGGAATGAAGGAATGAAGGAATGAAGGAATGAAGGAATGAAGGAATGAAGGAATGAAGGAATGAAGGAATGAAGGAATGAAGGAATGAAGGAATGAAGGAATGAAGGAATGAAGGAATGAAGGAATGAAGGAATGAAGGAATGAATGAATGAATGAATGAATGAATGAATGAATGAATGAATGAATGAATGAATGAATGAATGAATGAATGAATGAATGAATGAATGAATGAATGAATGAATGAATGAATGAATGAATGAATGAATGAATGAATAAATGAATGAATGAATCAACAAACAAATATAGTGTAAATTTAATTATATTCAATCTCTCTATCTTTGACTGTCTCTAGAAATCAGTATAAAACAGAAAAATATTCAAATCACTTTCTTAGATTTTATTGACGTAAAAAGTTTTCAACTGCGTGAACATCTCGACAAGACGGTTGGATTTTCCTTCAATTTATTATTCAGTTGAACTGCGACAAATTTGAAAAAAAAAAATAATAAAATAAAAAAAGCAATAAAAAATTCTTGTCAAATAATTCTATTCTAAATTAAAATTAATGTTGCGTAGTTTCCCTAAAAAAAAAAAAGTTTTTATTTTCTCTTTTGTAAGTCATTTTTTTATATTATTTTAGTTTAATTTTAAAGTCTGAAAATGAAATACTAAGGCTATTATTCAATGGCGCTTATCGGTTAAATGCGCGGGGAAAGCTAAGGGTCCTCTAATTTAGCATTAGGCTTATAGGGAAAAACACGTTTCTTGCGATTTTTAAGAAAACTACATCACTGATTACGGAGAAATTTAAGAGAGAAATACTGGACATACTTTTACATGATTTAAGCCATAGAATTGTTTTTTAAACCGATAACCTCTATTAAAGTTACCAACAATTTTTTTAATTTTATTTTCAAATTTAGATTGAGACTTTCGAAAAAAAAAAAAAGTTAAAAAATATTACAAATAGTATTTTAAAGATACCTTGTAAAATATTCAATTTTGAATAGTTTAAGTATCATTTTGTAATTTTTTATATAATTCATATTTTGTTTACTAGTAAAAAAAATTAAAATACACAATTAATTTTTTTTTTTGCATATTATTAATATTTTAATATTATTTATATTTAGTAATATTTATAATTACTTTCATAAATTTTATTAATGTAATTTTAATAGATACGAAACAACGATCTAATGTTGATGATACTACAGATGGGTTTAAAAAATCTATTTATCATAAAGAAGATTTTTAAAGGAATTGAGTAGCATATACAATGAAGGTTCTTGGTGTAAATTAATTCTAACAAATTTTGTAGAGTTTTTAAAACACGTAAAAGTATGCCAAGTATATTATCTTTGTTTAAATTTCTACGATATCAGTGGAGTAGTTTTCTCAAAAATCGCATAAAACGTGTTTTTCCCCATAAGCCTAATGTTAAATTAGAGGACTCTTAGATTTCCCCGCTTCTCTCCGCGCGCTATACCGTTAACCTCAATTAAACTATGTATACGAATGAAATAATGTATAGATCCAACAGTAATAATATATGGTGGAAAACTCTTTAAATAATAATAATAAAAAAAAAAAAAAAAAAAAAAAAAAGAGTAGGTCACTGACTGATAACTCGCGAACTAGACGGCTGTGAATTATAATATTAACGTAAAATAAAGAAGAAATGTTGCTTAAAAGTTTAGCTACGTCAAACATGTAAAAACACGTACAAATATTTAATTTATTCCAATTTAAAGATTACATGCAAATGTGTAAATTCAAATTGTATCTGTAAATTACAGTCAAATCATAAACTTTTTTAAAATTAAAAATTTTACTAAAACTTTTTCGGGAACAATAAAACATTTCTTATCAGGTCTAAAGTTCTAAACGATGAAATAACAATGATAAACTATATATAAACGTCGTGAACAGGTATTGACGTCATAATCAGGTGTTCTTAACAAAGTAAAAATATCGAAGCCTTCTCAATATTTGTATGTAGTTTACAGAGAACAAACTTCTTGTTTCTTGATCAGGAACTAAATAGTATGCGTGCTTCAATAAAGTATTATATACCAATTGAAAAGAAATTATTTTTAAATAATATTGTATAAGTAATAAAAAAATACAATAAATTTTATTATTATTAAAAATTATAAATAAAAAGATTAAAACTCCAACAGTGGTATTGTTCAGTATTTACATGACAATAATGCTATGTTATTGTTCTATCATATAACATTGACCTACTTATTATATTGTTGTCCAGTATTTTGCCACGGGAAATATGTTGTGTTTTATTTTATCACTATTATACTACCACACAGTAATACAGTGGATTTTTAACATGAATTAAACAAAAAATGTTAGAAAAAATCATTAAACAAGATTAAAAAAACAAAAACAAAAAACATTAAAAAATACTGTCTCGATAAAAATAATATTTATTCATACAAAAAACTTCTCTTTTAAAAAACCTTTTTCATTTATTCTTATTTTATTTTTAACTAAATTATTAATTCACAATTTTAGTCTGAATTTTATTCCTACCAATATTTCTATTATATAATTTTAAAATAATAATAATTAGCAAAAATCATTAAACAAGTTAAAAAAATTATTTTTGCGTAGATTAAAAAATTGATATAATAAAAAACTTACATTCTGATGAATCCTTTATTATATAATTATTTTTACATTAATTTATTAAATTTACCAATTGAGAATGTTCGCAGGATTTTTTGGAATATTGATATTATTTTGCTCCTTACATTAATTAAATACGATAGCATAACAATGATGTAATATAAATAAATTTTGAAAGGTTTTTTTATCGCCTCTTGTAATAACTTAATCTTAATGTTAAAAAATATTTTAAAAGTTTGAAAAAAGAAAAGAATGAAAATTAAAAAAAAAAATTACAATGTTTTCAGAAAAAAAAATAGTTATCTTATATGACTTTTTCATAATATGATATTTGCAAAATATTTGGTAACATCGACTTTATAAAAATTTTATTCTAGCACAATTAAAGGCGTAGAACACCTTGAACAAAAACTTGCCTACTATTCTAACAAACCTAAAAATCAACGTCGATTTTCAGGTTTATTATAGAATTTACACTTTTTTTTTTTTTTTTTTTTGTCCAAGGTGCTCAAAACTTCTCTACGTGCTTATAGGGTGGTTGCATTTATATAAAAGTTGTCACCATTAGTGAGCATGGGCATATGGGAAAATGAACTATTTTGTCAGTTAAAATTACTTAGCAATATTTTTGAGAGCATTGGTCCTGTTAAAAGGTTGAATTTGGTTTTCAAGTATGTGAGAAAAAAACTCATTTTCCAAAGAAAATAGTTAAAAATGACATTTATTCTATCTTAAGCTATGGTATTTATTGCTTCAGTATGGCGTCGAAACGCATTCCTGTGCTTTCCCATTGTACAAACACAAACTCAATAAAAAGTTGCTGACTTTTACTTTTACAAATATTTTAACTAAATGTTAATTATATAATAAAAGCACGGTCAAAAATAATTAAATACAATAATTATTACAGCCCGATATTAACATCAAAATATACAAAACATACTGTATGTATAGTTCGGGTAAACTGTTTAGTAACTGCTGAAAAAAGCATAATATAATTTTAGTTTGTTTGTTTTATTTTAAAATAGTAACAATTACTACGTAACATAGTAATTATTACTAATTGTTTATTCAAGCATAAATTACCAAATTCCTCTTTTTTTTCTGTGAGCTTAATTTCAAATTAATTTAATGAAAAAAGATTAACTCTTTATAAGCTTTTTTTTTTTTTTTTTTTAACTCTTAGATTTTTAAAGTTAAGTAGGAATCATTTTGTACACCTTATTACATTTCAATAAACGTACTGCGTTACAACTTAGTGATGGACAAGTAAATTTTGTCACAATGCTAATGAATTTAATAAAGAAATCAAATGGTTTGTTTTAGCACTTCTAAATATCTGTAGAAGTCAAATGAATTTAAAATAAATGAGCTTTTTTTACTAACACTAAATTTTTATGCTGAAAATTCAATATATTATTTTAAATATTGAGACAAACTCTTTTGAAATGAATTAAATTAATTAAATTAAGTTCTTATTATATAAATATAATAGAATACATTAAAACTATTTTTAAGCTTACAATTAGTTCGCAGTTTCAGTGTTTGTCTGTCTGTCTCTGTCTCTGTCTGTCTCTCTGTCTCTCTGTCTCTCTGTCTCTCTGTCTCTCTCTGTCTGTCTGTCTGTCTCTCTCTCTCTCTCTCTCTCTCTCTCTCTCTCTCTCTCTCTCTCTCTCTCTCTCTCTCTCTCCTTACTTTATACTCCACAAATAATATGACAAATGACGAAGAAAAAAAAATACTTCTACCGTTTTTCCTTGATTTCTTTTTCTTTTTTTTTTTCCTAATTTTATTTTAATGTTAAATAAGTTTTCCTCTACAGAAACAAATAGAAAAGTTATCTGAATATCCATGTTAAAATAAAATTGCCAACAGCAAATTCTCTTCTATATAATATGTATAATATAATGAATGTTTGTCGATGAAAAGCAGAAAGTTTAATAATAAACTTATAGAAGAAGTGAAGTATACAGTATATTGAGTGAGTTGGAGAGAGAGAGAGAGAGAGAGAGAGAGACCTAATTGCAAGTCTTGCAACAGTATTCAACTTTTATTATGATGCAATGATATACAATGCATTTAAGAATATATTCTTAAATGCATTGTATGTCATTGCATCATATAGAAAACTAATTGAGTTATATATATATATATATATATATATATATATATATATATATATATATATATATATATATATATATATATATATATATATATATATATATATATATATATATATATATATATATATATATACATATATATATATAAACATAAAAGAAAAGGTAAAGTAATTCAATTTATTCATCATTTGATTCATTTTATTATACTGTGTGAAAATTTAATTTTGTAGCTCTGATTGTATTATTGTATAAAATTATGTTTGCCCTATTTATATATAATTAACCTTTTTATAGAAATATAAATATACTATCATATTCAAAACTCATGTCATGAAAATTATTTATATACAATTTTCTACTATATCAAAAACAGCAGTACAAAGGTTCTTCAATATTTACTTTTAGTTACAATTTAATTTAATTATGAGTAAAGTATATTTTGGAAAAAGACACGGTACGGTACTGCACAGTATACTAGAATATCACTTTTTTTTTTTTTTTTTTTTTTTTTTTTTTTTTTTTTTTTTTTTTACAGATTTGCGTGATACACTATAGGGTGTATCCGCATGACGTCATACTTAATTCACTTCAACGAATAATTAATAACTGTGCTCAGTATAGGACACATATATGGTTTAGGCTATTTTCTTTTGAAAGTTAGTCATTTTTTTGTTATTATTATTTTTCTCGCATACTTGAAAATCTTATTCAACCTGTTAGCAGCATTACTGCTCTCAAAAATATTGCTAAGTATTTTTATAACTGCAAAATGTGTCATTTTCTCATACTTGTAATATAGTACATTATTTAGTACTCATACATATAAATAATATTCTGCAAAAGCATTAAAGCAATTGCGTAAGATACTGTACTGTACTATTATAATAAAAAAGAAAAGTATCTTCCTCCTTTTTTTTTTTTTTTTTTTTTTTTTTTTTTTTTTTTTTTTTTAACGCTTTAAATATAAAAAGGTTAGAAAAGGATGTTTCAAAAATTATCAAATCTTTAAACAAACAGTGGAAATTAAAGGCTGCAAACCACTTTTAATTAAATATCTCAATTTACTGATAGAAAGGAGAACGTCAATGTCTATATGCTAAAATGTTCACAGAGTATTATGCACGATTTATTTTGATAAAGTCAGCAAAATGCATGAGTTAGTTTTGAGAAAAAATATATATGAAAAAGCATACATTTGACATTTGCTGCGTGGTTCATTTCTCACTTTATTAGTAAGAGAAAAATGGCACTTGCAGCACATGACGAATGTCTGTTTTTGTATCTGACGCTTTCATATACATAGAGTGCTTTAATAGAGATTACCACATGTAATGTTTGCTTGTTGCGCTTCAGCTGTTACTTAATCAACTGTAACTCATTGGTACCTTTACATGTCTGTATAATGTTCGTAATAAATACTCAAACAGAAAATATTATTGTGATGAAATTATAAAGAACACAAAAATGATCGGTTATAGTTTATATTTCATGTATGTTAAAAATATATGTACAAAACTCTGTTAATTCAATACGATTATATTAAAGAAAGGCATAGACCACATAAAACAATGCGTGCTTTTTAATTATTAAGCAGAAAATGGGATTTCCAAATTGGTAATAATTTATACCTGAATGCGTCAATGTGGCTCCACAAATCAGCGTAAAAATTCTGTATAGTATGCAATTTGAGTGACATCATCTTTCTGACGTCATTAACAAACGATATGAACATGTTGCGCGGGTTGCAAGTTAAAATTTTCTGATCACTGCTATGGCGCTACATTTTTTTTATTTTTTATTTTTTTTTTAATTTTTAACAAACTAATGTTATTTTATTTATGTAAGTCACCATTAAATGTTTTGTGATGTAAATACCAATGTTTTCTTCTGGTATATGCCTTTAAACAATTTTAAAGATCTACGTACTTCTGTGTATTTCATTTTTATGTATATTCTTTAATTAGGATATAAATATTACATGTCAAATTTAATATTGTGGTAACTATGGCTCTGTAAATTATTTGCTTATTTAAGTTTTATGTGCTTATGTGCATTAAACGTAAAAACCTAAATAAAATCACAATCTACTTCCAATTTATGAATGAATGAATGAATGAATGAATGAATGAATGAATGAATGAATGAATGAATGAATGAATGAATGAATGAATGAATGAATGAATGAATGAATGAATGAATGAATGAATGAATGAATGAATGAATGAATGAATGAATGAATGAATGAATGAATGAATGAATGAATGAATGAATGAATGAATGAATGAATGAATGAATGAATGAATGAATGAATGAATGAATGAATGAATGAATGAATGAATGAATGAATGAATGAATGAATGAATCGATAAATTATTAAATACTGTAAGTCAATAAATAAATCAATAAATAAATATTCAAAGTTATTCAAGATTTAAAAACAAATAACTATATATTGAAAAAGCGTGAATGATACCTAACAAATGTCTGGTCCACTCTTATTACAGCTATTAATATTACTAACCCAAATATGTTTTGAGAATTAAAAATCAAATGGAAAAATCAAAAGCATTGAAAATATAAATAACCATGGTAGTAAAATAATAATCATAATAAAAAAATATATAAAATATATACTTTTCCCTTTTCCATCATTCATGTGCATACATATTCATTAATACTGCTTCTATAATTTATCAAACATGAAAGCTATATTATACATTTTAAATTATGCATTATACTCAAAGTGTATATGACGTCAATAATATTTAGTACCATAACATATATATATATATATATATATATATATATATATATATATATATATATATATATATATATATATATATATATATATATATATATATATATATATATATATATATATATATATATATATATATATATATATATATATATATATATATATATATATATATATATACATAGATATAGTAACAAGTGAGTGGTGACATTTGATTATTATACCCTCCAGGATATATTATTACTAATGGAAACTTGTACAGCACTTGTAACTACTTTTGTATATAATACACTAAGTTTTGTATTTTATATTGTATATTATACAATATTATATAAAACTTCTTATGAACTGTATTTTGATTTAAACTTTGACTATGAATAATGTAGTACAAGTCTTTTAAAGTAATTTGCATTTTTTTTTTTTTTTTTTTTTTTTTTTTGCAATTTCTAGAAGTTTTTCTACTGCTTTAATCAAGTTGTACTAAAGATGAAAAAAGAAAAGTGCAGAGAAAGAGAGAGAGAGAAAGAGAGAGAGAGAGAGAGAGAGAGAGAGAGAGAGAGAGAGAGAGAGAGAGAGAGAGAGAGAGAGAGAGAGAGAGAGAGAGAGAGTCCATTGTTCGTTGTTCGCGTTCATTCAATTGATCGTATAGAAATGCGAGTGCAGGAAGGAAATTAATGACAATATAGTTTGCAAGGTATTTCATCAAATATCTAGGATATCAATGCAATTTAATCAATAAAATCAACAATGAAAAAAAAAAAAAAAAAAAGGAAAAAAAGGAAAAAAATACACATTGTTGATTTTATTTTATATTCTAAAAGATATAATTTACTTGAATCGATTGATGTTCTATTTTTATATTTTTGAGTTCATTAATTATTTATTTAATATTTTTTAAATTACAATATGATATCACTTGGTCAGTAAATTTTAAGTGCACGCTCATGCAAAAGTATCGACCATAAAGCCATGATTTTCACAGATTAATTAAAAGTACTCTCGCACTCAAAAAAATACAAAATCAATACATTAATAATTGTTTCAGGATGATTATCTATTTTAGAATAGGAAATAAAAAAGCTATTATTGGAAGATTTGTTTTTCTTAATTTTTACTAGTGGTTAATTAATGGTTAAGATAATGTAATATAATATTAAAAGGGTGGGGGAAATGTTTCTCTTTTATCTCTGTATCTTGCGTCCAGTTTTTTTTTTTTTTTTTTTTTTTTTTTTTTTTTTTTTTTTTATCAGAAATATAGAATATACATAGTTATTTATTACCATACTTGTTGACGTTGGCTTTCAAATGACTAAACAGAAACGGTATTATAGGTGGTCAACTTTACTATTTCAAAAGGTAAAAGCAAGAATATCAACTGAATTTTTTTCCCTTTTTACATGCATGACCGAATTTATACACGAAAATTTGTATCAATTTACTGTTTTGGAAAGTTTTTTTTTATTATTATTTATAAGAGTTTTTTTTATTATTATTTTTTACAGTCCGTAGAACAAAAGCTATTTTATGCAAAACAATAAAAAAATACCCAATTGGTATGAAAAGCATAAAAGTAGGTGTCATTACTCATTAGTCATTACTATATTTTTTTAAAGGTAAAATTTGAATCTAAGATTTCTCCCGAAAAAAAATAATAAAATAAAATAAATAAATAAATAAATAAAAAAAATAATAAATAAATAAATAAATAAATAAATAAATAAATGAATAATAAATAAATAAATAAATAAATAAATAAATAAATAAATAAATAAATAAATAAATAAATAAATAAATAAATAAATAAATAAATAAATAAATAAATAAATAAATAAATAAATACATTAAAGTTATATTCTGTCTTTTTCAATATGCAATACCTACACTGTAACTGAAGCTTTTTCTTACATTTCAAATACTTTCTTGCGAAATACACTCAGACATTATAAAAAATTTAGATTCTATACTTTTCTGTTTTAGATTTTGTAATACAAGCCTAATAAACCATAACCTTTTAGAAATTACCATTTTTACTTTTTAAAGTATCAATAAGATTATTGAAGTATCGATTGGAATTTAAATATTTATAAAAATGAATATTTTATAAGATAAAAACTTTTTTTTTCTTTTTTAAACATTGATTTTTAATTATTTTATAATCAAATATAAAACTATGAAAAAAAAAATACTTTCGACCTTTTTTTTTATACAGTATTTTATTTAACATAGGGTTAAATAAAACGTGTTTAGCATAAAGAAAAAAAAACATGGTAGGCGTTACGGAATAATAATAATGTGAAGTTGAGTTCATTCACACACGTCACTTTTTTTTCTCTCTTTCAAAAAAAAAAAAAAAAATTGTGTTCTTTTGTTCTTTAAATTTAATAAAATAATTATTATTGAACATACTGTTATTTTAACAGTTGTGTTCGTTTTCATGCCTCTATATGATTTTGCTCTGTTTGAATAGCTATAGCTATTCAAACATATATATTGATATATATATATATATATATATATATATATATATATATATATATATATATATATATATATATATATATATATATATATATATATATATATATATCAAATATATATATGACATGAGTTGATGAAGAGGGTGGCCGACTAGCGTTTGAATGTGTTTGACATAACTTAATTAAATAAAAAAAATTTTGATCCTGAACTACAGGGTGTATGCGCATGACGTCATATTTAATGCACTTAGACGCCATACTGGAGTATTTAAAGCAAACTATATTAACGGTCATCTCTACTACAAGCAAGATCACCTCATAAGCTCATAAGTAGAAATCTTAGCAACGGATAACAGATCAACAACTAAAAGGTTCCTTCCATAACAACACATGTAATTTTGAGGTTTTTAAAGTTTTTTTATAACAATGTAAAAAAATTCGTTGATTTTGTTTGCAGGAGAAGCCGTAAATTTCGTTTGCTGTAAATATAGTGAGTGATATAGTTCACCATAGGACAAACTTCACTTTTTGGCTATTTTCTTTGGAATATCGGTTAACATTTTGTTTTTTTTATTTTTCTCACATACTTAAATTCATAGAACACATAAAACAACATGTGCTTTTTAATGAATAAACATGAAATGGGATATTTAAAACTGTTGACATTTTTTACCAGAATGATTAATGTAGCCTTACGAGAGAGCGTGAAAATACTGTAAAGTATACAATTTCCGTGTCTATTCATGTTTATGACGTCAGAAACATGCAAAAATTAGTATGAAAATGTTGTGCGGGTTGCATAAATCAAAATTTCTGATCAGTGCAACGAAGCTACAGTTGGGTTTTAAGACAAACTAAAGTTATTTATGAAAGTCCCAACTATTATATATATATATATATATATATATATATATATATATATATATATATATATATATATATATATATTAAATATATATATATATATATATATATATATATATATATATATATATATATATATATATATATATATATATATAAATGCTTTTTTTTTCTCTCTTGTCTATTCCTTTAACATACTAATTCAACCTATTAACAACATCAATGCTCTCAAAAATATTGCTCAGTATTGGTTATAAACTTGCAAAATGAGTTATATTTCTATGTGGCCCATATTATCGAGTGGTCCAATATGGCATTGACTTTAACATGAATGCAAACACCCTATGCTGACAGTGAGACTAAAATCGACTCTGCTAACTTTTACGCCTTAATATTAAAAAACGAACACACATAAAATAAAAATAAAAGTTTTTAGGATATTTTTATATCATAAAAACTGAATGATTCATTTTAATTATTTCCGCAAGCAATTTTTTGTTTTATTATTATTATTAATTGAGTTTTAATATTCATTTATGATTACAATAAACCATTGAACCGTAAAATAAATTTTAAAAGTTAGAGATAAAAGAAATTTGTGATGTTATATTTTTATTTATATTACATTTTTTTTTATTACATATTATTAATTGGTTTACAATATAATATAAATAAACAAAACACGTCATTGTGTACACTTCTACATAATGATTCAATCACTTATTAAAAAAAAAGAATATATTATATTTATATTTTAATCTAAAATACATATATTTGCATATCGATTTTGTTGCGAACAATATATGTGTAACTCGTATTTTGTTAGGCGCATATATATATATATATATATATATATAATATATATATATTGTATACTGCAATGACATAAATGCAGGATAAATTACATAATTTATATTTTCTGTGTATTAGTTGTTCATTTTATTAAGTGAGATTAGTGTGAGATTATTTGTGTATTATTATTATTTTTGAACTATTACTCTTGATATATATATTATTACAAGCTTAATACTTTAACTTAATGATTTTTATATTTGTGGTACCTGTAATATATACAACAACAACAACGGTACTCTCCTATGGTAATTATTTACGTATCTCTATTCATTATTGTTATTATCATGTTTATTATCCACTCTATTATAAAATGTCAACCAATTTGCATATTATGCTGTCTTGAATGTATTGGTTCAGAGATAGGGCTTGTTGCCCTGACTGCACCTTTTGCCTATCTTATTTTGCAATAAAGATATTATTTATTATTTATTTATTTTATTTATCTAAGCAATATGTGTACCTCGTTTTTTGTCACGCGAAGCAAAATGTGTAAGTCGTTCCCGAACGTATAATGGAGATGGCGCTCGACTTACACACATATTCCTTAGCGTGACAAAAAAAAAATAGATACACATATTGCTTAGCGTGACAAAAAACGACTTACACATTTTGCTTCGCCTGACAAAATACGAGTTAGACAATCATATTGTTCTCAACACAATCGATTTGCTTTTTCACAATATATATTTTTAATTTAATAATTTATTGTTTTTAAAATATTAATAATTTTAATATTAGTAAGCTTGAAAGGATGTAAGTGAATTTAAACATACAATGCATAATAGGTCAAACTCCTGTCCAAATTAACATTGATAAGGTAAAATATACCAATTTAACAAACTTCCCCTGATTTTTAGTTTAAACTGTAAGTCTGTTAAGCAAAATCATGCTTTATTTCTGCTTCACGCAGAAGTTAAAAGTAGAATCTGTTAGTGTTATTAAGTTATTTGTGCATAATTTTTTTAAATATAGTTATATAAAAATATTTATTGTGTTACTTGTTTTGTACCATTTGTTAATAATTACGTGATAAGTGAATATTTAATAAAAATTAGGTTTTATTATTGTATTATATAATATAAAAAAGTGCAAAAAAATTATTTAATTTAATTATTTATTAATTATTTATAAATAATTATATTATAACAACTATAACTAACAATAACCAAGATAACATTAAGGATGTATTTTAAAAAGATTAGTATCTTTACTGTTTGTAAGTTTAATTTTTTTATTAAAAAATAAAAATCAATCATAAGGACACTACCACCTACCATATTGCAAACCAGCTAAATCCAAATTTAATCTCAGTTTTCATGTTTTAATGCATCAGTTTTATACTTTATAAACAATTATAAAATATTTTTTTACGATATAAAATACTTTAACTAGAATGTGCACATAATTCGGAATTATTACTTATTAAAGGAATAAAAAAATCACGATAAAACACATTTTTAAAAGTAAGACTAAAATTAACATGCTATTTATTTTTATAATAAAGGTTTATATAATAGATATTTTTTTTTTTTTACTGTATAAAGTTTTTTTTTATTATTATAAATTTATTTATTAAAATTTATTTTATTTCAAAATATTATGTTGGGTATTACTATGCATATGTAAATCATTATTAATTACATTATATTAATAAAAATACTTATGTAGATACGTGTTTTAAAAAACGTAGATGTGTGAAAACTCTGTTTCACGCTAAACGTAGTAACGTGAAAAAGAAAATATCCTATAGGCTGGTTTCATTCATGTTAAAGTCGACGTCACTCACTGAATAACATTGGCCGGTATAGGAAAGTGGCACATTTTGCCAGTTTAAAAATACTTCGCGATTTTTTTGAGAGCATTGATGCTGTTAACAGGTTGAATTAGTACCTCAAGTATGCAAGAAAAATAATAATAACCCAAAAAAAAAAGCTAATTTCCAAAGAAAATAGCCAAAAACTACCTTTGCCCTATACTGAGCAATGTTATTCATTACTCAAGATGAGCATCGAAAAGCACTCAGAATGATGTCATGCGCACACACTCTATAAATGTAGAACCGCGAATATGACTTGCCGCGCTAAATGATTCAATAATGATTCAATCACTTATTAAAAAAAAAGTATATATTATATTTATATTTTAATCTAAAATACCTATATTTCATACTGAGCTGGTACCCAGCCATACCGAGCTGGTATGGCCGAGTGGTGAAGGCAGCTGACTCGCAACTCTGTACTCCTCACCGAGTATAGTTTCGAGCCACTGCTAGGTGCGTACGTGAAGTGTGAGAGCACAACACGTACGCACGATGCATGTTTACATGCATTCCATGACGACGCACAGTATTCGGGAGGTGCATGATTGATGTGATTGCACCGACCAGCCTGCCTAGATGTTTCCACGGTTTCTCTAGGCTGTCATGGCGAATGCCGGGCTGTGTACTTAGGCCGTGGCCAGCCCGTGTGTGCTTTTCCATTAATTGGAAAGTCCTTACCTGTCGATAAGACAATGTCTTGACTGGGACTGGGATTGGTGTATAGCACGATAACACAATATGGCAAGCAAGAAAAAAAAAAAAAAAAATGTAGATACGCGTTTTTAGGTTTACCGCGATAAACATAGTTGTGTGAAAGTAAGCTAACCCGCCAAAGGTAGATCCGTGGTATAGCCGCAACAGCATCGATTTGTATACTGCATTGACATAAATGCAGGATAAATTACATAATTTATATTTTCTGTGTATTAGTTGTTCATTTTATTACATAATAATTTTATTTTATGTCTATTTTTTTTATATCCAATAATAATTATAAATTTTGCATCAAAGTCGGCGCGAAACACTTAATTAAAAATTCTTTATATTATCTTAAAAATTCCTTGCATTATAATATATGTTTTCCAAGACCAACACTTCAAAAAAAAAGTGAGAAAATTTTAAATTAATTAAATGCAATTTTATACATGGTTTTTTTAACTTTCAAATGTTCTTTGAGCTTTTTTAAATAAAACCCGTATTTACTTTTAAAATAAAATTTGTACATAGCACACATGAAATAAAAAATTTAATTAGATTTCATAAGTGTGGTGTTTGTAGTCATGTTAAAAACATAATAAGTAAAAATTTGTGAAGCATAATATATCATCTTTCTTTACTTGATGTTGGCACAAAAGAAAAAAATGCAAGTAGTAGGAGAGTCGTTATAATTATACATTTTTTATATATATATATTATATATATATATATATATATATATATATATATATATATATATATATATATATATATATATATATATATATATATATATATATATATATATATATAAAATTAAAAGAGAGAGAGATAGAGAGACAAAGAGATAAAAAACGGACCATGACTCGTTTATTTTTATGTTATATCTCAATAATTCAAAAGATAACGTTCTTTCTATAAAATTTAAACCTCTATAATCTTTTCTCTTGCAATATTTAAATGCAATATAGATACTCTACATTTATTTGCCTTATAGGGGCAATGCATTCATGTTAAAGTCGACGCCATGTTGGATAACTCATTAACATGGCTGGTATATGAAAATAACTCATTTTGCCAGTGTAAAAACACTAAGCAATATTTTGGAGATCATTGATGCTGTAAATATATTAAATTAGTATCTCAAGTATTTGATAAAAATAACAATAACATAAAATTAATCGATTTTCCAAAGAAAATTGGCTTAAATGAAGTTTGTTCTATGCTCAGCAATGTTATTCAGTACTCCAGTATGGCCTTCTAGCGCATTAAATATGATGTCATGCGGATTCACCCTATTGTGGAATTACAAGAAAATTTCAACAATAAGTAAAAAATATATATATAAATTGCATATTCAATAAGAGGACTTAGTCCTGAATCGATTGATTCGTGAACTTTTAATTGCTAAGTTTAAAGTTTTCATTGATGCTTTGAAAATTGAAAACTACCGTCACAGTTACATGACGGAAAAAGTTACCAACGTGTGACGTCATTTCGTTATTTTTAAAAATTTATGAAAAATGCTCAATGAACTCTAAAGTTAAAAATTTTCAGATCTATCAATTGAGAAATTTTTCCTTTTTTTTAGAATATGGAACAAAATGTTCCTCTTATTATTATTATTAATTAATTTTTTAATGAACAAGTATTATTCTTTAACATACATTCTTTTTAAAAAAATTTCGCTATATTTAAAATTTTGAAAACTTGACTTAATAAAATCGATAGTAAAACTATCGTATAGATTTTTGTAACTTTAAAGTCATTGCTTAAAGTGGTACTGTTGTTCAAAAATCATTTTTGACCCCTGCCATTTAAACATTACAAATTCTATTTATTGCAATGTACAAAAAAAAAAAAAAAAAAAAAAAACTACAACCTAACTGCAATACATAATAATCATATATATATATATATATATATATATATATATATATATATATATATATATATATATATATATATATTATAATGTATGTTATGCAATATGCGACACGATGCATTCATGTTTAAATACACGCTCTAATAAGAATATAGCAAAATATATACACAACTATGTAGTAAAATAATAATAATAAAAATAAAATTAAAGGAAAAAAAACTTGTTATTGACAAGCATTTTATAAAAAAGTTACATTGGAAAATCATTTTCTAGATATAGCATATTTTTATTCAGTAAGATCAAAAATAACATATTATACTGTACATATAGAAAAGTAAAATGCATTTCTCAAGCTTGAAAGAAGTTTGATTTGAGTTGCATTTCCTTGACATTGTTATACTAACAATGTATCATTGTTAGGCAAGAATGGAAGCATGATATATCTACACCCTAGCCAAAATAAGATCAGAGATTTTTAAAACCGGATGCAACCCTTTCTCTCAAGCAATTTTGACCAGATACACACCAAAATTTTACAGGTCATCGATGTAATATTGAAGCTAATACGTGTTAAATGTTATTACGATAGCTTGATTGGAAGAAGAGAAAAAGTGGATGCTTCCGTTAAAATAATATCTCATTTTGTTTTAGTAATGATTTATTTATTACTTTCCTAATAACCCACCCCATATCAATGCTAAAATATGTTTTTAGCACTGAACTGTTTATTTATTTATTTTTTTAAAATTATTTTTGAGAAAACTCCTGGAATGAAGCAATACTTTCATACTAGAATACTTTTAAAGACATATAATGCAATTTAATTCAAAAACGTCTTTATTAAGGCGAAGGGTAAGGCAAGATTGCCTTATTTATCCCTAACCTTTAAAATAATGATATACAAATTTTTTACATACATATAGGTGAAAAATACATGAAAAATATTTAAACTTCAAGTTGTCCAGTCCATGATTGTTCTTTTATAATTTTTTTTGTATATTTTTAAATTATGCTGCACTTATGAGTTATGATTGAACACCACAGATTCACATTAAATATGGTTATGGCACTTCAGGTTTTCACTTTTTATAATATAGAAATAATTTAAAATATATTGTGAAATTATAAATTAGAACACATTGTTAAAAAAAAAAAAAAAAAAAGTTAATGATAGGTAATATCGTAACATACATGAAGTTTAACGTTGATTTGGCCAGAGACGTTAATTTCTAATTTATTTTCAGTTCACGAAATTGCAGCTGACGTCACAGCTCGTTGAACAGGAGAGTTGTAACGTCATGAAACCACTTCCACCGTTTCGTATATGGAAAATATTTTAGGAATCAATAATCAATAACCCCGGCCAAATCAATGTTGATTTTCAGGTAGGTTAGGATATACCATGTTTTTGTTGAACATTTTCTATAGTTTTAAGTGATATAAGCTGAAATAAAAGTTTAAGAATTTGGCATTGCGGTTCTAATCCCCACCAACAATGCTTATACATACAGAGATTTAAGCTTATGTATTGTCTTACAGGGTGGTTGCATTCAAATAAAAGCCGATGCCATTTGTGAGCACTAAATAACATGGACCGCTTAGGAAAATTACTCCTTTTTGCCAGTTTAAAATTCACAGCAATATTTTTAAAATCATTGATGCTAACAGGTTGAATTAGGTTTTCAATTACATACAAGGAAATTTTTTATAAAAAAACAACTGACTTTCCAAAGAAAATAGCCACAATTTTTTTTCCTATGATAAGCAATGTTATTGATTGCTCTAGTATGACGTCGAAGCGCATGCAGTATAACGTCATGTGCACCCTATATAAATAAAAAATACTATCTTAAAGAAATAGACCAGTGAAAAACATAAGCATTTATATCACAAAACACTTGATGAGACTTACATAAATAACTTTAGTTTGTCTAAAAAAACAACTGTAGCTCCGTAGCAGTGATCAGAAATTTCGATTTATGCAACCCGCACAACATTTTCATACCAATTTTTGTATGTTTCTGACGTCATAAACATGAATACTCACGCAAATTTCATACTTTAAAGTTTTTTTCACGCTCTCTCGTGGGGCTACATTAACATTTAGGTAAAAATTGTCATCAGTTTTGAAGATCCCATTTCGTGTTTATTCATTAAAAAGCACATGGGGTTTTAAGTGGTCTATGGCTTTAAGGTAATAATGTAAAAATTATTATCACAGAATACAATGTTAAAATTTATGCAGAGGTCTTAAGTATAATTTCTAATATTATAGATAATAATATGCATAACAAATATAAATATCTATTTTCATCTGATCTATATATTTTCTTATAAAACTATAATATAAAATGTTATATACACTGTAAGAAAACAAATATGTTTTGCTTTCTACGCACAAAATCTTACAGAGTATCTAAATATAAAAGATAAAAGTGCGTTCCATAACTTAGCACACGTAGAACAAGTCCATAGATCCAGTATGGAATACAAAGCGCATTCAGTATGACGTCATGCAAATACACACTAAAAAAAAGCGTCGAAAAGCTTGTACACAGTTTTGCAATGCTTTAAGTATTATAGAATCAACGGTTATGACTTATGTCGTCACTAAACATTGATAATTTAACGATAAAAGCGTAAAATACGTCACAAGCGTTAGAAGCACAATGGAATAAACGTTAAACTTGGCCGTTACAAACCTAAGATTTTTCTATTTAATCCCAACGCTTGTGACGTCACTAACGCTTTTATTGTTGAAATATCAACGTTTAGTGACGTCATAACCGTTGATTTCACAATACAAAACATTGCAAAACTGTGTACAAGCTTTTCAATGCTTATTTTTTAATGTGTATTAAATGATAAAAAATATGTATATATATGTAAGTTTTCCATGTCTAGTCTGTAGTAGTTTGTTTTGTTGGTATAGTTTTCTCCAATATAATAATGGTTCAATAATGATATAAATAAGTGAATTATATATAAATACATGTCAATTGCATAAGTCATCATAACCGTACAACATAATAACCTGGAGAACTGTATGACGTCATATCTTTAGTATAATATTAAAGTAGAGATACTGTAGTATAATATATACGATGTGATTTAAAATTGATTTCTTGAGATGGTTGCATTCATTGATTTTAGCTTACGTTTTGACACTATATATGTCAGTAGAAAGTTACATTAAAGGCGTAGAACACCTTGAACAAAAAAACAAAAACATTTCTAATATCCTAACGCACATACCTATAAATATCAACGTTGAATTGGCTGGAGTCATTGATTTCTAATTTATTTTACATTCTTAAAATTGCAGTTGCGGGTTTATGACGTCACAGCTAGCTTGTTCCCGCGCGCGTAGAATAGTGAGCTGTGACGTCATAAACCCGCAACTCCCATTTAGGGATTAGAAAATAAATTACAAATCAATGACTCCGCCCAAAACAAGGTTGATATTTAGGTGTTTTAGTTTTAGTATGTTAGACATTTTTTTTTTCAATATGTTCTACGCCTTTTAAGTATGATACAAATAATAAAATTATACGTTCCAATGATATATTGTGCTTCATTTTTTCATTAAATTCGCTAATGTTTAAGGTTTTTTTAGAGTACAGATTGTAGCATTAAATTAGTAACTTTTTGAAAATTAAAAAAATATTATATTACAAATCTTTTTTTTTTTTTTTTTAAATTTACTCGAATTCAATTGTATTCAATAGTGATTGATATGCTGGATTTAAATACTTTACTAATAATTATTGTGATAATAAATTTCCTTTTTCCAACTATTTCTGGAGCAAATTGATCACTCCACAAATTCATGGTGTTGCATAATTGAGTTATTCACACATTACATTCAGGAGTAGTTAAATTTAATATATAATTATTTTTACAAATAACATACTTTTAAAACAGTAAAGAAATTATAATTAAAATAATATTTTTTTATCATAAAATTATGAGCACGTAAAATTACATTAACATTTTATATAATATTTTTTTGAAAATAATTTCAAAAATAAAAATAAAATTTTTTTAACATTTTATCTTCTAAATTTTTACAAAATACAAAATATATTAGATATTTTTTTATTGTTAAAGTTTGGTTTATCTATTTGGTGTTTTGAGGGATGAACTTTTTTTAGAAGCTTATATATTTATAGGATTATTATAAGAATTCTCTGTCACTCTCTCCCTCAGAACTGACCTTAATCCTTTATAATGCGATTCAATATTTTTATCAATGCAACTCATCTTAACCAATGGGAAAAATATTTTTCTAATATCAAGAGTATTCATTTTATTAATACGAAGTTAAGTATACCACTATAGAATATTCTTTATTTATCAAATGCTTGTAACCGAGTTTTTTTTTTTTTTTTTTTTTTTTTTTTTTTTTTTTTTACAAATTGTTGGGTTACAGTTTAAGTTTTTTTACATCAAAAACAAATTTATATGACTTTCAGCTTTATTTAAAGAAGATGTAAGGTTTAAAATTGCATTATATATATACAGTATAAATATAAAATAATTATACTTAAATGCATAGACAACATAAAAACATTAGCATTTATATCACAAAACACTTGATGGGACTTACATAAATAACGTTAATTGGTCTCAAAACCCAACTGTAACGCCGTAGCAGTGATCAGAAAAATTTAGATTTATGCAGCCCGCACAAAATTTTCATACTAGTTTTTACCTGTTTCTGACGTCATAAACAGAAATATTCACGCAAATTGCATGCTTAATAATTTTTTTTCACGCTCTTTAGTGGGGCCACATTTACATTCTGGTAGAAAGTATCATCTATTTTGTAGATCCCATTTTGTGTTTAGTCATTAAAAAGAACATGTTGTTTCATCTACACCTTTAAAATCTATAAACCAATGGAAAAGTCTTATATGCTTTAAAATATATTAAATAAGATTTTTTTTTTTCCAGTTCTAAAAACAATTCTACACAAATCAAATAATTTTATTATTATTTTCAACTCTTCATGTTTATTTCTTCATAAGAATTGCACATTGAAATATTAGTAAAAAAAAATAGCAAAGAATGTATTTACGAGTTGTAATAATAATAATATGTATTATTATATAATATTTCATTAAATATGCTTTGAAGTTGTGAAAAGAAAAGAAAAAATAAATAAAAAAGCAAGAAAAACTTTTAGAACAAAAATTAACAATAAAAAACTACAATGCAAAATATATATATATATATATATATATATATATATATATATATATATATATATATATATATATATATATATATATATATATATATATATATATATATATATATATATATATATATATATATATATATATGTAAGTTCTAAATAAATTTAACAATACAATTGTAATATTTTATTACATTTTTCTTTATGTTTAAATTGTTTTGTTTAAAAAAAAATCACAATTCTAAGAAATTCTTTACAAATTATGGATAAAAGTAAAAAGGGCACCAAGATATTTATGATTAATTTTACTGATGTAAAAATTGAAATAACTTTTTTTCATCATGAATATATATGCATGATTGAAAGGGGGAGAAAGTAAGATTATTAGTTGTGTGTGTGAGAGAGAAAGAGAGAGAGAGAGAGAGAAGGATTAAAGACCTGTTATCTCCAGATTTCTTTTTAAAAGATTGATTTATTGATTTTCACAATTTTAAAGAGCATTCATACAGACTTGATTTTTTATAAAATTAACAATTATTTAGTTCCCTTTTTAAAAAATTCAAAGAACTGGAAAATAATGAATTATTTTAAAATTAAGTTCAAAGAGAAAGAGAGGGAGAATTCCAAAAAGTACATTTACAATATAATTTTTATCATAATATAAAGGAAGACAAATTGGGATTTTGATTAAATATTTTAAAATATAAAAGCACGTTTTGTTATTTATTATATGGATTGGATTTAAAAAAATCAGTTTTAATTATAATTTTGAAAAAAGCTACTTTGCATATCTTATTGGCATATTATGATAGACTATCATATTAAGTGTTAGCCTACTGTTTTAATTTTTTTTGTCGTGATTGTAAAATAATAGTAATAATAATTATAAAAAAAATATAATTGCTGCATCGTTTAATTTTTGTTGCAGTATTAAATATTATTGGTAAAAAATAAAAAATATTAATAATATTTTTGTCATTTTCTCTCTCCTTTTTTTTTTTTTTTTTTTTTTTTTTTTTTTTTTTTGTAATTCAATCATGAAGTCATGTATTGTAAGAGTCAACAAGTAATAGCAGTACTTGTAATATTATTTTGTAAATATTAGAAAATTATTATTTTATGTAATTAAATTTTATGAGCATTTTTATAAAAAAAATGGAATATTACAAAGCTACAATTTCTCAAGAAAACTTCGTGATTTTACCATTATAATTTTGATATTAATTAATAAATTATATAATAACATTTAATTTATTTTATTAAATAAGAACGTGAATTACCATTGAAATCTTGATTATTAATAATGGACTTAAAAAGTCACTTTTAAATATTGAGAGTGATATTATCTATTTTATTAATCATAATTCTTCTCTCTCTCTCTCTCTCTCTCTCTCTCTCTCTCTCTCTCTCTCTCTCTCTCTCTCTCTCTCTCTCTCTCTCTCTCTCTCTTTCTCTTTCTCTTTCTCTTTCTCTCTCTCTCTTCTTCCCTCCCTCTCTCCCTCCTGCATGGTTAAATGAGTAAACAGGTTAAATTTGTCCACATGTCTCTCACTTCTCACTACTTTTTTTTTTTTTTTTTTTTTTTACGTGTATAAAATTGCAGAAATGTCATATCCTATACCATGGTGTTTCTATATAACACAATGCATTTTGCTTTTAAATTGAATTAACTTCTGTGCCGGTACATGAATTTATTACTCCGTGAAATAAAAAGTAACAGCAAAAACATGGTTTATATAGTATACTGTACTTTAACGAATATTTTTGAATTGTTACTTTTTTTTTATAGTTTAAAGCTTACGTTTTCAAAATGAAGAAAATATGATTGAAAAAATAAGAAAGCTAATTAAGTATAAAAGAAACTTAAAAGTGTAGAACACCTTGAACAAAAATAAAAACTTGCCAAATATCCTAACATACCTAAATATCAACGTTGATTTGGCCGGAGTCATTGATTTCTAATTTATTTTCCATTCATAAAATGATAGTTGCAGATTTATGACGTCACAGCTGTGACGTCATAAACCGGTATCTGTCATTTAGTAAATGGAAAATATTTTTCATTTACTTTGGGATTTTTTTTTTACTATAATAATAATAATAATAAAGATTTTAATGAGCAAATTATTACAATATAATAAACATTGCACATAGTCAAAGGAGGTTGCTCAACAGGAGATCAAAAAAGGCAACTCCCATACAAAAGTTGATCTCCAAATATTATTATTTTCCTATGCTGGCCAATGTATTGAGTTATCCAACATTGCATCGACTTTAACATGAATGCATACACCCTATAGTGTGTATAATATAACTGTTATTTTATATTATAATATATATGACGTCATGTGCAGTGCATACACCCTATATTAATATTTTTATATTCTTGTTTGAAAATGTTATATATAATAATGTAATGTAACTGAATATTGTAATGAATGATTATTAACAAGAAGTGTGAAAGGTAGCTAATATATCACAGTAATAACCTTGACACATATTATTATTGTGTTATTGTTATAATATGTAACAGACACAATAATAGAGTTATGTTATAGCATTGATATTATTTATTTGTAATTTCATCTGTCATAATAGTAGCTTTAAATTGTAACATCAATTAATATAACTTTAGTTTAGTTTTTTTTTTTTTTTTTGTGTGCTTTTAATTGTGTCATCGAGGTAAGAGAACAGTTAAAGTTAAAATATATAAGACAAATAATAATAATAATAAACATCCCCCCCCCCCCTCTTACAATGTTAAGCTATATAATATACATACTGTTATTTTCATTTTTTTTTCAATGCAATTTAAAAGTAGAACTAAATTGTATCTAAAATGAGACTTTGGAACACTAATGCATTGAAAAGGATATTTACATTAAAAACCGAGTTTTTTGTTTTGGGGTGAAAAATATAGGGGTTGCTAATTACATAGGAATGGAAAAAATGTTGCACGTTTTTCTTATCGGTGGGTGGTGGTTTCATCCAAATAGCCCAAAAATTCACGGAGATATTCAATTTTAGTTTCTTTCAGTACTTTTGGGACACTCTGTAGATACAAAAACTGAAATATATCTGTTATATGTTTCAAGGCGGGAAATCAGCTACTGCGGGATTTGACTAAAAAGTTTTAAAGACAGAAAAATCTGGAATTTTGTACAATGATACATTAGGATTAGGTATCTTCAAAAATGTAAAAATTTTGGGGAGTCACCATGCTAGATTTTTAATTATGATTGTTTGAAGTTTTAGTCCCATAAGAGCCCATGTTAATTTCAATAATTAATTTCTCTCTTATCTGATGGTCACGGGTTCTGAAAATTTTATCATATAGGTAGCTGTTACTATTAACTTTCAAATGGCATCATAAAATTTGGAAGTTTTCTTTTTAGATTCTAAGATGCAAGCCATCTGAATACAACCCTTAAGTGGATATATTTTGTATTCCACCAAATACAATTTATTTCTATCTAGATACTTATTTTTAATTATATTTTGATTTCAAAATATTAATTCAGAAAAAAGATTAGGTAATATTTCTAAATTTACAAAATGAGTAATTTTCCTATGCTTCCCATGTTAATGAATGATCCAACATGACTTTAACATGAATGCATACAGCTATATATAATATAAGTGTATCAATATTTTCTTAAGAACAAAATGATTACTAAAAATAGGCAAGTATAATTTATAGTTATATATATTTAATATTTGCATTCGTTGGCTAAAATTTTGTAAGTGTCAATATATTGTTTGTTATTTTAAGGCATAATGTTATATGATAGCTTACATATTTTGGGGACAAGGGGTACAAAATTTGTTGAATAAGCCTATTATCATGTCCCCCCATAACCTCTCTCTCTCTCTCTTCTCTTTCGCTCACTCACACACTCTCTCTCTCTCTCTCTCTCTCTCTCTCTCTCTCTCTCTCTCTCTCTCTCTCTCTCTCTCTCTCTCTCTCTCTCTCTCATCCCTGAACAATTCATAAAATTGCACATAAACAATACCTTCATTTCACTTTAAATTACAATCAATAAATCCTTCCACAACCCCTTCTGTCTCTCTCACTTATTTTAATAAAAGATTAATTAATATTTAAAACATACAAGAGGATTTTAATTAATTGTTATACACATAAAAAAAGTAAGCTATACCCTTATATAGATAATAATATATTGTTGTAACAAACAATGGAGAAAAATTTTAATTGTTTTTTTCTTTCTACTAGCTAAAGAGTTATTTCACACTTCCATGGTTTTCAATATAAAGAAGTGTTTATGGTTCTATATTGTTTGAGATTAAATAAGAATCGTATTATTATTATTATTATATTGCATAGTGTGTGGCTATGAGAGATAAAAGTAAAGCTATTATTGCTTATTTCATTGAAACTTCATATCTCTGTGGAGAGCTTTTTTTTATTCTATTTTCTTTGCTGTCATTTTATGAATTACACTGTTAAAAAAATTTATATTGCACTTAAAGAAGAAATTAATGATTAGCCTAAGAAGAGAAGGAATTATTTTTAGACTTGATAACTTTTTTTTTTTTTTTTTTTTTAATTTCAGCATAAGTAAGTATTGTCTTCATTAGCATGCACGTAAAAAAGTAACTTAATAGTCACTATACACACCATTACCACAATAAGAAGAGAGGTTATTACAACCGAATGGTTGTAATAATCCTTTTCTCGGATTCTAATCAAGTTATAGAATTAAACCTTAGCCATAGACCACATAAAACAACATGTGATTTTTAATGAATAAACACGATATCGATCTTTTCGCGTCAAGATGAAGCTACTACACTTTACAAATTTCCGAAGAATTAACGATCTACACTTTACAAATTCGCGGCTACCTGAAGCATCTGCTATATAAAACAGGTAGGAAAAGCTCCAGGTAGCCGCAAATTTGTGAAGTGTAGATCGTTCATTCTTAGGAAATTTGTAAAGTGTAGTAGCTTCATCTTGACGCGAGAACATCGATATGGGATCTTCAAAACTCTTGACAATTTTTACCAGAATGTTAATATAGCCCCACGAGAAAGCGTGAAAATACTGTAAAGTATGCAATTTGCGTGACTATTCATGTTTATGACGTCAGAAACATGCAAAAATTAGTATGAAAATGTTGAGCGGGTTGCATAAATTGAAATTTTCTGATCACTGCTACGGAGCTAATGTTGGATTTTGAGATAAACTAAAGTTTTTCATGTAAGTCCCATCAAGTGTTTTGTGATATAAATGTTTATATGTTTTTCTCTGGTCTATTCCTTTAATATTACATTGATCACCTGTAAAATTTTGTGTTTATCTTTGAAAAATGGTTTCAGAAAAAGATGTGCATCTGGTTTTTAAATCTCTGTTCATATTTTGGCCATAGTGTAGACTTTTTTGTAATAAATTTGTTTTAAATATACTGTATAGACCCGTTGCACATCCTTGTACTTTGTTGTCATGTTTGTGATGCCTAATGCATTGTCCAGCATAGGGGAAACATAATTTTTTACTCATTTGTCGCAAAAATAAAAGTTTATTTCTCAAATTCTTCTAGCTTCGTAAATTGCATTAAAAAAATAGAAAAAAACTGAAATAAACACTCTAATTTTCTTTCTTTCTTTCTTTCTTTTCTTTTTTTTTTTTTTTTTTTTTTTTTAATACCAATTTATATTTTACTGTAAAAAAAAATAATAATAAGGCATCAATTTAAAAAGGTGGATTTATTAAAAAATAAATAATAATAATAATAAAAATATATAGCTTAAATAAATACAAAGTTAAATAAATTTTCTGGTCAAGTAAATTAAAAAATTCAACGACAAATAGCAATAGTTTGTATAATATCTGGGGAACAGACAGGTGGTTGTTTATATCATTATTTTACTCTCTCTCTCTCTCTCTCTCTCTCTCTCTCTCTCTCTCTCTCTCTAACCCATTTCACTATCTTATTACTCCATTTCTATGTCATTCTCCTTCCCAATCTCTTTTTCAATGATTTCACTTTCCTTACTTACCATTTTCCTTTTGCCTATTCATTTCACTCTTATTTCTCTCTCTCTCTCTCTCTCTCTCTTACTCTCTCTCTTACTCTCTCTTACTCTCTTCTTACCATTTTACAATTACTTCCCCATTCCATTCTTATCTCTCTCTCTCTCTCTCTCTCTCTCTCTCTCTCTCTCTCTCTCTCTCTCTCTCTCTCTCTCTCTCTCTCTCTCTCTCTCTCTCTCTCTCTCTCTCTCTCTCTCTCTCTCTCTCACGTCTCTACGATTTTGCTCTTGGTTTTCCATTTCACTCTAATATTTGTCTCTTCTTTCCAGTGCAACTTCATCCTCTCTCTCTCTCTCTCTCTCTCTCTCTCTCTCTCTCTCTCTCTCTCTCTCTCTCTCTCTCTCTCCATTCTCAAGGACAGTTACAAAGAGGGGGTGATTTGTTCAAATTAGTATTAAAGTGCCCTTACTTTTCTCTAAAGCTATTATTATTATTGATGTAGAAAATCTTGCTAACAATTTATCAAGAAACCACTACACACCTACTTAAATTTCTAAGCTCTTTATATTATACGTTCTTAGCTATTATTTTCAATTTTAAATCATTTTCAACGTAATACATTGTGTTCTATAGCTGGAAACTTTTATCTTTGTTTATGACACACTTGAATACTCGTTTATAAATAAATGATATAAGATATAAGTAGTGATATAACAATTTCATTATTTTATGTACTTTTTTTTTATATCAAATTTTATTTTTAAAAACAAAATAATAAACCTTTGTAACTAACGCAAATATATGAAAACACAACAAATTAAAATGACTTTTTTAAATTAAGATTTAATCAAAATTTGAAAGTATTTGCCCACGTTATAAAAATTTCAATCATTAATCCCTATTTTTGATATATATATTTTTTTTTATATATATGATATTTATTAAAGGTTGTAAATAGAAAACTATAGTAACTTTAAAATTAAAAAGTTAATCTCCTGTTTTATACTTTTTAAAAGTTATAATCGATAGGTCTATATTTTTTGTATGAATCGCGTCCAGCAAATAAGAAATTTGGAGCTTAATGCGAATGAAATTACAAGAATTTGTGATTCAAAAAAACTTTGTAAGTTTTTTGCTACTTTTTTCTAATCTTTTCTTCTCTCTCTCTCTCTCTCTCTCTCTTTCTCTCTCGCTCGCTCGCTCTTTACCATTTTTACCGTAGTATACGTATTTTTCAAATGTTAACCTAGAATGTATGCATTCATGTTAAAATCAACGCCATGTTGGATCACTCAATAACATGGGCCACATAGCAAAGTGACTCATTTTGCTAGTTTTCAAACACTATGTAATATTTATCAGAGAATTGATACAGTTAATAGGTTAAATTAGTATCTCAAGTATGTGAGATAAATAATAATAACAAAAACTTAACGGTGTTCTCAAAGTAAATAGCCAAAAACAAAGTTTGTCCTATGCTCAGCAATGTTATTTATTACTCCAGCATGGCGTACAAGCACATTAAATATGACATCATGCGCATAAAGCCTATATTCCAGAAGAATTGATTGTTATGATAACATTAACTCTCCAGTACTACTTTCTTTATTAAAGGCATAGAACACCTTCAACGAAAAACATGTCTAGTATCCTAACATACCTAAATATCAACGTTGATTTGACCGAAGTCATTGCTTTCTAATTTATTTTACATTCATGAAATAGCTGATGCATGTTTATGACGTCACAGCTCACCTGTTTCCGTGCGCGTGGACTAGTAAGCTATGACGTCATAAACATGCATCTGACATTTTGTAAATGTAAAATAAATTAGAAATCAATGACTCCGGTCAAATTAACGTTGATAATAAGGTATGTTAGGATACAAGACATGTTTTTTATTCAAGGTGTTATATGCCTTTAAGTAACTTCACAACATTACTTATATATATTTATTTATTAAACACCAAGGTGTACTTATAATAATAATAATAATAAATGGTTTTTATTGAGAGGCCACAAAAGGTATACACCCACTTACATGGTCCTCTGACACATATTAAACATAATTCTTATGTCAGAGTTTTATAACATAATGAAGAGAGGAAAAAAAATAGGCATACAATACACATTAAAATAGAACAGTTTAAATTTATCGCATTTTAATCACATATTTATGATATAATGGTTATAAAACTCGCTATAATTTAACTTTGGTTTTTATTTTATTTAATCATATTCAAAAAAATATCAAAATTAAAATTATCTTAGAGGCTATTTACATAGAAATAGCAATATATCTTAATTCAGCAGTTTAGTTTTCAGTCTTATACATTAATAATAGAAACATTATACATTTATACATTTGTGTCATAGTTTATATAGGTCTACATTTTTGCATATTGACTTAATGATAGGGTCCGAGATGGACAATGAAGTAAGTGGTACCTAGTACATAGGCCACTACATAATACACATCGTTATCGTCTTCGATCAATATCTTAAGTTAACAAACAGGATAACCGACTTGGACCGAAAATCATTAAAAGAGCACGGTAAATAAATATGTAATAGTTAATGCAATAGGTAGACATACGTATAACCTAGAACACAGGTATTATTATACTACAAAAATACCTAATGCAGGTGCACTGTGCAACATTAAAGGTGTGACTCACTTAGATTAAGTGTTAATTTTGTAGTTAATTACTACCTGTTCTGAATTAAAGTGTACCTATTGAAAAATACAGGATACGTGTACCTGCCTTAGGTAGTAATTTTTTTTTCAGTAAGGAATTATATTTTCACAATAATTCTTTGTATATGTAGTTTATTTCCAGTAAAATAAATACTTTAATTTCTTAAAGAAATCGAGTCAAATTAATATATTATTATTTGTTCAGGTTGAGACAATTTCAAATATATAAAAATTTTGGGGGGTCACCGTGCAAATAATTTTATATGATTTTTTGAAATTATAAGCCCATAAGCCATAAGGCCCAATGTTAATATCAATAATTTTTTTTTTTTTTTTTTCGTGACAATCAAACATCATGACATTTTTACCACAGCTAGGTGTGACCCTTAGCTACACAAATTAGACACCAAATTTAGACCCAAAACACGTTCTAGTTTTTGAGATATAAGGTCGGTACTCTACTCCCTTGAAATTAAATAATATAAATATTTTAACGTGTTCTTACATCATGTTTGACATCAATAAGTTTTTAATTAACATTTCATATTCACTCCATATTTGTCACTTCATTTAGATCATTGAATAATATTCACTTCCGATCGTCTCCGATTAACTAGGTTTGCGCCTTTGGATCTCAAATTAATATTTCTTTACTTTAAGAATGGTCACAATAAATAATATTTATAACAAATTATATAAAATTATAATAAAATTATTAAAACAAAATATTGTATTTAATATTATTACAGTTTATATTTTGCCATTCAAATATTATATTATAATAAAAAAAATTATATATTATAAATTTATTTTATAATATAATGAAAATAATGAAACAGACAGTAAACTTATTTTAATAGTATAATAATTTTTAATACTTTTAAATAATGTTTGACTTTTAATAAATCACCAAATATTATCATTAAATTAATTTTACAATATTTATAATAATTAAATAAATAAATTGACTTTGATTATTAATTATTATATAGTTTCTTTAAGACGTGCC
The DNA here is from genome assembly GCA_949318235.1 of Ecdyonurus torrentis. Lineage (NCBI taxonomy): Eukaryota > Metazoa > Arthropoda > Insecta > Ephemeroptera > Heptageniidae > Ecdyonurus > Ecdyonurus torrentis. The sequence goes on from OX439133.1 coordinate 21,040,119, forward strand.
TTGTGGCGCCATTTGGGGTGTTATGTGGCGCCATTTCAATTGTCGCGCCGGCGTGACAAAAACAGCTTATGTGGGGCCTTTTTTTCGTTTGTGGGGACTTTTCAGAAAGTTGGCCCACAAGACACATTTCACTCGAAAAAATCATTTTAGCTTCATTTTGACGTTATTTGACGGTTCCGGGACAAATTTGCAGGTGGTGCTGCATGCTGCGACGAAATTTCTTGAACGCAGCTGTACTTTGCTCCCTCCATTAGCCCAATAGATGGCAGCACAAGCTGAAATAAGCTTTTGTGGCTACATACTGCTATATACACACAAGAGATCAAAAATATCGATTCATTGACTATATTGATTATTGATTTTGTGATTTTTTTGTATAATAAAATAGAATTTATCACGTTATTCATTCATATATATATATATATCATGATATATTAAATTTTTTTTTTCTGCGGAGCTAATTAAGATACAATGGTTGTTATCGGCGATAAAACATAACCACTAATTCTAATTGCGCTAGAAAAAGGTAATTCCAGATAAAATTTTATTGAGTGACACTGGCCATATATTAGCGTATTTTAAGCTATTGATTGATTGATTTTATTGATTGTTTTTCTGCCGGTAAGACCCATTGACAGATGAATTTTAATGATATTTATAGATTACAATTTCTAAAATAGTAACTAATTAAATTCCAATAAAATATTTCATATATAATAATGCCAAAATATCGATTTTTTGTCTAATTAATGATTGATAATATATACTTTTTTTTTTTACTTAAAAGTGATTTTTCACCTTATTAATTAAAATATTTATATAATGATAACATACTAAAATAAAAGATATGTAGCAGAGCAAAATAAGATACAATGGCTCTTACCGGTGATAATTCACAAATTCAAGCTGCATTATAAAAAGATGATTCCGGAAAAAAGTTAATGAGTGATACTGTCTATACTTTGACTTGTTCTGAGTCATTGATTGATTGATTGTGTTGATTTTCATCGCCGGTAAGAACCATTGACAGATAATTTTCATTATACATTTATCAAATAATAATAAAGAAATATTATTTTCCTTTATTTTCCAATTATTATTATTCTTTTTTATGGTTTTTAATTTTTATCGTTAAATTTTGTCATTACAACGTTAGATTGTATGACGCCTTACTTTTCCTAATTATTAATTAAGTAAGTGCTTACCCTATAATAAACAAAAAATATAGTAAATTGATAAAAAATAATGATTTGAAGAAATAAAAATTGACTTATAATAGTGTATGAACGAAACACATTTTCTCCACTTTTTCTCTATAATATATCACACATGAAATTTGATCATGAATTGAAAAATCTTTTAATCAATAAAATACAGACTATATCACTTTGAATTCTGTATCCTATTAAATATTAAAGAAATATTATTTTTCCTTATTTTCCGAACTGTTTTTTCCCTTTTTTGGAGAATTTATATCTTTATCGTTATATTTTGTCATTATAACGTTAGATTGTGTGACGCCTTACTTTTCTTAATTATTAATTAAGTAAGTACTTACCCTATAATAAACAAAAAATATAGTAAATTGATAAGAAATAACGATTTGAAGAAATAAAATTCGACCTAAAATAGTTTATGGATGAAACATTTTTTCCACTTTTTCTCTATAATATATCACACGAGAAATTTTATCATGAATTGAAAAATCTTTTAATCAATAAAATACAAACTATATCACTTTGAATTCTGAATCAAATTTAATATTAAAAAAATATTATTTTTCTTTATTTTCCGAATTTTTTTCCCTATTTTGAAAAATTTATAACTTTATCGTTAAATTTTGTCACTACAACGTTAGATTGTGTGACGCCTTACTTTTCCTAATTATTAATTAAGTAAGTACTTACCCTATAATAAAAAAAAAATATAGTAAATTGATAAGAAATAACGATTTGAAGAAATAAAATTCGACTTAAAATAGTTTATGGATGAAACATTTTTTCCACTTTTTCTCTATAATATATCACACAAGAAATTGGATCATGAATTGAATAATCTTATATTCAATAAAATACAAACTATATCACTTTGAATTCTGAATTAAATTAAATAATAAAGAAATATTATTTTCCTTTATTTTCCAAATTAATATTATTCTTTTTTATGGTTTTTAATTTTTATCGTTAACTTTTGTCACTACAACGTAAGATTGTGTGGCACCTTACTTTTCTTAATTATTAATAAAGTAAGTACTTACCATAAAATAATCAAAAATTTAAATGAAGTGTTCAATAATAGTGTTTCTAAGAATAAAAATTTGACTTAAAATAGATTATGGATGAAATGTTTTTTCAAATGTTTCTCTATAATATATCGCAAAAGAAATTAAATCATGAATTGAAAAATCTTAAATGCAATAAATTACAAACTATATCACTTTGAATTCTGATTCAAATAAAATAACAAAAAATATTATATTCCTTTATTTTCCAATTTTTTTTTCTTTATTTTTTATGGTTTATAATTTTTATCGTTAAATTTTGTCACTACAACGTTAGATTGTGTGACGCCTTACTTTTCTTAATTATTAATTAAGTAAGTACTTACCCTATAATAAACAAGAAATATAGTAAATTGATAAGAAATAACGATTTGAAGAAATAAAATTCGACTTAAAATAGTTTATGGATAAAATATTTTTTCAACTTTTTCTCTATAATATATTAATCAAGAAATTGAATCATGAATTGAAAAATCTTTTAATAAAAAAAATACAAACTATATTACTTTAAATTCTGAATCAAATTAAATAATAAAGAAATATTATTTTCCTTTATTATCCAAATTATTATTATTATTTTTTTATAGTTTCTAATTTTTATCGTTAAATTTTGTCACTACAACGTTAGATTGTGTGGCTCCTTACTTTTCTTAATTATTAATGAAGTAAGTATTTACCCTAAAATAATCGAAAAATATAGCGAAGTGTTGAAAAAGATTAATTTAAACATCGAAAATTTGACCTAAACAAGTTTATGGTCGAAACATTTTTTCCAGTGTTTCTCTATTATATATCACACAAGAAATTTTATCATAAACTGAAAAATCTTTTAATCAATAAATTACAAACTATATCACTTTGAATTCCGAATCAAATTAAATATTAAAGAAATATTATTTTTCTTTTATTTCCGAACTTTCTTTTCCCTATTTTGGAGAATTTATATCTTTATCGTTAAGTTTTGTCATTACAACGTTAGATTGTGTGACGCCTTAATTTTTCTAATTATTAATTAAGTAAGTGCTTACCCTATAATAATTAAAAAATATAGTAAATAGATAAAAAATAATGATTTGAAGAAATAAAAATTGACTTATAATATTGTATGAACGAAACATTTTCTCAACTTTTTCTCTATAATATATCACACATGAAATTTGATCATGAATTGAAAAATCTTTTAATCAATAAAATACAGACTATATCACTTTGAATTCTGTATCCTATTAAATATTAAAGAAATATTATTTTTCTTTATTTTCCGAACTGTTTTTTCCCTTTTTTGGAGAATTTATATTTATATTTTTATATATTTTGTCACTACAACGTTTGATTGTGTGACGCCTTACTTTTCTTAATTATTAATTAAATAAGGATATCCCATAAAATAATCGAAAATTAGAGTGAACTGTTCAATAATAGTTTTCTAGGAATAAAAATTTGACTTAAAATAGATTATGGATGAGATATTTTTTCCAATGTTTCTCTATAATATATCGCACAAGAAATTAAAAAATGAATTGAAAAATCTTTAATGCAATAAATTACAAACTATATCACTTTGAATTCTGATTCAAATTAAATATTAAAGAAATATTTTTTTTTTTTTGGTTTTACGAACTTTTTTTTCCCTTTTTTGGAGAATTTATATTTTTATCGTTATATTTTGTCATTACAACGTTATATTGTGTGACGCCTTACTTTTCTTAATTATTATTTAAGTAAGTACTTACCCTATAATATACAAAAAATATAGTAAATTGATAAAATATAATTATTTGTGAAATAAAAATTGACTTATAATAGTGTTCGGACGAAACATTTTTTCCACTTTTTCTTAATAATATATTAAACAAGAAATTGGATCATGAATTGAAAAATCTTTTAATAAAAAAAATACAAATTATATTACTTTGAATTCTGAATGAAATTAAATAATAAAGAAATATTATTTTCCTTTGTTTTCCGACCTTTTTTCCCCCTTTTTTGGAGAATTTATATTTTTATCGTTAAATTTTGTCACTACAACGATAGATTGTGTGACGCCTTACTTTTCTTTATTATAAATTAAGCAAGTACTTACCCTATAATAAACAAAAAATATAGTAAATTGATAAAAAAAAAAAATTTAAGGAAATAAAAATTGACTTATAATAGTGTATGGATGAAACATTTTTTTCCAATTTTTCTCTATAATATATCACACAAGAAATTTTATCATAAAATGAAAAATCTTTTAATCGATAAATTACAAACTATATCACTTTGAATTCTGATTCAAATTAAATATTAAAGAAATATTATTATTCTTTGCTTTCCGAACTTTTTTTTTCCTTTTTTGGTGAATTTATTACTTTATCGGTAAATTTTGTCACTACAACGTTAGATTGTGTGGCTCCTTACTTTTCTTAATTATTAATTAGGTAAGTACTTACTCTATAATAAACAAAAAATATAGTAAATTGATAAAAAAATAATGATTGGAGGAAATAAAAATTGACTTATTTAATAGTGCATGGATGAAACATTTTTTCCACTTTTTCTCTATAATATATCACGCAAGAAATTTGATCATGATTTGAAAAATCTTTTAATCAGTAAAATACAATCTATATCACTTTGAATTCTGAATCCAATTAAATATTAAAGGAATATTATTTTTCTTTGTTTTCCGAACTTTTTTTATCCCTTTTTTGGAGAATTTACATCTTTATTGTTAAATTTTGTCACTACAACGTTAGATTGTGTGACGCCTTACTTTTCCTAATTATTAATTAAGTAAGTGCTTACCCTATAGTAATTAAAAAATATAGTAAATTGATGAGAAATATTGATTTGAGGAAATAAAATTCGACATAAAATAGTGTACGGATGAAACATTTTTTCCACTTTTTCTCTATAATATATCACACAAGAAATTTGATCATTAATTGAAAAATCTTTTAATCAATAGAATACAAACTATATCACTTTAGATTCTGTATCCTATAAAATATTAAAGAAATATTATTTTTCTTTCTTTTCCGAAATATTTTTTTCCTTTTCAATGGATTTCAAATTTTTATTGTTAAATTTTGTTACTACAACGTTAGATTGTGTGGCTCCCTACTTTTCTTAATTATTAATTAAGTAAGTACTTACCGTATAATAAACTAAAAATATAGTAAATTGATAAGAAATAACGATTTGAAGAAATAAAATTCGACCTAAATAGATGATGGATGAAACATTTTTTCCACATTTTCTCTATAATATATCACACAAGAAATTTGATCATTAATTGGAAAATCTTTTAATCAATAGAATACAAACTATATCACTTTAGATTCTGTATCCTATAAAATATTAAAGAAATATTATTTTTCTTTCTTTTCCGAAATATTTTTTTCCTTTTCAATGGATTTCAAATTTTTATTGTTAAATTTTGTCACTACAACGTTAGATTGTGTGGCTCCTTACTTTTCTTAATTATTAATTAAGTAAGTACTTACCGTATAATAAACTAAAAATATAGTAAATTGATAAGAAATAACGATTTGAAGAAATTAAATTCGACCTAAATACATGATGGATGAAACATTTGTTCCACTTTTTCTCTATAATATATCACACATGAAATTTGATCATGAATTGAAAAATCTTTTAATCAATAAAATACAAACTATATCACTTTGAATTCTTAATCAAATTAAATATTAAAGAAATATTATTTTTCTTTGTTTTCCGAACTGTTTTTCCCCTTTTTTGGAGAATTTATATCTTTATCGTTAAATTTTGTCACTACAACGTAAGATTGTGTGACGCCTTACTTTTCTTAATTATTGATTAAGTAAGTACTTACCATATAATAAACAAAAAATATAGTAAATTGTTAAGAAATAACGATTTGAAGAAATAAAATACGACCTAAAATAGTTTATGGATGAAACATTTTTTCCACTTTTTCTATATAGTATATTAAACAAGAAATTTAATCATGTATTGAAAAACCTTTTATTCAATAAAATACAAACTATATCACTTTGAATTCTGAATCAAATTAAATAATAAAGAAATATTATTTTTCTTTGTTTTCCGAACTTTTTTCCCCTTTTTTGGAGAATTTACATCTTTATCGTTAAATTTTGTCATTACAACGTTAGATTGTGTGACGCCTTACTTTTTTAAATTATTAATTAAGTAAGTACTTACCGTATAATAAACTAAAAATATAGTAAATTGATAAGAAATAACGATTTGAAGAAATAAAATTCGACCTAAAATAGATTATGGATGAAAATTTTTTTCCACTTTTTCTCTATAATATATCACACAAGAAATTTGATCATTAATTGGAAAATCTTTTAATCAATAGAATACAAACTATATCACTTTAGATTCTGTATTCTATAAAAAATTAAAGAAATATTATTTTTCTTTCTTTTCCGAAATATTTTTTTCCTTTTCAATGGATTTCAAATTTTTATTGTTAAATTTTGTCACTACAACGTTAGATTGTGAGGCTCCTTACTTTTCTTTATTATAAATTAAGTAAGTACTTACCCTATAATAAACAAAAAAATATAGTAAATTGATAAGAAATAACGATTTGAAGAAATAAAATACGACCTAAAATAGTTTATGGATGAAACATTTTTTCCACTTATTCTCTATAATATATTAAACAAGAAATTGGAACATGAATTGAAAAATCTTTTAATAAAAAAATACAAACTATATTACTTTGAATTCTGAATCAAATTAAATAATAATGAAATATTATTTTCATTTATTTTCCAAATTATTTTTCTCCTTTTTTATGGTTTTTATATTTTTATCGTTAAATTTTGTCACTACAACGTTAGATTGTATGATGCCTTACTATTCTTAATTATTATTTAAATAAGGATATCCCATAAAATAATCGAAAATTAGAGTGAACTGTTCAATAATAGTTTTCTAGGAATAAAAATTTGACTTAAAATAGATTATGGATGAGATATTTTTTCCAATGTTTCTCTATAATATATCGCACAAGAAATTAAAAAATGAATTGAAAAATCTTTAATGCAATAAATTACAAACTATATCACTTTGAATTCTGATTCAAATTAAATATTAAAGAAATATTATTTTTTTTTTGTTTTACGAACTTTTTTTTCCCTTTTTTGGAGAATTTATATTTTTATCGTTATATTTTGTCACTACAACGTTATATTGTGTGACGCCTTACTTTTCTTAATTATTATTTAAGTAAGTACTTACCCTATAATATACAAAAAAAATAGTAAATTGATAAAATATAATTATTTGTGAAATAAAAATTGACTTATAATAGTGTTCGGACGAAACATTTTTTCCACTTTTTCTTAATAATATATTAAACAAGAAATTGGATCATGAATTGAAAAATCTTTTAATAAAAAAAATAGAAATTATATTACTTTGAATTCTGAATGAAATTAAATAATAAAGAAATATTATTTTCCTTTGTTTTCCGCCCTTTTTTCCCCCTTTTTTGGAGAATTTATATTTTTATCGTTAAATTTTGTCACTACAACGTTAGATTGTGTGACGCCTTACTTTTCTTTATTATAAATTAAGCAAGTACTTACCTTATAATAAACAAAAAATATAGTAAATTGATAAAAAAAAAATTTAAGGAAATAAAAATTGACTTATAATAGTGTATGGATGAAACATTTTTTTCCAATTTTTCTCTATAATATATCACACAAGAAATTTTATCATAAAATGAAAAATCTTTAAATCGATAAATTACAAACTATGTCACTTTGAATTCTGATTCAAATTAAATATTAAAGAAATATTATTATTCTTTGCTTTCCGAACTTTTTTTTTTCCTTTTTTGGAGAATTTATTACTTTATCGGTAAATTTTGTCACTACAACGTTAGATTGTGTGGCTCCTCTTACTTTTCTTAATTATTAATTAAGTTAGTACTCACCGTATAATAAACTAAAAATATAGTAAATTGATAAGAAATAACGATTTGAAGAAATAAAATTCGACCTAAATAGATGATGGATGAAACATTTGTTCCACTTTTTCTCTATAATATATCACACATGAAATTTGATCATGAATTGAAAAATCTTTTAATCAATTAAATACAAACTATATCACTTTGAATTCTGAATCAAGTTAAATATTAAAGAAATATTATTTTTCTTTATTTTCCGAACTTTTTTTTCCCTTTTTTGGAGAATTTATTACTTTATCGGTAAATTTTGTCACTACAACGTTAGATTGTGTGGCTCCTCTTACTTTTCTTAATTATTAATTAAGTAAGTACTTACTCTATAATAAACAAAAAATATAGTAAATTGATAAAAAAATAATGATTGGAGGAAATAAAAATTGACTTATATAATAGTGCATGGATGAAACATTTTTTCCACTTTTTCTCTATAATATATCACGCAAGAAATTTGATCATGATTTGAAAAATCTTTTAATCAGTAAAATACAAACTATATCACTTTGAATTCTGAATCAAATTAAATATTCAAGAAATATTATTTTTCTTTGTTTTCCGAACTTTTTTATCCCTTTTTTGGAGAATTTACATCTTTATCGTTAAATTTTGTCACTACAACGTTAGATTGTGTGACGCCTTACTTTTCCTAATTATTAATTAAGTAAGTGCTTACCCTATAGTAATTAAAAAATATAGTAAATTGATGAGAAATATTGATTTGAGGAAATAAAATTCGACTTAAAATAGTGTACGGATGAAACATTTTTTCCACTTTTTCTCTATAATATATCACAGAAGAAATTTGATCATTAATTGAAAAATCTTTTAATCAATAGAATACAAACTATATCACTTTAGATTCTGTATCCTATAAAATATTAAAGAAATATTATTTTTCTTTCTTTTCCGAAATATTTTTTTCCTTTTCAATGGATTTCAAATTTTTATTGTTAAATTTTGTCACTACAACGTTAGATTGTGTGGCTCCTTACTTTTCTTAATTATTAATTAAGTAAGTACTTACCGTATAATAAACTAAAAATATAGTAAATTGATAAGAAATAACGATTTGAAGAAATTAAATTCGACCTAAATACATGATGGATGAAACATTTGTTCCACTTTTTCTCTATAATATATCACACATGAAATTTGATCATGAATTGAAAAATCTTTTAATCAATAAAATACAAACTATATCACTTTGAATTCTTAATCAAATTAAATATTAAAGAAATATTATTTTTCTTTGTTTTCCGAACTGTTTTTCCCCTTTTTTGGAGAATTTATATCTTTATCGTTAAATTTTGTCACTACAACGTAAGATTGTGTGACGCCTTACTTTTCTTAATTATTGATTAAGTAAGTACTTACCATATAATAAACAAAAAATATAGTAAATTGTTAAGAAATAACGATTTGAAGAAATAAAATACGACCTAAAATAGTTTATGGATGAAACATTTTTTCCACTTTTTCTATATAGTATATTAAACAAGAAATTTAATCATGTATTGAAAAACCTTTTATTCAATAAAATACAAACTATATCACTTTGAATTCTGAATCAAATTAAATAATAAAGAAATATTATTTTTCTTTGTTTTCCGAACTTTTTTCCCCTTTTTTGGAGAATTTACATCTTTATCGTTAAATTTTGTCATTACAACGTTAGATTGTGTGACGCCTTACTTTTTTAAATTATTAATTAAGTAAGTACTTACCGTATAATAAACTAAAAATATAGTAAATTGATAAGAAATAACGATTTGAAGAAATAAAATTCGACCTAAAATAGATTATGGATGAAAATTTTTTTCCACTTTTTCTCTATAATATATCACACAAGAAATTTGATCATTAATTGGAAAATCTTTTAATCAATAGAATACAAACTATATCACTTTAGATTCTGTATTCTATAAAAAATTAAAGAAATATTATTTTTCTTTCTTTTCCGAAATATTTTTTTCCTTTTCAATGGATTTCAAATTTTTATTGTTAAATTTTGTCACTACAACGTTAGATTGTGAGGCTCCTTACTTTTCTTTATTATAAATTAAGTAAGTACTTACCCTATAATAAACAAAAAAATATAGTAAATTGATAAGAAATAACGATTTGAAGAAATAAAATACGACCTAAAATAGTTTATGGATGAAACATTTTTTCCACTTATTCTCTATAATATATTAAACAAGAAATTGGAACATGAATTGAAAAATCTTTTAATAAAAAAATACAAACTATATTACTTTGAATTCTGAATCAAATTAAATAATAATGAAATATTATTTTCATTTATTTTCCAAATTATTTTTCTCCTTTTTTATGGTTTTTATATTTTTATCGTTAAATTTTGTCACTACAACGTTAGATTGTATGATGCCTTACTATTCTTAATTATTATTTAAATAAGGATATCCCATAAAATAATCGAAAATTAGAGTGAACTGTTCAATAATAGTTTTCTAGGAATAAAAATTTGACTTAAAATAGATTATGGATGAGATATTTTTTCCAATGTTTCTCTATAATATATCGCACAAGAAATTAAAAAATGAATTGAAAAATCTTTAATGCAATAAATTACAAACTATATCACTTTGAATTCTGATTCAAATTAAATATTAAAGAAATATTATTTTTTTTTTGTTTTACGAACTTTTTTTTCCCTTTTTTGGAGAATTTATATTTTTATCGTTATATTTTGTCACTACAACGTTATATTGTGTGACGCCTTACTTTTCTTAATTATTATTTAAGTAAGTACTTACCCTATAATATACAAAAAAAATAGTAAATTGATAAAATATAATTATTTGTGAAATAAAAATTGACTTATAATAGTGTTCGGACGAAACATTTTTTCCACTTTTTCTTAATAATATATTAAACAAGAAATTGGATCATGAATTGAAAAATCTTTTAATAAAAAAAATAGAAATTATATTACTTTGAATTCTGAATGAAATTAAATAATAAAGAAATATTATTTTCCTTTGTTTTCCGCCCTTTTTTCCCCCTTTTTTGGAGAATTTATATTTTTATCGTTAAATTTTGTCACTACAACGTTAGATTGTGTGACGCCTTACTTTTCTTTATTATAAATTAAGCAAGTACTTACCTTATAATAAACAAAAAATATAGTAAATTGATAAAAAAAAATTTAAGGAAATAAAAATTGACTTATAATAGTGTATGGATGAAACATTTTTTTCCAATTTTTCTCTATAATATATCACACAAGAAATTTTATCATAAAATGAAAAATCTTTAAATCGATAAATTACAAACTATATCACTTTGAATTCTGATTCAAATTAAATATTAAAGAAATATTATTATTCTTTGCTTTCCGAACTTTTTTTTTTCCTTTTTTGGAGAATTTATTACTTTATCGGTAAATTTTGTCACTACAACGTTAGATTGTGTGGCTCCTCTTACTTTTCTTAATTATTAATTAAGTAAGTACTTACTCTATAATAAACAAAAAATATAGTAAATTGATAAAAAAATAATGATTGGAGGAAATAAAAATTGACTTATATAATAGTGCATGGATGAAACATTTTTTCCACTTTTTCTCTATAATATATCACGCAAGAAATTTGATCATGATTTGAAAAATCTTTTAATCAGTAAAATACAAACTATATCACTTTGAATTCTGAATCAAATTAAATATTCAAGAAATATTATTTTTCTTTGTTTTCCGAACTTTTTTATCCCTTTTTTGGAGAATTTACATCTTTATCGTTAAATTTTGTCACTACAACGTTAGATTGTGTGACGCCTTACTTTTCCTAATTATTAATTAAGTAAGTGCTTACCCTATAGTAATTAAAAAATATAGTAAATTGATGAGAAATATTGATTTGAGGAAATAAAATTCGACTTAAAATAGTGTACGGATGAAACATTTTTTCCACTTTTTCTCTATAATATATCACAGAAGAAATTTGATCATTAATTGAAAAATCTTTTAATCAATAGAATACAAACTATATCACTTTAGATTCTGTATCCTATAAAATATTAAAGAAATATTATTTTTCTTTCTTTTCCGAAATATTTTTTTCCTTTTCAATGGAATTCAAATTTTTATTGTTAAATTTTGTCACTACAACGTTAGATTGTGTGGCTCCTTACTTTTCTTAATTATTAATTAAGTTAGTACTCACCGTATAATAAACTAAAAATATAGTAAATTGATAAGAAATAACGATTTGAAGAAATAAAATTCGACCTAAATAGATGATGGATGAAACATTTGTTCCACTTTTTCTCTATAATATATCACACATGAAATTTGATCATGAATTGAAAAATCTTTTAATCAATAAAATACAAACTATATCACTTTGAATTCTGAATCAAGTTAAATATTAAAGAAATATTATTTTTCTTTATTTTCCGAACTTTTTTTTCCCTTTTTTGGAGAATTTACATCTTTATCGTTAAATTTTGTCACTACAACGTTAAATTGTGTGACGCCTTACTTTTCCTAATTTTTAATTAAGTAAGTGCTTACCCTATAGTAATTAAAAAATATAGTAAATTGATGAGAAATAATGATTTGAGGAAATAAAATTCGACTTAAAATAATGTACGGATGAAACATTTTTTCCACTTTTTCTCTATAATATATCACACAAGAAATTTGATCATTAATTGAAAAATCTTTTAATCAATAGAATACAAACTATATCACTTTAGATTCTGTATCCTATAAAATATTAAAGAAATATTATTTTTCTTTCTTTTCCGAAATATTTTTTTCCTTTTCAATGGATTTCAAATTTTTGTTGTTAAATTTTGTCACTACAACGTTAGATTGTGTGGCTCCTTACTTTTCTTAATTAATAATTAAGTAAGTACTTACCGTATAATAAACAAAAAATATAGTAAATTGATAAGAAATAACGATTTGAAGAAATAAAATTCGACCTAAATAGATGATGGATGAAACATTTGTTCCACTTTTTCTCTATAATATATCACACATGAAATTTGATCATGAATTGAAAAATCTTTTAATCAATAAAATACAAACTATATCACTTTGAATTCTTAATCAAATTAAATATTAAAGAAATATTATTTTTCTTTATTTTCCGAACTGTTTTTCCCCTTTTTTGGAGAATTTATATCTTTATCGTTAAATTTTGTCACTACAACGTAAGATTGTGTGACGCCTTACTTTTTTTAATTATTGATTAAGTAAGTACTTACCATATAATAAACAAAAAATATAGTAAATTGTTAAGAAATAACGATTTGAAGAAATAAAATTTGACTTAAAATAGTTTATGGATGAAACATCTTTTTTCCACTTTTTCTATATAGTATATTAAACAAGAAATTTAATCATGTATTGAAAAACCTTTTATTCAATATAATACAAACTATATCACTTTGAATTCTGAATCAAATTAAATAATAAAGAAATATTATTTTTCTTTGTTTTCCGAACTTTTTTCCCCTTTTTTGGAGAATTTACATCTTTATCGTTAAATTTTGTCATTACAACGTTAGATTGTGTAACGCCTTACTTTTGTAAATTATTAATTAAGTAAGTACTTACCGTATATAATAAACTAAAAATATAGTAAATTGATAAGAAATAACGATTTGAAGAAATAAAATTCGACCTAAAATAGATTATGGATGAAAATTTTTTTCCACTTTTTCTCTATAATATATCACACAAGAAATTTGATCATGAATTGAAAAATCTTTTAATTAATAAAATACAAACTATATCACTTTGAATTCTGAATCAAATTAAATATTAAAGAAATATTATTTTTCTTTATTTTCCGAACTTTTTTTCCCTTTTTTGGAGAATTTACATCTTTAACGTTAAATTTTGTCACTACAACGTAAGATTGTGTGACGCCTTACTTTTCTTAATTATTGATTAAGTAAGTACTTACCATATAATAAACAAAAAATATAGTAAATTGTTAAGAAATAACGATTTGAAGAAATAAAATTTGACTTAAAATAGTTTATGGATGTAACATCTTTTTTCCACTTTTGCTATATAGTATATTAAACAAGAAATTTAATCATGTATTGAAAAACCTTTTATTCAATAAAATACAAACTATATCACTTTGAATTCTGAATCAAATTAAATATTAAAGAAATATTATTTTTCTTTGTTTTCCGAACTTTTTTCCCCTTTTTTGGAGAATTTACATCTTTATCGTTAAATTTTGTCATTACAACGTTAAATTGTGTGACGCCTTACTTTTCCTAATTTTTAATTAAGTAAGTGCTTACCCTATAGTAATTAAAAAATATAGTAAATTGATGAGAAATAATGATTTGAGGAAATAAAATTCGACTTAAAATAGTGTACGGATGAAAATTTTTTCCACTTTTTCTCTATAATATATCACACAAGAAATTTGATCATTAATTGGAAAATCTTTTAATCAATAGAATACAAACTATATCACTTCAGATTCTGTATTCTATAAAATATTAAAGAAATATTATTTTTCTTTCTTTTCCGAAATATTTTTTTCCTTTTCAATGGATTTCAAATTTTTATTGTTAAATTTTGTCACTACAACGTTAGATTGTGTGGCTCCTTACTTTTCTTAATTAATAATTAAGTAAGTACTTACCGTATAATAAACTAAAAATATAGTAAATTGATAAGAAATAACGATTTGAAGAAATAAAATTCGACCTAAAATAGATTATGGATGTAAATTTTTTTCCACTTTTTCTCTATAATATATCACACAAGAAATTGGATCATGAATTGAAAAATCTTTTAATCAAAAAAATACAAACTATATCACTGTGAATTCTGAATCAAATTAAATATTAAAGAAACATTATTTTTCTTTATTTTCTGAACTTCTTTTTTCCCCTTTTTTAGAGCTTTTATAGTTTTATCGTTAAATTTTGTGATTACAACGTTAGATTGTGTGGCTCCTTACTTTTCTTTATTATAAATTAAGTAAGTACTTACCCTATAATAAAAAAAAAAATTTATTAAATTGATAAGAAATAACGATTTGAAGAAATAAAATACGACTTAAAATAGTTTATGGATGAAACATGTTTTCCACTTTTTCTCTATATTATATCACACAAGAAATTTGATCATGAATTGAAAAATCTTTTAATCAAAAAAATACAAACTATATCACTGTGAATTCTGAATCAAATTAAATATTAAAGAAATATTATTTTTCTTTGTTTTCCGAACTTTTTTTTCCCTTTTTTGGAGAATTTACATCTTTATCGTTAAATTTTGTCACTACAACGTTAGATTGTGTGACGCCTTACTTTTCCTAATTATTAATTAAGTAAGTGCTTACCCTATAGTAATTAAAAAATATAGTAAATTGTTAAGAAATAACGATTTGAGGAAATAAAATTTGACTTAAAATAGTTTATGGATGAAACATCTTTTTTCCACTTTTTCTATATAGTATATTAAACAAGAAATTTAATCATGTATTAAAAAACCTGTTATTCAATAAAATACAAACTATATCACTTTGAATTCTGAATCAAATTAAATATTAAAGAAATATTATTTTACTTTGTTTTCCGAACTTTTTTCCCCTTTTTTGGAGAATTTACATCTTTATCGTTAAATTTTGTCATTACAACGTTAAATTGTGTGACGCCTTACTTTTCCTAATTTTTAATTAAGTAAGTGCTTACCCTATAGTAATTAAAAAATATAGTAAATTGATGAGAAATAATGATTTGAGGAAATAAAATTCGACTTAAAATAGTGTACGGATGAAAAAATTTTCCACTTTTTCTCTATAATATATCACACAAGAAATTTGATCATTAATTGGAAAATCTTTAATCAATAGAATACAAACTATATCACTTTAGATTCTGTATTCTATAAAATATTAAAGAAATATTATTTTTCTTTCTTTTCCGAAATATTTTTTTCCTTTTCAATGGATTTCAAATTTTTATTGTTGAATTTTGTCACTACAACGTTAGATTGTGTGGCTCCTTACTTTTCTTAATTAATAATTAAGTAAGTACTTACCGTATAATAAACTAAAAATATAGTAAATTGATAAGAAATAACGATTTGAAGAAATAAAATTCGACCTAAAATAGATTATGGATGAAAATTTTTTTCCACTTTTTCTCTATAATATATCACACAAGAAATTGGATCATGAATTGAAAAATCTTTTAATCAAAAAAATACAAACTATATCACTGTGAATTCTGAATCAAATTAAATATTAAAGAAACATTATTTTTCTTTATTTTCTGAACTTCTTTTTTCCCCTTTTTTAGAGCTTTTATAGTTTTATCGTTAAATTTTGTGATTACAACGTTAGATTGTGTGGCTCCTTACTTTTCTTTATTATAAATTAAGTAAGTACTTACCCTATAATAAACAAAAAAATATATTAAATTGATAAGAAATAACGATTTGAAGAAATAAAATACGACTTAAAATAGTTTATGGATGAAACATGTTTTCCACTTTTTCTCTATATTATATCACACAAGAAATTTGATCATGAATTGAAAAATCTTTTAATCAAAAAAATACAAACTATATCACTGTGAATTCTGAATCAAATTAAATATTAAAGAAATATTATTTTTCTTTGTTTTCCGAACTTTTTTTTCCCTTTTTTGGAGAATTTACATCTTTATCGTTAAATTTTGTCACTACAACGTTAGATTGTGTGACGCCTTACTTTTCCTAATTATTAATTAAGTAAGTGCTTACCCTATAGTAATTAAAAAATATAGTAAATTGATGAGAAATAATGATTTGAGGAAATAAAATTCGACTTAAAATAGTGTACGGATGAAAAATTTTTCCACTTTTTCTCTATAATATATCACACAAGAAATTTGATCATTAATTGGAAAATCTTTTAATCAATAGAATACAAACTATATCACTTTAGATTCTGAATTCTATAAAATATTAAAGAAATATTATTTTTCTTTCTTTTCCGAAATATTTTTTTCCTTTTCAATGGATTTCAAATTTTTATTGTTAAATTTTGTCACTACAACGTTAGATTGTGTGGCTCCTTACTTTTCTTAATTAATAATTAAGTAAGTACTTACCGTATAATAAACTAAAAATATAGTAAATTGATAAGAAATAACGATTTGAAGAAATAAAATTCGACCTAAAATAGATTATGGATGTAAATTTTTTTCCACTTTTTCTCTATAATATATCACACAAGAAATTGGATCATGAATTGAAAAATCTTTTAATCAAAAAAATACAAACTATATCACTGTGAATTCTGAATCAAATTAAATATTAAAGAAACATTATTTTTCTTTATTTTCTGAACTTCTTTTTTCCCCTTTTTTAGAGCTTTTATAGTTTTATCGTTAAATTTTGTGATTACAACGTTAGATTGTGTGGCTCCTTACTTTTCTTTATTATAAATTAAGTAAGTACTTACCCTATAATAAAAAAAAAAATTTATTAAATTGATAAGAAATAACGATTTGAAGAAATAAAATACGACTTAAAATAGTTTATGGATGAAACATGTTTTCCACTTTTTCTCTATATTATATCACACAAGAAATTTGATCATGAATTGAAAAATCTTTTAATCAAAAAAATACAAACTATATCACTGTGAATTCTGAATCAAATTAAATATTAAAGAAATATTATTTTTCTTTGTTTTCCGAACTTTTTTTTCCCTTTTTTGGAGAATTTACATCTTTATCGTTAAATTTTGTCACTACAACGTTAGATTGTGTGACGCCTTACTTTTCCTAATTATTAATTAAGTAAGTGCTTACCCTATAGTAATTAAAAAATATAGTAAATTGTTAAGAAATAACGATTTGAGGAAATAAAATTTGACTTAAAATAGTTTATGGATGAAACATCTTTTTTCCACTTTTTCTATATAGTATATTAAACAAGAAATTTAATCATGTATTAAAAAACCTGTTATTCAATAAAATACAAACTATATCACTTTGAATTCTGAATCAAATTAAATATTAAAGAAATATTATTTTACTTTGTTTTCCGAACTTTTTTCCCCTTTTTTGGAGAATTTACATCTTTATCGTTAAATTTTGTCATTACAACGTTAAATTGTGTGACGCCTTACTTTTCCTAATTTTTAATTAAGTAAGTGCTTACCCTATAGTAATTAAAAAATATAGTAAATTGATGAGAAATAATGATTTGAGGAAATAAAATTCGACTTAAAATAGTGTACGGATGAAAAAATTTTCCACTTTTTCTCTATAATATATCACACAAGAAATTTGATCATTAATTGGAAAATCTTTAATCAATAGAATACAAACTATATCACTTTAGATTCTGTATTCTATAAAATATTAAAGAAATATTATTTTTCTTTCTTTTCCGAAATATTTTTTTCCTTTTCAATGGATTTCAAATTTTTATTGTTGAATTTTGTCACTACAACGTTAGATTGTGTGGCTCCTTACTTTTCTTAATTAATAATTAAGTAAGTACTTACCGTATAATAAACTAAAAATATAGTAAATTGATAAGAAATAACGATTTGAAGAAATAAAATTCGACCTAAAATAGATTATGGATGAAAATTTTTTTCCACTTTTTCTCTATAATATATCACACAAGAAATTGGATCATGAATTGAAAAATCTTTTAATCAAAAAAATACAAACTATATCACTGTGAATTCTGAATCAAATTAAATATTAAAGAAACATTATTTTTCTTTATTTTCTGAACTTCTTTTTTCCCCTTTTTTAGAGCTTTTATAGTTTTATCGTTAAATTTTGTGATTACAACGTTAGATTGTGTGGCTCCTTACTTTTCTTTATTATAAATTAAGTAAGTACTTACCCTATAATAAACAAAAAAATATATTAAATTGATAAGAAATAACGATTTGAAGAAATAAAATACGACTTAAAATAGTTTATGGATGAAACATGTTTTCCACTTTTTCTCTATATTATATCACACAAGAAATTTGATCATGAATTGAAAAATCTTTTAATCAAAAAAATACAAACTATATCACTGTGAATTCTGAATCAAATTAAATATTAAAGAAATATTATTTTTCTTTGTTTTCCGAACTTTTTTTTCCCTTTTTTGGAGAATTTACATCTTTATCGTTAAATTTTGTCACTACAACGTTAGATTGTGTGACGCCTTACTTTTCCTAATTATTAATTAAGTAAGTGCTTACCCTATAGTAATTAAAAAATATAGTAAATTGATGAGAAATAATGATTTGAGGAAATAAAATTCGACTTAAAATAGTGTACGGATGAAAAATTTTTCCACTTTTTCTCTATAATATATCACACAAGAAATTTGATCATTAATTGGAAAATCTTTTAATCAATAGAATACAAACTATATCACTTTAGATTCTGAATTCTATAAAATATTAAAGAAATATTATTTTTCTTTCTTTTCCGAAATATTTTTTTCCTTTTCAATGGATTTCAAATTTTTATTGTTAAATTTTGTCACTACAACGTTAGATTGTGTGGCTCCTTACTTTTCTTAATTAATAATTAAGTAAGTACTTACCGTATAATAAACTAAAAATATAGTAAATTGATAAGAAATATCGATTTGAAGAAATAAAATTCGACCTAAAATAGATTATGGATGAAAATTTTTTTCCACTTTTTCTCTATAATATATCACACAAGAAATTGGATCATGAATTGAAAAATCTTTTAATCAAAAAAATACAAACTATATCACTGTGAATTCTGAATCAAATTAAATATTAAAGAAACATTATTTTTCTTTATTTTCTGAACTTCTTTTTTCCCCTTTTTTAGAGCTTTTATAGTTTTATCGTTAAATTTTGTGATTACAACGTTAGATTGTGTGGCTCCTTACTTTTCTTTATTATAAATTAAGTAAGTACTTACCCTATAATAAACAAAAAAATATATTAAATTGATAAGAAATAACGATTTGAAGAAATAAAATACGACTTAAAATAGTTTATGGATGAAACATGTTTTCCACTTTTTCTCTATATTATATCACACAAGAAATTTGATCATGAATTGAAAAATCTTTTAATCAATAAAATACAAACAATATCACTTTGAATTCTGAATCAAATTAAATATTAAGAAATATTATTTTCCTTTATTTTCCGAACTTTTTTTCCCCTTTTTAGGAGAATTTATATCTTTATCGTTAAATTTTGTCACTACAACGTTAGATTGTGTGATGCCTTACTTTTCTTTATAATAAATTAAGTGGTTACCCTATAATAAACAAAAAATATAGTAAATTGGTAAAAAATAATGATTTGAAGAAATAAAATTTGACTTATAATAGTGTATGGATGAAACATTTTTTCCACTTTTTCTCTATAATATATCACACAAGAAATTTTATCATAAACTGAAAATTTTTTTAATCAATAAATTACAAACTATATCACTGTGAATTCTGAATCAAATTAAATATTAAAGAAATATTATTTTTCTTTATTTTCTGAACTTTTTTTTTCCCCTTTTTTAGAGCTTTTATAGTTTTATCGTTAAATTTTGTGATTACAACGTTAGATTGTGTGGCTCCTTACTTTTCTTTATTATAAATTAAGTAAGTACTTACCCTATAATAAACAAAAAAATATATTAAATTGATAAGAAATAACGATTTGAAGAAATAAAATACGACTTAAAATAGTTTATGGATGAAACATGTTTTCCACTTTTTCTCTATATTATATCACACAAGAAATTTGATCATGAATTGAAAAATCTTTTAATCAAAAAAATACAAACTATATCACTGTGAATTCTGAATCAAATTAAATATTAAAGAAATATTATTTTTCTTTGTTTTCCGAACTTTTTTTTCCCTTTTTTGGAGAATTTACATCTTTATCGTTAAATTTTGTCACTACAACGTTAGATTGTGTGACGCCTTACTTTTCCTAATTATTAATTAAGTAAGTGCTTACCCTATAGTAATTAAAAAATATAGTAAATTGATGAGAAATAATGATTTGAGGAAATAAAATTCGACTTAAAATAGTGTACGGATGACACATTTTTTTCCACTTTTTCTCTATAATATATCACACAAGAAATTTGATCATTAATTGAAAAATCTTTTGATCAATAGAATACAAACTATATCACTTTAGATTTTGTATCCTATAAAATATTAAAGAAATATTATTTTTCTTTCTTTTCCGAAATATTTTTTTCCTTTTCAATGGATTTCAAATTTTTATTGTTAAATTTTGTCACTACAACGTTAGATTGTGTGGCTCCTTACTTTTCTTAATTATTAATTAAGTAAGTACTTACCGTATAATTAACTAAAAATATAGTAAATTGATAAGAAATAACGATTTAAAGAAATAAAATTCGACCTAAATAGATGATGGATGAAACATTTTTTCCACTTTTTCTCTATAATATATCACACATGAAATTTAATCATGAATTGAAAAATCTTTAATTCAATAAATTACAAACTATATCACTTTGAATTCTTAATCAAATTAAATATTAAAGAAATATTATTTTTCTTTATTTTCCGAACTTTTTTTCCCCTTTTTTGGAGAATTTATATCTTTATCGTTAAATTTTGTCACTACAACGTAAGATTGTGTGACGCCTTACTTTTCTTAATTATTGATTAAGTAAGTACTTACCATATAATAAACAAAAAATATAGTAAATTGTTAAGAAATAACAAGGGCGGACCTAGGAATTTGATTTGGGGGGGGCGATACCAGGGAAACTTTTCCATTGTGGGGATGGGGGTAGGGGGCAGCCCGCCGCAGGCGAAAATTTTTTTAGGGACACGCCCCTTTTTGGGAAAAACACATAATTAGTATACTTGAGAAAATAATTTTAAAATTATTTTAGTTTAATTTTTTATTTTTTTTATCGTGTTTTTTTTCCACCCTTATTTAATGACATTGGAAAATATGTGCAAATTGTTAACTGAAACCTTTAAAAAAAAAATTAAATACTGCTTTTTTTTTTTTTTTTTTTCTTCTTCTTCTTTTTTTTTTGGTATTTCATAGTTTTGAAATTCCAAATCTATGTATTAAATTTTATCTTATTCTTATTACAGAGTAACCACAAGAGTTTTATATGCTTAATAAACGATTAGCAAGTTGTTATATTTTAAATGACAAAAATAATTCACCTCAATTTAATTTAAAAATTGAGCTCATATAAGAATGAAAATTTTTTATTAAAAAAGTTTTATCCATAGGGCCTAATTTTTATCATGCAACTGAAATTTTCGCATAACATTTTTAATTGAGACTGAATTTGTCACCTATACAGAATTTTAAGAACCTTATAAAATAATAAGACTTTTGAACAAATTGGTTCAAAACAATAAACATAAAATTATAAAAGCAAGAACATGAAACAGTAAATTTAATGGAGCTCATCGTGGTTTAGCGCGCGGAAAAAGCTAAGAGTCCCCTAATTTAACATTACACTGATGAGGAAAAACACGTCTTTTGCGATTTTTGAGAAACTACTCCACCCCGCGATCCTGGAGAAATTAGACATACTTTTGCATGTGTTTTTAGATATATCAATGCCAAAGAATTTTTTAACCCAATAGCCTTTAATCTGTGATCATGAATAAGATTTATAAAAATAATAATAAATAAAAAATAAAACGCAGAACTCCTTGAAAAGTTCAAATTTATTTTAAGGAGTCCGTTTCTTGCAAGTGGTCCATTCTTGTTATTTTGCTAAATTTTCCTCAACAAATTGGTTTATTAGGGAGGGATGCGTGGGCGGGGGGGGGGGGGGGGGCGAAGAAAGTAAAATAATTATAAGGTACTATACTTTGCAGTGGTGTGTTTTTATTGTTATCATTTTTATTAAGTTCAGGTTGCTGTACCCAAAAATGAAATTAAAAAAATTGTATCTCAAAAACTATCGTCACAATTGAACAGAGCATCAAAGTGTTGGAAAATCTCCTTTGCTAATGCGAATTTACTGTGGTTTAAGAAAATACTAAAGATGAACTTTTAATGAGAAATAACTTTCATATTTTTTCCAGAACGCATTTGCCGAGAAAAAAAATCACAAATTGGCCCATTTTAAATATTTAATATATGCAATGCAATATTTAATACTTTTTTCTTTGTAAAAATAAAAATGTTGTTAAATTTGTTTTAAATCTCAAATTCATTAAAAGAATAGATCTGCAGATTATGCTGGTATTTTGTTGAGAAGTTGATCAATTTAATTTTGCACACGGTGAGCTTGAAATTTCGTATCTATACACGCTTAAGGGGGTTTATTTGCGAAAGATTTAATTTGCGCTGAATCTTGGAGTTTAGAGAATTAAAGTTCTTTGGTTCATTTAAGCTAAAAAATGTCATAATTGAGTGTTACTACAAAAATGCTATACCCTAAAGTACGGCCTTAAAAAATAAAATGAATCATGTATTATAGGTAAAAAAGAAATGCATTGTAGCTGCGATTTTTATTTCATTTTTTGGAGATCATCTTTCTTTCCTTTCCTTTCCTTTCCTTTTTTTTCCTCTTTTTTTTTTTTTTTTTTTTTTTTTCCTTTTTTTTTCCTTTTTTTTTCCGCCCACGTGGGCCGTTTGGGGGGGGGGGCGATCGCCCCCCTCGCCCCCCCCCTGGATCCGCCCTTGAGAAATAACGATTTGAAGAAATAAAATTTGACTTAAAATAGTTTATGGGTGAAACATCTTTTTTCCACTTTTTCTATATAGTATATTAAACAAGAAATTTAATCATGTATTGAAAAACCTTTTATTCAATAAAATACAAACTATATCACTTTGAATTCTGAATCAAATTAAATATTAAAGAAATATTATTTTTCTTTGTTTTCCGAACTTTTTTCCCCTTTTTTGGAGAATTTACATCTTTATCGTTAAATTTTGTCATTACAACGTTAGATTGTGTGACGCCTTACTTTTGTAAAATATTAATTAAGTAAGTACTTACCGTATAATAAACTAAAAATATAGTAAATTGATAAGAAATAACGATTTGAAGAAATAAAATTCGACCTAAAATAGATTATGGTTGAAATTTTTTTTCCACTTTTTCTCTATTATATATCACACAAGAAATTTGATCATGAATTGAAAAATCTTTTAATCAATAAAATACAAACTATATCACTTTGAATTCTGAATCAAATTAAATATTAAAGAAATATTATTTTTCTTTATTTTCCGAACTTTTTTTTCCCTTTTTTGGAGAATTTACATCTTTATCGTTAAATTTTGTCACTACAACGTTAAATTGTGTGACGCCTTACTTTTCCTAATTATTAATTAAGTAAGTGCTTACCCTATAGTAATATAAAAATATAGTAAATTGATGAGAAATAATGATTTGAGGAAATAAAATTCGACTTTAAATAGTGTACGGATGCTACATTTTTTCCACTATTTCTCTATAATATATCACACAAGAAATTTGATCATTAATTGAAAAATCTTTTAATCAATAGAATACAAACTATATCACTTTAGATTCTGTATCCTATAAAATATTAAAGAAATATTATTTTTCTTTCTTTTCCGAAATATTTTTTTCCTTTTCAATGGATTTCAAATTTTTATTGTTAAATTTTGTCACTACAACGTTAGATTGTGTGGCTCCTTACTTTTCTTAATTATTATTTAAGTAAGTACTTACCCTATAATATACAAAAAATATAGTAAATTGATAAAATATAATTATTTGTGAAATAAAAATTGACTTATAATAGTGTTCGGACTAAATATTTTTTCCACTTTTTCTTTATAATATATTAAACTAGAAATTTAATCATGAATTGAAAAATCTTTTAATAAAAAAAATACAAATTATATTACTTTGAATTCTGAATGAAATTAAATAATAAAGAAATATTATTTTCCTTTGTTTTCCGACCTTTTTTCCCCCTTTTTTGGAGAATTTATATTTTTATCGTTAAATTTTGTCACTACAACGTTAGATTGTGTGGCTCCTTACTTTTCTTAATTATTAATTAAGTAAGTACTTACCGTATAATAAACAAAAAATATAGTAAATTGATAAAAAAATAATGATTGGAGGAAATAAAAATTGACTTATATAATAGTGCATGGATGAAACATTTTTTTCCACTTTTTCTCTATAATATATCACGCAAGAAATTTGATCATGAATTGAAAAATCTTTTAATCAGTAAAATACAAACTATATCACTTTGAATTCTGAATCAAATTAAATATTAAAGAAATATATTATTTTTCTTTGTATTCCGAACTTTTTTTTCCCTTTTTTGGAGAATTTACATCTTTATCGTTAAATTTTGTCACTACAACGTTAGATTGTGTGACGCCTTACTTTTGTAAAATATTAATTAAGTAAGTACTTACCGTATAATAAACAAAAAATATAGTAAATTGTTAAGAAATAACGATTTGAAGAAATAAAATTCGACTTAAAATAGTTTATGGATGAAACATCTTTTTTCCACTTTTTCTATATAGTATATTAAACAAGAAATTTAATCATGTATTGAAAAACCTTTTATTCAATAAAATACAAACTATATCACTTTGAATTCTGAATCAAATTAAATATTAAAGAAATATTATTTTTCTTTGTTTTCCGAACTTTTTTCCCCTTTTTTGGAGAATTTACATCTTTATCGTTAAATTTTGTCATTACAACGTTAGATTGTGTGACGCCTTACTTTTGGAAAATATTAATTAAGTAAGTACTTACCGTATAATAAACAAAAAATATAGTAAATTGTTAAGAAATAACGATTTGAAGAAATAAAATTCGACCTAAAATAGATTATGGATGAAAATTTTTTTCCACTTTTTCTCTATAATATATCACACAAGAAATTTGATTATGAATTGAAAAATCTTTTAATCAATAAAATACAAACTATATCACTTTGAATTCTGAATCAAATTAAATATTAAAGAAATATTATTTTTCTTTATTTTCCGAACTTTTTTTCCCTTTTTTGGAGAATTTACATCTTTATCGTTAAATTTTGTCACTACAACGTTAAATTGTGTGACGCCTTACTTTTCCTAATTTTTAATTAAGTAAGTGCTTACCCTATAGTAAATAAAAAATATAGTAAATTGATGAGAAATAATGATTTGAGGAAATAAAATTCGACCTAAAATAGATTATGGATGAAACATTTTTTTCCACTTTTTCTCTATAATATATCACACAAGAAATTTGATCATTAATTGGAAAATATTTTAATCAATAGAATACAAACTATATCACTTTAGATTCTGTATTCTATAAAATATTAAAGAAATATTATTTTTCTATCTTTTACGAAATATTTTTTTCCTTTTCAATGGATTTCAAATTTTATTGTTAATTTTTGTCACTACAACGTTAGATTGTGTGGCTCCTTACTTTTCTTAATTATTAATTAAGTAAGTACTTACCGTATAATAAACTAAAAATATAGTAAATTGATAAGAAATAACGATTTGAAGAAATAAAATTCGACCTAAATAGATGATGGATGAAACATTTTTTCCACTTTTTCTCTATAATATATCACACATGAAATTTGATCATGAATTGAAAAATCTTTTAATCAATAAATTACAAACTATATCACTTTGAATTCTTAATCAAATTAAATATTAAAGAAATATTATTCTTCTTTATTTTCCGAACTGTTTTTCCCCTTTTTTGGAGAATTTATATCTTTATCGTTAAATTTTGTCACTACAACGTAAGATTGTGTGACGCCTTACTTTTCTTAATTATTAATTAAGTAAGTACTTACCATATAATAAACAAAAAATATAGTAAATTGTTAAGAAATAACGATTTGAAGAAATAAAATTTGACTTAAAATAGTTTATGGATGAAACATCTTTTTTCCACTTTTTCTATATAGTATATTAAACAAGAAATTTAATCATGTATTGAAAAACCTTTTATTCAATAAAATACAAACTATATCACTTTGAATTCTGAATCAAATTAAATATTAAAGAAATATTATTTTTCTTTCTTTTCCGAAATATTTTTTTCCTTTTCAATGGATTTCAAATTTTTATTGTTAAATTTTGTCACTACAACGTTAGATTGTGTGGCTCCTTACTTTTCTTAATTAATAATTAAGTAAGTACTTACCGTATAATAAACTAAAAATATAGTAAATTGATAAGAAATATCGATTTGAAGAAATAAAATTCGACCTAAAATAGATTATGGATGAAAATTTTTTTCCACTTTTTCTCTATAATTTATCACACAAGAAATTGGATCATGAATTGAAAAATCTTTTAATCAAAAAAATACAAACTATATCACTGTGAATTCTGAATCAAATTAAATATTAAAGAAACATTATTTTTCTTTATTTTCTGAACTTCTTTTTTCCCCTTTTTTAGAGCTTTTATAGTTTTATCGTTAAATTTTGTGATTACAACGTTAGATTGTGTGGCTCCTTACTTTTCTTAATTATTAATTAAGTAAGTACTTACCGTATAATAAACAAAAAATATAGTAAATTGATAAAAAAATAATGATTGGAGGAAATAAAAATTGACTTATATAATAGTGCATGGGTGAAACATTTTTTTCCACTTTTTCTCTATAATATATCACGCAAGAAATTTGATCATGAATTGAAAAATCTTTTAATCAGTAAAATACAAACTATATCACTTTGAATTCTGAATTAAATTAAATATTAAAGAAATATATTATTTTTCTTTGTATTCCGAACTTTTTTTTCCCTTTTTTGGAGAATTTACATCTTTATCGTTAAATTTTGTCACTACAACGTTAGATTGTGTGACGCCTTACTTTTGTAAAATATTAATTAAGTAAGTACTTACCGTATAATAAACAAAAAATATAGTAAATTGTTAAGAAATAACGATTTGAAGAAATAAAATTCGACTTAAAATAGTTTATGGATGAAACATCTTTTTTCCACTTTTTCTATATAGTATATTAAACAAGAAATTTAATCATGTATTGAAAAACCTTTTATTCAATAAAATACAAACTATATCACTTTGAATTCTGAATCAAATTAAATATTAAAGAAATATTATTTTTCTTTGTTTTCCGAACTTTTTTCCCCTTTTTTGGAGAATTTACATCTTTATCGTTAAATTTTGTCATTACAACTTTAGATTGTGTGACGCCTTACTTTTGGAAAATATTAATTAAGTAAGTACTTACCGTATAATAAACAAAAAATATAGTAAATTGTTAAGAAATAACGATTTGAAGAAATAAAATTCGACCTAAAATAGATTATGGATGAAAATTTTTTTCCACTTTTTCTCTATAATATATCACACAAGAAATTTGATTATGAATTGAAAAATCTTTTAATCAATAAAATACAAACTATATCACTTTGAATTCTGAATCAAATTAAATATTAAAGAAATATTATTTTTCTTTATTTTCCGAACTTTTTTTCCCTTTTTTGGAGAATTTACATCTTTATCGTTAAATTTTGTCACTACAACGTTAAATTGTGTGACGCCTTACTTTTCCTAATTTTTAATTAAGTAAGTGCTTACCCTATAGTAAATAAAAAATATAGTAAATTGATGAGAAATAATGATTTGAGGAAATAAAATTCGACCTAAAATAGATTATGGATGAAACATTTTTTTCCACTTTTTCTCTATAATATATCACACAAGAAATTTGATCATTAATTGGAAAATATTTTAATCAATAGAATACAAACTATATCACTTTAGATTCTGTATTCTATAAAATATTAAAGAAATATTATTTTTCTTTCTTTTACGAAATATTTTTTTCCTTTTCAATGGATTTCAAATTTTTATTGTTAATTTTTGTCACTACAACGTTAGATTGTGTGGCTCCTTACTTTTCTTAATTATTAATTAAGTAAGTACTTACCGTATAATAAACTAAAAATATAGTAAATTGATAAGAAATAACGATTTGAAGAAATAAAATTCGACCTAAATAGATGATGGATGAAACATTTTTTCCACTTTTTCTCTATAATATATCACACATGAAATTTGATCATGAATTGAAAAATCTTTTAATCAATAAATTACAAACTATATCACTTTGAATTCTTAATCAAATTAAATATTAAAGAAATATTATTTTTCTTTATTTTCCGAACTGTTTTTCCCCTTTTTTGGAGAATTTATATCTTTATCGTTAAATTTTGTCATTACAACGTTAGATTGTGTGACGCCTTACTTTTGGAAAATATTAATTAAGTAAGTACTTACCGTATAATAAACAAAAAATATAGTAAATTGTTAAGAAATAACGATTTGAAGAAATAAAATTCGACCTAAAATAGATTATGGATGAAACATCTTTTTTCCACTTTTGCTATATAGTATATTAAACAAGAAATTTAATCATGTATTGAAAAACCTTTTATTCAATAAAATACAAACTATATCACTTTGAATTCTGAATCAAATTAAATATTAAAGAAATATTATTTTTCTTTGTTTTCCGAACTTTTTTCCCCTTTTTTGGAGAATTTACATCTTTATCGTTAAATTTTGTCATTACAACGTTAGATTGTGTGACGCCTTACTTTTCCTAATTTTTAATTAAGTAAGTGCTTACCCTATAGTAAATAAAAAATATAGTAAATTGATGAGAAATAATGATTTGAGGAAATAAAATTCGACTTAAAATAGTGTACGGATGAAACATTTTTTTCCACTTTTTCTCTATAATATATCACACAAGAAATTTGATCATTAATTGAAAAATCTTTTAATCAATAGAATACAAACTATATCACTTTAGATTCTGTGTCCTATAAAATATTAAAGAAATATTATTTTTCTTTCTTTTCCGAACTATTTTTTTCCTTTTCAATGGATTTCAAATTTTAATTGTTAAATTTTGTCACTACAACGTTAGATTGTGTGGCTCCTTACTTTTCTTAATTAATAATTAAGTAAGTACTTACCGTATAATAAACTAAAAATATAGTAAATTGATAAGAAATAACGATTTGAAGAAATAAAATTCGACATAAATAGATTATGGATGAAACATTTTTTCCACTTTTTCTCTATAATATATCACACAAGAAATTGAATCATGAATTGAAAAATCTTTTAATCAAAAAAATACAAACTATATCACTGTGAATTCTGAATCAAATTAAATATTAAAGAAATATTATTTTTCTTTATTTTCTGAACTTCTTTTTTCCCCTTTTTTAGAGCTTTTATAGTTTTATCGTTAAATTTTGTGATTACAACGTTTGATTGTGTGGCTCCTTACTTTTCTTTATTATAAATTAAGTAAGTACTTACCCTATAATAAACAAAAAAATATATTAAATTGATAAGAAATAACGTTTTGAAGAAATAAAATACGACTTAAAATAGTTTATGGATGAAACATGTTTTCCACTTTTTCTCTATATTATATCACACAAGAAATTTGATCATGAATTGAAAAATCTTTTAATCAATAAAATACAAACAATATCACTTTGAATTCTGAATCAAATTAGATATTAAGAAATATTATTTTCCTTTATTTTCCGAACTGTTTTTCCCCTTTTTTGGAGAATTTTTATCTTTATCGTTAAATTTTGTCACTACAACGTAAGATTGTGTGACGCCTTACTTTTCTTAATTATTGATTAAGTAAGTACTTACCATATAATAAACAAAAAATATAGTAAATTGTTAAGAAATAACGATTTGAAGAAATAAAATTTGACTTAAAATAGTTTATGGATGAAACATCTTTTTTCCACTTTTTCTATATAGTATATTAAACAAGAAATTTAATCATGTATTGAAAAACCTTTTATTCAATAAAATACAAACTATATCACTTTGAATTCTGAATCAAATTAAATATTAAAGAAATATTATTTTTCTTTGTTTTCCGAACTTTTTTCCCCTTTTTTGGAGAATTTACATCTTTATCGTTAAATTTTGTCATTACAACGTTAGATTGTGTGACGCCTTACTTTTCCTAATTTTTAATTAAGTAAGTGCTTACCCTATAGTAAATAAAAAATTTAGTAAATTGATGAGAAATAATGATTTGAGGAAATAAAATTCGACTTAAAATAGTGTACGGATGAAACATTTTTTTCCACTTTTTCTCTATAATATATCACACAAGAAATTTGATCATTAATTGAAAAATCTTTTAATCAATAGAATACAAACTATATCACTTTAGATTCTGTGTCCTATAAAATATTAAAGAAATATTATTTTTCTTTCTTTTCCGAAATATTTTTTTCCTTTTCAATGGATTTCAAATTTTTATTGTTAAATTTTGTCACTACAACGTTAGATTGTGTGGCTCCTTACTTTTCTTAATTATTAATTAAGTAAGTACTTACCGTATAATAAACTAAAAATATAGTAAATTGATAAGAAATAACGATTTGAAGAAATAAAATTCGACCTAAATAGATTATGGATGAAACATTTTTTCCACTTTTTCTCTATAATATATCACACATGAAATTTGATCATGAATTGAAAAATCTTTTAATCAATAAATTACAAACTATATCACTTTGAATTCTTAATCAAATTAAATATTAAAGAAATATTATTTTTCTTTATTTTCCGAACTGTTTTTCCCCTTTTTTGGAGAATTTATATCTTTATCGTTAAATTTTGTCACTACAACGTAAGATTGTGTGACGCCTTACTTTTCTTAATTATTAATTAAGTAAGTACTTACCATATAATAAACAAAAAATATAGTAAATTGTTAAGAAATAACGATTTGAAGAAATAAAATTTGACTTAAAATAGTTTATGGATGAAACATCTTTTTTCCACTTTTTCTATATAGTATATTAAACAAGAAATTTAATCATGTATTGAAAAACCTTTTATTCAATAAAATACAAACTATATCACTTTGAATTCTGAATCAAATTAAATATTAAAGAAATATTATTTTTCTTTCTTTTCCGAAATATTTTTTTCCTTTTCAATGGATTTCAAATTTTTATTGTTAAATTTTGTCACTACAACGTTAGATTGTGTGGCTCCTTACTTTTCTTAATTATTAATTAAGTAAGTACTTACCGTATAATAAACAAAAAATATAGTAAATTGTTAAGAAATAACGATTTGAAGAAATAAAATTCGACCTAAAATAGATTATGGATGAAAATTTTTTTCCACTTTTTCTCTATAATATATCACACAAGAAATTTGATCATTAATTGGAAAATCTTTTAATCAATAGAATACAAACTATATCACTTTAGATTCTGTATTCTATAAAATATTAAAGAAATATTATTTTTCTTTCTTTTCCGAAATATTTTATTCCTTTTCAATGGATTTCAAATTTTTATTGTTAAATTTTGTCACTACAACGTTAGATTGTGTGGCTCCTTACTTTTCTTAATTATTAATTAAGTAAGTACTTACCGTATAATAAACTAAAAATATAGTAAATTGATAAGAAATAACGATTTGAAGAAAAAAATTAGACATAA
Source organism: Ecdyonurus torrentis (assembly GCA_949318235.1). Classification (NCBI taxonomy): domain Eukaryota; kingdom Metazoa; phylum Arthropoda; class Insecta; order Ephemeroptera; family Heptageniidae; genus Ecdyonurus; species Ecdyonurus torrentis. The sequence continues at coordinate 21,072,867 of OX439133.1, forward strand.
ATAGATTATGGATGAAACATTTTTTCCACTTTTTCTCTATAATATATCACACAAGAAATTGGATCATGAATTGAAAAATCTTTTAATCAAAAAAATACAAACTATATCACTGTGAATTCTGAATCAAATTAAATATTAAAGAAATATTATTTTTCTTTGTTTTCCGAACTTTTTTTTCCCTTTTTTGGAGAATTTTCATTTTTATCGTTAAATTTTGTCACTACAACGTTAGATTGTGTGACGCCTTACTTTTCCTAATTATTAATTAAGTAAGTGCTTACCCTATAGTAATTAAAAAATATAGTAAATTGATGAGAAATAATGATTTGAGGAAATAAAATTCGACTTAAAATAGTGTACGGATGAAACATTTTTTTCCACTTTTTCTCTATAATATATCACACAAGAAATTTGATCATTAATTGAAAAATCTTTTAATCAATAGAATACAAACTATATCACTTTAGATTCTGTATCCTATAAAATATTATAGAAATATTATTTTTCTTTCTTTTCCGAAATATTTTTTTCCTTTTCAATGGATTTCAAATTTTTATTGTTAAATTTTGTCACTACAACGTAAGATTGTGTGACGCCTTACTTTTCTTAATTATTGATTAAGTAAGTACTTACCATATAATAAACAAAAAATATAGTAAATTGTTAAGAAATAACGATTTGAAGAAATAAAATTTAACTTAAAATAGTTTATGGATTAAAAATCTTTTTTCCACTTTTTCTATATAGTATATTAAACAAGAAATTTAATCATGTATTGAAAAACCTTTTATTCAATAAAATACAAACTATATCACTTTGAATTCTGAATCAAATTAAATATTAAAGAAATATTATTTTTCTTTGTTTTCCGAACTTTTTTCCCCTTTTTTGGAGAATTTACATCTTTATCGTTAAATTTTGTCATTACAACGTTAGATTGTGTGACGCCTTACTTTTCCTAATTATTAATTAAGTAAGTACTTACCGTATAATAAACTAAAAATATAGTAAATTGATAAGAAATAACGATTTGAAGAAATAAAATTCGACCTAAATAGATGATGGATGAAACATTTGTTCCACTTTTTCTCTATAATATATCACACATGAAATTTGATCATGAATTGAAAAATCTTTTAATCAATAAAATACAATCTATATCACTTTGAATTCTTAATCAAATTAAATATTAAAGAAATATTATTTTTCTTTGTTTTCCGAAATGTTTTTCCCCTTTTTTGGAGAATTTATATCTTTATCGTTAAATTTTGTCACTACAACGTAAGATTGTGTGACGCCTTACTTTTTTTAATTATTGATTAAGTAAGTACTTACCATATAATAAACAAAAAATATAGTAAATTGTTAAGAAATAACGATTTGAAGAAATAAAATTTGACTTAAAATAGTTTATGGATGAAACATTTTTTCCACTTTTTCTATATAGTATATTAAACAAGAAATTTAATCATGTATTGAAAAACCTTTTATTCAATAAAATACAAACTATATCACTTTGAATTCTGAATCAAATTAAATAATAAAGAAATATTATTTTTCTTTGTTTTACGAACTTTTTTCCCCTTTTTTGGAGAATTTACATCTTTATCGTTAAATTTTGTCATTACAACGTTAGATTGTGTGACGCCTTACTTTTTTAAATTATTAATTAAGTAAGTACTTACCGTATAATAAACTAAAAATATAGGAAATTGATAAGAAATAACGATTTGAAGAAATAAAATTCGACCTAAAATAGATTATGGATGAAAATTTTTTTCCACTTTTTCTCTATAATATATTACACAAGAAATTTGATCATGAATTGAAAAATCTTTTAATCAATAAAATACAAACTATATCACTTTGAATTCTGAATCAAATTAAATATTAAAGAAATATTATTTTTCTTTATTTTCCGAACTTTTTTTCCCGTTTTTGGAGCATTTACATCTTTATCGTTAAATTTTGTCACTACAACGTTAAATTGTGTGACGCCTTACTTTTCCTAATTTTTAATTAAGTAAGTGCTTACCCTATAGTAATTAAAAAATATAGTAAATTGATGAGAAATAATGATTTGAGGAAATAAAATTTGACTTAAAATAGTGTACGGATGAAACATTTTTTTCCACTTTTTCTCTATAATATATCACACAAGAAATTTAATCATTAATTGGAAAATCTTTTTATCAATAGAATACAAACTATATCACTTTAGATTCTGTATTCTATAAAATATTAAAGAAATATTATTTTTCTTTCTTTTCCGAAATATTTTTTTCCTTTTCAATGGATTTCAAATTTTTATTGTTAAATTTTGTCACAACAACGTTAGATTGTGTGGCTCCTTACTTTTCTTAATTATTAATTAAGTAAGTACTTACCGTATAGTAAACTAAAAATATATTAAATTGATAAGAAATAATGATTTGAAGAAAAAAATTAGACATAAATAGATTATGGATGAAACATTTTTTCCACTTTTTCTCTATAATATATCACACAAGAAATTGGATCATGAATTGAAAAATCTTTTAATCAAAAAAATACAAACTATATCACTGTGAATTCTGAATCAAATTAAATATTAAAGAAATATTATTTTTCTTTGTTTTCCGAACTTTTTTTTCCCTTTTTTTGAGAATTTTCATCTTTATCGTTAAATTTTGTCTCTACAACGTTAGATTGTGTGACGCCTTACTTTTCCTAATTATTAATTAAGTAAGTGCTTACCCTATAGTAATTAAAAAATATAGTAAATTGATGAGAAATAATGATTTGAGGAAATAAAATTCGACTTAAAATAGTGTACGGATGAAACATTTTTTTCCACTTTTTCTCTATAATATATCACACAAGAAATTTGATCATTAATTGGAAAATATTTTAATCAATAGAATACAAACTATATCACTTTAGATTCTGTATTCTATAAAATATTAAAGAAATATTATTTTTCTTTCTTTTCCGAAATATTTTTTTCCTTTTCAATGGATTTCAAATTTTTATTGTTAAATTTTGTCACTACAACGTTAGATTGTGTGGCTCCTTACTTTTCTTAATTAATAATTAAGTAAGTACTTACCGTATAATAAACTAAAAATATAGTAAATTGATAAGAAATAACGATTTGAAGAAATAAAATTCGACATAAATAGATTATGGATGAAACATTTTTTCCACTTTTTCTCTATAATATATCACACAAGAAATTGAATCATGAATTGAAAAATCTTTTAATCAAAAAAATACAAACTATATCACTGTGAATTCTGAATCAAATTAAATATTAAAGAAATATTATTTTTCTTTATTTTCTGAAATTCTTTTTTACCCTTTTTTAGAGCTTTTATAGTTTTATCGTTAAATTTTGTGATTACAACGTTAGATTGTGTGGCTCCTTATTTTTCTTTATTATAAATTAAGTAAGTACTTACCCTATAATAAACAAAAAAATATATTAAATTGATAAGAAATAACGATTTGAAGAAATAAAATACGACTTAAAATAGTTTATGGATGAAACATGTTTTCCACTTTTTCTCTATATTATATCACACAAGAAATTTGATCATGAATTGAAAAATCTTTTAATCAATAAAATACAAACAATATCACTTTGAATTCTGAATCAAATTAAATATTAAGAAATATTATTTTCCTTTATTTTCCGAACTGTTTTTCCCCTTTTTTGGAGAATTTATATCTTTATCGTTAAATTTTGTCACTACAACGTAAGATTGTGTGACGCCTTACTTTTCTTAATTATTGATTAAGTAAGTACTTACCATATAATAAACAAAAAATATAGTAAATTGTTAAGAAATAACGATTTGAAGAAATAAAATTTGACTTAAAATAGTTTATGGATGAAACATCTTTTTTCCACTTTTTCTATATAGTATATTAAACAAGAAATTTAATCATGTATTGAAAAACCTTTTATTCAATAAAATACAAACTATATCACTTTGAATTCTGAATCAAATTAAATATTAAAGAAATATTATTTTTCTTTGTTTTCCGAACTTTTTTTTCCCTTTTTTGGAGAATTTACATCTTTATCGTTAAATTTTGTCATTACAACGTTAGATTGTGTGACGCCTTACTTTTGTAAATTATTAATTAAGTAAGTACTTACCGTATAATAAACTAAAAATATAGTAAATTGATAAGAAATAACGATTTGAAGAAATAAAATTCGACCTAAAATAGATTATGGATGAAAATTTTTTTCCACTTTTTCTCTATAATATATCACACTAGAAATTTGATCATGAATTGAAAAATCTTTTAATCAATAAAATACAAACTATATCACTTTGAATTCTGAATCAAATTAAATATTAAAGAAATATTATTTTTCTTTATTTTCCGAACTTTTTTTCCCGTTTTTGGAGCATTTACATCTTTATTGTTAAATTTTGTCACTACAACGTTAAATTGTGTGACGCCTTACTTTTCCTAATTTTTAATTAAGTAAGTGCTTACCCTATAGTAATTAAAAAATATAGTAAATTGATGAGAAATAATGATTTGAGGAAATAAAATTTGACTTAAAATAGTGTACGGATAAAACATTTTTTTCCACTTTTTCTCCATAATATATCACACAAGAAATTTGATCATTAATTGGAAAATCTTTTAATCAATAGAATACAAACTATATCACTTTAGATTCTGTATTCTATAAAATATTAAAGAAATATTATTTTTCTTTCTTTTCCGAAATATTTTATTCCTTTTCAATGGATTTCAAATTTTTATTGTTAAATTTTGTCACTACAACGTTAGATTGTGTGGCTCCTTACTTTTCTTAATTATTAATTAAGTAAGTACTTACCGTATAATAAACTAAAAATATAGTAAATTGATAAGAAATAACGATTTGAAGAAAAAAATTAGACATAAATAGATTATGGATGAAACATTTTTTCCACTTTTTCTCTATAATATATCACACAAGAAATTGGATCATGAATTGAAAAATCTTTTAATCAAAAAAATACAAACTATATCACTGTGAATTCTGAATCAAATTAAATATTAAAGAAATATTATTTTTCTTTGTTTTCCGAACTTTTTTTTCTTTTTTTTGGAGAATTTTCATTTTTATCGTTAAATTTTGTCACTACAACGTTAGATTGTGTGACGCCTTACTTTTCCTAATTATTAATTAAGTAAGTGCTTACCCTATAGTAAATAAAAAATATAGTAAATTGATGAGAAATTATGATTTGAGGAAATAAAATTCGACTTAAAATAGTGTACGGATGAAACATTTTTTTCCACTTTTTCTCCATAATATATCACACAAGAAATTTGATCATTAATTGGAAAATCTTTTAATCAATAGAATACAAACTATATCACTTTAGATTCTGTATTCTATAAAATATTAAAGAAATATTATTTTTCTTTCTTTTCCGAAATATTTTATTCCTTTTCAATGGATTTCAAATTTTTATTGTTAAATTTTGTCACTACAACGTTAGATTGTGTGGCTCCTTACTTTTCTTAATTATTAATTAAGTAAGTACTTACCGTATAATAAACTAAAAATATAGTAAATTGATAAGAAATAACGATTTGAAGAAAAAAATTAGACATAAATAGATTATGGATGAAACATTTTTTCCACTTTTTCTCTATAATATATCACACAAGAAATTGGATCATGAATTGAAAAATCTTTTAATCAAAAAAATACAAACTATATCACTGTGAATTCTGAATCAAATTAAATATTAAAGAAATATTATTTTTCTTTGTTTTCCGAACTTTTTTTTCCCTTTTTTGGAGAATTTTCAATTTTATCGTTAAATTTTGTCACTACAACGTTAGATTGTGTGGCTCCTTACTTTTCTTAATTATTAATTAAGTAAGTACTTACCGTATAATAAACTAAAAATATAGTAAATTGATAAGAAATAACGATTTGAAGAAAAAAATTAGACATAAATAGATTATGGATGAAACATTTTTTCCACTTTTTCTCTATAATATATCACACAAGAAATTGGATCATGAATTGAAAAATCTTTTAATCAAAAAAATACAAACTATATCACTGTGAATTCTGAATCAAATTAAATATTAAAGAAATATTATTTTTCTTTGTTTTCCGAACTTTTTTTTCCCTTTTTTGGAGAATTTTCATTTTTATCGTTAAATTTTGTCACTACAACGTTAGATTGTGTGACGCCTTACTTTTCCTAATTATTAATTAAGTAAGTGCTTACCCTATAGTAATTAAAAAATATAGTAAATTGATGAGAAATAATGATTTGAGGAAATAAAATTCGACTTAAAATAGTGTACGGATGAAACATTTTTTTCCACTTTTTCTCTATAATATATCACACAAGAAATTTGATCATTAATTGAAAAATCTTTTAATCAATAGAATACAAACTATATCACTTTAGATTCTGTATCCTATAAAATATTATAGAAATATTATTTTTCTTTCTTTTCCGAAATATTTTTTTCCTTTTCCATGGATTTCAAATTTTTATTGTTAAATTTTGTCACTACAACGTAAGATTGTGTGACGCCTTACTTTTCTTAATTATTGATTAAGTAAGTACTTACCATATAATAAACAAAAAATATAGTAAATTGTTAAGAAATAACGATTTGAAGAAATAAAATTTAACTTAAAATAGTTTATGGATGAAACATCTTTTTTCCACTTTTTCTATATAGTATATTAAACAAGAAATTTAATCATGTATTGAAAAACCTTTTATTCAATAAAATACAAACTATATCACTTTGAATTCTGAATCAAATTAAATATTAAAGAAATATTATTTTTCTTTGTTTTCCGAACTTTTTTCCCCTTTTTTGGAGAATTTACATCTTTATCGTTAAATTTTGTCATTACAACGTTAGATTGTGTGACGCCTTACTTTTCCTAATTATTAATTAAGTAAGTACTTACCGTATAATAAACTAAAAATATAGTAAATTGATAAGAAATAACGATTTGAAGAAATAAAATTCGACCTAAATAGATGATGGATGAAACATTTGTTCCACTTTTTCTCTATAATATATCACACATGAAATTTGATCATGAATTGAAAAATCTTTTAATCAATAAAATACAAACTATATCACTTTGAATTCTTAATCAAATTAAATATTAAAGAAATATTATTTTTCTTTGTTTTCCGAAATGTTTTTCCCCTTTTTTGGAGAATTTATATCTTTATCGTTAAATTTTGTCACTACAACGTAAGATTGTGTGACGCCTTACTTTTTTTAATTATTGATTAAGGAAGTACTTACCATATAATAAACTAAAAATATAGTAAATTGTTAAGAAATAACGATTTGAAGAAAAAAATTAGACATAAATAGATTATGGATGAAACATTTTTTCCACTTTTTCTCTATAATATATCACACAAGAAATTGGATCATGAATTGAAAAATCTTTTAATCAAAAAAATACAAACTATATCACTGTGAATTCTGAATCAAATTAAATATTAAAGAAATATTATTTTTCTTTGTTTTCCGAACTTTTTTTTCCCTTTTTTGGAGAATTTTCATTTTTATCGTTAAATTTTGTCACTACAACGTTAGATTGTGTGACGCCTTACTTTTCCTAATTATTAATTAAGTAAGTGCTTACCCTATAGTAATTAAAAAATATAGTAAATTGATGAGAAATAATGATTTGAGGAAATAAAATTCGACTTAAAATAGTGTACGGATGAAACATTTTTTTCCACTTTTTCTCTATAATATATCACACAAGAAATTTGATCATTAATTGAAAAATCTTTTAATCAATAGAATACAAACTATATCACTTTAGATTCTGTATCCTATAAAATATTATAGAAATATTATTTTTCTTTCTTTTCCGAAATATTTTTTTCCTTTTCCATGGATTTCAAATTTTTATTGTTAAATTTTGTCACTACAACGTAAGATTGTGTGACGCCTTACTTTTCTTAATTATTGATTAAGTAAGTACTTACCATATAATAAACAAAAAATATAGTAAATTGTTAAGAAATAACGATTTGAAGAAATAAAATTTAACTTAAAATAGTTTATGGATGAAACATCTTTTTTCCACTTTTTCTATATAGTATATTAAACAAGAAATTTAATCATGTATTGAAAAACCTTTTATTCAATAAAATACAAACTATATCACTTTGAATTCTGAATCAAATTAAATATTAAAGAAATATTATTTTTCTTTGTTTTCCGAACTTTTTTCCCCTTTTTTGGAGAATTTACATCTTTATCGTTAAATTTTGTCATTACAACGTTAGATTGTGTGACGCCTTACTTTTCCTAATTATTAATTAAGTAAGTACTTACCGTATAATAAACTAAAAATATAGTAAATTGATAAGAAATAACGATTTGAAGAAATAAAATTCGACCTAAATAGATGATGGATGAAACATTTGTTCCACTTTTTCTCTATAATATATCACACATGAAATTTGATCATGAATTGAAAAATCTTTTAATCAATAAAATACAAACTATATCACTTTGAATTCTTAATCAAATTAAATATTAAAGAAATATTATTTTTCTTTGTTTTCCGAAATGTTTTTCCCCTTTTTTGGAGAATTTATATCTTTATCGTTAAATTTTGTCACTACAACGTAAGATTGTGTGACGCCTTACTTTTTTTAATTATTGATTAAGGAAGTACTTACCATATAATAAACAAAAAATATAGTAAATTGTTAAGAAATAACGATTTGAAGAAATAAAATACGACCTAAAATAGTTTATGGATGAAACATTTTTTCCACTTTTTCTATATAGTATATTAAACAAGAAATTTAATCATGTATTGAAAAACCTTTTATTCAATAAAATACAAACTATATCACTTTGAATTCTGAATCAAATTAAATAATAAAGAAATATTATTTTTCTTTGTTTTCCGAACTTTTTTCCCCTTTTTTGGAGAATTTACATCTTTATCGTTAAATTTTGTCATTACAACGTTAGATTGTGTGACGCCTTACTTTTTTAAATTATTAATTAAGTAAGTACTTACCGTATAATAAACTAAAAATATAGGAAATTGATAAGAAATAACGATTTGAAGAAATAAAATTCGACCTAAAATAGATTATGGATGAAAATTTTTTTCCACTTTTTCTCTATAATATATCACACAAGAAATTTGATCATGAATTGAAAAATCTTTTAATCAATAAAATACAAACTATATCACTTTGAATTCTGAATCAAATTAAATATTAAAGAAATATTATTTTTCTTTATTTTCCGAACTTTTTTTCCCGTTTTTGGAGCATTTACATCTTTATCGTTAAATTTTGTCACTACAACGTTAAATTGTGTGACGCCTTACTTTTCCTAATTTTTAATTAAGTAAGTGCTTACCCTATAGTAATTAAAAAATATAGTAAATTGATGAGAAATAATGATTTGAGGAAATAAAATTTGACTTAAAATAGTGTACGGATGAAACATTTTTTTCCACTTTTTCTCTATAATATATCACACAAGAAATTTAATCATTAATTGGAAAATCTTTTAATCAATAGAATACAAACTATATCACTTTAGATTCTGTATTCTATAAAATATTAAAGAAATATTATTTTTCTTTCTTTTCCGAAATATTTTTTTCCTTTTCAATGGATTTCAAATTTTTATTGTTAAATTTTGTCACAACAACGTTAGATTGTGTGGCTCCTTACTTTTCTTAATTATTAATTAAGTAAGTACTTACCGTATAGTAAACTAAAAATATATTAAATTGATAAGAAATAACGATTTGAAGAAAAAAATTAGACATAAATAGATTATGGATGAAACATTTTTTCCACTTTTTCTCTATAATATATCACACAAGAAATTGGATCATGAATTGAAAAATCTTTTAATCAAAAAAATACAAACTATATCACTGTGAATTCTGAATCAAATTAAATATTAAAGAAATATTATTTTTCTTTGTTTTCCGAACTTTTTTTTCCCTTTTTTTGAGAATTTTCATCTTTATCGTTAAATTTTGTCTCTACAACGTTAGATTGTGTGACGCCTTACTTTTCCTAATTATTAATTAAGTAAGTGCTTACCCTATAGTAATTAAAAAATATAGTAAATTGATGAGAAATAATGATTTGAGGAAATAAAATTCGACTTAAAATAGTGTACGGATGAAACATTTTTTTCCACTTTTTCTCTATAATATATCACACAAGAAATTTGATCATTAATTGGAAAATATTTTAATCAATAGAATACAAACTATATCACTTTAGATTCTGTATTCTATAAAATATTAAAGAAATATTATTTTTCTTTCTTTTCCGAAATATTTTTTTCCTTTTCAATGGATTTCAAATTTTTATTGTTAAATTTTGTCACTACAACGTTAGATTGTGTGGCTCCTTACTTTTCTTAATTAATAATTAAGTAAGTACTTACCGTATAATAAACTAAAAATATAGTAAATTGATAAGAAATAACGATTTGAAGAAATAAAATTCGACATAAATAGATTATGGATGAAACATTTTTTCCACTTTTTCTCTATAATATATCACACAAGAAATTGAATCATGAATTGAAAAATCTTTTAATCAAAAAAATACAAACTATATCACTGTGAATTCTGAATCAAATTAAATATTAAAGAAATATTATTTTTCTTTATTTTCTGAAATTCTTTTTTACCCTTTTTTAGAGCTTTTATAGTTTTATCGTTAAATTTTGTGATTACAACGTTAGATTGTGTGGCTCCTTATTTTTCTTTATTATAAATTAAGTAAGTACTTACCCTATAATAAACAAAAAAATATATTAAATTGATAAGAAATAACGATTTGAAGAAATAAAATACGACTTAAAATAGTTTATGGATGAAACATGTTTTCCACTTTTTCTCTATATTATATCACACAAGAAATTTGATCATGAATTGAAAAATCTTTTAATTAATAAAATACAAACAATATCACTTTGAATTCTGAATCAAATTAAATATTAAGAAATATTATTTTCCTTTATTTTCCGAACTGTTTTTCCCCTTTTTTGGAGAATTTATATCTTTATCGTTAAATTTTGTCACTACAACGTAAGATTGTGTGACGCCTTACTTTTCTTAATTATTGATTAAGTAAGTACTTACCATATAATAAACAAAAAATATAGTAAATTGTTAAGAAATAACGATTTGAAGAAATAAAATTTGACTTAAAATAGTTTATGGATGAAACATCTTTTTTCCACTTTTTCTATATAGTATATTAAACAAGAAATTTAATCATGTATTGAAAAACCTTTTATTCAATAAAATACAAACTATATCACTTTGAATTCTGAATCAAATTAAATATTAAAGAAATATTATTTTTCTTTGTTTTCCGAACTTTTTTTTCCCTTTTTTGGAGAATTTACATCTTTATCGTTAAATTTTGTCATTACAACGTTAGATTGTGTGACGCCTTACTTTTGTAAATTATTAATTAAGTAAGTACTTACCGTATAATAAACTAAAAATATAGTAAATTGATAAGAAATAACGATTTGAAGAAATAAAATTCGACCTAAAATAGATTATGGATGAAAATTTTTTTCCACTTTTTCTCTATAATATATCACACTAGAAATTTGATCATGAATTGAAAAATCTTTTAATCAATAAAATACAAACTATATCACTTTGAATTCTGAATCAAATTAAATATTAAAGAAATATTATTTTTCTTTATTTTCCGAACTTTTTTTCCCGTTTTTGGAGCATTTACATCTTTATTGTTAAATTTTGTCACTACAACGTTAAATTGTGTGACGCCTTACTTTTCCTAATTTTTAATTAAGTAAGTGCTTACCCTATAGTAATTAAAAAATATAGTAAATTGATGAGAAATAATGATTTGAGGAAATAAAATTTGACTTAAAATAGTGTACGGATAAAACATTTTTTTCCACTTTTTCTCCATAATATATCACACAAGAAATTTAATCATTAATTGGAAAATCTTTTAATCAATAGAATACAAACTATATCACTTTAGATTCTGTATTCTATAAAATATTAAAGAAATATTATTTTTCTTTCTTTTCCGAAATATTTTATTCCTTTTCAATGGATTTCAAATTTTTATTGTTAAATTTTGTCACTACAACGTTAGATTGTGTGGCTCCTTACTTTTCTTAATTATTGATTAAGTAAGTACTTACCATATAATAAACAAAAAATATAGTAAATTGTTAAGAAATAACGATTTGAAGAAATAAAATTTGACTTAAAATAATTTATGGATGAAACATCTTTTTTCCACTTTTTCTATATAGTATATTAAAAAGAAATTTAATCATGTATTGAAAAACCTTTTATTCAATAAAATACAAACTATATCACTTTGAATTCTGAATCAAATTAAATATTAAAGAAATATTATTTTTCTTTGTTTTCCGAACTTTTTTCCCCTTTTTTGGAGAATTTACATCTTTATCGTTAAATTTTGTCATTACAACGTTAGATTGTGTGACGCCTTACTTTTGTAAAATATTAATTAAGTAAGTACTTACCGTATAATAAACTAAAAATATAGTAAATTGATAAGAAATAACGATTTGAAGAAATAAAATTCGACCTAAAATAGATTATGGATGAAAATTTTTTTCCACTTTTTCTCTATAATATATCACACAAGAAATTTGATCATGAATTGAAAAATCTTTTAATCAATAAAATACAAACTATATCACTTTGAATTCTGAATCAAATTAAATATTAAAGAAATATTATTTTTCTTTATTTTCCGAACTTTTTTTCCCGTTTTTGGAGCATTTACATCTTTATCGTTAAATTTTGTCACTACAACGTTAAATTGTGTGACGCCTTACTTTTCCTAATTTTTAATTAAGTAAGTGCTTACCCTATAGTAATTAAAAAATATAGTAAATTGATGAGAAATAATGATTTGAGGAAATAAAATTTGACTTAAAATAGTGTACGGATGAAACATTTTTTTCCACTTTTTCTCTATAATATATCACACAAGAAATTTGATCATTAATTGGAAAATCTTTTAATCAATAGAATACAAACTATATCACTTTAGATTCTGTATTCTATAAAATATTAAAGAAATATTATTTTTCTTTCTTTTCCGAAATATTTTTTTCCTTTTCAATGGATTTCAAATTTTTATTGTTAAATTTTGTCACAACAACGTTAGATTGTGTGGCTCCTTACTTTTCTTAATTATTAATTAAGTAAGTACTTACCGTATAATAAACTAAAAATATATTAAATTGATAAGAAATAACGATTTGAAGAAAAAAATTAGACATAAATAGATTATGGATGAAACATTTTTTCCACTTTTTCTCTATAATATATCACACAAGAAATTGGATCATGAATTGAAAAATCTTTTAATCAAAAAAATACAAACTATATCACTGTGAATTCTGAATCAAATTAAATATTAAAGAAATATTATTTTTCTTTGTTTTCCGAACTTTTTTTTCCCTTTTTTTGAGAATTTTCATCTTTATCGTTAAATTTTGTCACTACAACGTTAGATTGTGTGACGCCTTACTTTTCCTAATTATTAATTAAGTAAGTGCTTACCCTATAGTAATTAAAAAATATAGTAAATTGATGAGAAATAATGATTTGAGGAAATAAAATTCGACTTAAAATAGTGTACGGATGAAACATTTTTTTCCACTTTTTCTCTATAATATATCACACAAGAAATTTGATCATTAATTGAAAAATCTTTTAATCAATAGAATACAAACTATATCACTTTAGATTCTGTATCCTATAAAATATTATAGAAATATTATTTTTCTTTCTTTTCCGAAATATTTTTTTCCTTTTCAATGGATTTCAAATTTTTATTGTTAAATTTTGTCACAACAACGTAAGATTGTGTGACGCCTTACTTTTCTTAATTATTGATTAAGTAAGTACTTACCATATAATAAACAAAAAATATAGTAAATTGTTAAGAAATAACGATTTGAAGAAATAAAATTTGACTTAAAATAGTTTATGGATGAAACATCTTTTTTCCACTTTTTCTATATAGTATATTAAAAAGAAATTTAATCATGTATTGAAAAACCTTTTATTCAATAAAATACAAACTATATCACTTTGAATTCTGAATCAAATTAAATATTAAAGAAATATTATTTTTCTTTGTTTTCCGAACTTTTTTCCCCTTTTTTGGAGAATTTACATCTTTATCGTTAAATTTTGTCATTACAACGTTAGATTGTGTGACGCCTTACTTTTGTAAAATATTAATTAAGTAAGTACTTACCGTATAATAAACTAAAAATATAGTAAATTGATAAGAAATAACGATTTGAAGAAATAAAATTCGACCTAAAATAGATTATGGATGAAAATTTTTTTCCACTTTTTCTCTATAATATATCACACAAGAAATTTGATCATGAATTGAAAAATCTTTTAATCAATAAAATACAAACTATATCACTTTGAATTCTGAATCAAATTAAATATTAAAGAAATATTATTTTTCTTTATTTTCCGAACTTTTTTTCCCGTTTTTGGAGCATTTACATCTTTATCGTTAAATTTTGTCACTACAACGTTAAATTGTGTGACGCCTTACTTTTCCTAATTTTTAATTAAGTAAGTGCTTACCCTATAGTAATTAAAAAATATAGTAAATTGATGAGAAATAATGATTTGAGGAAATAAAATTTGACTTAAAATAGTGTACGGATGAAACATTTTTTTCCACTTTTTCTCTATAATATATCACACAAGAAATTTGATCATTAATTGGAAAATCTTTTAATCAATAGAATACAAACTATATCACTTTAGATTCTGTATTCTATAAAATATTAAAGAAATATTATTTTTCTTTCTTTTCCGAAATATTTTTTTCCTTTTCAATGGATTTCAAATTTTTATTGTTAAATTTTGTCACTACAACGTTAGATTGTGTGGCTCCTTACTTTTCTTAATTATTAATTAAGTAAGTACTTACCGTATAATAAACTAAAAATATATTAAATTGATAAGAAATAACGATTTGAAGAAAAAAATTAAACATAAATAGATTATGGATGAAACATTTTTTCCACTTTTTCTCTATAATATATCACACAAGAAATTGGATCATGAATTGAAAAATCTTTTAATCAAAAAAATACAAACTATATCACTGTGAATTCTGAATCAAATTAAATATTAAAGAAATATTATTTTTCTTTGTTTTCCGAACTTTTTTTTCCCTTTTTTGGAGAATTTTCATCTTTATCGTTAAATTTTGTCACTACAACGTTAGATTGTGTGACGCCTTACTTTTCCTAATTATTAATTAAGTAAGTGCTTACCCTATAGTAATTAAAAAATATAGTAAATTGATGAGAAATAATGATTTGAGGAAATAAAATTCGACTTAAAATAGTGTACGGATGAAACATTTTTTTCCACTTTTTCTCTATAATATATCACACAAGAAATTTGATCATTAATTGAAAAATCATTTAATCAATAGAATACAAACTATATCACTTTAGATTCTGTATCCTATAAAATATTATAGAAATATTATTTTTCTTTCTTTTCCGAAATATTTTTTTCCTTTTCAATGGATTTCAAATTTTTATTGTTAAATTTTGTCACTACAACGTAAGATTGTGTGACGCCTTACTTTTCTTAATTATTGATTAAGTAAGTACTTACCATATAATAAACAAAAAATATAGTAAATTGTTAAGAAATAACGATTTGAAGAAATAAAATTTAACTTAAAATAGTTTATGGATGAAACATCTTTTTTCCACTTTTTCTATATAGTATATTAAACAAGAAATTTAATCATGTATTGAAAAACCTTTTATTCAATAAAATACAAACTATATCACTTTGAATTCTGAATCAAATTAAATATTAAAGAAATATTATTTTTCTTTGTTTTCCGAACTTTTTTCCCCTTTTTTAGAGAATTTACATCTTTATCGTTAAATTTTGTCATTACAACGTTAGATTGTGTGACGCCTTACTTTTCCTAATTATTAATTAAGTAAGTGCTTACCCTATAGTAATTAAAAAATATAGTAAATTGATGAGAAATAATGATTTGAGGAAATAAAATTCGACTTAAAATAGTGTACGGATGAAACATTTTTTTCCACTTTTTCTCTATAATATATCACACAAGAAATTTGATCATTAATTGAAAAATCTTTTAATCAATAGAATACAAACTATATCACTTTAGATTCTGTATCCTATAAAATATTATAGAAATATTATTTTTCTTTCTTTTCCGAAATATTTTTTTCCTTTTCAATGGATTTCAAATTTTTATTGTTAAATTTTGTCACAACAACGTAAGATTGTGTGACGCCTTACTTTTCTTAATTATTGATTAAGTAAGTACTTACCATATAATAAACAAAAAATATAGTAAATTGTTAAGAAATAACGATTTGAAGAAATAAAATTTGACTTAAAATAGTTTATGGATGAAACATCTTTTTTCCACTTTTTCTATATAGTATATTAAAAAGAAATTTAATCATGTATTGAAAAACCTTTTATTCAATAAAATACAAACTATATCACTTTGAATTCTGAATCAAATTAAATATTAAAGAAATATTATTTTTCTTTGTTTTCCGAACTTTTTTCCCCTTTTTTGGAGAATTTACATCTTTATCGTTAAATTTTGTCATTACAACGTTAGATTGTGTGACGCCTTAGTTTTGTAAAATATTAATTAAGTAAGTACTTACCGTATAATAAACTAAAAATATAGTAAATTGATAAGAAATAACGATTTGAAGAAATAAAATTCGACCTAAAATAGATTATGGATGAAAATTTTTTTCCACTTTTTCTCTATAATATATCACACAAGAAATTTGATCATGAATTGAAAAATCTTTTAATCAATAAAATACAAACTATATCACTTTGAATTCTGAATCAAATTAAATATTAAAGAAATATTATTTTTCTTTATTTTCCGAACTTTTTTTCCCGTTTTTGGAGCATTTACATCTTTATCGTTAAATTTTGTCACTACAACGTTAAATTGTGTGACGCCTTACTTTTCCTAATTTTTAATTAAGTAAGTGCTTACCCTATAGTAATTAAAAAATATAGTAAATTGATGAGAAATAATGATTTGAGGAAATAAAATTTGACTTAAAATAGTGTACGGATGAAACATTTTTTTCCACTTTTTCTCTATAATATATCACACAAGAAATTTGATCATTAATTGGAAAATCTTTTAATCAATAGAATACAAACTATATCACTTTAGATTCTGTATTCTATAAAATATTAAAGAAATATTATTTTTCTTTCTTTTCCGAAATATTTTTTTCCTTTTCAATGGATTTCAAATTTTTATTGTTAAATTTTGTCACAACAACGTTAGATTGTGTGGCTCCTTACTTTTCTTAATTATTAATTAAGTAAGTACTTACCGTATAATAAACTAAAAATATATTAAATTGATAAGAAATAACGATTTGAAGAAAAAAATTAGACATAAATAGATTATGGATGAAACATTTTTTCCACTTTTTCTCTATAATATATCACACAAGAAATTGGATCATGAATTGAAAAATCTTTTAATCAAAAAAATACAAACTATATCACTGTGAATTCTGAATCAAATTAAATATTAAAGAAATATTATTTTTCTTTGTTTTCCGAACTTTTTTTTCCCTTTTTTTGAGAATTTTCATCTTTATCGTTAAATTTTGTCACTACAACGTTAGATTGTGTGACGCCTTACTTTTCCTAATTATTAATTAAGTAAGTGCTTACCCTATAGTAATTAAAAAATATAGTAAATTGATGAGAAATAATGATTTGAGGAAATAAAATTCGACTTAAAATAGTGTACGGATGAAACATTTTTTTCCACTTTTTCTCTATAATATATCACACAAGAAATTTGATCATTAATTGAAAAATCTTTTAATCAATAGAATACAAACTATATCACTTTAGATTCTGTATCCTATAAAATATTATAGAAATATTATTTTTCTTTCTTTTCCGAAATATTTTTTTCCTTTTCAATGGATTTCAAATTTTTATTGTTAAATTTTGTCACAACAACGTAAGATTGTGTGACGCCTTACTTTTCTTAATTATTGATTAAGTAAGTACTTACCATATAATAAACAAAAAATATAGTAAATTGTTAAGAAATAACGATTTGAAGAAATAAAATTTGACTTAAAATAGTTTATGGATGAAACATCTTTTTTCCACTTTTTCTATATAGTATATTAAAAAGAAATTTAATCATGTATTGAAAAACCTTTTATTCAATAAAATACAAACAATATCACTTTGAAATCTGAATCAAATTAAATATTAAAGAAATATTATTTTTCTTTGTTTTCCGAACTTTTTTCCCCTTTTTTGGAGAATTTACATCTTTATCGTTAAATTTTGTCATTACAACGTTAGATTGTGTGACGCCTTACTTTTGTAAATTATTAATTAAGTAAGTACTTACCGTATAATAAACTAAAAATATAGTAAATTGATAAGAAATAACGATTTGAAGAAATAAAATTTGACTTAATATAGTTTATGGATGAAACATCTTTTTTCCACTTTTGCTATATAGTATATTAAACAAGAAATTTAATCATGTATTGAAAAACCTTTTATTCAATAAAATACAAACTATATCACTTTGAATTCTGAATCAAATTAAATATTAAAGAAATATTATTTTTCTTTGTTTTCCGAACTTTTTTCCCCTTTTTTGGAGAATTTACATCTTTATCGTTAAATTTTGTCATTACAACGTTAGATTGTGTGACGCCTTACTTTTCCTAATTATTAATTAAGTAAGTGCTTACCCTATAGTAATTAAAAAATATAGTAAATTGATGAGAAATAATGATTTGAGGAAATAAAATTCGACTTAAAATAGTGTACGGATGAAACATTTTTTTCCACTTTTTCTCTATAATATATCACACAAGAAATTTGATCATTAATTGAAAAATCTTTTAATCAATAGAATACAAACTATATCACTTTAGATTCTGTGTCCTATAAAATATTAAAGAAATATTATTTTTCTTTCTTTTCCGAAATATTTTTTTCCTTTTCAATGGATTTCAAATTTTTATTGTTAAATTTTGTCACTACAACGTTAGATTGTGTGGCTCCTTACTTTTCTTAATTATTAATTAAGTAAGTACTTACCGTATAATAAACTAAAAATATAGTAAATTGATAAGAAATAACGATTTGAAGAAATAAAATTCGACCTAAATAGATGATGGATGAAACATTTTTTCCACTTTTTCTCTATAATATATCACACATGAAATTTGATCATGAATTGAAAAATCTTTTAATCAATAAATTACAAACTATATCACTTTGAATTCTTAATCAAATTAAATATTAAAGAAATATTATTTTTCTTTATTTTCCGAAATATTTTTCCCCTTTTTTGGAGAATTTATATCTTTATCGTTAAATTTTGTCACTACAACGTAAGATTGTGTGACGCCTTACTTTTCTTAATTATTAATTAAGTAAGTACTTACTATATAATAAACAAAAAATATAGTAAATTGTTAAGAAATAACGATTTGAAGAAATAAAATTTGACTTAAAATAGTTTATGGATGAAACATCTTTTTTCCACTTTTTCTATATAGTATATTAAACAAGAAATTTAATCATGTATTGAAAAACCTTTTATTCAATAAAATACAAACTATATCACTTTGAATTCTGAATCAAATTAAATATTAAAGAAATATTATTTTTCTTTCTTTTCCGAAATATTTTTTTCCTTTTCAATGGATTTCAAATTTTTATTGTTAAATTTTGTCACTACAACGTTAGATTGTGTGGCTCCTTACTTTTCTTAATTATTAATTAAGTAAGTACTTACCGTATAATAAACAAAAAATATAGTAAATTGTTAAGAAATAACGATTTGAAGAAATAAAATTCGACCTAAAATAGATTATGGATGAAAATTTTTTTCCACTTTTTCTCTATAATATATCACACAAGAAATTTGATTATGAATTGAAAAATCTTTTAATCAATAAAATACAAACTATATCACTTTGAATTCTGAATCAAATTAAATATTAAAGAAATATTATTTTTCTTTATTTTCCGAACTTTTTTTTCCCTTTTTTGGAGAATTTACATCTTTATCGTTAAATTTTGTCACTACAACGTTAAATTGTGTGACGCCTTACTTTTCCTAATTTTTAATTAAGTAAGTGCTTACCCTATAGTAAATAAATAATATAGTAAATTGATGAGAAATAATGATTTGAGAAAATAAAATTCGACTTAAGATAGTGTACGGATGAAACATTTTTTTCCACTTTTTCTCTATAATATATCACACAAGAAATTTGATCATTAATTGGAAAATATTTTAATCAATAGAATACAAACTATATCACTTTAGATTCTGTATTCTATAAAATATTAAAGAAATATTATTTTTCTTTCTTTTCCGAAATATTTTTTTCCTTTTCAATGGATTTCAAATTTTTATTGTTAAATTTTGTCACTACAACGTTAGATTGTGTGGCTCCTTACTTTTCTTAATTAATAATTAAGTAAGTACTTACCGTATAATAAACTAAAAATATAGTAAATTGATAAGAAATAACGATTTGAAGAAATAAAATTCGACATAAATAGATTATGGATGAAACATTTTTTCCACTTTTTCTCTATAATATATCACACAAGAAATTGAATCATGAATTGAAAAATCTTTTAATCAAAAAAATACAAACTATATCACTTTGAATTCTTAATCAAATTAAATATTAAAGAAATATTATTTTTCTTTGTTTTCCGAAATGTTTTTCCCCTTTTTTGGAGAATTTATATCTTTATCGTTAAATTTTGTCACTACAACGTAAGATTGTGTGACGCCTTACTTTTTTTAATTATTGATTAAGGAAGTACTTACCATATAATAAACAAAAAATATAGTAAATTGTTAAGAAATAACGATTTGAAGAAATAAAATACGACCTAAAATAGTTTATGGATGAAACATTTTTTCCACTTTTTCTATATAGTATATTAAACAAGAAATTTAATCATGTATTGAAAAACCTTTTATTCAATAAAATACAAACTATATCACTTTGAATTCTGAATCAAATTAAATAATAAAGAAATATTATTTTTCTTTGTTTTCCGAACTTTTTTCCCCTTTTTTGGAGAATTTACATCTTTATCGTTAAATTTTGTCATTACAACGTTAGATTGTGTGACGCCTTACTTTTTTAAATTATTAATTAAGTAAGTACTTACCGTATAATAAACTAAAAATATAGGAAATTGATAAGAAATAACGATTTGAAGAAATAAAATTCGACCTAAAATAGATTATGGATGAAAATTTTTTTCCACTTTTTCTCTATAATATATCACACAAGAAATTTGATCATGAATTGAAAAATCTTTTAATCAATAAAATACAAACTATATCACTTTGAATTCTGAATCAAATTAAATATTAAAGAAATATTATTTTTCTTTATTTTCCGAACTTTTTTTCCCGTTTTTGGAGCATTTACATCTTTATCGTTAAATTTTGTCACTACAACGTTAAATTGTGTGACGCCTTACTTTTCCTAATTTTTAATTAAGTAAGTGCTTACCCTATAGTAATTAAAAAATATAGTAAATTGATGAGAAATAATGATTTGAGGAAATAAAATTTGACTTAAAATAGTGTACGGATGAAACATTTTTTTCCACTTTTTCTCTATAATATATCACACAAGAAATTTAATCATTAATTGGAAAATCTTTTAATCAATAGAATACAAACTATATCACTTTAGATTCTGTATTCTATAAAATATTAAAGAAATATTATTTTTCTTTCTTTTCCGAAATATTTTTTTCCTTTTCAATGGATTTCAAATTTTTATTGTTAAATTTTGTCACAACAACGTTAGATTGTGTGGCTCCTTACTTTTCTTAATTATTAATTAAGTAAGTACTTACCGTATAGTAAACTAAAAATATATTAAATTGATAAGAAATAACGATTTGAAGAAAAAAATTAGACATAAATAGATTATGGATGAAACATTTTTTCCACTTTTTCTCTATAATATATCACACAAGAAATTGGATCATGAATTGAAAAATCTTTTAATCAAAAAAATACAAACTATATCACTGTGAATTCTGAATCAAATTAAATATTAAAGAAATATTATTTTTCTTTGTTTTCCGAACTTTTTTTTCCCTTTTTTTGAGAATTTTCATCTTTATCGTTAAATTTTGTCTCTACAACGTTAGATTGTGTGACGCCTTACTTTTCCTAATTATTAATTAAGTAAGTGCTTACCCTATAGTAATTAAAAAATATAGTAAATTGATGAGAAATAATGATTTGAGGAAATAAAATTCGACTTAAAATAGTGTACGGATGAAACATTTTTTTCCACTTTTTCTCTATAATATATCACACAAGAAATTTGATCATTAATTGGAAAATATTTTAATCAATAGAATACAAACTATATCACTTTAGATTCTGTATTCTATAAAATATTAAAGAAATATTATTTTTCTTTCTTTTCCGAAATATTTTTTTCCTTTTCAATGGATTTCAAATTTTTATTGTTAAATTTTGTCACTACAACGTTAGATTGTGTGGCTCCTTACTTTTCTTAATTAATAATTAAGTAAGTACTTACCGTATAATAAACTAAAAATATAGTAAATTGATAAGAAATAACGATTTGAAGAAATAAAATTCGACATAAATAGATTATGGATGAAACATTTTTTCCACTTTTTCTCTATAATATATCACACAAGAAATTGAATCATGAATTGAAAAATCTTTTAATCAAAAAAATACAAACTATATCACTGTGAATTCTGAATCAAATTAAATATTAAAGAAATATTATTTTTCTTTATTTTCTGAAATTCTTTTTTACCCTTTTTTAGAGCTTTTATAGTTTTATCGTTAAATTTTGTGATTACAACGTTAGATTGTGTGGCTCCTTATTTTTCTTTATTATAAATTAAGTAAGTACTTACCCTATAATAAACAAAAAAATATATTAAATTGATAAGAAATAACGATTTGAAGAAATAAAATACGACTTAAAATAGTTTATGGATGAAACATGTTTTCCACTTTTTCTCTATATTATATCACACAAGAAATTTGATCATGAATTGAAAAATCTTTTAATTAATAAAATACAAACAATATCACTTTGAATTCTGAATCAAATTAAATATTAAGAAATATTATTTTCCTTTATTTTCCGAACTGTTTTTCCCCTTTTTTGGAGAATTTATATCTTTATCGTTAAATTTTGTCACTACAACGTAAGATTGTGTGACGCCTTACTTTTCTTAATTATTGATTAAGTAAGTACTTACCATATAATAAACAAAAAATATAGTAAATTGTTAAGAAATAACGATTTGAAGAAATAAAATTTGACTTAAAATAGTTTATGGATGAAACATCTTTTTTCCACTTTTTCTATATAGTATATTAAACAAGAAATTTAATCATGTATTGAAAAACCTTTTATTCAATAAAATACAAACTATATCACTTTGAATTCTGAATCAAATTAAATATTAAAGAAATATTATTTTTCTTTGTTTTCCGAACTTTTTTTTCCCTTTTTTGGAGAATTTACATCTTTATCGTTAAATTTTGTCATTACAACGTTAGATTGTGTGACGCCTTACTTTTGTAAATTATTAATTAAGTAAGTACTTACCGTATAATAAACTAAAAATATAGTAAATTGATAAGAAATAACGATTTGAAGAAATAAAATTCGACCTAAAATAGATTATGGATGAAAATTTTTTTCCACTTTTTCTCTATAATATATCACACTAGAAATTTGATCATGAATTGAAAAATCTTTTAATCAATAAAATACAAACTATATCACTTTGAATTCTGAATCAAATTAAATATTAAAGAAATATTATTTTTCTTTATTTTCCGAACTTTTTTTCCCGTTTTTGGAGCATTTACATCTTTATTGTTAAATTTTGTCACTACAACGTTAAATTGTGTGACGCCTTACTTTTCCTAATTTTTAATTAAGTAAGTGCTTACCCTATAGTAATTAAAAAATATAGTAAATTGATGAGAAATAATGATTTGAGGAAATAAAATTTGACTTAAAATAGTGTACGGATAAAACATTTTTTTCCACTTTTTCTCCATAATATATCACACAAGAAATTTAATCATTAATTGGAAAATCTTTTAATCAATAGAATACAAACTATATCACTTTAGATTCTGTATTCTATAAAATATTAAAGAAATATTATTTTTCTTTCTTTTCCGAAATATTTTATTCCTTTTCAATGGATTTCAAATTTTTATTGTTAAATTTTGTCACTACAACGTTAGATTGTGTGGCTCCTTACTTTTCTTAATTATTGATTAAGTAAGTACTTACCATATAATAAACAAAAAATATAGTAAATTGTTAAGAAATAACGATTTGAAGAAATAAAATTTGACTTAAAATAATTTATGGATGAAACATCTTTTTTCCACTTTTTCTATATAGTATATTAAAAAGAAATTTAATCATGTATTGAAAAACCTTTTATTCAATAAAATACAAACTATATCACTTTGAATTCTGAATCAAATTAAATATTAAAGAAATATTATTTTTCTTTGTTTTCCGAACTTTTTTCCCCTTTTTTGGAGAATTTACATCTTTATCGTTAAATTTTGTCATTACAACGTTAGATTGTGTGACGCCTTACTTTTGTAAAATATTAATTAAGTAAGTACTTACCGTATAATAAACTAAAAATATAGTAAATTGATAAGAAATAACGATTTGAAGAAATAAAATTCGACCTAAAATAGATTATGGATGAAAATTTTTTTCCACTTTTTCTCTATAATATATCACACAAGAAATTTGATCATGAATTGAAAAATCTTTTAATCAATAAAATACAAACTATATCACTTTGAATTCTGAATCAAATTAAATATTAAAGAAATATTATTTTTCTTTATTTTCCGAACTTTTTTTCCCGTTTTTGGAGCATTTACATCTTTATCGTTAAATTTTGTCACTACAACGTTAAATTGTGTGACGCCTTACTTTTCCTAATTTTTAATTAAGTAAGTGCTTACCCTATAGTAATTAAAAAATATAGTAAATTGATGAGAAATAATGATTTGAGGAAATAAAATTTGACTTAAAATAGTGTACGGATGAAACATTTTTTTCCACTTTTTCTCTATAATATATCACACAAGAAATTTGATCATTAATTGGAAAATCTTTTAATCAATAGAATACAAACTATATCACTTTAGATTCTGTATTCTATAAAATATTAAAGAAATATTATTTTTCTTTCTTTTCCGAAATATTTTTTTCCTTTTCAATGGATTTCAAATTTTTATTGTTAAATTTTGTCACAACAACGTTAGATTGTGTGGCTCCTTACTTTTCTTAATTATTAATTAAGTAAGTACTTACCGTATAATAAACTAAAAATATATTAAATTGATAAGAAATAACGATTTGAAGAAAAAAATTAGACATAAATAGATTATGGATGAAACATTTTTTCCACTTTTTCTCTATAATATATCACACAAGAAATTGGATCATGAATTGAAAAATCTTTTAATCAAAAAAATACAAACTATATCACTGTGAATTCTGAATCAAATTAAATATTAAAGAAATATTATTTTTCTTTGTTTTCCGAACTTTTTTTTCCCTTTTTTTGAGAATTTTCATCTTTATCGTTAAATTTTGTCACTACAACGTTAGATTGTGTGACGCCTTACTTTTCCTAATTATTAATTAAGTAAGTGCTTACCCTATAGTAATTAAAAAATATAGTAAATTGATGAGAAATAATGATTTGAGGAAATAAAATTCGACTTAAAATAGTGTACGGATGAAACATTTTTTTCCACTTTTTCTCTATAATATATCACACAAGAAATTTGATCATTAATTGAAAAATCTTTTAATCAATAGAATACAAACTATATCACTTTAGATTCTGTATCCTATAAAATATTATAGAAATATTATTTTTCTTTCTTTTCCGAAATATTTTTTTCCTTTTCAATGGATTTCAAATTTTTATTGTTAAATTTTGTCACAACAACGTAAGATTGTGTGACGCCTTACTTTTCTTAATTATTGATTAAGTAAGTACTTACCATATAATAAACAAAAAATATAGTAAATTGTTAAGAAATAACGATTTGAAGAAATAAAATTTGACTTAAAATAGTTTATGGATGAAACATCTTTTTTCCACTTTTTCTATATAGTATATTAAAAAGAAATTTAATCATGTATTGAAAAACCTTTTATTCAATAAAATACAAACTATATCACTTTGAATTCTGAATCAAATTAAATATTAAAGAAATATTATTTTTCTTTGTTTTCCGAACTTTTTTCCCCTTTTTTGGAGAATTTACATCTTTATCGTTAAATTTTGTCATTACAACGTTAGATTGTGTGACGCCTTACTTTTGTAAAATATTAATTAAGTAAGTACTTACCGTATAATAAACTAAAAATATAGTAAATTGATAAGAAATAACGATTTGAAGAAATAAAATTCGACCTAAAATAGATTATGGATGAAAATTTTTTTCCACTTTTTCTCTATAATATATCACACAAGAAATTTGATCATGAATTGAAAAATCTTTTAATCAATAAAATACAAACTATATCACTTTGAATTCTGAATCAAATTAAATATTAAAGAAATATTATTTTTCTTTATTTTCCGAACTTTTTTTCCCGTTTTTGGAGCATTTACATCTTTATCGTTAAATTTTGTCACTACAACGTTAAATTGTGTGACGCCTTACTTTTCCTAATTTTTAATTAAGTAAGTGCTTACCCTATAGTAATTAAAAAATATAGTAAATTGATGAGAAATAATGATTTGAGGAAATAAAATTTGACTTAAAATAGTGTACGGATGAAACATTTTTTTCCACTTTTTCTCTATAATATATCACACAAGAAATTTGATCATTAATTGGAAAATCTTTTAATCAATAGAATACAAACTATATCACTTTAGATTCTGTATTCTATAAAATATTAAAGAAATATTATTTTTCTTTCTTTTCCGAAATATTTTTTTCCTTTTCAATGGATTTCAAATTTTTATTGTTAAATTTTGTCACTACAACGTTAGATTGTGTGGCTCCTTACTTTTCTTAATTATTAATTAAGTAAGTACTTACCGTATAATAAACTAAAAATATATTAAATTGATAAGAAATAACGATTTGAAGAAAAAAATTAAACATAAATAGATTATGGATGAAACATTTTTTCCACTTTTTCTCTATAATATATCACACAAGAAATTGGATCATGAATTGAAAAATCTTTTAATCAAAAAAATACAAACTATATCACTGTGAATTCTGAATCAAATTAAATATTAAAGAAATATTATTTTTCTTTGTTTTCCGAACTTTTTTTTCCCTTTTTTGGAGAATTTTCATCTTTATCGTTAAATTTTGTCACTACAACGTTAGATTGTGTGACGCCTTACTTTTCCTAATTATTAATTAAGTAAGTGCTTACCCTATAGTAATTAAAAAATATAGTAAATTGATGAGAAATAATGATTTGAGGAAATAAAATTCGACTTAAAATAGTGTACGGATGAAACATTTTTTTCCACTTTTTCTCTATAATATATCACACAAGAAATTTGATCATTAATTGAAAAATCATTTAATCAATAGAATACAAACTATATCACTTTAGATTCTGTATCCTATAAAATATTATAGAAATATTATTTTTCTTTCTTTTCCGAAATATTTTTTTCCTTTTCAATGGATTTCAAATTTTTATTGTTAAATTTTGTCACTACAACGTAAGATTGTGTGACGCCTTACTTTTCTTAATTATTGATTAAGTAAGTACTTACCATATAATAAACAAAAAATATAGTAAATTGTTAAGAAATAACGATTTGAAGAAATAAAATTTAACTTAAAATAGTTTATGGATGAAACATCTTTTTTCCACTTTTTCTATATAGTATATTAAACAAGAAATTTAATCATGTATTGAAAAACCTTTTATTCAATAAAATACAAACTATATCACTTTGAATTCTGAATCAAATTAAATATTAAAGAAATATTATTTTTCTTTGTTTTCCGAACTTTTTTCCCCTTTTTTAGAGAATTTACATCTTTATCGTTAAATTTTGTCATTACAACGTTAGATTGTGTGACGCCTTACTTTTCCTAATTATTAATTAAGTAAGTGCTTACCCTATAGTAATTAAAAAATATAGTAAATTGATGAGAAATAATGATTTGAGGAAATAAAATTCGACTTAAAATAGTGTACGGATGAAACATTTTTTTCCACTTTTTCTCTATAATATATCACACAAGAAATTTGATCATTAATTGAAAAATCTTTTAATCAATAGAATACAAACTATATCACTTTAGATTCTGTATCCTATAAAATATTATAGAAATATTATTTTTCTTTCTTTTCCGAAATATTTTTTTCCTTTTCAATGGATTTCAAATTTTTATTGTTAAATTTTGTCACAACAACGTAAGATTGTGTGACGCCTTACTTTTCTTAATTATTGATTAAGTAAGTACTTACCATATAATAAACAAAAAATATAGTAAATTGTTAAGAAATAACGATTTGAAGAAATAAAATTTGACTTAAAATAGTTTATGGATGAAACATCTTTTTTCCACTTTTTCTATATAGTATATTAAAAAGAAATTTAATCATGTATTGAAAAACCTTTTATTCAATAAAATACAAACTATATCACTTTGAATTCTGAATCAAATTAAATATTAAAGAAATATTATTTTTCTTTGTTTTCCGAACTTTTTTCCCCTTTTTTGGAGAATTTACATCTTTATCGTTAAATTTTGTCATTACAACGTTAGATTGTGTGACGCCTTAGTTTTGTAAAATATTAATTAAGTAAGTACTTACCGTATAATAAACTAAAAATATAGTAAATTGATAAGAAATAACGATTTGAAGAAATAAAATTCGACCTAAAATAGATTATGGATGAAAATTTTTTTCCACTTTTTCTCTATAATATATCACACAAGAAATTTGATCATGAATTGAAAAATCTTTTAATCAATAAAATACAAACTATATCACTTTGAATTCTGAATCAAATTAAATATTAAAGAAATATTATTTTTCTTTATTTTCCGAACTTTTTTTCCCGTTTTTGGAGCATTTACATCTTTATCGTTAAATTTTGTCACTACAACGTTAAATTGTGTGACGCCTTACTTTTCCTAATTTTTAATTAAGTAAGTGCTTACCCTATAGTAATTAAAAAATATAGTAAATTGATGAGAAATAATGATTTGAGGAAATAAAATTTGACTTAAAATAGTGTACGGATGAAACATTTTTTTCCACTTTTTCTCTATAATATATCACACAAGAAATTTGATCATTAATTGGAAAATCTTTTAATCAATAGAATACAAACTATATCACTTTAGATTCTGTATTCTATAAAATATTAAAGAAATATTATTTTTCTTTCTTTTCCGAAATATTTTTTTCCTTTTCAATGGATTTCAAATTTTTATTGTTAAATTTTGTCACAACAACGTTAGATTGTGTGGCTCCTTACTTTTCTTAATTATTAATTAAGTAAGTACTTACCGTATAATAAACTAAAAATATATTAAATTGATAAGAAATAACGATTTGAAGAAAAAAATTAGACATAAATAGATTATGGATGAAACATTTTTTCCACTTTTTCTCTATAATATATCACACAAGAAATTGGATCATGAATTGAAAAATCTTTTAATCAAAAAAATACAAACTATATCACTGTGAATTCTGAATCAAATTAAATATTAAAGAAATATTATTTTTCTTTGTTTTCCGAACTTTTTTTTCCCTTTTTTTGAGAATTTTCATCTTTATCGTTAAATTTTGTCACTACAACGTTAGATTGTGTGACGCCTTACTTTTCCTAATTATTAATTAAGTAAGTGCTTACCCTATAGTAATTAAAAAATATAGTAAATTGATGAGAAATAATGATTTGAGGAAATAAAATTCGACTTAAAATAGTGTACGGATGAAACATTTTTTTCCACTTTTTCTCTATAATATATCACACAAGAAATTTGATCATTAATTGAAAAATCTTTTAATCAATAGAATACAAACTATATCACTTTAGATTCTGTATCCTATAAAATATTATAGAAATATTATTTTTCTTTCTTTTCCGAAATATTTTTTTCCTTTTCAATGGATTTCAAATTTTTATTGTTAAATTTTGTCACAACAACGTAAGATTGTGTGACGCCTTACTTTTCTTAATTATTGATTAAGTAAGTACTTACCATATAATAAACAAAAAATATAGTAAATTGTTAAGAAATAACGATTTGAAGAAATAAAATTTGACTTAAAATAGTTTATGGATGAAACATCTTTTTTCCACTTTTTCTATATAGTATATTAAAAAGAAATTTAATCATGTATTGAAAAACCTTTTATTCAATAAAATACAAACAATATCACTTTGAAATCTGAATCAAATTAAATATTAAAGAAATATTATTTTTCTTTGTTTTCCGAACTTTTTTCCCCTTTTTTGGAGAATTTACATCTTTATCGTTAAATTTTGTCATTACAACGTTAGATTGTGTGACGCCTTACTTTTGTAAATTATTAATTAAGTAAGTACTTACCGTATAATAAACTAAAAATATAGTAAATTGATAAGAAATAACGATTTGAAGAAATAAAATTTGACTTAATATAGTTTATGGATGAAACATCTTTTTTCCACTTTTGCTATATAGTATATTAAACAAGAAATTTAATCATGTATTGAAAAACCTTTTATTCAATAAAATACAAACTATATCACTTTGAATTCTGAATCAAATTAAATATTAAAGAAATATTATTTTTCTTTGTTTTCCGAACTTTTTTCCCCTTTTTTGGAGAATTTACATCTTTATCGTTAAATTTTGTCATTACAACGTTAGATTGTGTGACGCCTTACTTTTCCTAATTTTTAATTAACTAAGTGCTTACCCTATAGTAAATAAAAAATATAGTAAATTGATGAGAAATAATGATTTGAGGAAATAAAATTCGACTTAAAATAGTGTACGGATGAAACATTTTTTTCCACTTTTTCTCTATAATATATCACACAAGAAATTTGATCATTAATTGAAAAATCTTTTAATCAATAGAATACAAACTATATCACTTTAGATTCTGTGTCCTATAAAATATTAAAGAAATATTATTTTTCTTTCTTTTCCGAAATATTTTTTTCCTTTTCAATGGATTTCAAATTTTTATTGTTAAATTTTGTCACTACAACGTTAGATTGTGTGGCTCCTTACTTTTCTTAATTATTAATTAAGTAAGTACTTACCGTATAATAAACTAAAAATATAGTAAATTGATAAGAAATAACGATTTGAAGAAATAAAATTCGACCTAAATAGATGATGGATGAAACATTTTTTCCACTTTTTCTCTATAATATATCACACATGAAATTTGATCATGAATTGAAAAATCTTTTAATCAATAAATTACAAACTATATCACTTTGAATTCTTAATCAAATTAAATATTAAAGAAATATTATTTTTCTTTATTTTCCGAAATATTTTTCCCCTTTTTTGGAGAATTTATATCTTTATCGTTAAATTTTGTCACTACAACGTAAGATTGTGTGACGCCTTACTTTTCTTAATTATTAATTAAGTAAGTACTTACTATATAATAAACAAAAAATATAGTAAATTGTTAAGAAATAACGATTTGAAGAAATAAAATTTGACTTAAAATAGTTTATGGATGAAACATCTTTTTTCCACTTTTTCTATATAGTATATTAAACAAGAAATTTAATCATGTATTGAAAAACCTTTTATTCAATAAAATACAAACTATATCACTTTGAATTCTGAATCAAATTAAATATTAAAGAAATATTATTTTTCTTTCTTTTCCGAAATATTTTTTTCCTTTTCAATGGATTTCAAATTTTTATTGTTAAATTTTGTCACTACAACGTTAGATTGTGTGGCTCCTTACTTTTCTTAATTATTAATTAAGTAAGTACTTACCGTATAATAAACAAAAAATATAGTAAATTGTTAAGAAATAACGATTTGAAGAAATAAAATTCGACCTAAAATAGATTATGGATGAAAATTTTTTTCCACTTTTTCTCTATAATATATCACACAAGAAATTTGATTATGAATTGAAAAATCTTTTAATCAATAAAATACAAACTATATCACTTTGAATTCTGAATCAAATTAAATATTAAAGAAATATTATTTTTCTTTATTTTCCGAACTTTTTTTTCCCTTTTTTGGAGAATTTACATCTTTATCGTTAAATTTTGTCACTACAACGTTAAATTGTGTGACGCCTTACTTTTCCTAATTTTTAATTAAGTAAGTGCTTACCCTATAGTAAATAAATAATATAGTAAATTGATGAGAAATAATGATTTGAGAAAATAAAATTCGACTTAAGATAGTGTACGGATGAAACATTTTTTTCCACTTTTTCTCTATAATATATCACACAAGAAATTTGATCATTAATTGGAAAATATTTTAATCAATAGAATACAAACTATATCACTTTAGATTCTGTATTCTATAAAATATTAAAGAAATATTATTTTTCTTTCTTTTCCGAAATATTTTTTTCCTTTTCAATGGATTTCAAATTTTTATTGTTAAATTTTGTCACTACAACGTTAGATTGTGTGGCTCCTTACTTTTCTTAATTAATAATTAAGTAAGTACTTACCGTATAATAAACTAAAAATATAGTAAATTGATAAGAAATAACGATTTGAAGAAATAAAATTCGACATAAATAGATTATGGATGAAACATTTTTTCCACTTTTTCTCTATAATATATCACACAAGAAATTGAATCATGAATTGAAAAATCTTTTAATCAAAAAAATACAAACTATATCACTTTGAATTCTTAATCAAATTAAATATTAAAGAAGTATTATTTTTCTTTCTTTTCCGAAATATTATTTTCCTTTTCAATGGATTTCAAATTTTTATTGTTAAATTTTGTCACTACAACGTTAGATTGTGTGGCTCCTTACTTTTCTTAATTATTAATTAAGTAAGTACTTACCGTATAATAAACTAAAAATATAGTAAATTGATAAGAAATAACGATTTGAAGAAATAAAATTCGACCTAAATAGATGATGGATGAAACATTTTTTCCACATTTTCTCTATAATATATCACACATGAAATTTGATCATGAATTGAAAAATCTTTTAATCAATAAATTACAAACTATATCAATTTGAATTCTTAATCAAATTAAATATTAAAGAAATATTATTTTTCTTTATTTTCCGAACTGTTTTTCCCCTTTATTGGAGAATTTATATCTTTATCGTTAAATCTTGTCACTACAACGTAAGATTGTGTGACGCCTTACTTTTCTTAATTATTGATTAAGTAAGTACTTACCATATAATAAACAAAAAATATAGTAAATTGTTAAGAAATAACGATTTGAAGAAATAAAATACGACCTAAAATAGTTTATGGATGAAACATTTTTTCCACTTTTTCTATATAGTATATTAAACAAGAAATTTAATCATGTATTGAAAAACCTTTTATTCAATAAAATACAAACTATATCACTTTGAATTCTGAATCAAATTAAATATTAAAGAAATATTATTTTTCTTTGTTTTCCGAACTTTTTTTTCCCTTTTTTGGAGAATTTACATCTTTATCGTTAAATTTTGTCATTACAACGTTAGATTGTGTGACGCCTTACTTTTGTAAATTATTAATTAAGTAAGTACTTACCGTATAATAAACTAAAAATATAGTAAATTGATAAGAAATAACGATTTGAAGAAATAAAATTCGACCTAAAATAGATTATGGATGAAAATTTTTTTCCACTTTTTCTCTATAATATATCACACTAGAAATTTGATCATGAATTGAAAAATCTTTTAATCAATAAAATACAAACTATATCACTTTGAATTCTGAATCAAATTAAATATTAAAGAAATATTATTTTTCTTTATTTTCCGAACTTTTTTTCCCGTTTTTGGAGCATTTACATCTTTATTGTTAAATTTTGTCACTACAACGTTAAATTGTGTGACGCCTTACTTTTCCTAATTTTTAATTAAGTAAGTGCTTACCCTATAGTAATTAAAAAATATAGTAAATTGATGAGAAATAATGATTTGAGGAAATAAAATTTGACTTAAAATAGTGTACGGATAAAACATTTTTTTCCACTTTTTCTCCATAATATATCACACAAGAAATTTGATCATTAATTGGAAAATCTTTTAATCAATAGAATACAAACTATATCACTTTAGATTCTGTATTCTATAAAATATTAAAGAAATATTATTTTTCTTTCTTTTCCGAAATATTTTATTCCTTTTCAATGGATTTCAAATTTTTATTGTTAAATTTTGTCACTACAACGTTAGATTGTGTGGCTCCTTACTTTTCTTAATTATTAATTAAGTAAGTACTTACCGTATAATAAACTAAAAATATATTAAATTGATAAGAAATAACGATTTGAAGAAAAAAATTAGACATAAATAGATTATGGATGAAACATTTTTTCCACTTTTTCTCTATAATATATCACACAAGAAATTGGATCATGAATTGAAAAATCTTTTAATCAAAAAAATACAAACTATATCACTGTGAATTCTGAATCAAATTAAATATTAAAGAAATATTATTTTTCTTTGTTTTCCGAACTTTTTTTTCCCTTTTTTGGAGAATTTTCATTTTTATCGTTAAATTTTGTCACTACAACGTTAGATTGTGTGACGCCTTAATTTTCCTAATTATTAATTAAGTAAGTGCTTACCCTATAGTAATTAAAAAATATAGTAAATTGATGAGAAATAATGATTTGAGGAAATAAAATTCAACTTAAAATAGTGTACGGATGAAACGTTTTTTTCCACTTTTTCTCTATAATATATCACACAAGAAATTTGATCATTAATTGAAAAATCTTTTAATCAATAGAATACAAACTATATCACTTTAGATTCTGTATCCTATAAAATATTATAGAAATATTATTTTTCTTTCTTTTCCGAAATATTTTTTTCCTTTTCAATGGATTTCAAATTTTTATTGTTAAATTTTGTCACTACAACGTAAGATTGTGTGACGCCTTACTTTTCTTAATTATTGATTAAGTAAGTACTTACCATATAATAAACAAAAAATATAGTAAATTGTTAAGAAATAACGATTTGAAGAAATAAAATTTGACTTAAAATAGTTTATGGATGAAACATCTTTTTTCCACTTTTTCTATATAGTATATTAAACAAGAAATTTAATCATGTATTGAAAAACCTTTTATTCAATAAAATACAAACTATATCACTTTGAATTCTGAATCAAATTAAATATTAAAGAAATATTATTTTTCTTTGTTTTCCGAACTTTTTTCCCCTTTTTTGGAGAATTTACATCTTTATCGTTAAATTTTGTCATTACAACGTTAGATTGTGTGACGCCGTACTTTTGTAAATTATTAATTAAGTAAGTACTTACCGTATAATAAACTAAAAATATAGTAAATTGATAAGAAATAACGATTTGAAGAAATAAAATTCGACCTAAAATAGATTATGGATGAAAATTTTTTTCCACTTTTTCTCTATAATATATCACACAAGAAATTTGATCATGAATTGAAAAATCTTTTAATCAATAAAATACAAACTATATCACTTTGAATTCTGAATCAAATTAAATATTAAAGAAATATTATTTTTCTTTATTTTTCGAACTTTTTTTCCCGTTTTTGGAGCATTTACATCTTTATCGTTAAATTTTGTCACTACAACGTTAAATTGTGTGACGCCTTACTTTTCCTAATTTTTAATTAAGTAAGTGCTTACCCTATAGTAATTAAAAAATATAGTAAATTGATGAGAAATAATGATTTGAGGAAATAAAATTTGACTTAAAATAGTGTACGGATGAAACATTTTTTTCCACTTTTTCTCTATAATATATCACACAAGAAATTTGATCATTAATTGGAAAATCTTTTAATCAATAGAATACAAACTATATCACTTTAGATTCTGTATTCTATAAAATATTAAAGAAATATTATTTTTCTTTCTTTTCCGAAATATTTTTTTCCTTTTCAATGGATTTCAAATTTTTATTGTTAAATTTTGTCACAACAACGTTAGATTGTGTGGCTCCTTACTTTTCTTAATTATTAATTAAGTAAGTACTTACCGTATAATAAACTAAAAATATATTAAATTGATAAGAAATAACGATTTGAAGAAAAAAATTAGACATAAATAGATTATGGATGAAACATTTTTTCCACTTTTTCTCTATAATATATCACACAAGAAATTGGATCATGAATTGAAAAATCTTTTAATCAAAAAAATACAAACTATATCACTGTGAATTCTGAATCAAATTAAATATTAAAGAAATATTATTTTTCTTTGTTTTCCGAACTTTTTTTTCCCTTTTTTGGAGAATTTTCATCTTTATCGTTAAATTTTGTCACTACAACGTTAGATTGTGTGACGCCTTACTTTTCCTAATTATTAATTAAGTAAGTGCTTACCCTATAGTAATTAAAAAATATAGTAAATTGATGAGAAATAATGATTTGAGGAAATAAAATTCGATTTAAAATAGTGTACGGATGAAACATTTTTTTCCACTTTTTCTCTATAATATATCACACAAGAAATTTGATCATTAATTGAAAAATCTTTTAATCAATAGAATACAAACTATATCACTTTAGATTCTGTATCCTATAAAATATTATAGAAATATTATTTTTCTTTCTTTTCCGAAATATTTTTTTCCTTTTCAATGGATTTCAAATTTTTATTGTTAAATTTTGTCACTACAACGTAAGATTGTGTGACGCCTTACTTTTCTTAATTATTGATTAAGTAAGTACTTACCATATAATAAACAAAAAATATAGTAAATTGTTAAGAAATAACGATTTGAAGAAATAAAATTTGACTTAAAATAGTTTATGGATGAAACATCTTTTTTCCACTTTTTCTATATAGTATATTAAACAAGAAATTTAATCATGTATTGAAAAACCTTTTATTCAATAAAATACAAACTATATCACTTTGAATTCTGAATCAAATTAAATATTAAAGAAATATTATTTTTCTTTGTTTTCCGAACTTTTTTCCCCTTTTTTGGAGAATTTACATCTTTATCGTTAAATTTTGTCATTACAACGTTAGATTGTGTGACGCCTTACTTTTGTAAAATATTAATTAAGTAAGTACTTACCGTATAATAAACTAAAAATATAGTAAATTGATAAGAAATAACGATTTGAAGAAATAAAATTCGACCTAAAATAGATTATGGATGAAAATTTTTTTCCACTTTTTCTCTATAATATATCACACAAGAAATTTGATCATGAATTGAAAAATCTTTTAATCAATAAAATACAAACTATATCACTTTGAATTCTGAATCAAATTAAATATTAAAGAAATATTATTTTTCTTTATTTTCCGAACGTTTTTTCCCGTTTTTGGAGCATTTACATCTTTATCGTTAAATTTTGTCACTACAACGTTAAATTGTGTGACGCCTTACTTTTCCTAATTTTTAATTAAGTAAGTGCTTACCCTATAGTAATTAAAAAATATAGTAAATTGATGAGAAATAATGATTTGAGGAAATAAAATTTGACTTAAAATAGTGTACGGATGAAACATTTTTTTCCACTTTTTCTCTATAATATATCACACAAGAAATTTGATCATTAATTGGAAAATCTTTTAATCAATAGAATACAAACTATATCACTTTAGATTCTGTATTCTATAAAATATTAAAGAAATATTATTTTTCTTTCTTTTCCGAAATATTTTTTTCCTTTTCAATGGATTTCAAATTTTTATTGTTAAATTTTGTCACAACAACGTTAGATTGTGTGGCTCCTTACTTTTCTTAATTATTAATTAAGTAAGTACTTACCGTATAATAAACTAAAAATATATTAAATTGATAAGAAATAACGATTTGAAGAAAAAAATTAGACATAAATAGATTATGGATGAAACATTTTTTCCACTTTTTCTCTATAATATATCACACAAGAAATTGGATCATGAATTGAAAAATCTTTTAATCAAAAAAATACAAACTATATCACTGTGAATTCTGAATCAAATTAAATATTAAAGAAATATTATTTTTCTTTGTTTTCCGAACTTTTTTTTCCCTTTTTTGGAGAATTTTCATCTTTATCGTTAAATTTTGTCACTACAACGTTAGATTGTGTGACGCCTTACTTTTCCTAATTATTAATTAAGTAAGTGCTTACCCTATAATAATTAAATAATATAGTAAATTGATGAGAAATAATGATTTGAGGAAATAAAATTCGACTTAAAATAGTGTACGGATGAAACATTTTTTTCCACTTTTTCTCTATAATATATCACACAAGAAATTTGATCATTAATTGGAAAATCTTTTAATCAATAGAATACAAACTATATCACTTTAGATTCTGTATCCTATAAAATATTATAGAAATATTATTTTTCTTTCTTTTCCGAAATATTTTTTTCCTTTTCAATGGATTTCAAATTTTTTTTGTTAAATTTTGTCACTACAACGTAAGATTGTGTGACGCCTTACTTTTCTTAATTATTGATTAAGTAAGTACTTACCATATAATAAACAAAAAATATAGTAAATTGTTAAGAAATAACGATTTGAAGGAATAAAATTTGACTTAAAATAGTTTATGGATGAAACATCTTTTTTCCACTTTTTCTATATAGTATATTAAACAAGAAATTTAATCATGTATTGAAAAACCTTTTATTCAATAAAATACAAACTATATCACTTTGAATTCTGAATCAAATTAAATATTAAAGAAATATTATTTTTCTTTGTTTTCCGAACTTTTTTCCCCTTTTTTGGAGAATTTACATCTTTATCGTTAAATTTTGTCATTACAACGTTAGATTGTGTGACGCCTTACTTTTGTAAAATATTAATTAAGTAAGTACTTACCGTATAATAAACTAAAAATATAGTAAATTGATAAGAAATAACGATTTGAAGAAATAAAATTCGACCTAAAATAGATTATGGATGAAAATTTTTTTCCACTTTTTCTCTATAATATATCACACAAGAAATTTGATCATGAATTGAAAAATCTTTTAATCAATAAAATACAAACTATATCACTTTGAATTCTGAATCAAATTAAATATTAAAGAAATATTATTTTTCTTTATTTTCCGAACTTTTTTTCCCGTTTTTGGAGCATTTACATCTTTATCGTTAAATTTTGTCACTACAACGTTAAATTGTGTGACGCCTTACTTTTCCTAATTTTTAATTAAGTAAGTGCTTACCCTATAGTAATTAAAAAATATAGTAAATTGATGAGAAATAATGATTTGAGGAAATAAAATTTGACTTAAAATAGTGTACGGATGAAACATTTTTTTCCACTTTTTCTCTATAATATATCACACAAGAAATTTGATCATTAATTGGAAAATCTTTTAATCAATAGAATACAAACTATATCACTTTAGATTCTGTATTCTATAAAATATTAAAGAAATATTATTTTTCTTTCTTTTCCGAAATATTTTTTTCCTTTTCAATGGATTTCAAATTTTTATTGTTAAATTTTGTCACTACAACGTTAGATTGTGTGGCTCCTTACTTTTCTTAATTATTAATTAAGTAAGTACTTACCGTATAATAAACTAAAAATATATTAAATTGATAAGAAATAACGATTTGAAGAAAAAAATTAAACATAAATAGATTATGGATGAAACATTTTTTCCACTTTTTCTCTATAATATATCACACAAGAAATTGGATCATGAATTGAAAAATATTTTAATCAAAAAAATACAAACTATATCACTGTGAATTCTGAATCAAATTAAATATTAAAGAAATATTATTTTTCTTTGTTTTCCGAACTTTTTTTTCCCTTTTTTGGAGAATTTTCATCTTTATCGTTAAATTTTGTCACTACAACGTTAGATTGTGTGACGCCTTACTTTTCCTAATTATTAATTAAGTAAGTGCTTACCCTATAGTAATTAAAAAATATAGTAAATTGATGAGAAATAATGATTTGAGGAAATAAAATTCGACTTAAAATAGTGTACGGATGAAACATTT
This sequence comes from Ecdyonurus torrentis, assembly GCA_949318235.1. NCBI lineage: Eukaryota > Metazoa > Arthropoda > Insecta > Ephemeroptera > Heptageniidae > Ecdyonurus > Ecdyonurus torrentis. The sequence continues at coordinate 21,113,254 of OX439133.1, forward strand.
TTTTCCACTTTTTCTCTATAATATATCACACAAGAAATTTGATCATTAATTGAAAAATCTTTTAATCAATAGAATACAAACTATATCACTTTAGATTCTGTATCCTATAAAATATTATAGAAATATTATTTTTCTTTCTTTTCCGAAATAATTTTTTCCTTTTCAATGGATTTCAAAATTTATTGTTAAATTTTGTCACTACAACGTAAGATTGTGTGACGCCTTACTTTTCTTAATTATTGATTAAGTAAGTACTTACCATATAATAAACAAAAAATATAGTAAATTGTTAAGAAATAACGATTTGAAGAAATAAAATTTGACTTAAAATAGTTTATGGATGAAACATCTTTTTTCCACTTTTTCTATATAGTATATTAAACAAGAAATTTAATCATGTATTGAAAAATCTTTTAATCAAAAAAATACAAACTATATCACTGTGAATTCTGAATCAAATTAAATATTAAAGAAATATTATTTTTCTTTGTTTTCCGAACTTTTTTCCCCTTTTTTGGAGAATTTACATCTTTATCGTTAAATTTTGTCATTACAACGTTAGATTGTGTGACGCCTTACTTTTGTAAATTATTAATTAAGTAAGTACTTACCGTATAATAAACTAAAAATATAGTAAATTGATAAGAAATAACGATTTGAAGAAATAAAATTCGACCTAAAATAGATTATGGATGAAAATTTTTTTCCACTTTTTCTCTATAATATATCACACAAGAAATTTGATCATGAATTGAAAAATCTTTTAATCAATAAAATACAAACTATATCACTTTGAATTCTGAATCAAATTAAATATTAAAGAAATATTATTTTTCTTTATTTTCCGAACTTTTTTTCCCGTTTTTGGAGCATTTACATCTTTATCGTTAAATTTTGTCACTACAACGTTAAATTGTGTGACGCCTTACTTTTCCTAATTTTTAATTAAGTAAGTGCTTACCCTATAGTAATTAAAAAATATAGTAAATTGATGAGAAATAATGATTTGAGGAAATAAAATTTGACTTAAAATAGTGTACGGATGAAACATTTTTTTCCACTTTTTCTCTATAATATATCACACAAGAAATTTGATCATTAATTGGAAAATCTTTTAATCAATAGAATACAAACTATATCACTTTAGATTCTGTATCCTATAAAATATTATAGAAATATTATTTTTCTTTCTTTTCCGAAATATTTTTTTCCTTTTCAATGGATTTCAAATTTTTATTGTTAAATTTTGTCACTACAACGTTAGATTGTGTGGCTCCTTACTTTTCTTAATTAATAATTAAGTAAGTACTTACCGTATAATAAACTAAAAATATATTAAATTGATAAGAAATAACGATTTGAAGAAAAAAATTAGACATAAATAGATTATGGATGAAACATTTTTTCCACTTTTTCTCTATAATATATCACACAAGAAATTGGATCATGAATTGAAAAATATTTTAATCAAAAAAATACAAACTATATCACTGTGAATTCTGAATCAAATTAAATATTAAAGAAATATTATTTTTCTTTGTTTTCCGAACTTGTTTTTCCCTTTTTTGGAGAATTTTCATCTTTATCGTTAAATTTTGTCACTACAACGTTAGATTGTGTGACGCCTTACTTTTCCTAATTATTAATTAAGTAAGTGCTTACCCTATAGTAATTAAAAAATATAGTAAATTGATGAGAAATAATGATTTGAGGAAATAAAATTCGACTTAAAATAGTGTACGGATGAAACATTTTTTTCCACTTTTTCTCTATAATATATCACACAAGAAATTTGATCATTAATTGAAAAATCTTTTAATCAATAGAATACAAACTATATCACTTTAGATTCTGTATCCTATAAAATATTATAGAAATATTATTTTTCTTTCTTTTCCGAAATATTTTTTTCCTTTTCAATGGATTTCAAATTTTTAGCGTTAAATTTTGTCACTACAACGTAAGATTGTGTGACGCCTTACTTTTCTTAATTATTGATTAAGTAAGTACTTACCATATAATAAACAAAAAATATAGTAAATTGTTAAGAAATAACGATTTGAAGAAATAAAATTTGACTTAAAATAGTTTATGGATGAAACATCTTTTTTCCACTTTTTCTATATAGTATATTAAACAAGAAATTTAATCATGTATTGAAAAATCTTTTAATCAAAAAAATACAAACTATATCACTGTGAATTCTGAATCAAATTAAATATTAAAGAAATATTATTTTTCTTTGTTTTCCGAACTTTTTTCCCCTTTTTTGGAGAATTTACATCTTTATCGTTAAATTTTGTCATTACAACGTTAGATTGTGTGACGCCTTACTTTTGTAAATTATTAATTAAGTAAGTACTTACCGTATAATAAACTAAAAATATAGTAAATTGATAAGAAATAACGATTTGAAGAAATAAAATTCGACCTAAAATAGATTATGGATGAAAATTTTTTTCCACTTTTTCTCTATAATATATCACACAAGAAATTTGATCATGAATTGAAAAATCTTTTAATCAATAAAATACAAACTATATCACTTTGAATTCTGAATCAAATTAAATATTAAAGAAATATTATTTTTCTTTATTTTCCGAACTTTTTTTCCCGTTTTTGGAGCATTTACATCTTTATCGTTAAATTTTGTCACTACAACGTTAAATTGTGTGACGCCTTACTTTTCCTAATTTTTAATTAAGTAAGTGCTTACCCTATAGTAATTAAAAAATATAGTAAATTGATGAGAAATAATGATTTGAGGAAATAAAATTTGACTTAAAATAGTGTACAAATGAAACATTTTTTTCCACTTTTTCTCTATAATATATCACACAAGAAATTTGATCATTAATTGGAAAATCTTTTAATCAATAGAATACAAACTATATCACTTTAGATTCTGTATTCTATAAAATATTAAAGAAATATTATTTTTCTTTCTTTTCCGAAATATTTTTTTCCTTTTCAATGGATTTCAAATTTTTATTGTTAAATTTTGTCACTACAACGTTAGATTGTGTGGCTCCTTACTTTTCTTAATTATTAATTAAGTAAGTACTTACCGTATAATAAACTAAAAATATATTAAATTGATAAGAAATAACGATTTGAAGAAAAAAATTAGACATAAATAGATTATGGATGAAACATTTTTTCCACTTTTTCTCTATAATATATCACACAAGAAATTGGATCATGAATTGAAAAATATTTTAATCAAAAAAATACAAACTATATCACTGTGAATTCTGAATCAAATTAAATATTAAAGAAATATTATTTTTCTTTGTTTTCCGAACTTTTTTTTCCCTTTTTTGGAGAATTTTCATCTTTATCGTTAAATTTTGTCACTACAACGTTAGATTGTGTGACGCCTTACTTTTCCTAATTATTAATTAAGTAAGTGCTTACCCTATAGTAATTAAAAAATATAGTAAATTGATGAGAAATAATGATTTGAGGAAATAAAATTCGACTTAAAATAGTGTACGGATGAAACATTTTTTTCCACTTTTTCTCTATAATATATCACACAAGAAATTTGATCATTAATTGAAAAATCTTTTAATCAATAGAATACAAACTATATCACTTTAGATTCTGTATCCTATAAAATATTATAGAAATATTATTTTTCTTTCTTTTCCGAAATATTTTTTTCCTTTTCAATGGATTTCAAATTTTTATTGTTAAATTTTGTCACTACAACGTAAGATTGTGTGACGCCTTACTTTTCTTAATTATTGATTAAGTAAGTACTTACCATATAATAAACAAAAAATATAGTAAATTGTTAAGAAATAACGATTTGAAGAAATAAAATTTGACTTAAAATAGTTTATGGATGAAACATCTTTTTTCCACTTTTTCTATATAGTATATTAAACAAGAAATTTAATCATGTATTGACAAACCTTTTATTCAATAAAATACAAACAATATCACTTTGAATTCTGAATCAAATTAAATATTAAAGAAATATTATTTTTCTTTGTTTTCCGAACTTTTTTCCCCTTTTTTGGAGAATTTACATCTTTATCGTTAAATTTTGTCATTACAACGTTAGATTGTGTGACGCCTTACTTTTGTAAAATATTAATTAAGTAAGTACTTACCGTATAATAAACTAAAAATATATTAAATTGATAAGAAATAACGATTTGAAGAAAAATATTAGACATAAATAGATTATGGATGAAACATTTTTTCCACTTTTTCTCTATAATATATCACACAAGAAATTGGATCATGAATTGAAAAATATTTTAATCAAAAAAATACAAACTATATCACTGTGAATTCTGAATCAAATTAAATATTAAAGAAATATTATTTTTCTTTGTTTTCCGAACTTTTTTTTCCCTTTTTTGGAGAATTTTCATCTTTATCGTTAAATTTTGTCACTACAACGTTAGATTGTGTGACGCCTTACTTTTCCTAATTATTAATTAAGTAAGTGCTTACCCTATAGTAATTAAAAAATATAGTAAATTGATGAGAAATAATGATTTGAGGAAATAAAATTCGACTTAAAATAGTGTACGGATGAAACATTTTTTTCCACTTTTTCTCTATAATATATCACACAAGAAATTTGATCATTAATTGAAAAATCTTTTAATCAATAGAATACAAACTATATCACTTTAGATTCTGTATCCTATAAAATATTATAGAAATATTATTTTTCTTTCTTTTCCGAAATATTTTTTTCCTTTTCAATGGATTTCAAATTTTTATTGTTAAATTTTGTCACTACAACGTAAGATTGTGTGACGCCTTACTTTTCTTAATTATTGATTAAGTAAGTACTTACCATATAATAAACAAAAAATATAGTAAATTGTTAAGAAATAACGATTTGAAGAAATAAAATTTGACTTAAAATAGTTTATGGATGAAACATCTTTTTTCCACTTTTTCTATATAGTATATTAAACAAGAAATTTAATCATGTATTGACAAACCTTTTATTCAATAAAATACAAACAATATCACTTTGAATTCTGAATCAAATTAAATATTAAAGAAATATTATTTTTCTTTGTTTTCCGAACTTTTTTCCCCTTTTTTGGAGAATTTACATCTTTATCGTTAAATTTTGTCATTACAACGTTAGATTGTGTGACGCCTTACTTTAGTAAATTATTAATTAAGTAAGTACTTACCGTATAATAAACTAAAAATATAGTAAATTGATAAGAAATAACGATTTGAAGAAATAAAATTCGACCTTAAATAGATTATGGATGAAAATTTTTTTCCACTTTTTCTCTATAATATATCACACAAGAAATTTGGTCATGAATTGAAAAATCTTTTAATCAATAAAATACAATTTATATCACTTTGAATTCTGAATCAAATTAAATATTAAAGAAATATTATTTTTCTTTATTTTCCGAACTTTTTTTCCCGTTTTTGGAGCATTTACATCTTTATCGTTAAATTTTGTCACTACAACGTTAAATTGTGTGACGCCTTACTTTTCCTAATTTTTAATTAAGTAAGTGCTTACCCTATAGTAATTAAAAAATATAGTAAATTGATGAGAAATAATGATTTGAGGAAATAAAATTTGACTTAAAATAGTGTACGGATGAAACATTTTTTTCCACTTTTTCTCTATAATATATCACACAAGAAATTTGATCATTAATTGGAAAATCTTTTAATCAATAGAATACAAACTATATCACTTTAGATTCTGTATTCTATAAAATATTAAAGAAATATTATTTTTCTTTCTTTTCCGAAATATTTTTTTCCTTTTCAATGGATTTCAAATTTTTATTGTTAAATTTTGTCACTACAACGTTAGATTGTGTGGCTCCTTACTTTTCTTAATTATTAATTAAGTAAGTACTTACCGTATAATAAACTAAAAATATATTAAATTGATAAGAAATAACGATTTGAAGAAAAAAATTAGACATAAATAGATTATGGATGAAACATTTTTTCCACTTTTTCTCTATAATATATCACACAAGAAATTTGATCATGAATTGAAAAATCTTTTAATCAATAAAATACAAACTATATCACTTTGAATTCTAAATCAAATTAAATATTAAAGAAATATTATTTTTCTTTATTTTCCGAACTTTTTTTTCCCTTTTTTGGAGAATTTACATCTTTATCGTTAAATTTTGTCACTACAACGTTAAATTGTGTGACGCCTTACTTTTCCTAATTTTTAATTAAGTAAGTGCTTACCCTATAGTAATTAAAAAATATAGTAAATTGATGAGAAATAATGATTTGAGGAAATAAATTTTGACTTAAAATAGTGTACGGATAAAACATTTTTTTCCACTTTTTCTCTATAATATATCACACAAGAAATTTGATCATTAATTGGAAAATCTTTTAATCAATAGATTACAAACTATATCACTTTAGATTCTGTATTCTATAAAATATTAAAGAAATATTATTTTTCTTTCTTTTCCGAAATATTTTTTTCCTTTTCAATGGATTTCAAATTTTTATTGTTAAATTTTGTCACTACAACGTTAGATTGTGTGGCTCCTTACTTTTCTTAATTATTAATTAAGTAAGTACTTACCGTATAATAAACTAAAAATATATTAAATTGATAAGAAATAACGATTTGAAGAAAAAAATTAGACATAAATAGATTATGGATGAAACATTTTTTCCACTTTTTCTCTATAATATATCACACAAGAAATTGGATCATGAATTGAAAAATATTTTAATCAAAAAAATACAAACTATATCACTGTGAATTCTGAATCAAATTAAATATTAAAGAAATATTATTTTTCTTTGTTTTCCGAACTTTTTTTTCCCTTTTTTGGAGAATTTTCATCTTTATCGTTAAATTTTGTCACTACAACGTTAGATTGTGTGACGCCTTACTTTTCCTAATTATTAATTAAGTAAGTGCTTACCCTATAGTAATTAAAAAATATAGTAAATTGATGAGAAATAATGATTTGAGGAAATAAAATTCGACTTAAAATAGTGTACGGATGAAACATTTTTTTCCACTTTTTCTCTATAATATATCACACAAGAAATTTGATCATTAATTGAAAAATCTTTTAATCAATAGAATACAAACTATATCACTTTAGATTCTGTATCCTATAAAATATTATAGAAATATTATTTTTCTTTCTTTTCCGAAGTATTTTTTTCCTTTTCAATGGATTTCAAATTTTTATTGTTAAATTTTGTCACTACAACGTAAGATTGTGTGACGCCTTACTTTTCTTAATTATTGATTAAGTAAGTACTTACCATATAATAAACAAAAAATATAGTAAATTGTTAAGAAAAACGATTTGAAGAAATAAAATTTGACTTAAAATAGTTTATGGATGAAACATCTTTTTTCCACTTTTTCTATATAGTATATTAAACAAGAAATTTAATCATGTATTGAAAAATCTTTTATTCAATAAAATACAAACTATATCACTTTGAATTCTGAATCAAATTAAATATTAAAGAAATATTATTTTTCTTTCTTTTCCGAAATATTTCTTTCCTTTTCAATGGATTTCAAATTTTTATTGTTAAATTTTGTCACTACAACGTTAGATTGTGTGGCTCCTTACTTTTCTTAATTATTAATTAAGTAAGTATTTACCGTATAATAAACTAAAAATATAGTAAATTGATAAGAAATAACGATTTGAAGAAATAAAATTCGACCTAAATAGATGATGGATGAAACATTTTTTCCACTTTTTCTCTATAATATATCACACATGAAATTTGATCATGAATTGAAAAATCTTTTAATCAATAAATTACAAACTATATCACTTTGAATTCCTAATCAAATTAAATATTAAAGAAATATTATTTTTCTTTATTTTCCGAACTGTTTTTCCCCTTTTTTGGAGAATTTATATCTTTATCGTTAAATTTTGTCACTACAACGTAAGATTGTGTGACGCCTTACTTTTCTTAATAATTGATTAAGTAAGTACTTACCATATAATAAACAAAAAATATAGTAAATTGTTAAGAAATAACGATTTGAAGAAATAAAATTTGACTTAAAATAGTTTATGGATGAAACATCTTTTTTCCATTTTTTCTATATAGTATATTAAACAAGAAATTTAATCATGTATTGAAAAACCTTTTATTCAATAAAATACAAACTATATCACTTTGAATTCTGAATCAAATTAAATATTAAAGAAATATTATTTTTCTTTGTTTTCCGAACTTTTTCCCACTTTTTTGGAGAATTTACATCTTTATCGTTAAATTTTGTCATTACAACGTTAGATTGTGTGACGCCTTACTTTTGTAAATTATTAATTAAGTAAGTACTTACCGTATAATAAACTAAAAATATCGTAAATTGATAAGAAATAACGATTTGAAGATATAAAATTCGAACTAAAATAGATTATGGATGAAAATTTTTTTCCACTTTTTCTCTATAATATATCACACAAGAAATTTGATCATAAATTGAAAAATCTTTTAATCAATAAAATACAAACTATATCACTTTGAATTCTGAATCAAATTAAATATTAAAGAAATATTATTTTTCTTTATTTTCCGAACTTTTTTTTCCCTTTTTTGGAGAATTTACATCTTTATCGTTAAATTTTGTCACTACAACGTTAAATTGTGTGACGCCTTACTTTTCCTAATTTTTAATTAAGTAAGTGCTTACCCTATAGTAATTAAAAAATATAGTAAATTGATGAGAAATAATGATTTGAGGAAATTAAATTTGACTAAAAATAGTGTACGGATGAAACATTTTTTTCCACTTTTTCTCTATAATATATCACACAAGAAATTTGATCATTAATTGGAAAATCTTTTAATCAATAGATATACAAACTATATCACTTTAGATTCTGTATCCTATAAAATATTAAAGAAGTATTATTTTTCTTTCTTTTCCGAAATATTATTTTCCTTTTCAATGGATTTCAAATTTTTATTGTTAAATTTTGTCACTACAACGTTAGATTGTGTGGCTCCTTACTTTTCTTAATTATTAATTAAGTAAGTACTTACCGTATAATAAACTAAAAATATAGTAAATTGATAAGAAATAACGATTTGAAGAAATAAAATTCGACCTAAATAGATGATGGATGAAACATTTTTTCCACATTTTCTCTATAATATATCACACATGAAATTTGATCATGAATTGAAAAATCTTTTAATCAATAAATTACAAACTATATCACTTTGTATTCTTAATCAAATTAAATATTAAAGAAATATTATTTTTCTTTATTTTCCGAACTGTTTTTCCCCTTTATTGGAGAATTTATATCTTTATCGTTAAATCTTGTCACTACAACGTAAGATTGTGTGACGCCTTACTTTTCTTAATTATTGATTAAGTAAGTACTTACCATATAATAAACAAAAAATATAGTAAATTGTTAAGAAATAACGATTTGAAGAAATAAAATACGACCTAAAATAGTTTATGGATGAAACATTTTTTCCACTTTTTCTATATAGTATATTAAACAAGAAATTTAATCATGTATTGAAAAACCTTTTATTCAATAAAATACAAACTATATCACTTTGAATTCTGAATCAAATTAAATAATAAAGAAATATTATTTTTCTTTGTTTTCCGAACTTTTTTCCCCTTTTTTGGAGAATTTACATCTTTATCGTTAAATTTTGTCATTACAACGTTAGATTGTGTGACGCCTTACTTTTGTAAATTATTAATTAAGTAAGTACTTACCGTATAATAAACTAAAAATATAGTAAATTGATAAGAAATAACGATTTGAAGAAATAAAATTCGACCTAAAATAGATTATGGATGAAAATTTTTTTCCACTTTTTCTCTATAATATATCACACAAGAAATTTGATCATTAATTGGAAAATCTTTTAATCAATAGAATACAAACTATATCACTTTAGATTCTGTATTCTATAAAAAATTAAAGAAATATTATTTTTCTTTCTTTTCCGAAATATTTTTTTCCTTTTCAATGGATTTCAAATTTTTATTGTTAAATTTTGTCACTACAACGTTAGATTGTGAGGCTCCTTACTTTTCTTTATTATAAATTAAGTAAGTACTTACCCTATAATAAACAAAAAAATATAGTAAATTGATAAGAAATAACGATTTGAAGAAATAAAATACGACCTAAAATAGTTTATGGATGAAACATTTTTTCCACTTATTCTCTATAATATATTAAACAAGAAATTGGAACATGAATTGAAAAATCTTTTAATAAAAAAATACAAACTATATTACTTTGAATTCTGAATCAAATTAAATAATAATGAAATATTATTTTCATTTATTTTCCAAATTATTTTTCTCCTTTTTTATGGTTTTTATATTTTTATCGTTAAATTTTGTCACTACAACGTTAGATTGTTTAATGCCTTACTATTCTTAATTATTAATTAAATAAGGATATCCCATAAAATAATCGAAAATTAGAGTGAACTGTTCAATAATAGTTTTCTAGGAATAAAAATTTGACTTAAAATAGATTATGGATGAGATATTTTTTCCAATGTTTCTCTATAATATATCGCACAAGAAATTAAAAAATGAATTGAAAAATCTTTAATGCAATAAATTACAAACTATATCACTTTGAATTCTGATTCAAATTAAATATTAAAGAAATATTATTTTTTTTTTGTTTTACGAACTTTTTTTTCCCTTTTTTGGAGAATTTATATTTTTATCGTTATATTTTGTCACTACAACGTTATATTGTGTGACGCCTTACTTTTCTTAATTATTATTTAAGTAAGTACTTACCCTATAATATACAAAAAATATAGTAAATTGATAAAATATAATTATTTGTGAAATAAAAATTGACTTATAATAGTGTTCGGACGAAACATTTTTTCCACTTTTTCTTAATAATATATTAAACAAGAAATTGGATCATGAATTGAAAAATCTTTTAATAAAAAAAATACAAATTATATTACTTTGAATTCTGAATGAAATTAAATAATAAAGAAATATTATTTTCCTTTGTTTTCCGACCTTTTTTCCCCCTTTTTTGGAGAATTTATATTTTTATCGTTAAATTTTGTCACTACAACGTTAGATTGTGTGACGCCTTACTTTTCTTTATTATAAATTAAGCAAGTACTTAACCTATAATAAACAAAAAATATAGTAAATTGATAAAAAAAAAAAAATTTAAGGAAATAAAAATTGACTTATAATAGTGTATGGATGAAACATTTTTTTCCAATTTTTCTATATAATATATCACAAAAGAAATTTTATCATAAAATGAAAAATCTTTTAATCGATAAATTACAAACTATATCACTTTGAATTCTGATTCAAATTAAATATTAAAGAAATATTATTATTCTTTGCTTTCCGAACTTTTTTTTTTCCTTTTTTGGAGAATTTATTACTTTATCGGTAAATTTTGTCATTACAACGTTAGATTGTGTGGCTCCTCTTACTTTTCTTAATTATTAATTAAGTAAGTACTTACTCTATAATAAACAAAAAATATAGTAAATTGATAAAAAAATAATGATTGGAGGAAATAAAAATTGACTTATATAATAGTGCATGGATGAAACATTTTTTCCACTTTTTCTCTATAATATATCACACAAGAAATTTGATTATGAATTGAAAAATCTTTTAATCAATAAAATACAAACTATATCACTTTGAATTCTGAATCAAATTAAATATTAAAGAAATATTATTTTTCTTTAATTTCCGAACTTTTTTTTCCCTTTTTTGGAGAATTTACATCTTTATCGTTAAATTTTGTCACTACAACGTTAAATTGTGTGACGCCTTACTTTACCTAATTTTTAATTAAGTAAGTGCTTACCCTATAGTAATTAAAAAATATAGTAAATTGATGAGAAATAATGATTTGAGGAAATAAAATTCGACTTAAGATAGTGTAGGGATGAAACATTTTTTTCCACTTTTTCTCTATAATATATCACACAAGAAATTTGATCATTAATTGGAAAATCTTTTAATCAATAGAATACAAACTATATCACTTTAGATTCTGTATTCTATAAAATATTAAAGAAATATTATTTTTCTTTCTTTTCCGAAATATTTTTTTCCTTTTCAATGGATTTCAAATTTTTATTGTTAAATTTTGTCACTACAACGTTAGATTGTGTGGCTCCTTACTTTTCTTAATTAATAATTCAGTAAGTACTTACCGTATAATAAACTAAAAATATAGTAAATTGATAAGAAATAACGATTTGAAGAAATAAAATTCGACATAAATAGATTATGGATGAAACATTTTTTCCACTTTTTCTCTATAATATATCACACAAGAAATTGAATCATGAATTGAAAAATCTTTTAATCAAAAAAATACAAACTATATCACTGTGAATTCTGAATGAAATTAAATATTAAAGAAATATTATTTTTCTTTATTTTCTGAACTTCTTTTTTCCCCTTTTTTAGAGCTTTTATAGTTTTATCGTTAAATTTTGTGATTACAACGTTAGATTGTGTGGCTCCTAACTTTTCTTTATTATAAATTAAGTAAGTACTTACCCTATAATAAACAAAAAAATATATTAAATTGATAAGAAATAACGATTTGAAGAAATAAAATACGACTTAAAATAGTTTATGGATGAAACATGTTTTCCACTTTTTCTCTATATTATATCACACAAGAAATTTGATCATTAATTGAAAAATCTTTTAATCAATAAAATACAAACAATATCACTTTGAATTCTGAATCAAATTAAATATTAAGAAATATTATTTTCCATTATTTTCCGAACTGTTTTTCCCCTTTTTTGGAGAATTTATATCTTTATCGTTAAATTTTGTCACTACAACGTAAGATTGTGTGACGCCTTACTTTTGTAAATTATTAATTAAGTAGGTACTTACCGTATAACAAACTAAAAATATAGTAAATTGATAAGAAATAACGATTTGAAGAAATAAAATTCGACCTAAAATAGATTATGGATGAAAATTTTTTTCCACTTTTTCTCTATAATATATCACACAAGAAATTTGATCATGAATTGAAAAATCTTTTAATCAATAAAATACAAACTATATCACTTTGAATTCTGAATCAAATTAAATATTAAAGAAATATTATTTTTCTTTATTTTCCGAACTTTTTTTCCCGTTTTTGGAGCATTTACATCTTTATCGTTAAATTTTGTCACTACAACGTTAAATTGTGTGACGCCTTACTTTTCCTAATTTTTAATTAAGTAAGTGCTTACCCTATAGTAATTAAAAAATATAGTAAATTGATGAGAAATAATGATTTGAGGAAATAAAATTTGACTTAAAATAGTGTACGGATGAAACATTTTTTTCCACTTTTTCTCTATAATATATCACACAAGAAATTTGATCATTAATTGGACAATCTTTTAATCAATAGAATACAAACTATATCACTTTAGATTCTGTATTCTATAAAATATTAAAGAAATATTATTTTTCTTTCTTTTCCGAAATATTTTTTTCCTTTTCAATGGAATTCAAATTTTTATTGTTAAATTTTGTCACTACAACGTTAGATTGTGTGGCTCCTTACTTTTCTTAATTATTAATTAGGTAAGTACTTACCGTATAATAAACTAAAAATATAGTAAATTGATAAGAAATAACGATTTGAAGAAAAAAATTAGACATAAATAGATTATGGATGAAACATTTTTTCCACTTTTTCTCTATAATATATCACACAAGAAATTGGATCATGAATTGAAAAATCTTTTAATCAAAAAAATACAAACTATATCACTGTGAATTCTGAATCAAATTAAATATTAAAGAAATATTATTTTTCTTTGTTTTCCGAACTTTTTTTTCCCTTTTTTGGAGAATTTTCATTTTTATCGTTAAATTTTGTCACTACAACGTTAGATTGTGTGACGCCTTACTTTTCCTAATTATTAATTAAGTAAGTGCTTACCCTATAGTAATTAAAAAATATAGTAAATTGATGAGAAATAATGATTTGAGGAAATAAAATTCGACTTAAAATAGTGTACGGATGAAACATTTTTTTCCACTTTTTCTCTATAATATATTACACAAGAAATTTGATCATTAATTGAAAAATCTTTTAATCAATAGAATACAAACTATATCACTTTAGATTCTGTATCCTATAAAATATTATAGAAATATTATTTTTCTTTCTTTTCCGAAATATTTTTTTCCTTTTCAATGGATTTCAAATTTTTATTGTTAAATTTTGTCACTACAACGTTAGATTGTGTGGCTCCTTACTTTTCTTAATTATTAATTAAGTAAGTACTTACCGTATAATAAACTAAAAATATAGTAAATTGATAAGAAATAACGATTTGAAGAAATAAAATTCGACCTAAATAGATGATGGATGAAACATTTTTTCCACTTTTTCTCTATAATATATCACACATGAAATTTGATCATGAATTGAAAAATCTTTTAATCAATAAATTACAAACTATATCACTTTGAATTCTTAATCAAATTAAATATTAAAGAAATATTATTTTTCTTTATTTTCCGAACTGTTTTTCCCCTTTTTTGGAGAATTTATATCTTTATCGTTAAATTTTGTCACTACAACGTAAGATTGTGTGACGCCTTACTTTTCTTAATTATTGATTAAGTAAGTACTTACCATATAATAAACAAAAAATATAGTAAATTGTTAAGAAATAACGATTTGAAGAAATAAAATTTGACTTAAAATAGTTTATGGATGAAACATCTTTTTTCCACTTTTTCTATATAGTATATTAAACAAGAAATTTAATCATGTATTGAAAAACCTTTTATTCAATAAAATACAAACTATATCACTTTGAAATCTGAATCAAATTAAATATTAAAGAAATATAATTTTTCTTTGTTTTCCGAACTTTTTTCCCCTTTTTTGGAGAATTTACATCTTTATCGTTAAATTTTGTCATTACAACGTTAGATTGTGTGACGCCTTACTTTTGTAAAATATTAATTAAGTAAGTACTTACCGTATAATAAACAAAAAATATAGTAAATTGTTAAGAAATAACGATTTGAAGAAATAAAATTCGACCTAAAATAGATTATGGATGAAATTTTTTTTCCACTTTTTCTCTATAATATATCACACAAGAAATTTGATCATGAATTGAAAAATCTTTTAATCAATAAAATACAAACTATATCACTTTGAATTCTGAATCAAATTAAATATTAAAGAAATATTATTTTTCTTTAATTTCCGAACTTTTTTTTCCCTTTTTTGGAGAATTTACATCTTTATCGTTAAATTTTGTCACTACAACGTTAAATTGTGTGACGCCTTACTTTTCCTAATTTTTAATTAAGTAAGTGCTTACCCTATAGTAATTAAAAAATATAGTAAATTGATGAGAAATAATGATTTGAGGAAATAAAATTCGACTTAAGATAGTGTACGGATGAAACATTTTTTTCCACTTTTTCTCTATAATATATCACACAAGAAATTTGATCATTAATTGGAAAATCTTTTAATCAATAGAATACAAACTATATCACTTTAGATTCTGTATTCTATAAAATATTAAAGAAATATTATTTTACTTTCTTTTCCGAAATATTTTTTTCCTTTTCAATGGATTTCAAATTTTTATTGTTAAATTTTGTCACTACAACGTTAGATTGTGTGGCTCCTTACTTTTCTTAATTAATAATTAAGTAAGTACTTACCGTATAATAAACTAAAAATATAGTAAATTGATAAGAAATAACGATTTGAAGAAATAAAATTCGACATAAATAGATTATGGATGAAACATTTTTTCCACTTTTTCTCTATAATATATCACACAAGAAATTGAATCATGAATTGAAAAATTTTTTAATCAAAAAAATACAAACTATATCACTGTGAATTCTGAATCAAATTAAATATTAAAGAAATATTATTTTTCTTTATTTTCTGAACTTCTTTTTCCCCCTTTTTTAGAGCTTTTATAGTTTTATCGTTAAATTTTGTGATTACAACGTTAGATTGTGTGGCTCCTTACTTTTCTTTATTATAAATTAAGTAAGTACTTACCTTATAATAAACAAAAAAATATATTAAATTGATAAGAAATAACGATTTGAAGAAATAAAATACGACTTAAAATAGTTTATGGATGAAACATGTTTTCCACTTTTTCTCTATATTATATCACACAAGAAATTTGATCATTAATTGAAAAATCTTTTAATCAATAAAATACAAACAATATCACTTTGAATTCTGAATCAAATTAAATATTAAGAAATATTATTTTCCATTATTTTCCGAACTGTTTTTCCCCTTTTTTGGAGAATTTATATCTTTATCGTTAAATTTTGTCACTACAACGTAAGATTGTGTGACGCCTTACTTTTGTAAATTATTAATTAAGTAAGTACTTACCGTATAATAAACTAAAAATATAGTAAATTGATAAGAAATAACGATTTAAAGAAATAAAATTTGACTTAATATAGTTTATGGATGAAACATCTTTTTTCCACTTTTGCTATATAGTATATTAAACAAGAAATTTAATCATGTATTGAAAAACCTTTTATTCAATAAAATACAAACTATATCACTTTGAATTCTGAATCAAATTAAATATTAAAGAAATATTATTTTTCTTTGTTTTCCGAACTTTTTTCCCCTTTTTTGGAGAATTTACATCTTTATCGTTAAATTTTGTCATTACAACGTTAGATTGTGTGACGCCTTACTTTTCCTAATTATTAATTAAGTAAGTGCTTACCCTATAGTAATTAAAAAATATAGTAAATTGATGAGAAATAATGATTTGAGGAAATAAAATTCGACTTAAAATAGTGTACGGATGAAACATTTTTTTCCACTTTTTCTCTATAATATATCACACAAGAAATTTGATCATTAATTGAAAAATCTTTTAATCAATAGAATACAAACTATATCACTTTAGATTCTGTATCCTATAAAATATTATAGAAATATTATTTTTCTTTCTTTTCCGAAATATTTTTTTCCTTTTCAATGGATTTCAAATTTTTATTGTTAAATTTTGTCACTACAACGTTAGATTGTGTGGCTCCTTACTTTTCTTAATTATTATTTAAGTAAGTACTTACCGTATAATAAACTAAAAATATAGTAAATTGATAAGAAATAACGATTTGAAGAAATAAAATTCGACCTAAATAGATGATGGATGAAACATTTTTTCCACTTTTTCTCTATAATATATCACACATGAAATTTGATCATGAATTGAAAAATCTTTTAATCAATAAATTACAAACTATATCACTTTGAATTCTTAATCAAATTAAATATTAAAGAAATATTATTTTTCTTTATTTTCCGAACTGTTTTTCCCCTTTTTTGGAGAATTTATATCTTTATCGTTAAATTTTGTCACTACAACGTAAGATTGTGTGACGCCTTACTTTTCTTAATTATTGATTAAGTAAGTACTTACCATATAATAAACAAAAAATATAGTAAATTGTTAAGAAATAACG
This sequence comes from Ecdyonurus torrentis, assembly GCA_949318235.1. Lineage (NCBI taxonomy): Eukaryota > Metazoa > Arthropoda > Insecta > Ephemeroptera > Heptageniidae > Ecdyonurus > Ecdyonurus torrentis. Next base: position 21,130,766 of record OX439133.1, read on the forward strand.
ATTTGAAGAAATAAAATTTGACTTAAAATAGTTTATGGATGAAACATCTTTTTTCCACTTTTTCTATATAGTATATTAAACAAGAAATTTAATCATGTATTGAAAAACCTTTTATTCAATAAAATACAAACAATATCACTTTGAATTCTGAATCAAATTAAATATTAAAGAAATATTATTTTTCTTTGTTTTCCGAACTTTTTTCCCCTTTTTTGGAGAATTTACATCTTTATCGTTAAATTTTGTCATTACAACGTTAGATTGTGTGACGCCTTACTTTTGTAAAATATTAATTAAGTAAGTACTTACCGTATAATAAACAAAAAATATAGTAAATTGTTAAGAAATAACGATTTGAAGAAATAAAATTCGACCTAAAATAGATTATGGATGAAATTTTTTTTCCACTTTTTCTCTATAATATATCACACAAGAAATTTGATCATGAATTGAAAAATCTTTTAATCAATAAAATACAAACTATATCACTTTGAATTCTGAATCAAATTAAATATTAAAGAAATATTATTTTTCTTTAATTTCCGAACTTTTTTTTCCCTTTTTTGGAGAATTTACATCTTTATCGTTAAATTTTGTCACTACAACGTTAAATTGTGTGACGCCTTACTTTTCCTAATTTTTAATTAAGTAAGTGCTTACCCTATAGTTATTAAAAAATATAGTAAATTGATGAGAAATAATGATTTGAGGAAATAAAATTCGACTTAAGATAGTGTACGGATGAAACATTTTTTTCCACTTTTTCTCTATAATATATCACACAAGAAATTTGATCATTAATTGGAAAATATTTTAATCAATAGAATACAAACTATATCACTTTAGATTCTGTATTCTATAAAATATTAAAGAAATATTATTTTTCTTTCTTTTCCGAAATATTTTTTTCCTTTTCAATGGATTTCAAATTTTTATTGTTAAATTTTGTCACTACAACGTTAGATTGTGTGGCTCCTTACTTTTCTTAATTAATAATTAAGTAAGTACTTACCGTATAATAAACTAAAAATATAGTAAATTGATAAGAAATAACGATTTGAAGAAATAAAATTCGACATAAATAGATTATGGATGAAACATTTTTTCCACTTTTTCTCTATAATATATCACACAAGAAATTGAATCATGAATTGAAAAATTTTTTAATCAAAAAAATACAAACTATATCACTGTGAATTCTGAATCAAATTAAATATTAAAGAAATATTATTTTTCTTTATTTTCTGAACTTCTTTTTCCCCCTTTTTTAGAGCTTTTATAGTTTTATCGTTAAATTTTGTGATTACAACGTTAGATTGTGTGGCTCCTTACTTTTCTTTATTATAAATTAAGTAAGTACTTACCCTATAATAAACAAAAAAATATATTAAATTGATAAGAAATAACGATTTGAAGAAATAAAATACGACTTAAAATAGTTTATGGATGAAACATGTTTTCCACTTTTTCTCTATATTATATCACACAAGAAATTTGATCATTAATTGAAAAATCTTTTAATCAATAAAATACAAACAATATCACTTTGAATTCTGAATCAAATTAAATATTAAGAAATATTATTTTCCATTATTTTCCGAACTGTTTTTCCCCTTTTTTGGAGAATTTATATCTTTATCGTTAAATTTTGTCACTACAACGTAAGATTGTGTGACGCCTTACTTTTGTAAATTATTAATTAAGTAAGTACTTACCGTATAACAAACTAAAAATATAGTTAATTGATAAGAAATAACGATTTGAAGAAATAAAATTCGACCTAAAATAGATTATGGATGAAAATTTTTTTCCACTTTTTCTCTATAATATATCACACAAGAAATTTGATCATGAATTGAAAAATCTTTTAATCAATAAAATACAAACTATATCACTTTGAATTCTGAATCAAATTAAATATTAAAGAAATATTATTTTTCTTTATTTTCCGAACTTTTTTTTCCCTTTTTTGGAGAATTTACATCTTTATCGTTAATTTTTGTCACTACAACGTTAAATTGTGTGACGCCTTACTTTTCCTAATTATTAATTAAGTAAGTGCTTACCCTATAGTAATATAAAAATATAGTAAATTGATGAGAATTAATGATTTGAGGAAATAAAATTCGACTTAAAATAGTGTACGGATGCTACATTTTTTCCACTTTTTCTCTATAATATATCACACAAGAAATTTGATCATTAATTGAAAAATCTTTTAATCAATAGAATACAAACTATATCACTTTAGATTCTGTATCCTATAAAATATTAAAGAAATATTATTTTTCTTTCTTTTCCGAAATATTTTTTTCCTTTTCAATGGATTTCAAATTTTTATTGTTAAATTTTGTCACTACAACGTTAGATTGTGTGGCTCCTTACTTTTCTTAATTATTAATTAAGTAAGTACTTACCGTATAATAAACTAAAAATATAGTAAATTGATAAGAAATAACGATTTGAAGAAATAAAATTCGACCTAAATAGATGATGGATGAAACATTTGTTCCACTTTTTCTCTATAATATATCACACATGAAATTGGATCATGAATTGAAAAATCTTTTAATCAATAAAATACAAACTATATCACTTTGAATTCTTAATCAAATTAAATATTAAAGAAATATTATTTTTCTTTATTTTCCGAACTGTTTTTCCCCTTTTTTGGAGAATTTATATATTTATCGTTAAATTTTGTCACTACAACGTAAGATTGTGTGACGCCTTACTTTTCTTTATTATTAATTAAGTAAGTACTTACCGTATAATAAACTAAAAATATGGTGAATTGATAAGAAATAACGATTTGAAGAAATAAAATTCGACCTAAAATAGATTATGGATGAAAATTTTTTTCCACTTTTTCTCTATAATATATCACTCAAGAAATTTGATCATGAATTATAAAATCTTTTAATCAATAAAATACAAACTATATCACTTTGAATTCTTAATCAAATTAAATATTAAAGAAATATTATTTTTCTTTATTTTCCGAACTGTTTTTCCCCTTTTTTGGAGAATTTATATCTTTATCGTTAAATTTTGTCACTACAACGTAAGATTGTGTGACGCCTTACTTTTCCTAATTATTAATTAAGTAAGTGCTTACCCTATAGTTATTAAAAAATATAGTAAATTGATAAGAAATAACGATTTGAAGAAATAAAATTCGACTTTAAATAGTTTATGGATGAAACATTTTTTCCTCTTTTTCTCTTTAATATATCACACAAGAAATTGGATCATGAATTGAATAATCTTTTAATCAATAAAATACAAACTATATCACTTTGAATTCTGAATCAAATTAAATAATAAAGAAATATTATTTTACTTTATTTTCCGAACTTTTTTTCCCCCTTTTTTGCAGAATGTATATCTTTATCGTTAAATTTTGTCACTACAACGTTAGATTGTGTGACGCCTTACTTTTCTTTATTATAAATAAGTAAGTACTTACCTTATAATAAACAAAAAATATAGTAAATTGATAAAAAATAATGATTTGAGGAAATTAGAATTGACATCTAATGGTGTATGGATGAAACATTTTTTTCACTTTTTCTCTATAATATACAGTATTAAACAAGAAATTTGATCATGAATTGAAAAATCTTTAAAAAAAAAAAATACAAACTATATTACTTTGAATTCTGAATCAAATTAAATAATAAAGAAATATTATTTTTCTTTATTTTCCAAATTTTTTTTATCCTTTTTTATGGTTTTTATATTTTTATCGTTAAATTCAGTCACTACAACGTTAGATTGTGTGACGCCTTACTTTTCTTAATTATTAATTAAATAAGAACGTACCTAAAATAATCGAAAATATAAGTGATGTGTTCAATAATAGTGTTTTTAAGAATAAAAATTTGACTTAAAATAGATTATGGATGAAACATTATTTCCATTTTTTCTCTATAATATATTAAACAAGAAATTTAATCATGAATTGAAAAATCTTTTAATCAGTAAAATACAAACTATATCACTTTGAATTCTGAATCAAATTAAATATTAAAGAAATATAATTTTCTTTGTTTTCCGAACTTTTTTTCCTTTTTTTGGAGAATTTACATCTTTATCGTTAAATTTTGTCACTTCAATTTTAGATTGTGTGACGCCTTACCTTTCTAAATTATTAATTAAGTACTTACCCTATAATAAACTAAAAATATAGTAAATTGATAAGAAATAACGATTTGAAGAAATAAAATACGACTTAAAATAGTTTATGGATGAAACATGTTTTCCACTTTTTCTCTATAATATATCACACAAGAAATTTGATCATGAATTGAAAAATCTTTTAAGCAATAAAATACAAACTATATCACTTTGAATTCTGAATCAAATTCAAAAACAGTGATTCAATGCACCAAAATGTTAATAAAAAGAGGTTTAGGGCGAAATAATTTTTTTCACCGTTTTTCTAGTAATATTTACATAAGGAATGTAGATATTTAGGAATGGAAATATATTTCACTCAATATTATTTGTAATAATTTTCAATAAAATTTTATTAATTTTAATTTTTTTAGAAAAAATATATAAATTTTTTTCAAAATGTTTTTATTAATTAAGACAGGTTTAAAATTTATCTTTAAATTTTGCACTCCGTTGTTGATTTGTTTTACTCCATTCTTTTTAATTATCAATTATAAGGTGTCACAAAAAAGGAAGGCAAGGGTTTTTTGTTTTAAATATAAAGCTTGAAATTTCCCAAACTTTTTTTCTGTTTTATAATAATTATAATATATTATATTTATACTAAATACATTCTTTTCTTGACTTTAGAAATCATCTTAACTTTTAAATAATTAATTTATTAATCTTTATTTGGTTTCTCGTTATTCTTTTAGCATTATTTATTATTACATGAAGTAATTCATAATTTTTTACTTTATCGTTTGTAGGAAGCAAAAATATAAATACGTATTAAAATTTACTGTTTTCAATTAACATAATATATTTTTAATTAACCAAACGCTTAAGGGATTTGGTATGTGATTAGGAAGCACAAAAAAAAATAATCATAATTTTATTTAATTCAATTTTTAAAGAAGTTAACGCAAACGATGTGACCTTTTCTTTGTTGGAATCAGTATCATATTTTTGGTTAGCAAAAAAAAAAAAAAAAAAAAAAAAAAATTGTAATAAAAAATTATAATAATAATAGAAATTTAATTTAATTTTGAATTTAATTTTAAATTTAATTTAATAATAAAAGAAAATAACCAAACAATGAATTTCCTGTGGTTGGAATTGGTATCATGTGTTTGGCAAGCAAAAAAAAAAAAAAAAAAAAAAAAAAAAAAAAAAAAAAAATTAAATTAATTTTTTTAATTTAATTTTTAATTAATTCAAATTAATTTAATTTAATTTATGTTAATTTATGTTTATGTTAATTTAATTAAATTTAATCTAATTTTGGTTAACTTAGCTTGATTAAATATTGTATTGTGCAAATTTTCATCCGCCATCTTGAATATCTTTTATTTTGCTTTAAACAATGTGTGGAGCCCCTAAAATACCAAAGGGGATTAAGTATGTTAACAACCGCTTGCCAATTAGAGCGACATGTGGAAAATTTTGGTACTAAAATTTGTAAAAATTTGGTGCGACAAAATAATTTCTGGGGCGTCACAAGCCCAGGCGCCACAAGGCACGTTCTAAAGGAAAGTAAGTTCAACTAGCTTAAGAATGATTATTTTATTTTGTAATGCTAAAGTATTAAGAAGGAATTGACATTAAATATTTTAAAATATTATGATACTTACTTTTTTGACTAATAAAGGAAGCAACTGTTTTGAGGACGACTTTAAGCGATTTTAGTCTCATCCGCTTCCGTTTCTACTTAGTACGCAGGCGCAGTACGTCGAAACGGAAGCGGATGTGAGTATAATTGCTTATATATAGTCGGCCTCAAAACAGTTGTTCCTTTATTATTCATTTGTTAAATTTGGTTTAATTTTAAACTTATAATAGGTAACTTTACATAATTAGGACACTTCATTAGCAAAGGTCATCACGGGGTTGATTCTGTAATTTTTTCGCTTTGTCGTCAACAAATAAATTTGCATCAAAATTTGCAAAGAAATCGAATAACTTAGTTCGTTATGAAGTTACAGAATCAGCCCCCAGGTTGATCACTGGTAAGGGTCATTATTAGTTTTATCTTAATTTTGGCCTGGTATAGGGCTTACCATCTTAAATAAAGGGTTTTAATTTTTTAATATTTTGCTTCAGAACTATTAAAACACATTAAATCGCACATCATCATAAAATAAAAAGCACAACTGAAAATGTATTTAGAACTTGAATGAACCCCAGTAAAAGGAACAGGGTAATAAATGTGCACCAAGTCAACTCCAAATCAGGTTCTGCCAGAAATTTAAGTTTCAAATATATGGTAATAGAATGTCATTTTGATCTAAATTTTACAAAATCAGCTTTGAGAAACTGAAATATCTGATGAAACCAAAACCCTCATTTGAAGTCAACTTTAAGCGCCTTTTTTTCACCTCGTTCCTACTAGCACTAGGGCACGTAACCAAATTTATTCAAATCCAGGAAATAAATAGTTTTAAGGCCCAGTAAGCTATAGTAAAAGTTTCAGCTCTGAAAAATAGTTATAACCAGGGTTATAACTGCTTCAATACCCCATAAGAAAGCATGCTAAATTGAAAAAGTCATCTGCTAGCACTTTGTTAGTATTGTTAAAGGAATAGACCAGAAGATAACATAAGCATTTATATCTCAAAACACTTGATGGGACTTACATAAATAACTTTAGTATATGTCTCAAACCCCAACTGTAGCTCCGTAGCAGTGATCAGAAATTTGCGATTTACGAAACCCACACAACATTTTTTTTTTACTAATTTGTGCATGTTTCTGACGTCATAAACATGAATAGTCACGTAAATTTCATACTTTACAGTATTTTCACGCTCTCTCGTGAGGCTACATTAACATTCTGGTAAAAATTATCATCAGTTTTGAAGATCCCATTTCATTTCTCCCTAAATCTAAGTTTGCAACGATTTCTATTCCATTCAAAATTAGTCAACATTATAATAGTAGTTTAACTGTATATTTTAACATTTATATATACAAATAAAATATTATAGGCTATGAATAATTATTTATTATAGTAAACAATGACTAAAATTCACTTTATAAATTGTTATAAAATCATAAATTATTTTATAATCCTGATTTATTATTTTAAATAATATATATTTGTTGTTCAAACACTAGAGATAACAAATTTTCAATATTTATATTCAGTTAAATTAAATTATACATAGACACAAAATGTATTGCTTTATTTCAATAACATAATGCAAATAGCATTTTTATTGTATTAATTTTTAAAAATACCTTCTAGTTTTTATGATATTGTTCACGAAATGTAGAATATTAAAGGCGTAGAACACCTTGAACAAAAAATTGTCTAATATACTAGCATTTCTAAATATTAACATTGATTTGGCCGGAGTCATTGATTTTTAATTTATTATTCATAAAATAACAGTTACTAATTATAACGTTACAGCTCACTGTTCCACGTGCGCGGAAACAAGTAAGCTGTGACGTCATAAACCCGCAACTCGATGCCTCCGCGTCAAAAGCGAGCATATACACTTTCCAGATTTCCAAAAAGACGACTATCTACACTTTCCGAGCAGCACTGTAACTCGACTAGCGGCCATAAGCTTAACATTGCATAGATGCTCGGCGGCGGAAAGTGTAGATAGTCGTTTTGTCGGAAATCTGGAAAGTGTAGATGCTCGCTTTTGACGCGGAGGCATCGAACTGACATTGATGGGGTGCAATAAAATTTCCGCAATTTTTGAGAAAACTACTTTACCGATTCCGTAGATGTCTCTAGTATTCCTCATTTATAAATACCTATATTTATAAATGAGAAATACTAGAGCCATACTTTTACGTGTATTATGACACAGAAATTTTTGGAAAAATGTTTCATTACCGGTATCCTTCATTAAATTGTTATCTGATTTTCTAATTTATATTTCTAAAAATCATTATATCCATTATATCATTATATTCATTATATTTCAATATGAAAATAATTTATATTTATAAATTCATCAAACTTTTTCGTATAAATAATAAATATGTCAGAAATCGTATTAAAAAGAAAGTAATAAATTTGGTATCCTAAAGTATAGGCAATTTGTTAAGCATTAGTGACCAACTGGTTGCCTATATACTAAATAAATTAAGGGGCACTGTAATATGCAAATTTGAATGCAAATTATCGTCTCCCATTTAAAATATAGATCTCTTTCACATCCTTGCGCTTTGACACCATGTTTGTGGTGCCTTATGCATTGGCCAGCATAGAGAAACATTATTTTCTCCCATTTTCTTCATAAATAAAAGTTTATATTAATTAATTGAAAGCATTTTTCTGATATTCTTCTACCTTTTTAGAACCTAGATAAAATGCTTTGATTGAGGTTTGAAGCTTTACTTGCTGTTAAAAAAAATAATTTTTCCTATTCTGGTCTGTGTATTCCTGACCAACAAAATGACGGCTCTTAAATATGAGTGGAAGCACTGGAAGCGATCTACAATAACACTTACTTTAAAAAATATATGTATGTTTGTTTGTAAAATAAGAACAATAATAAAGTAATTTTTTTTAAAACAGACCTTAAAGGCGTAGAACCCTTTAAAAAAACTTGTCTAAAGTATTAACATAGTTAAATATCAACGTTGATTTGGCTGGAATCATTGATTTCAAGTTTATTTTCTGATCACGAAATGGCAGATTCAGTTTTATGACGTCACAGCTCACTTGTTTCCGCACGCTTTGACGGGCAAGCTGTGACGCCATGAAACTGTATCTGCCAATTCGTGAATGGAAAATAAATTAGAAATCAATAAAAACATCTCTATCAACATTGATATTTAGGTATGCTAGGATATTAAGCAAGTTTTTGGTTCAGAATGTTCTACGCCTTTAATTGATAATAACAATAGACCGGTTGCACTCATATTTAAGAGCCGCTATTTTGCTGGTTATGAATACATAGGACAGCATAGGAAAAACGTCATTTTTATTTTTTTAATATCAAAAGAAGCTTCAAACCTCAACCAAAGACTTATTTCTAGCTCCTAATAAGCTCGAAGAACATGGGAAAAATTCGTCCAGTTAAAATAAACTCTTATATTAAGTGAAAAATTAGGAGAAATGATGTTTCCCCTATGCTGGACAATACATTAGGCATCACAAACATGGCGACAAAGCGCAAGGATGTGAAAGGGGTCTATAGAAAAATATTTTCTTAAAAGTTTTTAAAAAAAGTATAATAAATATAATAATAATGTGAACATCTGTTTACTACAGTAAGTGACGTTTAAATTTAATAAATATGATTATTATAAAATCCTTCATGGTTGTAAAGTTGTATTACTTATACAGTACCATACCCAAACATTATGTATAATTGAAGTTTTTTTTTTTTTTTTTTTTTTTTGGAAAACATCCTTTTTTAATATAGAAGTATTTTAAACGAAAACAAAAATTTCTATCATCAAAAATCTTCACTTTTAAAACATATCAAACTATTTCATATATTATTACGTATAAAAATTTCTTTAAATTTTAAAAAGTAATCTTTTATTGTTACATACTGTACATATATTTTGTGATGACGTAATACAAAGAAACCTTGAGCACTGTGGGATAAGTAGAGCATGGTATGGTTGGATAGATTGACACATTCAATATTCTAGAGAGAGAGAGAGAGAGAGAGAGAGAGAGAGAGAGAGAGAGAGAGAGAGAGAGAGAGAGAGAGAGAGAGAGAAAGGGCAATATACAATATTGCATTGTTATTTTTTATTGTCGCAATCACATATATATATGCCATGAAATAGGTTTTGTTTTTTGAATCTCTTTTACTGTACAATACATTGCAAAATTTGTTGTATTTATTTTGATATATGTAATATTAATATTTAGTTGATATTTTTATATTTGAATCTATGAATCTGTATACGAATGGAGCATATTGATTTAGCACGCTGGGAATGATAAGGGTCCCCTAATTTAACATTACGCTTATGGGGAAAAACATGATTATTTTTGCGATGTTTGAGAAAACTACTCCACCAATTTCGGAGAAATTTTTAATTATAAATACTAGACATACTTATACGTGCTTAAAGTTCTTGTCAACTTACTTTTTTATCATTTAGAATACTAGATAGATAATTACCATACCTTACTATCCATGAATTAGACACCAACATGTTGATTTGTATTTATTTTCAATTACTTTCATGTGAACACCTGACGTCACAATGTACCAATGGGACCATTATAAGGGTAAAAAACTTGAGGAAGGGGCCTAAATTTATCACGTGACCATAGCGATGACTGTGATTGGCGGTAGTACATTGTGACGTGACGTCAGATGCGTGAAATAACCGTCAAAATGAAAATAAATACAAAATCAACATAGTGGTGTCTAATTCATGGATAATAAGGTATGGTAATTAATTATCAATCTAGTATTCTAAATGATAAAAAAGTAAGTTGACAAGGGCTTTAAAGTCATAAAAAATGGTCAACAACTTTTTAAACTGATAAGCACCATTGTCAATGTCTATTTTTATCTCTTGCTAACGACGAGGTTGACCGACTTGCTGCTGAAATAGTCAAAAGACGAACGTTCATTTCAAAATATTTTTTTCCATACGTTATTTATATCAAACAAAACAAATACTATAATTTTTAAATGAAAATGAATGAATGAAAAAAAAAAAATACTTTTTTTGTTTCGATAAGCTCCATTATTTAAAATTCAAATATGACACATAAAACCAAAACTATTTTTACGTATTATTTTTTGTTTTATAATATGATAATTAAAACTTAATTCAATTTAAATATATTTCATATTTTTTCTACGTGAAGTATAATTAATGACATTCTTTATATAGCATTGCCAAATGACAATAAAACTCATATTTTATTATTTATATATTTTATAACTTTTTAATGATATACCATGCCAAAGCTAAAATTTACTGTGAGATATGCAAAATAGCCACTTATAATATAATATTATGGAATAAATCATAAAAATTGCAATAATTTTATGAATTAGTTTCAAATTTTAAATAATTTATAACGTATTCTATAAGAGCACTTTAATTAATTTATTCCTTTTTTTTTTTTTTTTTTTTTTTTTTTTTTTTTTTTTTTTTTTTTGTGAACAGCTGGACAATATAGTATGTTCATTAAAGGAGTAGTAAACGATGGCTTTTTAAAAGTGCTCATTGTGTTATAGAGTCTGTGCCTTCAGGTTAAAGTCAAAGCCATGTTGGATCCGTCAATAACATGGGTTGTATAGGAAATTTACTCATTTTGGCAGTTTAAAAAATACTAAGCAATATTTTTGAGAGCATTGATGTTGTTAACAGGTTGAATAAGTATCACAAGTATGTGAGAAAAATAATAGTAATAAAAAATTAAGCAATTTCCTAAACAAAGTAGCCAAAATCGAAGTTTGTCCTATGTTGAGCAATGTTATTCATTACTCCAGTATGGCGTCGAAGTGCATTAAATATGACGTCATGCGCCTACACCCTATTAAACTTCCCGAAAACGCGAGCTCAAAAATTTAATAATTAACGCGCGGAGAGAAGAAGCCGTTACAGCAACCCGAAACATACGTCACAGCTACAACTTGCTCTCACGCTAGCTTGGCGCCAGCTGGAGTTACTCTTATCTTTTTATAAATTATTTTCCTACATATATATTATACATAAATGAATAACAATAATCCTGTTTTATAACCTTAAGTGAACAAGCCGATAAGGTTTATACCTTGGCTTGTAAATTGCAAACAATTTTTTGCTCATTAAAAAAAAAAAAAAAAAAAAAAAAAAAAACATATTTGTATTCTTAAGAAAATATTTTATATAATATATGTAGCTAGAGCAAAAATGAAAGTAACTCATGATCACGTCAAACTAGCATGAGAGCAACTTTAGTTGTGACGTAAGAGTGAGGTCACTGACACGGCATTTGCTCTCAGCGTGTTAATTATTAAAATATTGAGATCGCGTTTTCGGGAGGTTAAGTAACACGATGATTACTATTACTATTTAAAAAGACATTGTTGACTATCCCTTTAAAATCTTTTAAAGTTTAATGCATGCAATATAAAAACTAACATTTTCTATATATAGAAATTATTAGTATATAGTCAATTTCTAGCTTTGCTAGTAGTAAATTATAAGTTAATTTAAAAAAATTTCTACAGCGCTACAAAAAAAACTATAATAGAAAAAATGTAGCTCAATTAAAAATTTTCATGATTAAAGTCAGTTAAAAATGTAAGCAAAATTAAATTTTAAAATTTTTTAATATAATAATACATTATAATCCAACTTTACGATGAAAGAAATGAATAATGTATTTTGAATTAGAATTTTTAGGTATATTCACTCTAAAAAATGGTGCATCACTTTAGTTACGAATGCTAACTTATTTAAGATAGTCTCTTTAAGTTATTATGAGTAGCTAAAATAATGCATTTTAGTAAATTAATAATATTTATTGTAATTAAAAATAGCTATTGTTAATAAATTGCTAAAATGTGTTATTCCAGTTACATAATTATAACTCAAAATTGTTTATCTTAAATAAGTTAAAATTGGTAACTGAAATTATAATTCCTTTTTTTTTTTATAGTTATTAGGATATTATTTAAAAAAAATGTTCAAAGTGTGTTCTATGCCTTCAAATATAAAATAAAAGTAAGAATTGTTTTGCGGTATGACATACTTGTAGTATAAATAAAAAGAGCAAAGCAAATTGAACTGTCAATCTCTCTGTGAACTATGTATATTGCAAGATCTTGTCATTGCGACACAGAGAGAAATTTAATCTTGATCTTTTGAAACTTATAAGTACATACATACAGCACGTGCATACTTCAGTACACTTTCACATTGAATATTTATTAAGGTAACTACATAGGTGAACGGCTGATATCTCACAAACTGAACGGTAGAGAAATATAAAATTTACATGAATTAAAGATGAAATGTTACTTAAAAGTTTAGTTATATGTCAAACATATGTAAACAGTATATATAAGATATTCCACTATAAAGATTTTTTTTTTTTTTTTTTTTTTTTTTTTTGCTTGCAATATTGTGTTATTGTGCTATACACCAATCCCAGTCCCAGTCAAGACATTGTCTTATCGACAGGTAAGGACTTTACAATTAATGGAAAAGCACACATAGGCCGGTCACAGCCTAAGTACACAGCCCGGCATTCGCCATGACAGCCTAGAGAAACCGTGGAAACATCTAGGCAGACTGGACGAATTTAAATAGTGAATTTAAAATGTCCAAGCGCCTTTAAATCAAATTAGAAAAGTGTTAATTTTTAAAATTAAAAATATTATAACGCTTTTCTTGAAAAAAAAAAAAAAAAAAAAAAAAAAAAAAAACTTGAGCTGGCTCGTTTTTGAGCTGAAAACTCGAAACAGCTCAAAACCTGTTTGGTTGCTTGTTCGAAACGAAAAATGTTGGACCGAGTTTGAGTTCAGCTCAGTTTAAATTTACAGCTCTATATAGTTATCTTGTTACACCTTATCTTGTTACACCATTAACACATGGAGAGAATTACCCGAGTTGAAATAACAGAAGTGCAATCCAACTCAAGTTTTTGAATTATCATAACTAAAAGTTGAGTTGGTTTCACTCAAGTTTCAGTTATGACAATTAAAAAAACATGATTTGGTTCGCACTTCTGTTATTTAAACTCGGGTAATTCTCTGCGTGTAGTAATTTACCAAGTTCGGGTCGTAGTGTGAGTCCACAAATATAAGTTTTTTAATGGTTTTGATTGAATTTTAAATAAAATCATAAATGAAAGCAGTCTCGGGACCGTAAGCTGCAATTCCTAGTGATTCCTTTTATTATTATTATTATTATTATTGAAACAATCAAAAGAACTTAAAGGAATAGACCAGAGAAAACCATAAGCATTTATATCACAAAACACTTGATGGGACTTACATAAAAAGTTTTATAGTTTGTCTCAAAACCCAACTGTAGCTCCATAGCAGTTATCAGAAAATTTCAATTTATGCAACGCGCAAAACATTTTCATACTAATTTTTGACTGTTTCTGAAGTCAAAAATATGAATAGTCACGCAAATTGCATACTTTACAGTATTTTCACGCTCTTTCGTGAGGCTACATTAACATTCTGGTAAAAAATGTCAGCAGATTTGAAGATCCCATTTCGTGTTTATTCATTAAAATTCACATGTTATTTTATGTGGTGTATGACTTTGTCTACGTTTAAATGTGTGTGATATATAAATAATTACGATTAAAATATTATTTCTATTGTTAGGTTGAATTTTTTTTATTCATTTTTACTTTTTAGTGTGTAAGTATAACGATCAATTGTGATAGTGTCTCTCTAGTCTAGTTATATACATTAATATATAATTTTTCTCAAACTATTTGGCATTTCTAAAAGAATTACCAGCGAGGTTTACACATTAAATAAACTATTATGATGCTTTACAGATTTTTTTTTTTTTTTTTTTTTTTTTTTTTTTTTTATCATTAGGTAACTTTTTTTTAAAGATTTTAATCCATATTGCAATGTTCCTTCTCTATCACTTAATTTCATCTCTACAATTATATTTAAAGGCGTAGAACACATTGACAAAAAACTTGCCTAATATCCTTACATACCAAAAAATCAACATTATTTTGGCCGCAGTCATTGATTTCTATAGACCAGGCGAGCTGTGACGCAGTAAACCCGCAACTGACATTTTGTGAATGTAAAATAAATTCGAAATCAATGATTCCGGCCAAATTAAAGATGATATCTAGGTATGTTAGGATATTATGCAAGTTTTTTTGTTCAAGGTGTTCTACGCCTTTAAGCCAACGAAGCTAAAGATAACGTAAAGGCATCGACTGCGCATTTCGTTCGTATTTTCAGAATTTGCCCGATCGCCGATATCTATTTCCGGTAAAATTTCAACTTTCATAAAAAAAATATATACACGATAATATTTTCCCTCCATCAAAACGGTAAAAATACCGGGAATAAAATTTTAAATCTTGCAGATGATCGTGCAGATCGCACGAAATACGCAGTCGATGTATTACGTTATCTTCAGTTTCGTTGATTTAATCATAAATTTATTTTCATAATCATAACCATTGCATCGATTATTCTTCATAATAATAAAGTATTCCAGTAAAAATTGACACTTTCATCGCACCAAATTTTAGTTAGATTTCTTTTTTTTTTATAATAAATTTTTAAAAATTTTATCTAATAAAAAAATTATTAAGAAACTATATCATTTAAAACAAAAAACAAATTTACAAGTTAAAATAAATAATAATTATTATTTTAAAAATCATACTTATAATAATATAGAAATAAAATAAAATATTATTATTTTATTTAATAATATTAATATGTTATAGTTTAGTAATACTATATTAATATTATTAATTTATATTAATAATATGATATGATAAATACATTGTTTTTGAAAATAATAATATTTTTGCTAAAAACAGATACATTAAACACATATTTGTTCGACTATAAAATAATTTGAATTTGAAAATTCAGGGTATTTGAATTTGAACAATAATATGACATTTAAAAATCAAATAGCAAATAGTTTTGCTACTAATATTGTTATGAGAAAAACATTAATAAATTATGGCAGTTTATCTTTAAGGATGAGCGAAATCAGCTACTGCTGGATTTGACTAAAAAGTTGTACAGAAATAAAATGCTCAAATTTTGCAGTTAATAAGGTATCTTAAAATAATAAAAAAATAACAATAAAAATGGGGGGAGGGGGCGGGCGGTCACTATGCTAAAGATTAAAATAATATTTCTTTTTAAGTTTCAGTCCCATAAGTGCACATGTTGGATCACAATTGACATATAAGGTGTATGCACCCTACAAAATCACGACGTCATATTAAATGTGTTTGTCTTCCATACTGAAGTATAATGAATAACATTGCTCAGCATAGGACAAACTTCGTTTTTGCCCATTTTCTTATCGATATCGGTTAAATTTTTGATTACTCTTAATTTTTTTACATACTTCAGATACTAATTCAACCTAATAACAGCATCAATGCTCTCAAAATATTGATTAGTATTTTTAAACTGGCAACAGTATTATTTTTATTTTCGTATGCAATCCTATGCTATTTAGTGATCCAACATGGCGTTGACTTTAACATGAATGCATACACCCTGTACAGATATCTAACTAAGATATCGGTTAAAGTTTCATTATTTAACAAAATATTACACATTAAATCTAGTTAACCCAGGTTTTAATGTGTTGAAAACTTAATTAAAATTTATGTTGTTTAAGTAACGTTTTGTTAAAGTTACATTGTCTTGAAATTTTTTAAATAAGAATTTTTATCAAGTTAATTAGTTATCAGAGTGTTCCAGTGTCCACCTAATAGTTGGTAATTGTTTTGTATATCTATTGTTGTTTTATTATGTATTATATTGACACGTTTTAGCCATGACTAGTAAAGGAACAACGGTTTTGAGGCCGACTATAAGTGATTTCAGTCACATCCGCTTCCATTTCTCCTTACTACGCATGCGCAGTAAGTCAAAACGGAAGCGGATGTGAGCGAAATTGCTTAAAGTCAGCTTCAAAACAGTTGTTCCTTTATCAGTCAATATGATTGTAAAAACCCTCTATGCGCCTGAAATAAAGATATATTATTATAAATTTATTATAATAGCATCTTTAATGTTGACAAAAAATACTTCCTTAATTATCACAAGGTAACTGATTTTTTATTATTATTGATCTTTCTCACTTACACTTTATTATATCATTACATCGCATCGCATCGCATGATTTGTACTTCTCTAGCTTTTAACTTTCACTATCTTTATGTGAACCCTTCATAATGTCTAATGTCTATACTAAAATGCAATTATGTAAAACGATTTATCTAGCGATTGATTAGTTTTATGCATAGGCTTATTTATATATAATAAAATTACAACATTTTTATTATAAAAATACATATTTATGAAGAAAATAATTTTTTTTTAGAATAAATATAATAAAGTAAAAATGGTAGATAAAAATTATTTAAATAGTTTTAATTTTACTATATAGAAAAATAATATAATAATATTCTTCAATATAAATATAATAATATTTGGAGCAAAATAGATAAAGAGAACAATAACAACATTCTTAATAACAATGTGATAAAAAATCTTTGTTTTACCAAACTTGTTCTGAGAAAATTATGGCGGGTTATCTTTAGAGAGAGAAATCATCTACTGCGGGAAAATTATGAAATTATCAGACTTGGGCAGTAACGTTGTTACGCAATTTCACTAATTTTTGTTTCGAGGAGTGGCTGGTGGAAAAAAATGACCTGACAATACTTTTTTTGATAGTAATTTTTATTGTTTAATTATTCGTATATTTACAGAAATCCAACTAATAAGGTGAAATTTCACTAATTATTTAGTATCACAAATTAAGTCATCAATAATGATGAAAGAAAAAAAAATTCTTAAATTTATGTATTTCTAGTTTCTTCCTGTTTTAATTTATTGCAGTGTTCTTTCTCTGGATTACTAATATCTTTTGAAAAAAAATTATTAAATTTTTTTCATTATTATTTTTCTTGCATTATTTAAAACCAAATTTAACTGGTTAACAACATCAATGCTCTCCAAGAAATTGCTTTGTATTTTTAAACTTGCAAAATGTGTCATTTTTCTATTCCAGCCCTCCAACCCATGGTATTTTGATAGATAATAACTTTATTAAGGTGTTGTGAGGGCTGGACAGCCCTATTTTACAAAACCTTGGTCATAATTATAATAAACAATTTTACATAAGCATTTAATATATAAACATAAATCAGCAACATAATTAATACTCAATAATTAGTACTTATACTTACTTATGGCGTCGACTTGAACATGAATGCAACTATACCCTGTTTAACATTATTATATTATTATGAGCATAGCAAATAAAAGACAATAATGTTAATATTTACAATAAAGTAACAGATTTTACTACTGACTATCTTGATCAGAAATAAGCCTTAGAAAATTTTGAAGTTTTTTCAGTAGGGAGAGAAATCAACCACTGCGAAATTTGACTAAACCGTTGTAAATAAAGAAAATTTTCAATTTTGCATATTGATGCATTAGGATAAGGAATGAAAAAAATTTAAAAAATAAAAAAATTGGGGTATGCTAGATTTTCAAGTATGTTTTTTTTTTTTTTTTTTTTTTAAGTTTTAGTCCCGTAAGACCCCATGTTGGATAACTGTAGATTTTTTTTTCATGTAACGATGCCACATTGGATCACTTATAGAGTGTTAAACGTCATATGAAGTGTAAATAAGAATAATATGATAAAAAAAACATTATTTATTATAAATAAAAAAATTAGAAAAAAATTCTGCCCTAATTCAAAATCAGGTACTTATATTCGACTTTTTGTTATTGCTAAGTTGTTTCTCACAAAACGTTATTTCTTTTTTCGTTTTGTATTTTAATGTAGTTTAATTTTTACAATATTTATATCAAATATTCTAAATCCCAATTTCTGATATAGAAGTGACTTCTTCGATGCATGATTTAATTGGCGTTAATGAATAAGCAATTAAGATACCTTTTTTTATTTATTTATAATAAAAATATAAAAATCAAATATTTTATTGTAACTAATAATTATTTTAATGAAAATATCTTTAAACAAATTAAAAATTATAATTATAACTATAAAATAAAAATATGTTTAATCATTTAAAAATATTTAATATTGTTTAACTTGATAAGTTATATTTTAAATTAAAGTTAATCTTAAGTTCTACTCCCTTACGATCCTAAGTTGGATCTTCTAATACAGGGTATTTGCATTTTTGTTACGAAGCCATGTTGGATCACTTATAGGGTGTTTGCATACATGTGACGTCATATATAATGCCATACTGAAATAATGAATAACATTGCTCAACATAGGACAAACTTCTTATTTAGTTATTTTCTTTGAGAAATCGTTTTTTTATTGTTACTATTATTTTTCCTACATACTTGAGATACTGATTCAACCTATTAACAGCAAGAATGCTCTCAAAAATATTGTTTAAAATTTTTAAACTGGCAAAAGTATTATATTCCTATGCAACCCTATGCTATTTAGTGATCCAAAATGGCGTTGACTTTAACATGAATGCATACACCTTATACAGAAATCTAACCAAATATATCAGTAAACTTTTCATTATTTACAAAATATTACACATTGAATCTAGTTTACCTAAGTTTTAATGTGTTGAAATTGTATAAATATTATGTTGCGTTTAAATAAAGTTTCGTTAAAGTTACATTGTCTTGAAATAAGAATTATTATCGAGCCAGTTTATAAGTCATCAGGATGTTCCAGTGCCCACATAATAGTTGGTAATTATGTATTATGTTGTTTTGTACTTCAAATATTGTTTTAAATGTATAATTATATTGGTATATGTTTTAGCCAAAGTTCATGTAATAGGGCTGGAAAAACCCTCTATGCGCCTGAAATTAAGAACTATTATTATAAATTTATTATTAAAGCATCTTTGATGATGAAAAAAAATTTGATTTTTTTTTCATAAATTATTAGATGGGAACTGATTTTCTTTTATATAATAATAATAATAATAAATATTTCTAACTTACGCTTAATTACCTCTTATGAACAAAATACTTTACTAACTTTCATGTTTCACTTTCTTTTTATCATTGTGAAATATTTATAATGGCTATTATTCCAAAAACTTATCAAACGATTAATTAACTGTTAATTAGTCCTATGCATTTACTTATTTATTTATAATTAAATTACAATATATTTATAGTAAAATAGTAATAAAACATATTATTAAGAAAATAATTAATTTTTAAAAATAAATATAAAAAATTAAAAATTATAGAAGTTATAAAATAAAATAATTTTTACAAGAATGTATGAACATAATATATAAAATTTTGTTGAATATAAAAATAAATTTTAGAGCAAAACAGATAAAAAGTTAAAATATTAAGACGGTAGAAGTACCGTCGTCGGCCATTAGATTCAAACTTTTCTCGTCAAAAAAATCTGAGATTTTGCTCAATTATACTTCAGCTTGAGACAATTTCAAATATAAAAATTTTTTGGAGGGTAACCGTGCAAATTAATTTCATATGATTTTTTGAAATGTTATAAGACCATAAGGCCCATTGTTAATTTCAATATTTTTTTTTTCTTTTTTTCAGGACGGTTTATCCTCATGAAATTTTTATCACGGCAAGGTGTGACCCTTACAATTAGCTACACGATGACACCAATTTTAGACCCAAAAACTACTTAATGTTGAGATATAGGGTCGGTAGGGTAATTGTTTTTTTTTTTTGTTTTTTTTTTTTTGCACTATGTTATTAGATACACTTTATTAAATTATGTTCGGTTATCTTTAGGGAGGGAATTCAGTTACTGCGGGAAAATTATGAAATTATGCACATTGATATATAAAGATAAGGTATCTTCAAAAATGTATTGAAAAAAATGAGGGGGTGGGGACACTATGTAACATTCTAAATAACAATTTTTTGAAGTTTTAATCCCATAAGAGCCCAAGTTGGATCATTAATAGTTTTTTTTTTTTTGCATTCATGTTACGACGCCATGTTGGATCACTTATAAGAGTGTATGCATACATGTTACGAATCTTGACGACATATATATTGCGCTTGGATGCCATAATGGAGTATTGAATAACATTGCTTAGCATAAGACAAACTTCGTTCTTGCCTTTTTTGGGGGGGAGGGGTGTTGTATCAGTTAACTTTTTTTTATTATAATTATTATTCTCATATACTTGAAATCCTAATTCAACATATTAACAGCATTAATACTCACAAAAATATTGCTAAGTAATTTTAAACTGACAAAATGAGACATTTTTTTATATGTGGATCGTGTCATTGAGTGATCCAACATGGCGTTAACTTTAACTTGAATGCGTAGACCCTATAGGGTGTTTGCATTTCATGTTAAAGTCGACGCCATGTTGGATCACTGATACGATGATATTCATGATACGACGCCATGTTGGATCATTAGTATTAATGAAAATATTAAATTTAATAAAAAGATTGCATACAATATGTTAGTAAACACGACTAACATGCAGTCTTGAAAAAGAAAGTTTTTGAAAATGCATTTTACTAAAAACAATTTTCCCCTTCAAACGTTTTGAGTGTTTTGAGAGTTTTTTAAACTTTACTTGAGAGTTTCGAGTAGTGGGTGGTGATAAAAATGAACTGACAATACTTTTTATTATTATTGTTAATTACTCGTATACAGAAATCAAAACAACACAACAGTTATAGTTTCATTAATTGCATAGTACATATTAAACATAGTCATCTATTATGATGATAAAAAGAAAAATAATCTTAAATTAATGCTTTTCTAGTTTTTCTCTTCCAGAATTTAGTTATTGCAATGTTGTTGCTCATTATCACCTCATTTCATATTACGAACTCTTGTTTAGTCAGTTTCTAATCCACAATCTCTTTATATTATTTTCTAAAGAAACGTGAAATCTACTTATTACCATTTAGTGATAGATTCTTCAATTTCCTTTTTTACATTTTAAATATTTATAACAAAATTATAAAAAAAAATAATTAAAAAAACCTTTTTTTATAAGAAAAGTAAATAAATATGTTAAATATATAATAAATAATAATAAAAAAATATTTATTATATTTAAAACAACATATTAATAATTTTAAAACTATGTCACATTGTTCAACGCACTAATAATATTTTCAAATAACTGAAAAACAAATATGCTTATTCAGAAATATATAAAATAACAAATTTAATAACAAATCTTGAGATTACCAAATCTGGTTCAAAGCTATAGAGTGTATGGACTTGACGTCATATTTAATGCACTTGGACGCCATACTGGAGTAGTGAATAAAATTGCTCAACATAGGACAAACTTCGTATGTGGCTATTTTATTTGGGAAATCTGCTGGTATTTTCTTATTTTTAATGTCTTTCTCACATACTTGAGATACTAATTCAACCTGTTAACAGCATCAATACCCTCAAAATTATTGCATTGTACTTTTAAAGTTGCAAAATGAGTCATTTTCCTATGCATACCATGTTTTTGTTGATTCAACATGGCGTCGACTTTTCCATAAATACATACACGCTACATTTTACAATTTTTAAGTTTAGAGATTTTTTTTTTTTTTTTTTTTTTTTTTTTTTTTTTTGCAAAATGTTTGAGAGTTTTTTAAAGTATTTTAATTTTAGTTGTAGAATTTCTAGTTTTGACTGCTGATAAAATGAACTACTATTGTTGTTTAACTACTCGTATACAGCAGTGTAACCTAAGATTTAATGTTCTATTATTTACAAAATATTACGCATTTAATCATCCATTATGTTGATACAAATAATCATGCTAAGTTGTTACTTGGTAACTCTTCTAACGTATTATAATTATTGCATTGTTCTTTAATAATAATAACAATAATAATAATAGTTCTTTATTGGGTTTAAGATTGTGAATAGTACATACAAAAAAAATACAAAAACAACAAGTAAGTATAACCCAACGGGTGTTGAGAAAAAGGCAAAATGCCTATACACTATAGTGATCTCACACCTTTATCAGAAAAACTGCTTCGTCAATAAATAACACATAAAAACAAACATATATTAACAATTAGACAAGAGGTTATAGATTACAATGGAAGAGGGGCTCTAGCCATAACTGGCAATGCGTTATACAAAGAAACAACTCTGGGAAAAAATGAACTTGTATAAGCAGAGTCGCCCCTTAGACAATCCAAAGTAATAGAACTACCGCGTAAGCCAGTGCGCCTCTCTTTAATAAATAATTTATTTACATCAAAGACATTAAGGTCATACTTATTGGAAAAACACGATAATAAGAATTTGATATCAATGTTTTTCCAAAGATCAGTGATACTTTGCAATTTACATTTTGATAGTCTTATAATACTGTTATCACACTTAGAAAACTTTGAATAACCTATAATAAAACGAGTAGCACGACCTTGTATGCGCTCAAGATTTACAGTGTTCGTGAGAGTAACAGGATGCCAGGCGGGAGCATCATAGCACATAAGCACAGGATAGACCGAACAAGTGCTATGTACAGCTCTGGCCAAAAGTTTCCGAACGATTTGTATAGGCAACCCGCAACAACACTATGTTATCTTTATGAGAAAACGCAGCGGCCGCCGCTGCCCCGTTCGGGAACTTTTGGCCAGAGCTGTACATCATATACGCTTAGCATGAAACGTACATTTTGAGAAGCACCTGCCTAGCATACCAAGCACCCTAGAACATTTTTTACGAACATTTTTAGTATGCAAATTCCATTTAAGTTTATTCATTATGTATAAACCTGTTAATTTCAAATTTGAATTTTCAGGAATACACTATTTGATTACTATTACTAAATTTCTTCACATAAGTTGTTTTTTCAGCCACTTCATTTTACAATCCTAATACAGTATATCAAAGATATATACTGCGGATGAGCCCAACGAGACAATGCATTGGACAATTTGCTTCTGCCTCTGCAATACAAACTTCACATGCACATTTTAATTTATTTAAAACAAAATTAAATAAAGAATTAAAAATTTTAATAATATATTTCAAATTTTTTTTTAAATATTTTAAAAATTGTAAAAAAAAAAAATAATAATAATACATTAAAAAAATGCATAAAATTTTTTTTAACCGAAGAGGGCGACTGGCTTAGAAGAAAAATGCTATAAAAAAACTATTTTTATAAAACCAATTCGTACACTTTGCAGCAGAACAAATACTATTATTTTATTGAAATCGGGTAAATTAAAAAAAAAAAAAAAAAAATGTCCCGAAAAAAGTTTTTATAATATTTTTAAATTTAAAAAAGTAACTAATAATGTCTGTAAACTCTGTTTTTCGTGCCCCAAAACACAAAAAAAAATTAAGGTAATGATTTAAATGGAATCGCGAATTTTTTGGAGCAAGGGAACAGGGTTTACCAACATTTTTTCAAATTAAAGACTGAAATTTGACGCTAAATTTAGAATTTCCACATTTGCATATTATTTAAAGTAAAAAACATTAAATATTTGGTTGTGTTTTCACATGTTTGACGTATCTTAACTTTTAAGTAATATTTCTTCTTTATTTCGTATTTATTTTATAATTCGCGACCGTCTAGTTTGCGAGATATCAGTCGGTCACTGACCCCTTAACATAATCATAATATTTTGAGCATAACAGATAAAGACAATATTTAATAATAACTATAATAATAAAGTAATAGACTTATGTACTGACTTTCTCGTTCTGAGATAAGGCTTAATAAATCATGGGGTTTTATCTTTAGCGAGAGAAATCAACTACTACGGAATTTGACTAAAAAGTTGTAAATAAAGAAAATTCTCAAATTTTGCACAGCATTGATATAATATATTAGGATAAGGTATGTTCAAAGATTTAGAAAAAAAAAAAAAAAAATGGGTCATTTTGCTAGATTTTAAATTAAAATTTTTTGAATCTTGATTCTCATATGATACCATGTTGAATCACTTAAAGGGTGTTTGTTTTTTCATGTTACGACGCCATGTTATGTCACTTATAGGATGTTTGCAATCATGTTATTACGCCATGTTGGATCACTTATAGAGTGGTTGTATTCACGTTTAAATCTTCGCCATGTTTGTTCATGGGTGAATACAATGCATGGCAAGGTTTTATGAAATACAAATAACAAGTGAAGTGTTATATAGAGTGAAGATAAGAAAATTGTGATAAAACAATTATAAAATAATATATTATTATAAAAAAAAAGGAAAAACAAGACTTTAATATTATTCGGCTATATTTAAAATTCTCGTCGTTTATATTAATTTGCTCTTTCTCACTAACATATAATTGCGCTCGTAATGAATTTTTATGTTGTCTAAATATCACAATCCGTATTTTAACTTTTCTAGTTCTGGTCCTCGTGAATAACAGATTCGTAAGAAAATATCATTGAAATTTTATTTTCGATAATTGATAGAGAATTCGCTAAATTCTTTTTATTTATTTATAATAAAATATAAAAAAATATAAATATTTCAAAACAAAATTTTTTATTAAAAATAAGTATTATTTTATAAAAAAAAATAACTATAAATAAATAAAAAACAATATAAATATTAATAAATCACAGTTTAAAAATATTAAATGTTGTTCAACTTGATACAAATATTATGGGTAATTACAGATGGAAAGTAAATATAATAACAAAACAAAATTAAAAACTAACCTTAGTACTTCCAATCTTCTTTGAGAAAATACTTAGAAAATATTGCAATTTATCTCTAAGTAGGTAATTGAACTACTACTTGGCTTAGCTTAAGGGGGTAGGTGACCGACTGATATCTCGGAAACTAGGACGGTTGCGAATAATAATAATAACACAAAGTAAAGAAGAAATGTTACTTAAAATTTTACTTATGTCAAACATGTAAAAACACGATCAATTATTTAAGTTATTACACTTTAAAGATAGCATGTAAACATGAAAATTTAAATTTGAGCGGGAAATTTTAGTCAAATAGAAACTTTTTTACAATTAAAAATATCATTAAAATTTATTTGGGGTATAAAAAAATATATTTTAAAATAACTTGATTTTATTTGAAAATTATAGTGTTTGTTTTATTGGAATTAAATCATGTACAAAAAATTATTGGGAAAATATAGTTCTTCTTTTAGCGATTTCCGGTCCAAGTCGGTCCCCCATCGCCTTAAGGGAGTAGGGTACCGACGTCGGCCATTAGACTCAAACTTTTCTCGTCAAAAAAATCTGAAATTTTGCACAATGATACTTCAGCTTGAGACAATTTCAAATATATAAAAATTTTGGGGGGTCACCATTAACTTTAAGATGGTATAAAAATATTAGGAACTTTTTTTAGATTTCGAAATACAAGCGAACTGAAGAGAACCCTTAAAGAAAGAAATTCTCAAATTTCGCACAGTGGAAAAGGTATCATAAAAATATTAATAATAATATTAACAAAAAAAAAAAAAAAAAAAAAAAAAGGGGGGGGGGGGGGATCACTATGATATATTTTAAATTAGGATATTTTTGAAGTTTTTGCTGGTTTTAGTCACATAAGAGCCCATATTGGATCTTTTATTATAGATTAATTGCATTTATGTTACGACGCCATGTTGGATTACTTATAGGGTGTTTGCATACATGTTACGAATCATGACGTCATATTTAGTATGGACGCCATACTGGAATAATGAATAACATTGCTCAACATAGGACAAACTCCATTTATGGCTACTTCCTTTGAGAAATCGGTTAATTTTTTTGCTATTATTATTTTTCTTACATACTTGATATACTGATTCAATCTTTTATCAGCATCAATGCTATCAAAAATATTAATTATAATTTTTAAAGTGGCAAGAGCTATATTTCCTATGCAACGCCCTTTGCTATTTAGTGATCCAATATACAGCATTGACTTTAACCTGAATACATAATACTCTATACAGAAATATAACTAAGATTTTGGTCAACGTTTTAATAATTATAAAATATTACGCATGAATCAACTGTGATTCTCGAAAAAAAAAAATTCCTTTATCATTACATTAAAACTGATTAAATTATATATATTATGATATATCACTTGATGGGACTTACGTAAATAACTTTAGTTTCTCTCAAAACCCAACTGTAGCTCAGCAGCAGTGATTAGAAACTTCAATTTATGCAACCCGCACAACATTTTCATACTAACTTTTGCTTGTGTCTGACGTCATAAACATGAATATCCACGGAAATTGCATACTTTACAGTATTTCGCCGCTCTCTCGTGAGGCTACATTAACATTCTAGTAAAAATTGTCAACAGTATTGAAGATCCCATTTCGTGTTTTTTCATTAGAAAGCACATGTTGTTTTATGTAGTCTATGGCTTTATTTCATTTCATAAATTGTACTTGACTCACTTATAACTTTCACTTTTTTTAAATACTTATGAAATACTCCTACGAATGATATCGAATAATTTTACCAAATGGAAGGCTAATGAATTTGGAACGACCTATTTATTTATAATAAAATTACAACATTTTTATAAAATATATATCATTAAAAAATCAAACTTTTTAAAAATAAGTATTATATAATATATAGTAAAAAATAATAGATATTAATAAATACAATTATTTTACAAAAAATATAAAATGGTAATATACAAATATTCTTCAATATAAAAATAATAATATTTGGAGCAAAATAAACAAATCAATATACACCTTGTACTTCTTTGCGCTTTGTCGCCATGTTTGTGGTGCACAATGCAATGTCCAGCATAGGGGAAACATCATTTCTCCTAATTTTTCACATAAAGAGTTTATTTCAACTCAATGAATTTTTCTCATATTCTTCGAGGTTATTAGGAGCTGGAAATAAGGCTTTGATTGAGGTTTAAAGCTTCTTTTGCTATTAAAAAAAAAAATGACGTTTTTCCTATACTGGCCTATGTATTCCTGACCAACAAAATTGCGGCTCTTAAATATGAGTGCAACCGGTCTATAATATTACGAATAAAAACAAAATAACAATTCTTTGATTCACCAACCTTGTTGTGAGATAAACTTTTGTAAATTATGGCGGGTTATCTGTAGAGAGAGAGAAATCATCACTGAGGGAAAATTATGAAATGATCAGACTTGGGCAGTAACGAAGTTACGTAATTTCACTAATTTTTGTTACAAATAACATAACGTCTGTATTTTTTGGTAGCAGTAACGAGAAACGGTAACACGGTACTTTTTCAAGTAATTTTTGCCATGTAACGACACTACTTTCTAATATTTTGAGCACTTAAAGATGAGCTTCTAAGTCCATTAATATGATTTTGATTTTAATCTCTCTATTTATAATTTATCGGAAAAACACAATATTTTTAAAATGTTTTTATTTATTGCTGTTTTTTCTCTAAGTAAACATAAAGTAACGTTAAAAGTAACTTAACTATCTTTAAGAGTATTGAGTAACGTATAGTGTCATTACTTGTGAAAAAATTTAACGAGTAACGTAACGTCATTTGTTTTTCTTGGAGTAGTGAGTAACGTAATGAAGTTACAAAATATCAGTAAGATGATTAAGTCTGAAAATTATGCACCATGATACATAAAAATAAGTTATCTGCGAAAATGTATCAAATAATAATAATATAATGAATGTGTGGGGTTACTATATGAAACATTTTAAATTACGATTTTTTAAAGTTTTAGTTCGATAACATAAGAGCCTATGTTGGAACACTTATAGGGTGTTTGCATTCATGCTACTACGCCATGTTGCATCACTAATATTAATAAAAACATTACATTTGGCAAAAAGAATGCATACAATATGTTAGTACACACAACTAACACGGGAGGTGATGCATGCAGTCTAAAAAAAGAAATATACCAAAAATATTTATTGTGTATTTACAAAAACTTTTTGTTTTCTACAAATTTGTAGAGTAACTTATTGAGAGGTTTAAAAGTTTTTTTAATTTTCTTTTCGAGTTTCGAGTTCACAGGATAAGAGTCTAATGGCCGACAGCGGTCCCCTACTACCTTAAATAAAGTTTCGTTAACGTTATGTTGTCTTGAAATTTTTTAAATAAGAATTTTTATCGAATTAGTTTATAAGTCAGTCAGGATGTTCCAGTACTCAACTTATATTTGGTAATTGTTATTGTGATTTTGTATAACTAATGTTTTTTTATAGCATGTATAATTATATGCTTTAACCAAGATTCATGTATTAGGGTTGGAAATACCCTCTATGCGCCTTTAATAAAGATCTTTTATTGAATCATTTTTTTGATAGAAAAAAAATTTAAGTGAGCACTGATTTTCTTTTATATTAAGGTATTATTGAGCTCTTTTTTTTTTTTTTTTTTTTTTTTTTTTTTTATTTTACTTACTGTATATTTTTCTAAGCCCCCGTATTCAAGAGGTCCGTTGAGCAGTGACAGAAGGTAGCCAGGAAAGGCGCAAGTGCCCATATTTAACCTGATCTACCCTTTGAGGGATGTAGAAGGAAGAGGTAGAGTGTTGGTAGAAAGGATTGGTAGGTAGCAGCTGTGGCCTATAGTTAGGAACTTACCAGTCATTCGACAGGTTGGTGCATGCAGGAAACCACAGAAAAGTGCATGCGTGGACAGCTGACATCCAAGTATTACCTTGGCCGCCTGGCCGACCTCTGCAACTCAGTAGCACACACAAAAGTCAAGCCACACCGCGAATCAACATTCCACACCAAGCACAGGTGACTCTTCATGAAAAGTCCCTCTGCATGTATCGAAAGCTAGCCGACGGCGTGGAACACACTAACACCTAATATCATCCAATGAATTATGCTTATGCTTTTCTAAGTTTGAGGTTTCACTAACTTTATATTAAATATTCATTAATCGTAACACAAATTTTGTGATCTATGTGAAATAATCAAATGACAAGTTGCTTCGTTGCATAAACTTATTTATTTATAATAAAATGCCAACAATTTTAAAATAATAAAACATAATTAAAAAATATTAATTTTAAAAAATAATAAACTAAAAATAAGAGATAATAATTAATAAAATAATTTTAACAACAATATATAAACATACGTACTATAAAAATATTGTACAATGTAAAAATTATAATTTTTATAATACTTATAGCATAATAGATAAATAGTAAAAAAATTACAAAAAAAAAAAAAAAAAAAATGAAATGAAATTAATATTCGTAGTTTTACCCACTTCGTTCAGAGATAAGCTTTAGTAAATATGGTAGGTTTTCTTTGGAGAGAGAAATCAACTACTGCGGAAAATTTTGTTACCCAAAATATTATTATCAAGTGAATTAAACAATATTAATTATTTTTAAATATTAAAAACTTACTTTGCACATTTTTTTTAATTCATTCATTATCAATAAAATTATTTACATTGTCAATAAAATATTTTTTATATAATTTTTTTTGGAATTTTATAATTAATAAATAAAAAAGTCGTGGTATTAAATTACTCTATGATAAAAAATAATATAATAATGTATTTAGGACATTTTCTTCACAAGAACTTTGACGATTCGATATAAAAATAGTGAAAAATAAAACTTCATGAAATTGCAATTCTAACAAAAAAAAAAAAAAAAAAAAAAAAGTATGAAAATTAATAGGATAATAAAAAAAATAATAATAAATAAATAAACACGGATATAAAAACAGAATTAAAAAGCTCTTGTTGAAAATATGTTCCTTTAAAGGAATAGACCAGAGAAAAACAAAAGCATTTATACTACTAAACACTTGATGGGACTTTCATAAATAACTTTAGTTTGTCTCAAAAATCAACTGTAGCTCCGTAACAGGGATCAGAAATTTCGATTTATGCAATCTGCACCACATTTTCAAACTAATTTAGCATGTTTCTGACGTCATAAACATGAATAGTCACGGAAATTGCATACTTTACAGTATTTTCACATTCTCTCGTGGGGCTACATTAACATTCTGGTAAAAATTGTCAACAGTTTTGAAGATACCTTCGTGTTAATTTATTAAAAACCACATCTTGTTTTAAGGTACTACTTTAGGGTAGCGATGTTGTCGTAAAGTTCAATTTTATATCATTATTTAGCTTTATAATAAACCAAGGAATAATTTTCTATCCTCCAAAATTTTTTGCTCAAATCAATTTTCCGCAAATGAGCCTCAAAGTTTTGTTTTGTTTTTTTGTTTGTTTTTTTTGGGGGGGGGGGGGTTACGCCCCCTTTAGCATGCACAAGATACAAAACTTCAAGCTCAACGTGTGCAAAATTGAATTGATGAAGTTAATTCTCAATAAAAAATAATAGCGCGATCTACAGACACAGTTTTGATAAATTTGAAATTTAAAACACTTTTTACGAGATTTTTACGGAGAAAAAAAAAATTGAAGATTTGCATATCGATGCTTCCGCGTCAAAAAAGATTATTTGCACTTTTCACTAACGCGGCGAGTGGAGGATCTGCACTTTCCACCGTGGATTATCTGTAATGTTAAGTAAATAGCCGCTAGACCACGCACCGTGCTACGTGGAAAGTGCAGATCCTCCACTCGCCGCGTTCGTGGAAAGTGCAAATAATCTTTTTTGACGCGGAAGCATCGATATGCAAATCTTCAATATGGGTCTACTTGCAATAATTTTTTTCTCGCAAGTATTTTCTAGAAAAATCTGAAAAATCATTTTTCATTAAAAGTCAACACGAAAAACAAGCTTGTATTTTTTTAACCACTGAAAAAAATTAAAAGTAGGGCAAAATTGGGGTTCAAATATAGAGTTATTAGCATAGGGGGTGAGGCATTTTGCGTTAATTTGACGCTCTGTTGTGACGAGAGTTTTTAAGATACTAAGTTTTTAATTTCATTTTTGGGTACAGCAGTCTAAACCTAGTTCAGAATTATAATAATAAAAATACACTCCTACCCTAAAGTAGTACCTTAAATGGTCTAAGATTTTAATGCTGCAATTCAAATTTTAGCTGCAACAATACAAAATTACATATGAAAATATCCCTGCAATCTAGGGGAAAATAAAGAACTTTAACAGAGTCCCATGTTTTAGGCAAACCACATACGCATTACAGTGAGCCTACATTACTTTATTTCAAAGCACCAATCAGAACGCACGTAAGCACATTTTTAACACCTTTTAAGCTTGGTTGCGCGCTCTAATTTTGCCTCAGAATGGACTGTTCTGTGTTGCTATTGGTGTCTTGTAATAAAGTGATGTTGACTTAATGTATTGCGTATGCGATTCTACCTAAACCATGGGGATATCGCTTCTCTGTTAAAGTTCTCTGGGGGAAACATAGGGAATTTTTTCAAACTTTCCCCTAGAACACAGCGCCACTTACATTTTACATGTTGATTGTTGTGTCGTAAATTTGAACTACATAATTATAGGAACGTTTTTAAGAAAAAACAATAATACAGAAGCTCACCAGCGTGGTTTACACATATCATCCATCATGAAGATTAAAAGAAAAATACCTTTTTTAAATGATATTATATGGTAACTTTAATTCATGGAATGCTATATATTCGTTCTATTAGGCTTAATTTTATATCAATAATTGTATTTGTCAGGTTAAAATTTCGTTATCATTTTCTTAAATTGTCTAAATAGTACTTCAGGAAAAACAATGCAATAATGCAATACATATAACTAATGGGTCATTAAAACACTGAGCTAGTTTTTTATAATTATAATTTTCAAATAATGTATAACAAAAACAAAGTAAATAATTTAAAAAATAAATAAAGATACTAATTTAATTTAATATATAGATAATAATTTTAAAAATTTAGAGTTATTAATATTGAAATATAATAAAATACTGCCCCTTTTAAAATAATAATAAATTAAAATATTTCCTTAGTTTTTGAGAGAGCAGCTACCTACTAAACCCTTAAAACGGCACGACTTAAATATTTTTCTTATTATAGTATTCCTTTTTTGAATGACGATTTGTATCAATAGATATATAGATAGATAGATAGATAGATAGATAGATAGATAGATAGATAGATAGATAGATAGATAGATAGATAGATAGATAGATAGATAGATAGATAGATAGATAGATAGAAAGATAGATAGATAGATAGATAGATAGATAGATAGATAGATAGATAGATAGATAGATAGATAGATAGATAGATAGATAGATAGATAGATAGATAGATAGATAGATAGATAGATAGATAGATAGATAGATAGATAGATAGATAGATAGATAGATAGATAGATAGATAGATAGATAGAAAGAAGACCCTTGCCAGTGTCCGACAGCTGTCATACATTAACATTAAGCTTAAAGCATATTGTGATGGTAGTAACCTTTGCAGTTGTGAGGTGGAGGACTGGGAAATCGTCTGTTTGAGTGAATCTCATGACCACGTTGTGTTTCGACGTATACGTGGAGCATTCGTTAGAACGGCTTTGTGTGGGTTATGCCTAATAGTTCTCATCTGGTTAAGCCAAAGGAATGAGTTCTGCTCATCTGGTTTAAGAACCATAGGAATGAGATGGGACGGGTGTGCGGGAGTAATGACGCCAGGATGGTCTATGATCACGACGAAACTCCTGCCATGAGATTTGCGAGGACGATATTCTCGGGGGCATGCAAGTGCATGGATGGCCAGCTCCACAATGAAAGGATGCTAGCTCCTTTCGCCATCTGTGTATACTATGTCTACAAGCTCTTTGTGATACATCTTATGTATGTCGTGTTGTATCTCTTTACACAATCGTGGACCAGTCTTGGAGCTATCGATGAGAGGATTCACGCGCCCCCTCGGGTGGTATGCGTTCCTCGTAAGTTGGCCTTGGCTTACCGTCCAGAGTGTTCATGTATCGGGGACTTCAGCGTACTGAGTTTGTGTCACATAGTAGCGGACTTCTACTTTTTTTTTTTTTTTTTTTTTTTTGCCTGCTCATACTTTTAAGCATCGAGTGAAAAATTGGCATGTTTTTCCATGGAAAATTTAGTTTTCCGTACAAATCCGTGTTTTTCATAGAAAAACATTACAAAATTCCTTATAATATATATGTTTAAGTAGTAATAGAATTTTAAAGATATTTTTGACAGGTTTAAGAAATAATAAGTATAATTTTGGATAAGACGATGAATGATCTTCAAAAATAATTAATAAAATTAAAAGTACTGACGTGAAACAAATAATACTTATTTTATAACGTTTGGCAATCAAAATGTGTTACTATTTTCAGTATTTTCTAAATCTTAATTAATTATTTTAATTAATAAAGATATTTTTCTTCTTTATTTAAGAGATCCTCTTTAGTCCCCGACTATTAAAGTTATTAAGCACGTTTTTGTGCAACTCTCAGAAAAGCAAAATATAATGTCTTTTATCAAAAATGTTTTCTTACTTTTTCGGACCTATACACTAGAATACTCAAAATAGCCTAAAAAAAAAAGATAATTCAAGGGCTTTTTTAGTTCAATATATTTATTTGATTTAGTTTCTTGGAATTTTTTTTCTAGTGGTTTATCTGATGTCTACTGATTTGAATACTGGGGCTGAGGAGGATGTGAGCATAACAATGTTTTTCTTCTTATTATTGTTGTTTTAGAACTTTTTTACATTTAATATTAGCCAAGGTATAAATTAATTGTCTGTCTTACTTATTTCATTACTTTTTAAATTACAAAAAATACAAATATCTAATGTTTATACACGGAGAGGATCACTTATAGGGTTTTTGCATTCATGTAACGGCGCAATGTTGGATCACTTACAGGCTATATGCTTACATGTTACGAATCGTAACGTTATATTTATTGAGCTTGAACACCAAACTGAAATAATGGATAACATTGCTCGGCATAGAATAAAATTTTTCTAGGGTAGGAGGAAATCAGTTAATTGTTGGTTATTATTATTATTCTTACATAATTCAGATACTAATTCATTTATTGGTAGCATCAATGCTTTCAAAAATATTATTTATCATTTTAAACTGGCAAAATGAACCATTTTCTCATGCGGCTTATGTTATTGTGTGAACCAACATGGCATTAATTTAATATGAATGTTTAAACTCTATAGGGCGTTTGCATTCATATTAAAGTCAACCCCATGTTGGATCACTTATAGGGTGTTTACAATTATACTACGACGCCATGTTGGATCACTAATATTAATGAAAACATTTAATTTTATAAAAAGAATTAATACAGTAT
The DNA here is from genome assembly GCA_949318235.1 of Ecdyonurus torrentis. Classification (NCBI taxonomy): domain Eukaryota; kingdom Metazoa; phylum Arthropoda; class Insecta; order Ephemeroptera; family Heptageniidae; genus Ecdyonurus; species Ecdyonurus torrentis. The sequence continues at coordinate 21,165,756 of OX439133.1, forward strand.
GTTAGTTCACACGACTAACACGCAATCTAGAAAAAGAAATATACCATAAATATAAATATTGTGTATAAACTAAAAACAATTTGTTTTCCCCAAACTCCTTGGGGATTGTTACATATTTTTTTAATTTTCTTTTAGAATTTCAAGTTTCACAAGATATGCAGTACATGGATTCCATCACCTCATAATGTAATAATAAAATTGCCATCAAGCTGATGAAAGCTGTATCTGTGAACTACGTGAAAATTCAAGCTCTCAATACCACTTTGAAACTTGCCACCTAAAGTCAAGGTTACAAGACTGCACTAGACAAGATGTTAACAAAAATCCTATTATAGTTATGTACTATTTTACCTTTACAATTTACAAAAAAAAATTGTAATAACTCTTAATGTATGTTATGTATCTAAATATTTAAAGGAATAGACCAGAGAAAAAACATATTATGCATTTAGATCACAAAATACTTGATGGGATTTACATAAATCACATTAGTTTGTCTCAAAACCCAACAGTAGCCCCGTAGCAGGGATCTCAATGTTCAATTTATGCAACCCGCACAACATTTTCATACTAATTCTTCCATGTTTCTGACGTCATAAACATGAATTTTCATGCAAATTGCATACTTTACAGTTTTTTCACACTCTCTCGTGGGGCTACATTAACATTCTGGTAAAAATTGTCATCAGTTTTGAAGATCTCATTTCGTGTTTATTCATTAAAAAGTACATGTTGTTTTATGTGGTCTATGGCTTTCATTATAATTATAAGAAAAATGTACAAATGCTTTGTGTTTAAAAAATGAGTAATAAAAAATAATAATATTAACAAGTTTCAAATTTTGAGATACAAGCCATCTATAATAAAGATAAATAGAACAATTAATCTTAGATTTATGCATTTCATGTCCTCCTCGTTCTGATATTAGTTATGGCTATGTTCTTTCTCACAAATATCACTTATTTCAATATCCCTTAATTTATGTTCGTCTGTTTTATATTTCACTAACTTAAAATCGTATACAGATGTAGAACAAATCATTGCAATTTACCAAATGCTGACATACTGTTATTAATCTGGTTATTTTACTAATAATAGAATTTAAAAAAATATATAAATAAAAAAATAATTTTATTTAAAAAATAAATCATATTATTTTAAATCTTAAAACATAACAAATAAAAATACAAGTAATTAAAGAAACAATAATATAATATAAATATATATATTTTAAATAATAGTTTAACAAATAATAATATTAATATAAAAAAAAATCTAAAATAACAAAATTAATAACAAATCTCGGAATAGTGAATTTTGTTCATATATTTAGTATGCATGCGTCCTATTTAATGCGCTCGGAGACCCTACCATAGTAATGAATAACATTGCTCAACATATGACAAACTTTGTTTTTGCCTATTTTCTTAAAAATATCTGTTAATTTCTTTGTTACTCTTATTTTTCTCACATACTTGAGATACTAAATCAACCTATTAACAGCTTCAATGCTCTCAAAAATATTGATTATTATTTTAAAACGAACAAAAATATTAATATTCCTATGCAGCCTATGATATTTAGTGATCCAAGTTATCGGTTTACAATTCATTATTTACAAAATATTAAACATTAAATCTAGTTTACCCAGTTTTTGATGTGTTGAAAATTGTATAAAAATTATATTGTGTTTAAGGAAGCAGGGTACCGACCTAGAACGTGTTTTGGGTCTACATTTGGTGTCATTGTGTTGCTAAGGGTCACACCTAGCCATGATAAAAAATTTAAGAAGTTTGACCTTCCCGAAAAAAAGAAAACAATTATAGAAATTATCAATATGGGCTTAAAATTTCAAAAAATCACATAAAATTAATTTGCACGGTGACCCCCCCAAAATTGTTATATATTTGAAATTATCTCAATCTGAAGTATCGTTGTACAAAATTTCAGATTTTTTTGACGAAAAATGTTTGAGTCTAATGGCCGACGGCGGTCCCCTACTCCCTTAAAGTGTAATAAGTAATAACTTAAATATTTGATCGTGTTTTCACGTTTGACACAACTAAATTTTTAAGTACATTTTCTTCTTTACTTTGTGTTAGTTATTATTATTGTTCGCAGCCGTCCTAGTTTGCGAGATATCAGTCGGTCACCTACCCCCTTAAATTAATGCTGGACTCATCAACATAAGCACGCAATGTTATAGCAATAATTGTACTTTTTTATCTTATAACTTTCACTCTACTTTCACTATTATGAAGTGATATATTCCTTACTCAAAATTTTTGATGCAGAGAAATTTATCAAATGATTTTTAACTCGAATGCACAGATTAATTATTTATAATAAAATTACAACATTTTTATAATAATAAAACATATTATTATGAAAATAATTCAATTTTAAAAATAAAACAAATAAATTAAAAAAAAAGATTATAATTATTCAAATAATTCTAATTTTAATGTAGAAATATAATATAAAAATTTTGTTCAATATAAATAATTAAATGATCGTCTTTTTGAAAAAAAAAAAAAAGCGTTACGGCAAAAAAAATTTTAGATAGGGCGAGGTTTAAGCGTGACAAAATGTCTGGCCCACTCTTACACCTAACCCCAAAAGAAAACATAAATGAATTTATGATTAAATACATAGAAATAAATACATAGAATATGTAAAGAAAAATAAATCTATTAATATGAATACAAAAAAAAAAAAAATGAATATAGCTATATTCTGGTAAAAGTGGCAGTTACTGGATAAGAAATAAATAGAAATTATAATAAAAATACCAAATAGTTGAGATGTTAACAGCAACAATGATCTCAAAAATATTGATTAGTGATTTTTATTGGCAAAATTGGTCTTTTTCCTATACATATCATGTTTTTGAGAGATTCAACATGACGTCGACTTTATCATAAAACACTTCCCCTATTTTAGAATTTCATAATTCTTTATTTTTATTTTTACATAATTGTTGGAAGTTTTAAAGTATTTTAAATTTAGTTGTAAAATTTCGCGGTGTGGTAATTATTGTATTAAATATTTTAGAAGGATATTGCAAAACAACATATAATTGACTTCATAGTCGATAATTAAGCTTAATAATTAATTTAGATTTATAATAAAAATTTTATAAATTATAAAAAAATAAAAATAATAAGTGAATTATTTTTAAACAACAAATGTACAAGTAAAAGAATAACCAATAATTAATAAAATATAACATTGACAATATAAAATTTATAAAATATTATTTAACATAATAAAAATGATATTAATGATAAAATACATATTACGTAAAACAGCAATATTTAAATACAAATTAAAATCAAAAATAAATTTGGATTTTAAACAATAATAGTATTCTGAGAAAAAAGCCTAGTAAATTATGGCGGGTTATCTTTACGGAGGAAAATCAGCTACTGCGAGATTTGACTGAAAATTTGTGAAAAAAGACAATTCTCATATATCACTTATAGGGTGTTTGCATGCATGTTACGACGCCATGTTGGATCACGTATAGAATGGTCGCATTAATAGATAAATCTTCACCATGTTGGAATACCGGTGAATAGAATGCATGGCAAGGTTTTAATAAATACAAATAAGTTTATTTGAAATAACACTTGAAGTGTTGTATAAAGTGTAAAAAGGAATAATGTGATAATAAAAACATTATTTAATTATCATTTATCGTTAAATCATCAATTATGATGAAAAAATATAAATTATCTTCATTATTAATCATGAAAAAATTGATCCTCGGCTTTTAATTATTATTAAACTGTTTCTCAATGACACTTTTTTGTTCTCGTTTTATATTTTAATGTTGTATAATTTTCTCAACCTCTTTAAAGTTATTGTGCTTCACATAAAAATCCATTTAACTTAAGAGTTTGATTTCCGTTAAACGTTATTTTAACAAGATTGACAGTTTCTATTTATTTATAAGAAAATTACCAAAAAAAATTTTTATTAAAATAAAATATATTATTAGAAAGAAGAATTAATTAATTAATAATAACTTTAAAAAATAATAAAAATTATAAATATTCATAATAAAAATATATTTAACAGTTTAAAAATATTTAATATTGATTAACTGGTAATTGATATTTTAGTTAGTAACAGATAAAAAGAAAATAATAAAAATAATAAAAAATTAAATACCAAACCTTAGTACTTTAGTACTTCCAATCTTGTTCTGGAGTATACTTTTAAGTAAATTATTTACATTTATCTTTAAGGAGGCAAATGAACTACTACGGGACTTGAGAAAAATGTTTTAATGTTAGAAATTCTCAATTTTCACACAGTGGATAAGGTATCTTAATAATAATAATAAATTTTAAAAAAATAGGAAAGTCAATATACGCTATATTCTAAATTAGTAAAATTACGATATTTTTGAAGTTTTAGTCTCATAACTCATAAGTGTCCATGTTGGATCTTTTATTATAGGGTATTTGCATTTATGTTACGACGCCATATTGGATCACTTATAGGTTATAGGGTGTTAATAATGACGTTATATTTAATACGCTTGGACGCCATACTGAAGTAATGAATAACATTGCTCAACATAGCAGAAACTTCATTTTTAGCTATTTTCTATGACAAATTGGTTTTTAATATTATTATTTTTTACTTCTTTTATTCTGAAATACTTGAGATTCTAATTCTAACTATTAACAATATCGATGCTATCAATTTTAATATTTGTCTTTACTGTAATGCATACAAATTTATCGAAAGATTGAAAACGTATATGCAAAGACTAATTTATTTATAATAAAATTAACAAATTTTTATTATAATGAAACATGTTATTTAGAAAAAAATTAATTTTTAAAAATAAATATAATAAACTAAAAATAGCAGATAATAATTACTTAAAAAATTTTAACTTTAACATTGAAAAATAATATAAAACTATTGTATAATGAAAATAATAATATTAACACCAACATAGATGAAAAGAACAATAATATTACCAACAAAAATGAAAAAACATTAACATTTGTTTTTCCAACCTTTTTCTGATAAACTTTAGTAAATTATGATGAGCTATCTTTAGAGAAGAAAATCAGCTACTGCAGGAAAATCAAGAAATTATGCAGGATAAGGATAAGGTATCTTTGAAAATGTATAACATAATATTAATATAAGAAAATGGGGTTGGGGTGTCACTATGCAACAAAACATTTTAAATAACGATTTTTTAGAATTTTTAGTCCCTTAAGAGCCCATTTTGGATCACTTATAATAAGGTTTGTGCATTCATGTTTCAACGCCATGTTGGATCACTTGTATAGGGTGTATATATTCATGTAGATGTGCTATTTTAGATCACTTATAGGGGGTATGCAAACGTTACGGATCGTAACGTCATATTTAATGCACTTGAACATCATAATGAAGTAATGAAACTAATGAATAATATTGCTCAGTATTGGACAAACTTTTCTTTCTTTTTTGGATAATCAGTTATTATTTTGTTATTATTATTATTCTCACATACTTGAAATACTAATTAGACTATTAACAGCATCAATGCCCTCAAAAATATTTCTGAGGTTTTTAAACTGGCAAAATGAACCATTTTCTTCCGTGGATCCGACATGGCTCATGTTATTGAGTGATCCAACATGGCGTGTACTTTAACATGAATGTGTAGAACCTATAGGGTATTTGTATTCATGTTAAAGTCGACGCCATGATGGATCACTTATAGGGTATTTTCATTCGTGATACGACGCCACGTTGGATCACAAATACTGTATTAATAAAAGTATTAAATTTGGTAAAAAGAATGCATACAATATGTAAACACGAGTAACACGGGAGGTGATGCATGCAGTCTTGAAAAAGAAATATAACTAAAAAACATAATTGTGCATTTCACTAAAAACATTTTTTTTCCTCCAAAGTTTTTGGGAGTTCTGAGAGTTTTTTAAATATGTTTTCAGTGTTTCGGGTAGTGGGTGTTGATAAAAAATGACCTGTCAATCCTTTTTTTTTTTTATTATTACTAATTACTCGCATACAGAAATCAGAACAACATAACGGTTATAGTTTCATTAATTACATATTAAACATTAAATCTTGTTGTGTAAATTATAGAGAATCTCATTTACAGTGATTGGCTGATACCAACAAAATAAGACACATTCATTGGTTCATTTTGTTTTTTGAGCCGATAAAAGTGAGTCGCATTGAGAATGGAACTTTTTTTTATGAATTTTCGTTCCTTCTTATCAAGTTTATAGTTCTAAGTGATCAACCATATATATATACGTAGTAAACAGGTAATGACGTCATGATCAGATGTTTCTAGCAATGGAAAAATTCTGAAGCTGGCTCAAGTGTTGTGTGTAGTTTATAGAACAAGCTATAGACATCAATTGTGATGATTAAAAGAATCTAAAATTAATGCTTTTCAAATTTCTATTTCAGAATTTAGTTATTGCAATGTTCTTTCTCATTTTCAATTAATTTCATATAAGGAACTCTCGTTTATTCAGTTTCAAATGGTTTCAAATTTCACAATGTCTATATATTAGTATCTATAGACACGGTAATATTATTTACTACGTTTAGTAATAGTAGGTACGTATAGTTTCTTTACATTTTTAAATATTTATAATAAAATTACAAAAAAAAAAAGAAAAAAAATTCTAATAAGAAAAGTAAATAAATGTGTTAAAATATATAATAAATAGAAATAATAAAATACATTTATAATATTTAAAACAAAAACATATTGATAATTATAAAATTATGTAAAATTGTTCAACGCACTAATAATATTTTGAATAACTGAATAACAAAATGCTAATAAAGAAATTTATAAATTAACAAAATTTAATAACAAATCTTGAGATTACCAAATCTTGTTCAAAGCTATAGGGTGTATAGACTTGATATCATATTTAATGCACTTGGATGCCATACCGGAATAACATTGCTCAACATAGGACAAACTTCGTATGTGGCTATTTTATTTGGGAAATTTGCTGGTGTTTTCTTATTTTTAATATCTTTCTCACATACTTGAGATCCTAATTAAAACAGCATCAATGCCCTCAAAATTATTGCTTTGTATTTTTAAACTGACAAAATTAGTCGTTTTCTTATTCATACCATGTTTTTGAGTCGAACAACATAATTTACATAATCAACTTTACCATTAATAACATTCACGCTACATTTTACAATTTATTTATTTTTGTAAAATATTTGGGAGTTTTTAAATATTTTAAATTTATTTTTAGAATTTCTAGATTTGACTGGAGATAAAATGACCTATTATTGTTGATATTTTAATACTCGTATACAGCAATGTAACTTTAAATTTAATGTTTTATTATTTACAAAATTTTACGCATTTAATCATCCATTATGTTGATACAAATAATCATGCTAAGTTGTTACATAGTAACTCTTCTTATTTATTGCAGTGTTCTTTGATCTCTATTACTAAATTTCTTCATACAAGTTGTTTATTTAAAGACTTTTCATTTTACAATCCTAATATATCGAAGCTTTATGCTCCGGAAGACTTGAACGTGACAACGCATTAAACTAATTGCCTTGGAAATATAATTTTAACATGCACATTTTAATTTATTATAAATGAAATTAAATAAAAAAATATATATAATAATATATTTCAAAAAGTATATAATGTTGTTATAAATATACTTTCATATTAGTTTTTTAAAATTACAAATAAATAAAAGTTATAATATATTAAAAAATTACAATTAATTTTTATTTACCGAAGAGGGCAACTGGCTTGGACGAAAATTGTTATAAAAAAATATATTTTAATAAAACTATTCGTCCACTTAATTTGCAGCAGAACAAATAATATTATTTATAATTGAAATTGGGTCATTAAAAATAAATATAATAATAAAAAAGGTCCTGAATAAAACATTTATAATATTTTTAATTTTAAGGGTTGTATATAGGCGGCTTGTATCTCAAAATCTAAAAAGAAAACTTCCAAATTTTATAATGCCATTTGAAAGTTAAAAGTAACAGCTACCTATGATTAAATTTTCAGAACCCGAGACCATCAGATAAGAGAGAAATTATATGTTGAAATTAACATGGGCTCTTATGGGACTAAAATTTCAAAAAATCATAATTCAAAATCTAGCATGGTGACCCCCCAACATTTTTACATTTTTGAAGATTCCTAATCCTAATGTATCACTGTACAAATTTTCAAATTTTTCTGTCTTTACAACTTTTTAGTCAAATCCCGCAGTAGCTGATTTCCCGCCTTAAAAAAGTTACTAATGATTTTCGTAAACTCTGTTTTTTGTACCCCAAAACACAAAAAAAAAAATAATAATAATAATGCTTTTAAATGGAATTGCGCATTTTTTGGAGCAAGGGAACAGTGTTTCCGAACATCATTTCAAAATAATGACTGAAATTTGACGCTAAAATTTGAATTTCACCATTGTGCATAATATTATTTATAGTAGAATAACGTAAATATTTGATCGTGTTTTCACATGTTTGACGTAGCTCAACTTAAACGTAATACTTCTAGTTTTACTTTGTGTTTATATTATAATTTGCGACCGTCTAATTTGCGAGATATCAAGTCGGTCACCTACCCCCTTAACATAATCATAATATTTTGAGCATAACAGATAAAAAACAATATTTAAAATAACTATAATAATAAAGTAATAGATTTTTGCACTGAATTTCTCGTTCTGATGTAAGCCTTCATAAATTATGTCGGGTTATATTTAGGCAGAAAAATCAACTACTGCGGAATTTGACTAAAAAGTTGTAAATAAAGAAAATTCTCAAATTTTGCATAGCATTGATATATTAGGATAAGGTATGTTCAAAAATAAAAAAATTAAATAAAAAAATGGGGGATCACTATGCTAAATGTAAATTAAAGTTTTTTGAAGTTTGATTATCATATGATCATGTTGAATCACTTAAAGGGTGTTTGTTTTTTCATTTTACGACGCCATGTTATATCACTTATATGATGTTTGCATTCGTGTTATAACGCCATGTTGGATCACTTATAGAGTGGTTGTATTCACATTTTAATTTTCGCCGTGTTGGTTCACGGGTGAATACAATGCATGGCAAAGTTTTAGTAAATACAAATACACGTGAAATGTTATATGGAGTGAAGATAAGAAATTTGTGATAAAAAAATTTGTTTACATGTTATAAAATCACCCATTATAATGAAAAAAAAATTAACTTTAATATTAATCGGCTGTTATTTAAAATCTTCGTCTTTTAAATTGCTTTGCTCTTTCTCACTAGCATATAATTGCTCTCACATTAAATTTTAATGTTGTTTAAATATCATAAATCACAATCCGTATTTTAGCTATTCTATTTATGGTCCTCGTGAATAACAGATCCGCAAGAAAATTTTATTGAAATTCAAATTTCGTTAATTGATCAGAGAATTAGCTAAATTCTTTTTATTTATATAGGGTGTGTACGCATGACGTCATTTTGAGTGCTTTTCGATGCTCTTCTTGAGCAATGAATAACATTGCTCAGCATAGGACAAACGTAGTTTTTGGCTATTTTCTTTGAAAAATTAGCTATTTTTTGGTCATTTTTATTTTTCTTGCATACTTGAGGTACTAATTCAACCTGTTAACAGCATCAATGCTCTCAAATAAATTGTAAAGTATTTTTAAAGTGGCAAAATGTGCCATTTACACTCGCTGATAGTTTAAATTGAATTTTAACAAAAATTAAAATTACGTCACTAAATGTACATATTAAAAACTCAATTCACTAGTCTTTAAAATTATACATAGCTATGTTAAAATTAACTCACACAAACATGAACGTTTTCGGAAAGCATTCGTTTTTACACGTGTGTCGGCTTTCCTTACTCCTATGTCACTGAACTTATGAAAAATTGGTTCCATGAAAAAACAATTCCCCCCTCCCATTGCGTAGGTCAGTGCGCATCGGGAGACGAACCAATTTTTCATAAGTTCAGTGACATAGGAGTAAGGAAAGCCGACACACGTGTAAAAACGAATGTTTTCCGAAAACGTTCATGTTTGTGTGAGTTAATTTTAACATAGCTATGTATAATTTTAAAGACTAGTGAATTGAGTTTTTAATATGTACATTTAGTGACGTAATTTTAATTTTTGTTAAAATTCAATATAAACTATCAGCGAGTGTAAAGCCCAGGGTCTTCAAGTGGAAGGCTAGACCAAATTTTTCCTCATTCATCATGTCACCTCGCTCGAAATATATATATATATATATATATATATATATATATATATATATATATATATATATATATATATATATATATATATATATATATATATATATATATATCGAGGGTGCTCCGCTATAATGTCCTAAGTCCATTTGACCTTGAAAAACATTTTTTGCTGCAAATGACCTGAAATGGATAAATCCAAAATTTGGGGTTGATTTGACGATTTTTTATTTTTCAAGGTCAAGTGGACTTAGGACATTATTGCGGAGCACCCTCGATATATATATATATATATATATATATATATATATATATATATATATATATATATATATATATATATATATATATATATATATATATATATATGTGTGTGTGTGTGTGTGTGTGTGTGTGTGTGTCAATTAAAAAAATATTATATTAAAAATAAGTATTATTTTATAAAAAAATAACTTTAAATAAATAAAAACAAAACAAAATAGATATTTGTAAATAACAGTTTAAAAATATTTAATGTTATTTAACTTGATACAAATATTATGGGTAATTAAAGATAGAAAGAAAGAAAATATAAAATTAAATACTAACCTTAGTACTTCCAATCTTCTTTGAGAAAATACTAGAAAATATCGCAATTGATCTCTAAGTAGGTAATTGAACTACTACTTGACTTAGCTAAAATGTTTTAAAGAAATAAATTTGCAAATTTCGCACAATGGATAAGGTATCTTAAAAATATAATAATAATGGTAAAAAAAAAAAAAAAAAAAAAAAAAAAAAAAAAAAAAAAAAAAAAAAAAAAAAGGAAGGAAGGGGGGATCACTATGCTATATTTTAAATTCGGATATTATTAAAGTTTTTACTGGTTTTAGTCACATAAGAGCCCATGTTGGATCTTTTTATTATAGAGTAATTGCATTTATGTTACGACGCCATGTTGGATCACTTATAGGGTGTTTGCATACATGTTACGAATCATGACGTCATATTTAATACGCTTGGACGCCATACTGGAGTAATGAATAACATTGCTCAACATAGGACAAACTCCATTTATGGCTACTTCCTTTGAGAAATTGGTTAATTTTTTTGCTACTATTATTTTTCTTACATACTTGAGATACTGATTCAATCTTTTATCAGCATCAATGCTATCAAAAATATTAATTATAATTTTTAAAGTAGCAAGTGTTATATTTCCTATGCAATCCTTTGCTATTCAGTGATCCAATATACAGCATTGACTTTAACATGAATACATAATACTCTATACAGAAATATAAATTAGATATCGGTCAACGTTTCATTAATTATAAAATATTACGCATTAATCATCTGTGATTCTCGAAAAAAAAAATCTTAATCCTTTCAATAAAACTGAATATATTATATATATTATGACATACAAGTCACTTGATGGGACTTACGTAAATAACTTAAGTTTGTCTTAAAACCCAACTGTAGCTCCGCAGCAGTGATCAGAAATTTCGATTTAAGCAACCCGCACAACATTTTCATACTAATTTTTGCATGTTTCTGACGTCATAAACATGAATAGCCACGGAAATTGCATACTTTACAGTATTTCGCCGCTGTCTCGTGGGGCTACATTAACATTCTAGTAAAAATTGTCAACAGTAGTGAAGATCCCATTTCGTGTTTTTTTCATTAGAAAGCACATGTTGTTTTACGTGGTCCATGGATTTATTTCATTTCATAAATTGTACTTGTCCCACTGATAACCTTCACTGTCTTTTAAATACTTATGAACTACCAGAACTACTACTACCAAAGATGTCCAATAAATTTACCAAATGGAAGAATGGAAGCATATTACAAATGGAATGACTTATATATTTATAATAAAATTACTACATTTTTATATAAAATATATCATTAAAAAGTCAATAATTTTTTTAAATAAATATTATATAGCCTATAGTAAAAAATATTAGATATTAATAAATAATATTAATTTACAAAAAATATAAAATGGTAATATAAAAATTTTCTTCAATATAAAAATAAAAATATTTGTAGGAAAATAAACAAATCAATATACCCCTTGTACATCTTTGCGCTTTGACGCCATTTTTGTGGTACACATTGCAATGTCCAGCATATAGGAAACATCATTTCTCCTAATTTTACATATAAAAAGAGTTTATTTCATCTGAATGAATTTTTCTCATATTCCTCGAGCTTATTATAGCAGCTAGAAATAAAGCTTAGATTGAGGATTGAAGCTTCTTTTGCTATTTAAAAAAATAAAAATAGCATTTTTCCTATGCTGGCCTATGTATTCCTGAACAAAAAAATGGCGGGTCTTAAATATGAGTGCAACCGGTCTATTAATATAACGAATAAAAACAAAATAACAAATCTTTGTTTCACCAACCTTGTTGTGAGATAAACCTTTGTAAATTATGGCGGGTTATCTTTAGAAAGAGAAATCATCACTGAGGGAAAATTAAGAAATGATCAGACTTGGGCAGTAACGAAGTTTATTACTTTTTGTTAAAAAAATAACGTTATGTCACTATTTTTTGGTAGCAGTAACGAGTAACGCTTTACTTTTTCAAGTAATTTTTGCCATGTAACGACACTACTTTCTATTATTTCAAGCACTGAAATATGAGCTTTTAACTCCATTATTATGCTTTTGTCATTATGCAGCATGGTAATTCAAAATTACTCTTATGATTTTGATTTAATACTCTATATTTATAATTTATCGGAAGAACACAATATTTTTAAAATGTTTTTATTTATTGCGATTTTTTTCTTCTTAAAGTTAGCGTAAAGTAACGTTAAGCGTATCTTTACTACTTTTAAGAGTAGTGAGTAACGTAGTGTCATTACTTGTGAAAACTGTAACGAGTAACGTATAACGTTTTTACTTTTTCATGGAGTAGTGAGTAACGTAACAAAGTCACAAAAAATCAGTAACGTGACAAAGTATGGAAATTATGCACCATGATACATACAAATAAGTTATCTGCAAAAATATATAAAATAATAATAATATAATGAAGGTGTGGGGCTACTTTGTAACATTTTAAATTACGATTTTTTAAAGTTTTAGTCTCATAACTTGTAAGCCTATGTTGGAACACTTATAGGGTGTTTGCATTCATGCTACGACGCCATGTTGGAGCACTAATATTAATAAAAACATTACATTTGGCAAAAAGAATGCATACAATATGTTAGTACACACAACTAACACGGGAGGTGATGCATGCAGTCTAAAAAATAAAATATACCAAAAAATTGTATTGAGTGTTTACTAAAAACATTTTGTTTTCTACAAATTTGTAGAGTAACTTATTGAGAGTTTTGAAAGTTTTTTTAATTTTCTATTCGAGTTTCGAGTTCACAGGATATGAGTCTAATGGCCGACAGCGGTCCCCTACTACCTTAAATAACGTTTCGTTGTCTTGAAATTTTTTAAATAAGAATTTTTATCGAGTTAGTTTATAAGTCATCAGGATCAGGATGTTCCAGTGCTCAACTTATAGTTGTTAATTGTTATTGTTATTTTGTATAACTAATGTTCTTTTATAGCATGTATAATTATATGCGTTAACCAAGATTCATGTATTAGGGTTGGAAATACCCTCTATGCGCCTTTAATAAAGCTCTATTATTAAATCATTTTGTTGATACAAAAAAAAAAAAAAATTAAGTGAGCACTGATTTTCTTTTATATTAAATTATTATTGAGCTCTTTTTTTTTCCCTTTTTTTTTTTTTTTTAAATTATTATTCATTACTTACTGTATGTCTTACTAAGCCCCCGTATTCAAGAGGACCGTTGAGCAGTGACAGAAGGTGGCCAGGAAAGGCGCAAGCAACCATGTTTAACCTGATCTACCCTTTGAGGGATGTAGAAGGAAGAGGTAGAATGTTGGCAGAAAGGATTGGAAGGTAGCGGCTGTGGCCTATAGTTAGGAATTTCCCAGTCATTCGACAGGGTGGTGCGCATGCAGGTAACCACAGAAACCTGCATGCGTGGACAGCCGACATCCAAGTATTACCTTGGATGCCTGATCGACCTCTGCAACTAATTAGCATACACACAAGTCAAGCCACACCGCGAACCAACATTCCACACCAAGCACAGGTGACTCTTCATGAAAAGTCCCTCTGCAGGTATCGAAAGCTGGCCGACGGCGTGGAATACACTAACACCTAATATCATCCAATGAATTATGCTTAATGCTTTTCTAAGTTTGAGGTTTCACTAACTTTATATTAAATATTCATTAATCGTAACACAAATTTTGTGATCTATGTGAAATAATCAAATGACAAGTTGCTTCGTTGCATAAACTTATTTATTTATAATAAAATGCCAACAATTTTAAAATAATAAAACATAATTAAAAAATATTAATTTAAAAAAATAATAAACTAAAAATAAGAGAATAATTAATAAAATAATTTTAACAACAATATATAAACATACTATAAAAATATTGTACAATGTAAAAATTATAATTTTTATAATACTTATAGCATAATAGATAAATAGTAAAAAAAATACAAAAAAAAAATTAAAAAAAAAATGAAATGAAATTAATATTCGTAGTTTTACCCACTTCGTTCAGAGATAAGCTTTAGTAGTTATGGTAGGTTTTCTTTGGAGAGAGAAATCAACTACTGCGGAAAATTTTGTTACCCAAAATATTATTATCAAGTGAATTAAACAATATTAATTATTTTTAAATATTAAAAACTTACTTTGCACATTTTTTTTAATTCATTCATTATCAATAAAATTATTTACATTGTCAATAAAATATTTTTTATTTAATTTTTTTTGGAATTTTATAATTAATAAATAAAAAAGTCGTGGTATTAAATTACTCTATGATAAAAAATAATATAATAATGTATTTAGGACATTTTCTTCACAAGAACTTTGACGATTCGATATAAAAATAGTGAAAAATAAAACTTCATGAAATTGCAATTCTAACGAAAAAAAAAAAAAAGTATGAAAATTAATAGTATAATAAAAAAAAATAAATAAATAAATAAACACGGATATAAAAACAGAATTAAAAAGCTCTTGTTGAAAATATGTTCCTTTAAAGGAATAGACCAGAGAAAAACAAAAGCATTTATACTACTAAACACTTGATGGGACTTTCATAAATAACTTTAGTTTGTCTCAAAAATCAACTGTAGCTCCGTAACAGGAATCAGAAATTTCGATTTATGCATTCTGCACCACATTTTCAAACTAATTTAGCATGTTTCTGACGTCATAAACATGAATAGTCACGGAAATTGCATACTTTACAGTATTTTCACATTCTCTCGTGGGGCTACATTAACATTCTGGTAAAAATTGTCAACAGTTTTGAAGATACCTTCGTGTTTATTCATCAAAAACTACATCTTGTTTTAAGGTACGACTTTGGGGTAGCGATGTTGTCGTAAAGTTCAATTTTATATCATTATTTAGCTTTATAATAAACCAAGGAATAATTTTCTATACTCCAAATTTTTTTGCTAAAATCAATTTTCCGCAAATGAGCCTCAAAGTTTTTTTTTTTTTTTTTTTTTTTTTTTTTTTTTTGGGGTGGGGGTGGGTTACGCCCCTTTAGCATGCACAAGATACAAAACTTCAAGCTCAACGTGTGCAAAATTGAATTAATGAACTTAATTCTCAATAAAAAAAATACTAGCGTGATCTACAGACATACTTTTGATAAATTTGAAATTTAAAACACTTTTTACGATATTTTTACGAAGAAAAAATATATTGAAGATTTGCATATATGCAAATCTTCAATATGGGTCAATTTGCGATAATTTTTTTCTCTGCAAGTATTTTCTAGAAAAATCTGAAAAATTATTTTTCATTAAAAGTCAACACGAAGAACAAGCTTGTATTTTTTTAACCACTGAAAAAAATTAAAATTGGGGCAAAATTGGGGTTCAAATATAGATATTAGCATAGGGGGCGGGGCAATTTCGGTACTTTGACGCTCTGTTGTGACGAGAGTTTTTAAGATACTAAGTTTTTAATTTCATTTTTGGGTACAGCAGTCTAAACCTAGTTCAGAATTATAATAATAAAAATACACTCCTACCCTAAAGTAGTACCTTAAATGGTCTAAGGTTTTAATGCTGCAATTCAAATTTTAGCTGCAACAATACAAAATTACATATGAAACTATCCCTGCAATCTAGGGGAAAATAAAGAACTTTAACAGAGTCCCCATGTTTTAGGCAAACCACATACGCATTACAGTGAGCCTACATAACTTTATTTCAAAGCACCAATCAGAACGCACGTAAGCACATTTTTAACACCTTTTAAGCTCAGTTATGCGCTCTAATTTTGCCTCAGAATGGACTGTTCTGTGTTGCTATTGGTGTCTTGAAATAAAGTGATGTTGACTTAATGTATTGCTTTTTTTTTCTTTTTTTTTTTTTTTTTTTTTGCTTGCCATATTGTGTTATCGTGCTATACACCAATCCCAGTCCCAGTCAAGACATTGTCTTATCGACAGGTTAGGACTTTCCAATTAATGAAAAAGCACACACGGGCCGGCCACGGCCTAAGTACACAGCCCGGCATTCGCCATGACAGCCTAGAGAAACCGTGGAAACATCTAGGCAGGCTGGTCGGTGCAATCACATCAATCATGCACCTCCCGAATACTGTGCGTCGTCATGGAATGCATGTAAACATGCATCGTGCAACGTGTTGTGCTCTCACACTTCATGTACGCACCCAGCAGTGGCTCGAACCTATACTCGGTGAGGAGTACAGAGTTGCGAGTCAGCTGCCTTCACAACTCGGCCATACCAGCTCGGTATGCGTTTGCCATACTGCCTAAACCATGGGGATATCGCATCTCTGTTAAAGTTCTTTGGGACAACATTGGGAAATGTTTCAAACTTTCCCCTAGAACACAGCGCCACTTACATTTTACATGTTGATTGTTGTGTCGTAAATTTGAACTACATAATTATAGGAACGTTTTTAAGATAGAACAATAATACAGAAGCTCACCAGCGTGGTTTACACGTATCATCTATCATGAAGATTAAAAGAAAAATACCTTTTTTAATAGATATTACATGGTAACTTTTACTCTTTCAGATTTTAATTCATGGAATGCTATGTTCGTTCTATTAGACTTAATTTTATATTAATAATTCTATTTAAGTCAGGTTAAAATTTCGTTATCATTTTCTTAAAATGTCTAAATTAAACTTCTGCAAAAACAATGCAATAGTGCAATACACATAACTTATGGGTCATTAAATCACTGAGCTAGTTTTTTTATATTTATAATTTTCAAAAAATGTATAACAAAAACAAAGTGATTAATTTAAAAAATAAATAAATATATTAGTTAAATTTAATATATAAATAATAATTTTAAAAATTTAGAGTTATTAATATTGAAATATAATAAAATACTGCCCCTTTTAAAATAATAATAAATTAAAATATTTCTTTGGTTTTTGAGAGAGCAGCTACCTACTAAACCCTTAAAACGGCACGACTTAATTATTTTTCTTATTATAGTATTCCTTTTTTGAATGACGATTTGTATCAATAGATAGATAGATATATAGATAGATAGATAGATAGATAGATAGATAGATAGATAGATAGATAGATAGATAGATAGATAGATAGATAGATAGATAGATAGATAGATAGATAGATAGATAGATAGATAGATAGATAGATAGATAGATAGATAGATAGATAGATAGATAGATAGATAGATAGATAGATAGATAGATAGATAGATAGATAGATAGATAGATAGATAGATAGATAGATAGATAGATAGATAGATAGATAGATTGGTACAAAGAAGACCCTTGCCAGTGACCGACAGTTGTGATACATTAACATTAAGCTTAAAGCATATTGTGATGGTAGTAACCTTTGCAGTTGTGAGGTGGAGGACTGGGACGTCGTCTGTTTGAGTGAATCTCATGACCACGTTGTGTTTCGACATATACGTGGAGCATTCGTTAGAACGGCTTTGTGTGGGTTATGCCTAATAGTTCTCATCTGGTTAAGCCAAAGGAATGAGTTCTGCTCATCTGGTTTAAGAACCATAGGAATGAGATGGGACGGGTGTGCGGGAGTAATGACGCCAGGATGGTCTATGATCACGACGAAACTCCTGCCATGAGATTTGCGAGGACGATATTCTCGGGGGCATGCAAGTGCATGGATGGCCAGCTCCACAATGAAAGGATGCTAGCTCCTTTCGCCATCTGTGTATACTATGTCTACAAGCTCTTTGTGATACATCTTATGTATGTCGTGTTGTATCTCTTTACACAATCGTGGACCAGTCTTGGAGCTATCGATGAGAGGATTCACGCGCCCCCTCGGGTGGTATGCGTTCCTCGTAAGTTGGCCTTGGCTTACCGTCCAGAGTGTTCATGTATCGGGGACTTCAGCGTACTGAGTTTGTGTCACATAGTAGCAGACTTCTACTTTTTTTTTTTTTTTTTTTTTTTTTTTTTTGCTTGCTTGCTTGCTTGCTCACACTTTTAAGCATCGAGTGAAAAATTGGCATGTTTTTCCATGGAAAATTTAGTTTTCCGTACAAATCCGTGTTTTTAATAGAAAAACATTATAAAATTCCTTATAATATATATGTTGAAGTGTAATAGAATTTTAAAGATATTTTTGACAGGTTTAAGAAATAATAAGTATAATTTTCGATAAGACAATGAATGATCTTCAAAAATAATTAATAAAATTTAAAGTACTGAGTGAACAAATAATACTTATTTTATAACGTTTGGCAATCAAAATGTGTTACTACAGTATTTTCAGTATTTTCTAAATCTTAATTAATTATTTTAATTAATAATGATATTTTTCTTCTTTATTTAAGAGATCCTCTTTAGTACCCGACTGTTAAAGTTATAAAGCACGTTTTTGTGCAACTCTCAGAAAAGCAAAATATAATATAATGTCTTTTATCAAAAATGTTTTCTTACTTTTTCGGACCTATACACTAGAATATTCAAAATAGCCTAAAAAAAATGATAATTCAAGGGCTTTTTCTGTTTCAATATATTTATTTGATTTAGTTTCTTGGAATTTTTTTTGGTGGTTTATCTGATGTCTACTGATTTGAATACTGGGGCTGAGGAGGATGTGAGCATAACAATGTTTTTCTTATTATTATTGTTGTTTTAGAACTTTATTACATTTAATATTAGCCAAGGTATAAATTAATTGTCTGTTTTACTTATTTCATTACTTTTTAAATTACAAAAAATACAAATATCTAATGTTTATACACGGAGAGGATCACTTATAGGGTTTTTACATTCATGTAACGGCGCAATGTTGGATCACTTACAGGCTATATGCTTACATGTTACGAATCGTAACGTTATGTTTATTGAGCTTGAACACCAAACTGAAATAATGGATAATTTGCTCGGCATACAATAAAATTTTTCTAGGGTAGGAGGAAATCAGTTAATTGTTGGTTATTATTATTATTCTTACATAATTCAGATACTAATTCATTTATTGGTAGCATCAATGCTTTCAAAAATATTATTTATCATTTTAAACTGGCAAAATGAACCATTTTCTCATGCGGCTTATGTTATTGTGTGAACCAACATGGCATTAATTTAATATGAATGTTTAAACTCTATAGGGCGTTTGCATTCATATTAAAGTCAACCCCATGTTGGATCACTTATAGGGTGTTTACAATTATACTACGACGCCATGTTGGATCACTAATATTAATGAAAACATTTAATTTTATAAAAAGAATTAATACAGTATGTTAGTTCACACGACTAACACGCAATCTAGAAAAAGAAATATACCAAAAATATAAATATTGTGTATAAACTAAAAACAATTTGTTTTCCCCAAACTCCTTGGGGATTTTTACATCTTTTTTTAATTTTCTTTTAGAGTTTCGAGTTTCACAAGATATGCAATACATGGATTCCATCACCTCCTATGTAATAATAATATTGCCATCAAGCTGATGAAAGCTGTATCTGTGAACTACGTGAAAATTCGAGCTCTCAATACCACTTTAAAACTTGTCACCTAAACCCAAGGTTACAAGACTGCACTAGTCAAGATGTTAAAAATCCTATTATAGTTATGTATACTATTTTACCTTTACAATTTATAGAAAAATTTAATAACTCTTGATGTATGTTATGTATCTAAATATATAATTATAAAAAAAATGTACACATGTTTTGTGTTTAAAAAAATGAGTAATAAAAAAAAAATAACAATTTTCAAATTTTGAGATACAAGCCATCTATAATAATGATAAATAGAAATATTAAGTTTAGATGTATGCATTTCAAGTCCTCCTCGTTCTGATACTAGTTATTGTTATGTTCTTTCTCACTAATATCTATCACTTAATTCAATATCCTTTAACTTATTTATATCTATTTTATATTTCAATAACTTAAACTCGTCTATTCTTATGTCAGATCCGGAAAAACAATGCACTTTACCAACTGCTGTCATATTATTACTATTGCGGATATTTTATTTATAATAGAATCACAACAAAAATATAAACATAAACATATTTTATTTCAAAAGTAAATAAATATTTTAAATCTTAAAACATAACAAATAAAAAATACAAATACAAATATTTAAAAAAACAATAATATAATACATGTATATTTTTTTAATAACAGTTTTAAAAAATAATAATATAAAAAAACTAAAATAATAAAATTTATAACAAATCTTGGAATACCGATATGTTCATATATTTCGTATGTATGGGTCATATTTAATGCGCTTGGAAACCCTACTATAGTAATGAATAACATTGCTCAACATATGATAAACCTTGTTTTTGCCTATTTTCTTATAAATATCTGTTAATATTTTTGTTACTCTTATTTTTATCACATACTTGAGATACTAAATCAACATATTACTGGTTCAATGCACTCAAAAATATTGATTAGTAATTAAAACTAGCAAAAAGATTAATATTCCTATGCAGCCTATGCTATTCAGTGATCCTACTTTATCATGAATGCATACCCATTATACAGAAATCTAACCAAGTTATCGGTTTACGATTCATTATTTACAAAATATTACACATTAAATCTAGTTTACCCAGGTTTTGATGTGTTGAAAATTGTATACAAATTATCTTGTGTTTAAGGAAGCAGGGTACCGACCTAGGACGTGTTTTGGGTCTGCATTTGGTGTCATTGTGTAGCTAACAGTCACAACTAGCCATGTTAAAAATTTCAAGATGTTTGACCGTCCCGAAAAAAAAAGAAAAAAAAATTATTAAAATTATTAATAAGGGGCTTAAAATTTCAAGAAATCTGATAAAATTAATTTGCGCGGTGACCCCCCAAAATTGTTATATATTTGAAATTGTCTCAAGCTGAAGTATCAGTGTGCAAATGTTCTGATTTTTTTGACGAGAAATGTTTGAGTCTAATGGCCGACGTCGGTCCCATACTCCCTTAAAGTGTAATAGCTTAAATATTTGATCGTGTTATCACACATTTGACCTATAACTAAATTTTTAAGTAAAATTTCTTCTTTACTTTGTGTTATTATTATTAATATTATTGTTCGCAACCGTCCGAGTTTGGGAGATATCAGTCGGTCATCTACCCCCTTAAACTAAAGCTGAGCTCATCTACATAAACACGCAATGTTATAGCAATAATTGTACTTTTTTATCGTATAACTTTCACTCTACTTTCACTATTATGAAGTGAAATATTCCTTATTCAAAAATTTTGATGCATACAAATTTATCAAATGATTTATACTTCGAATGCACAGACTAATTATTTATAATAAAATTACAACATTTTTATAATAATAAAACATATTATTATGAAAATAATTCATTTTTCAAAAATAAATATAATAAAAAAAAAAAAGGTCTTTTTGAAAAAACAGCATTAACGAAAATACAATTTTAGATAGGGCAAGGTTTAAACCTAACAAAATGTCTGGCCCACTCTTACACCTAACCCCAACACAAAACAGCAATGAAATTATGATTAAATACAAACCAATAAAAGTAAAAACTTAATAATAATGTAGAAAGAAAAAAAAATCTATTAATATAATATATATGAATACAAAAAAAAAAAATAATAAAAATAAAAATGCATATAGCTATATTCTGGTAAAAGTGGCAGTTACTGGATAAGAAATAGGCTGGGGTGTGGGGCCTAACTTGATACACGTGAAATAAATAGAAATTATAATAAAAATACCAAATAGTTGAGATTTTAACAGCATCAATGCTTTCAAAAATATTGATTAGTACTTTTTAGTAGCAAAATTGGTCTTTTTCCTATACATATCATGTTTTTGAGAGATTCAACATGACGTCGACTTTATCATAAAATATACCCCCTATATTAGAATTTCATAATTCTTTATTTTAAATTATTACATAACTGTTGGGAGTTAAGTATTTTAAATTTAGTTGTAGAAATTCGCGGTCTGGTAATTATTGTATTGAATATTTTATAAAGATATGGCACGTCTACATAAAATTGACATCATTAATATGCAAAGACTAATTTATTAATAATAAATTTAATGAATCTTTATTATAATAAAATATATTATTTAGAAAATAATTAATTTTTAAAAATAAATATAATAAATTAAAAGTAATAGATAACAATTAAATAATTTTAACTTTAATATAAAAAAATAATATAAAACTAAATTGTATTAACAAAATAATAATATTTACACCAATATAGATAAAAAGAACAATAATATTACCAATAAAAATGAAAAAATAAAAACATTTGTTTTTCCAACCTTTTTCTGGTAAGCTTTAGTAAATTATGATGAGCTATCTTTAGAGAAGAAAATCAACTTCTGCATTAAAATCAAGAAATTATGCCGGATAAGGATTAGGTATCTTCGAAAATGTATTAAATAATATAAATATAAAAAAATGTGGGTGAGGTTTCACTATGCAACATTTTAAATAACGATTTTTTTAAAGTTTTAGTCCCATAAGAGCCCATGTTGGATCACTTATAAAATAAGGTTTTTGCATTCATGTTTCGACGCCATGTTGGATCACTTGTATAGGGTGTATACATTCATGTAGGTGTGCTATTTTAGATCACTTATAGGATAGGACAAACTTTTCTTTCTTTTTAGGGCAATCAGTTATTTTTTGTTATTATTATTATTATTCTCACATACTTGAAAGACTAATTAGACTATTAACAGCATCAATGCCTTCAAAAATAATTCTGAATATTTTAAGCTGGCAAAATGAACCATTTCCTTCCGTGGATCCAACATGGCTCATGTTATTGAATGATCCAACATGGCGTGTACTTTAACATGAATGTGAAGAACCTATAGGGTATATGTATTCATGTTAAAGTCGACGCCATGATGGATCACTTATAGGGTATTTTCATTCGTGATAAGACGCCACGTTGGATCACAAATACTGTATTAATAAAAGTATTAAATTTGGTAAAAAGAATGTATACAATATGTAAACACGAGTAACACGGGAGGTGAAGCATGCAGTCTTGAAAAAGAAATATAACTAAAAAACATAATTGTGCATTTCACTAAAAACATTTTTTTTTCCTCCAAACTTTTTGGGAGTTTTGAGAGATTTCTAAATTTTGTTTTAGAGTTTCGGGTAGTGGGTGTTGATAAAAATGACCTGTCAAAACTTTTTTTTATTAATAATAATTACTCGAATACAGAAATCAAAACATGATGACGGTTATAGTTTAATTAATTACATATTAAACATTAAAGCTTGTTTTGCAAAGTATAGTGAATATCATTTACAGTGATTGGCTGACCAACAAAATAAGACACATTCATTGGTTGATCTTGTTTTTTGAGCCGATAAAAGTGAGTTGCATTGAGAATGGAACTTTTTTTTATGACTTTTCGTTCATTCTTATCAAGTTTAAAGTTCTAAGTGACCAACTATATATATAAACGTAGTAAACAGGTAATGACGTCATGATCAGATGTTTCTAACCATGGAAAATTTTTGAAGCCGGCTCAAGTGTTGTGTGTAGTTTATAGAATGAGCTATAGACATCTATTATAATGATTAAAAGAATCTAAAATTAATACTTTTCAAATTTCTATTTCAGAATTTAGATTGCAATGTTCTTTCTCATTTTCACTTAATTTCATATTAGGAACTCTCGTTTATACAGTTTCAAATTTCACAATGTCTATATATTATTATCTAAAAACATGGTAAACTTATTTACTACGTTTGGTAATAGTAAGTACATATATTTTCTTTACATTTTTAAATATTTATAATAAAATACAAAAAAAAAAAAAAAAAAAACTTTTTTATAAAAAAAGTAAATAAATGTGGTAAAATATATAATAAATAAACAAAAAACATTTGTAATATTTAAAAAAAAACATATTGATAATTATAAAATTTTGTAAAATTGTTCAACGCACTAATAATATTTTGAATAACTGAATAACAAATGCTAATAAAAAAATTTATAAAATAACAAAATTTAATAACAAATCTTGAGATTACCAAAACTTGTTCAAAGCTATAGGGTGTATGGACTTGATATCATATTTAATGCACTTGGACGCCATACTGGAGTAATGAATAACATTGCTCAACATAGGACAAACTTCGTATGTGGCTATTTTATTTGGGAAATTTGCTGGTGTTTTCATATTTTTAATATCTTTCTCACATACTTGAGATCCTAATTGAGCATCATCCTAATTGTATTTTTAAACTGACAAAATTAGTCGTTTTCTTATTCATACCATGTTTTTGAGTGAAACAACATAATCAACTTTATTATACGACTATAAGTTTAAAAATATTTAATATTGTTTAACTTGATACAAATATTATGGGTAATTACAGAAAGAAAGAAAATATATTATCAAAATAAAATTAAATAGTAACCTTAGTACTTACAATCTTCTTTGAAAAAAAAAAACTTAGAAAATATTGCAATTTATCTCTAAGTAGGTAATTGAACTACTACTTGACTTATTTAGCTAAAATATTTTAAAGAAAGAAATTTCCAAATTTCGCACAGTGGATATTGTATTATTGTATCGCACTATTGTATTAATAAAATAATAATATTTACACCAAAATAGAAAAAAGAAGAAGAATATTATACCTATAAAAATGAAAAAACTTAAACATTTGTTTTTGAAACCTTTTTTTGATAAACTTTAGTAAATTATGATGAGCTATCTTTAGAGAAGAAAATCAACTACTGCAGGAAAATCAAGAAAGTATGCAGGATAAGGATAAGGTATCTTCGAAAATGTATGACATAATATTAATATAAAAAAATGTGTGTGAGTTGTCACTATGCAGCATTTTAAATAACGACTTTTTTAAAGTTTAGTTCCATATAAGCCCATGTTGGATCGCTTATAATAAGGGTTTTGCAGTCATGTTTCGATGGCATTTTAGATCACTTATAGGGGGCATGCAAACGTTACGGATCGTAACGTCATATTTAATGCACTTGAACAACATAATGAAGTAATGAAACTAATGAATAATATTGCTCAGTATTGGACAAACTTTCCTTTCTTTTTTGGATAATCAGTTATTATTTTGTTATTATTATTATTCTCACATACTTGAAATACTAATTAGACTATTAACAGCATCAATGCCCTCAAAAATAGTTCTGAGTATTTTAAACTGGCAAAACAAGCCATTTTCTTCCGTGGATCCAACATGGCTCATGTTATTGAGTGATCCAACATGGCGTGTACTTTAACATGAATGTGAAGAACCTATAGGGTATTTTCATTCATGATACGACGCCACGTTGGATCACAAATACTGTATTAATAAAAGTATTAAATTTGGTAAAAAGAATGTATACAATATGTAAACACGAGTAACACGGGAGGTGAAGCATGCAGTCTTGAAAAAGAAATATAACTAAAAAACATATATATTTTTTTTTTTTTTTTTTTGCTTGCCATATTGTGTTATTGTGCTATACACCAATCCCAGTCAAGACATTGTCTTATCGACAGGTAAGGACTTTCCAATTAATGGAAAAGCACACACGGGCCGGCCACGGCCTAAGTACACAGCCCGGCATTCGCTATGACAGCCTAGAGAAACCGTGGAAACATCTAGGCAGGCTGGTCGGTGCAATCACATCAATCATGCACCTCCCGAATACTGTGCGTCGTCATGGAATGCATGTAAACATGCATCGTGCAACATGTTGTGCTCTCACACTTCACGTACGCACCCAGCAGTGGCTCGAACCTATACTCGGTGAGGAGTACAGAGTTGCGCATTTCACTAAAAACATTTTTTTTCCTCCAAAGTTTTTGGGAGTTCTGAGAGTTTTTTAAATTTGTTTTCAGTGTTTCGGGTAGTGGGTGTTGATAAAAAATGACCTGTCAATCCTTTTTTTTTTTATTATTATTACTAATTACTCGTATACAGAAATCAGAACAACATAACGGTTATAGTTTCATTAATTACATATTAAACATTAAATCTTGTTGTTTAAAGTATAGTGAATCTCATTTACAGTGATTGGCTGATACCAACAAAATAAGACACATTCATTGATTCATTTTGTTTTTTGAGCCGATAAAAGTGAGTCGCATGGAGAATGGAACTTTTTTTTTTTGAATTTTCGTTCATTCTTATCAAGTGTAAAGTTCTAAGTGATCAACCATATATATAAACGTAGTAAACAGGTAAAGACGTCATGATCAGATGTTTCTAACAATGGAAAAATTCTGAAGCTGGCTCAAGTGTTGTGTGTAGTTTATAGAACAAGCTATAGACATCAATTGTGATGATTAAAAGAATCTAAAATTAATGCTTTTCAAATTTCACTTTCAGAATTTAGTTATTGCAATGTTCTTTCTCATTTTCATTTAATTTCATATAAGGAACTCTCGTTTATTCAGTTTTAAATTTCACAATGTCTATATATTATTAACTAAAGACACGATACAATTATTTACTACGTTTAGTAATAGTAGGTACATATATTTTCTTTACATTTTTTAATATTTATAATAAAATTACAAAAAAAAAAAAAAAAAAAAATCAAATAAGAAAAGTAAATAAATGTGTTAAAATATATAATAAATAAAAAAAAAACATTTATAATATTTAAAAAAAACATATTGATAATTATAAAATTTTGTAAAATTGTTCAACGCACTAATAATATTTTGAATAACTGAATAACAAATGCTAATAAAAAAATTTATCAAATAACAAAATTTAACAACAAATCTTGAGATTACCAAAATTTGTTCAAAACTATAGGGTGTATGGACTTGATATCATATTTAATGCACTTCGACGCCATACTGGAGTAATGAATAACATTGCTCAACATAGGACAAACTTCGTATGTGGCTATTTTATTTGGGAAATTTGCTGGTGTTTTCTTATTTTTAATATCTTTCTCACATACTTGAGATCCTAATTGAGCATCATCCTAATTGTATTTTTAAACTGACAAAATTAGTCGTTTTCTTATTCATACCATGTTTTTGAGTGAAACAACATAATCAACTTTATTATACTACTATAAGTTTAAAAATATTTAATATTGTTTAACTTGATACAAATATTATGGGTAATTACAGAAAGAAAGAAAATATATTATCAAAATAAAATTAAATACTAACCTTAGTACTTACAATCTTCTTTGAAAAAAAACTTCAAATATATTGCAATTTATCTCTAAGTAGGTAATTGAACTACTACTTGACTTATTTAGCTAAAATGTTTTAAAGAAAGAAATTTCCAAATTTCGCACAGTGGATAAGGTATCTTAAAAATATATTAATAGATCTTTACGTTAGATCTTTTACTATAATGTAATTGCATTTATGTTACGACGCCATGTTGGATCACTTATAGGGTGTTTGCATACATGTTACGAATCATGACGTCATATTTAATATGGACGCCATACTGGAGTAATGAATAACATTGCTCAACATAGGACAAACTCCATTTATGGCTACTTCCTTTGAGAAATCGGGTAATTTTTTTCCTACTTTTATTTTTCTTACATACTTGAGATACTGATTCAATCTTTTATCAGTATCAATGCTATCTAAAATATTAATTATAATTTTTAAAGTAGCAAGAGTTATATTTCCTATGCAATCCTTTGCTATTCAGTGATCCAATATACAGCATTGACTTTACCATGAGTACATAATACTCTATACAGAAATATAACTAAGATATCGGTCAACGTTTTATTAATTATAAAATATTACGCATTAATCATCTGTGATTCTCGAAACAAAAAAATGTTCCTTTATCATTACATTAAAAATGATTAAATTATACAGGGTGTTTATTTAAATTTTTACTTTTTCAGAAGCGTTTTTTAATACGAAGTTTATGGACAAATCAGACTTATTATACATCAAATTAAAGCTTTAGTTTTGACATTTTCTTTTCCGTTTTTAAAAATGTGATTTGTCAATTTTTCTTTTGACTAGACGCAAAACAATACAAAGTGCGATTTTTTCGAAAAACAGACGTTAGTAAACAGCGTTTTCCTTAAAAAAATTAAAAAACCTCTTTTTAAATTTTTTTTTTCTTATTTAAAAGTGATGATAAGCAAATGACATAAAGATTTCTCCATGTGGGAACCATTTGTAGCCATGCAGTTGTCAAGTCGAAACTGCAGTTCGAGCCACACACATTGCGGAGCATCTAAGCCGTGATGGACTCGATAGCATCAGTAATTCTGATGGCGTCGCTTCAACTCTGGGATATCTTGCACTAAAGTCTTAAACACTTTGTCTTTGACGTCCCACAAGAAAAATCAGTTTGGGCGAGATCTGGTGATCTCGGTGCCCAAGCTGTGGGTCCATCTCGGCCAATTCAGCCTTTGTTTATATCAAAATCGGGCGCAATCGAGTGTTTTTTTCTTCAAAAATGAACTCTTACGCCACTTACTGATTAAAATGAAAATCACTGGACATAACTATTTTTTGAGAACATTTACAAAAATGTCAAAAATTGTGCTTTAATTTGATATATAACAAGTTGCAATTGTAAAAAAAAATTCATAGTGAAATCAGCCTCTAAAATAGTAAAAATTTAAATAAACACCCTGTATATATTATGACATATTAATCATATGATGGGACTTACATAAATAACTTAAGTTTGTCTTAAGGCGGTGGGGGACCGACTTGGACCGGAAATCGCTAAAAGAACAACTATATTTTCCCAATAATTTTTTGTACATGATATAGTTCCAATAAAACAAACACTATAATTTTCAAATAAAACAAAGTAAATTTAAAATATATTTTTTTATACCAAAAAAATTTTTAATTATATTTTTAATTGTAAAAAAGTTTCTAATTTGACTAAAATTTCCCGCTCAAATTTAAATTTCCACATTTACATGTTCTCTTTAAAGTGTAATAACTTAAATATTTGATCGTGTTTTCACATGTTTGACATAAAACTAAATTTATAAGTAACATTTCTTCTTTACTTAGTGTTATTAAATTATTATTATTCGCAACCGTCCTAGTTTGCGAGATAACAGTCGGTCACCTACCCCCTTAAAACACAACTGTAGCTCCGCAGCAGTGATCAGAAATTTAGATTTAAGCAACCCGCACAACATTTTCATACTAACTTTTGCATGTTTCTGACGTTATAAACATGAATAGCCACGGAAATTGCATACTTTATAGTATTTCGCCGCTCTCTCGTGGGGCTACATAAACATTCTAGTAAAAATTGTCAACAGTATTGAAGATCCCATTTCGTGTTTTTTCATTAAAAAGCACATGTTGTTTTATGTAGGCTATGGCTTTATTTCATTTCATAAATTGTACTTGACCCACTTATAACTTTCACTTTCACTATCTTTAAATCTTTATGAACTACTCCTACCAATGATGCCGTAAAATTTTACCAAATGGAAGGATAACTTATATGGAACGACTTATTTATTTATAATAAAATTACAACATTTTTATATAAAATATATTATTAAAAATGTCAATAATTTTTTAAAATAAATATAATATAGCCTATAGTAAAAAATAATAAATATTAAAAAATAAAATAATTTTACCAAAAATATAAAATATTAATATAAAATTATTCTTCAATATAAAAAATATATATATATTTGGAGGAAAATAAACAAATCAATATACCCCTTGTACATCTTTGCGCTTTGACGCCATTTTTGTGGTACACAATGCAATGTCCAACATAGGGGAAACATCATTTCTCCTATTTTTACACATAAAAAGAGTTTATTTCAACTGAATGAATTTTTCTCATATTCTTCGAGCTTATTACCAGCTAGAAATAAAGCTTAGATTAAGGTTTGAAGCTTCTTTTGCTATTTAAAAAAATAAAAATAGCATTTTTCCTATGCTGGCCTATGTATTCCTGAACAACAAAATGGCGGGTCTTAAATATGAGTGCAACCGGTCTATTAATATAACGAATAAAAACAAAATAACAAATCTTTGTTTCACCAACCTTGTTGTGAGATAAACCTTTGTAAATTATGGCTGATTATCTTTAGAAAGAGGAAT
Organism: Ecdyonurus torrentis; assembly: GCA_949318235.1. Taxonomy (NCBI): domain Eukaryota; kingdom Metazoa; phylum Arthropoda; class Insecta; order Ephemeroptera; family Heptageniidae; genus Ecdyonurus; species Ecdyonurus torrentis. Next base: position 21,196,642 of record OX439133.1, read on the forward strand.
CATCACTGAGGGAAAATTAAGAAATGATCAGACTTGGGCAGTAACGAAGTTTATTACTTTTTGTTAAAAAAATAACGTTATGTCACTATTTTTTGGTAGCAGTAACGTGTAACGCTTTACTTTTTCAAGTAATTTTTGCCATGTAACGACGCTACTTTCTAATATTTCAAGCACTGAAATATAAGCTTTTAACTCCATTATTATGCTTTTGTCATTATGCAGCATGGTAATTCAAAATTACTCTTATGATTTTGATTTAATACTCTATATTTATAATTAATCGGAAGAACACAATATTTTTAAAATGTTTTTATTTATTGCGATTTTCTTTTTCTTAAAGTTAACGTAAAGTAACGTTAAGCGAATCTTTACTACTTTTAAGAGTAGTGAGTAACGTAGTGTCATTACTTGTGAAAAACTGTAACGAGTAACGTAACGTTTTTACTTTTTCATGGAGTAGTGAGTAACGTAACAAAGTCACAAAAAATCAGTAACGTGACCAAGTATGGAAATTATGCACCATGATGCATACAAATAAGTTATCTGTGAAAATATATAAAATAATAATAATATAATGAAGGTGTGGGGTTACTTTGTAACATTTTAAATTACGATTTTTTAAAGTTTTAGTCTCATAACTTGTAAGCCTATGTTGGAACACTTATAGGGTGTTTGCATTCATGCTACGACGCCATGTTGGATAACTAACATTAATAAAAACATTACATTTGGCAAAAAGAATGCATACATTATGTTACTACACACGACTAACACGGGAGGTGATGCATAATGCAGTCTAAAAAATAAAATATACCAAAGACTTGTATTGTGTATTTACTAAAAACATTTTCTTTTCTACAAATTTGTAGAGTAACTTATTGAGAGTTTTGAAAGTTTTTTTTAATTTTCTATTCGAGTTTCGAGTTCACAGGATATGAGTCTAATGGCCGACAGCGGTCCCCTACTACCTTAAATAACGTTTCGTTAACGTTAAGTTGTCTTGAAATTTTTTAAATAAGAATTTTTATCGAGTTAGTTTATAAGTCATCAGGATCAGGATGTTCCAGTGCCCAACTTATAGTTGATAATTGTTATTGTTATTTTGTATAACTAATGTTCTTTTATAGCATGTATAATTATATGCTTTAACCAAGATTCATGTATTAGGGTTGGAAATACCCTCTATGCGCCTTTAATAAAGCTCTGTTATTAAATCATTTTGTTGATAGAAAAAAAAAATTTAATTGAGCACTGATTTTCTTTTATATTAAATTATTATCGAGTTTTTTTTTTTTTTTTTTTTCAATTATTATTCATTACTTACTGTATGTCTTACTAAGCCCCCGTATTCAAGAGGACCGTTGAGCAGTGACAGAAGATAGCCAGGAAAGGCGCAAGCAACCATGTTTAACCTGATCTACCCTTTGAGGGATGTAGAAGGAAAAGAGGTAGAGTGTTGGTAGAAAGGATTGGAAGGTAGCGGCTGTGGCCTATAGTTAGGAACTGCCCAGTCATTAGACAGGGTGGTGCATGCAGGAAACCACAGAAACCTGCATGCGTGGACAGCCGACATCCAAGTATTACCTTGGATGCCTGGCCGACCTCTGCAACTAAGTAGCACACACAAAAGTCAAGCAACACAGCGAACCAACATTCCACACGAAGCACAGGTGACTCTTCATGAAAAGTCCCTCTGCAGGTATCGAAAGCTGGCCGACGGCGTGGAATACACTAACACAGGGTTTCTCAACCGGTGCTCCGCGGAGCACTGGTGCTCCGCGAGATGGTTTCAGGTGCTCCCCAGAATTTAGGAAGAAGTGAAAAAAAAAAAAAGAAAGAAAAAAAGAAAAAGAAAAAGAAAAGAAAAGAAAAGAAAAGAAAAGAAAAGAAGAAAAAATAAAATATGTTCATAAATCGTCTCAATTTTCATAATATTGTGTTTCTGAATACTGTTATGTATTATTAACACTTTATCTAATTTTAGTTAAATAATTTTAGTTTTGAAAATTATAAAGGTCCCTATTTTAAACTTTCAGTAAATACTGAAGGTTGAAACTAAGGACAATATTTTTTTTTTAAGCAGCCTTAATTTTTCCAAAATAAAAACTCAAGTTAATTTTCCAAGTTTTTTACAGAATCGTTTTGATTTTTTTTAACAGGAGGCAGTATTTGTGACAGTTCTATTACTACCAAATATTTTCAGAAAAATATTATATCTCAAAATAACATTTTTAATTATAAAATAGTTACGAAATGTTCAAAATTACGCTTTTAAAAACAATTTATTTTATTAATTTTTCATTAACCGCACAATTTCTGCTCTGAAGTTACAAATTTATTACTTAATTTTTTCCTTGATTCCATTATATTTGTAAAATTTAAAGCTGTAATTTTAGCTAGGGTTTTTAATGGGGTGAATGTTAATCTTCTTGAAATTATGTTCACTTAAATTGCCTAAAAATTGGTCACGTGGTTGGAAAAAAAAACGCGCCTGCGGCGGGCTTTTTTGGGGGGCTACGCCCCCCAAGCCCCCCAGTGCTCCGTGAGCACTCCTCACTCTTAAAAGTGCTCCGCAGCTCAAAAAGGTTGAGAAACCCTGCACTAACACCTAATATCATCCAATGAATGATGCTTATGCTTTTCTAAGTTGTTCGAGGTTTCACTAACTTCATATTAAATATTCATTAATCGTAACACAAATTTTGTGATCTATGTGAATTTATCAAATGACAAGTTGCTTTGTTGCATAGACTTATTTATTTATAATAAAATTACAACAATTTTAAAATAATAAAACATAATTAAAAAAAATTAAGTTTAAAAAATAATAAACTAAAAATAATAGATAATAATTATTTAAATAATTTTAACAACAATATATAAACATACTATAAAAATATTGTACAATGTAAAAATTATAATACTTAGAGCATAATAGATAAATAGTGAAAAGATTACAAAAAAAAAATTAAATAAATATTCTTAGTTTTACCCACTTTGTTCTGAGATAATCTGTAGTAAATATGGTAGGTTATCTTTGGAGAGAGAAATCAACTACTGCGGAAAATTTTGATACCCAAAATATTATTATCAAGTTAATTAAACAATATTAATTATTTTTAAATATTAAAAACTTGCTTTGCACATTTTTTTAATTCATTCATTATCAATAAAATTATTTACATTGTCAATAAAATATTTCTTATATAATTTTTTTTTGTAATTTTATAATTAATAAATAAAAAAGTCGTGGTATTCAATTACTCTATGATAAAAAATAATATATATTAATGTATTTAGGACATTTTCTTCACAAGAACTTTGACGATTCGATATAAAAATAGTGAAAAATAAAACTTCATAAATTGCAATTCTAACAAAAGAAAAAAAAAAAAAAAAAAAAAAATTAGTAAAAAATTAATAGTATAATAAAAAAAAAATAATAAATAAATAAACACGGATATAAAAACAATTAAAAAGCTCTTGTTGAAAATATGTTCCTTTAAAGGAATAGACCAGAGAAAAATAAAAGCATTTATACTACTAAACACTTGATGGGACTTTTATAAATAACATGAGTTTGTCTCAAAATCCAACAGTAGCCCCGTAGCAAAAATCTGAATATTCAATTTATGCAACCCGCACAACATTTTCATACTATTTCTTCCATGTTTCTGACGTCATAAACATGAATTTTCTTGCAATTTGCATACTTTACAGTTTTTTCACACTCTCTCGTGGGGCTACATTAACATTCTGGTACAAATTGTCATCAGTTTTGAAGATCCCATTTCGTGTTTATTCATTAAAAAGCACATGTTGTTTTATGTGGTCTATGGCTTTAATTATAATTATAAGAAAAATGTACAAATGCTTTGTGTTTAAAAAATGAGTAATAAAAAATAATAATATTATCAAGTTTCAAATTTTGAGATACAAGCCTATCTACATAGATACATCTATAATAATGATAAATAGAACAATTAATCTTAGATTTATGCATTTCATGTCCTCCTCGTTCTGATATTAGTTATTGCAATGTTCATTCTCACAAATATCACTTATTTCAATATCCCTTAATTTTGTTCGTCTGTTTTATATTTCACTAACTTCTAATCGAATACAGATGTGGAACAACTGATTGCAATTTACCAAATGCTGACATACTGTTATTAGTCTAGTTATTTTATTAATAATAGAATTTTAAAAAATAAATAAATAAAAATATATTTTATTTAAAAAGTAAATAAATATTTTAAATCTTAAAACATAACTAATAACAAATAATAATACAAATAATTAAAGAAACAATAATATAATATAAATATATATATATTTTAAATAATAGTTTAAAAAATAATAATAATAATGTAAAAAAATCTAAAATAACAAAATTAATAACAAATCTTGGAATAGCGAAATTTGTTCATATATTTAGTATGTATGCGTCCTATTTAATGCGCTTGGAGACCCTACCATAGTAATGAATAACATTGCTCAACATATTTATGACAAACTTTGTTTTTGCCTATTTTCTTAAAAATATCAGTTAATTTCTTTGTTACTCTTATTTTTCTCACATACTTGAGATACTAAATCAACCTATTAACAGCTTCAATGCTCTCAAAAATATTGATTAGTATTATAAAATGAACAAAAATATTAATATTCTTATGCAGCCTATGATATTTAGTGATCCAGCACGGCGTTGACTTTATTATGAATGCTTACCCCTTATACAGAAATCTAACCAAGTTATCGGTTTACGATTCATTATTTACAAAATATTACACATTAAATCTAGTTTACCCAGGTTTTGATGTGTTGAAAATTGTATAAAAATTATCTTGTGATTAAGGAAGCAGGGTACCGACCTAGGACGTGTTTTGGGTCTATATTTGGTGTCATTGTGTAGCTAAGGGTCACACCTAGCCATGATAAAAATTTTAAGAAGTTTGACCTTCCCGAAAAAAAGAATTTTTTTTTTAGAAATTATCAATATGGGCTTAAAATTTCAAAAAGTCGTATAAAATTAATTTGCACGGTGACCCCCCCAAAATTGTTATATATTTGAAATTGTCTTAAGCTGAAGTATCGTTGTGCAAAATTTCAGATTTTTTTGACGAGAAAAGTTAGTCTAATGGCCGACGGCGGTCCCCTACTCCCTTAAAGTGTAATAAGTAATAACTTAAATATTTGATCGTGTTTTCACATGTTTGACATAACTAAATTTTTAAGTAAAATTTCTTCTTTACTTTGTGTTAGTTATTATTGTTCGCAGCCGTCCTAGTTTGCGAGATATCAGTCGGTCACCTACCCCCTTAAATTAATGCTGGACTCATCCACATAAACCCGCAATGTTATAGCAATAATTGTACTTTTTTATCTTATAACTTACTCTCTACTTTCACTATTATGAAGTGATATATTCTTTAATCAAAATTTTTGATGCAGATAAATTTATCAAATGATTTATAACTCGAATGCACAGATTAATTATTTATAATAAAATTACAACATTTTTATAATAATAAAACATATTTTTATGAAAATAATTCAATTTTAAAAATAAATATAATAAATTTGAAAAAAAGATTATAATTATTTAAATAATTCTAATTTTAATGTAGAAATATAATATAAAAATTTTGTTCAATATAAATAATTAAATGGTCGTCTTTTTGAAAAAAAAAAAAAAAGCACTAAGGCAAAAAAAATTTTAGATAGGGCGAGGTTTAAGCGTGACAAAATGTCTGGCCCACTCTTACACCTAACCCCAAAAGAAAACATAAATGAATTTATGATTAAATACATAGAAATAAATACATAGAATATGTAAAGAAAAATAAATCTATTAATATGAATACAAAAAAAAAAAAAAAAAGAAGATATCTATATTCTGGTAAAAGTGGCAGTTACTGGATAAGAAATAAATAGAAATTATAATAAAAATACCAAATAGTTGAGATGTTAACAGCAACAATGATCTCAAAAATATTGATTAGTGCTTTTTACTGGCAAAATTGGTCTTTTTCCTATACATATCATGTTTTTGAGAGATTCAACATGACGTCGACTTTATCATAAAATATTCCCCCTATTTTAGAATTTCATAATTCTTTATAATTATTTTTACATAATTGTTGGAAGTATTAAAGTATTTTAAATTTAGTTGTAAAATTTCGCGGTGTGGTAATTATTGTATTAAATATTTTAGAAGGATATGGCATTGCAACATATAATTGACTTCATAGTCGATAATTAAGCTTAATAATTAATTTAAATTTATAATAAAATTTTTAAAAATTATAAAAAAATAATAATAATAAGTGAATTATTTTTAAACAACAAATGTACAAGTAAAAGAATAACCAACAATTAATAAAATATAACATTGACAATATAAAATTTATAACATATTGTTTAACATAATAAAAATGATATTAATGATAAAATACATATTAAAACAGCAATATTTAAATACAAATTCAAATTAAAAATAAATTTGGATTTTAAACAATAATAGTATACTGAGAAAAAAGCCTAGTAAATTATGGCGGGATATTTTTACGGAGGAAAATCAGCTACTGCGAGATTTGACTGAAAATTTGTGAAAAAAGAAAATTCTCATATATCACTTATAGGGTGTTTGCATGCATGTTACGACGCCATGTTGGATCACGTATAGAATGGTCGCATTAATAGATAAATCTTCGCCATGTTGGAATACCGGTGAATAGAATGCATGGCAAGGTTTTAATAAATACAAATAAGTTTATTTGAAATAACACTTGAAGTGTTGTATAAAGTGTAAAAAGGAATAATGTGATAATAAAAACATTATTTAATTATCATTTATCGTTAAATCATCAATTATGATGAAAAAATATAAATTATCTTCATTATTAATCATGAAAAAATTGACCCTCGGCTTTTAATTATTATTAAACTGTTTCTCAATGACACTTTTTTGTTATCGTTTTATATTTTAATGTTGTATAATTTTCTCAACCTCTTTAAAGTTATTGTGCTTCACATAAAAATCCATTTAACTTAGAGTTCGATTTTCGTTTAACGTTATTTAAACAAGATTGACAGTTTCTATTTATTTATAAGAAAATTACCAAAAAAAAATTTAATAAAAATAAAATATATTATTAGAAAGAAGAATTAATTAATTAATAATAACTTTAAAAAATTATAAAAATTATAAATATTCATAATAAAAATATATTTAACAGTTTAAAAATATTTAATATTGATTAACTAGTAAATGATATTTTAGTTAGTAACAGATAAAAAGAAAATAATAAAATAATAAAAATTAAATACCAAACCTTAGTACTTTAGTACTTCCAATCTTGTTCTGGAGTATACTTTTAAGTAAATTATTTACATTTATCTTTAAGGAGGCAAATGAACTACTACGGGACTTGAGAAAAATGTTTTAATGTTAGAAATTCTCAAATTTCGCACAGTGGATAAGGTATCTTAATAATAATAATAATAAATTTAAAAAAAATAGGAAAGTCACTATACGCTATATTCTAAATTAGTAAAATTACGATATTTTTGAAGTTTTAGTCTCATAAGAGTCCGTGTTGGATCTTTTATTATAGGGTATTTGCATTTATGTTACGACGCCATGTTGGATCACTTATAGGGTGTTAATAATGACGTTATATTTAATACGCTTGGACGCCATACTGAAGTAATGAATAACATTGCTCAACATAGCATAAACTTCATTTTTAGCTATTTTCTATGAGAAATTGGTTTTTAATATTATTTGTTTTTACTTCTTTTATTCTGAAATACTTGAGATTCTAATTCAACCTATTAACAATATCTATGCTATCAATAATATTTGCCTTCACTGTAACGCATATAAATTTATCCAAAGATTGAACATATATATGCAAAGACTAATTTATTTATAATAAAATTAATAAATTTTTATTATAATAAAACATGTTATTTAGAAAATAATTAATTTTTAAAAATAAATATATTAAATTGAAAATAGCAGATAATAAATACTTAAAAAATTTTAACTTTAGCATAGAAAAATAATATAAAACTATTGTATAATTAAAATAATAATATTAACACCAACATTGATAAAAAGAACAATAATATTACCAATAAAAAAGAAAAAACATAAACATTTGTTTTTCCAACCTTTTTCTGATAAGCTTTAGTAAATTATGATGAGCTATCTTTAGAGAAGCAAATCAACTACTGCAGAAAAATCATGAAATTATGCGGGATAAGGATAAGGTATCTTTGAAAATGTATAACATAATATTAATATAAGAAAATGGGGTTGGGGTGTCACGATTTAACAAAACATTTTAAATAACGTTTTTTTTTAAGTTTTAGTCCAATAAGAGCCCATGTTGGATCACTTTTAAAATAAGGTTTTTGCATTCATGTTTCGACGCCATGTTGGATCACTTGTATAGGGTGTATACATTCATGTAGGTGTGCTATTTTAGATCACTTATAGGATAGGACAAACTTTTCTTTCTTTTTAGGGCAATCGGTTATTTTTTGTTATTATTATTATTATTCTCACATACTTGAAATACTAATTAGACTATTAACAGCATCAATGCCTTCATCAATAGTTCTGAGTATTTTAAACTGGCAAAATGGACCATTTCTTCCGTGGATCCAACATGGCTCATGTTATTGAGTGATCCAACATGGCATGTACTTAAACATGAATGTGAAGAACCTATAGGGTATATGTATTCATGTTAACGTCGACGCCATGATAGATCACTTATAGGGTGTTTGCATTCATGATACGACGCCACGTTGGATCACAAATACTGTTTTAATAAAAGTATTAAATTTGGTAAAAAGAATGCATACAATATGTAAACAAGAGTAACACGGGAAGTAATGCATGCAGTCTTGAAAAAGAAATATAACGAAAAAAGAATTGTACATTTCACTAACAACTTTTTTTTTCCTCCAAACTTTTTGGGAGTTTTGAGAGTTTTTTAAATTTTGTTTTAAAAATTTCGGGTAGTGGGTGGTGATAAAAATGATTTGTCAATACTTTTTTTTATTATTACTAATTACTCGTATTATACAGAAAAAAAAATGACAGTTATAGTTTAATTAATTACATATTAAACATAAAAGCTTGTTTTGTAAAGTAGTATAGTGAATCTCATTTACAGTGATTGGCTGACCAACAAAATAAGACACATTCATTGGTTGATCTTGTTTTTTGAGCCGATAAAAGTGAGTTGCATTGAGAATGGAACTTTTTTTTATGACTTTTCGTACATTCTTATCAAGTTTAAAGTTCTAAGTGATCAACTATATATATAAACGTAGTAAACAGGTAATGACGTCATGATCAAATGTTTCTAACAATGGAAAAAATTTGAAGCTTGCTCAAGTGTTGTGTGTAGTTTATAGGACGAGCTATAGACATCTATTATGATGATTAAAAGAATCTAAAATTAATGCTTTTCAAATTTCTATTTCAGAATTTAGATTGCAATGTTCTTTCTCATTTTCACTTAATTTCATATTAGGAACTCTCGTTTATTCAGTTTCAAATTTCACAATGTCTATATATCATGAAAAATAAGTCGAAAAAACTAAACCGTACCCAACCTTTAAAGTTACATTTGATTCCTATATGGTCCAAACAGGCTTAGGGTAGAAGGAAACAAACTGCAATTATTTTTGGAAAATTTCAAAATTCCCGGAAAAACCCGTAATTCAAAATTCAGCCATACCACGTAGGTAACCTTAAAAATGACCGTAACCCAAGAAAACGTGATCTGATGGGGGAAATATTTTTATGGTATCATACACCCCTAATGTTGACCTTTCTACAGAGGTCATGACCTTTGAACTTCAATACCTGTAGAGGTCAAACATTTACATATTAAAATTAAAAACCGTTTTTTAGGTAGCATCGCACTTTTGATTTTTATGATTTTTAGTATGTACAGTACCGAGCTTAAAAATTGTTAAAGAGATACTATTGGTCCACGAAATTACAATAGCAAAGGGTGTCTGCTGCTGCATTTCTCCGCCTTCTCAGACTGGTTGTGATTGCAGTGACCAATGACATAAATATACGCACACCTACTTGACTATGCACACCTTCTCTCTCTCTCTCTCTTCTATATTTCTCTCTCTTATTTAAAAATCAGTGCTTGCTTGCTTGCTCGCCGAACACGCGTCTGGTGCATATCTCTCTCTCTCTCTCTCTCTCTCTCTCTCTCTCTCTCTCTCTCTCTCTCTCTCTCTCTCTCTCTCTCTCTCTCTCTCTCTCTCGCTTTATTAAACCTGCCTGCTAGACCTGCCGTGTGTTGTTCTCTCTCTAATTTCTCATTCAAACAAAATAATTTTTATAATATGCTTTCTCTAAACTTGTTTGCTTTTTCTCCAGAAAAAATACAATAGTAAACGATATCATAAAAAGAGAGAGATGGTGCACGTTGGACAAGCAGGCAAGCGTATTATTTATTCTGAGAGTGAGTGAGAGAGAGAGAGACGTGGTGCGTGCTCCAGACGGCTGGTCGGCAGCAAGCAAGCATAATACTCTGATTCTGATAGAGAGAGAGAGAGAGAGAGAAGATGTGCATAGTCAAGGAGGTGTGCTTATATTTATGTCGTTGACCACTGCAATGACAACTAGCCTGAGAAGGCGGAGAATGCAGAAAATAGACACACCTTGCTATTGTAATTTTGTGGAGCTATATTTCCTTTGTTAACATTTTATCTGCTCCGTACTGTACATACAATAACATATGAGCAACCTTGGTATCAAATTTCAACTTGGGTTCTCTGTACCTTTCAAAATGGCGGCTTCCGAAAGTTACGTAACTCTGTAATTTTGCGTGTTTTAGCACGCAAACTCGTACAAATCGATGTTATAAATTACGACATCAATATTAAAATACATTTAAATAATTTTTAAGTCTATTAGCAAGAAATAAGAATTAATTAGGCCCCCCAGCCCCCTCTTTTTTAATTATTTATTCATTTTACGCAATTACGGTATATGAACAATATGAAGGCATTAATCTTTGGATTGTAAACATGACTAAGATTTTCTTTTCTACCCTTCAAACATTTGTGATCAATTTTTAATAATATAGCAATAGCTACAAAAAAAATTCTCAATTTTGGATCATGTTTTTTTTTTTTTTTTTTTTTTTCCTCCCTATTCTTTTTTTTTTTTTCCCCTCTTGCTTTTTCATATTAAATGCTTTTAAAAAATATGTTTTGTTATTTTGTATCAATTTGTTAATTTTCATTTCTTTTTAGAATGCTTTGCAATTCAAGTGTTCAATGCGTTTTTATATTATATTATTTTGGATCTTATTTAATTAACGTATTTCTCCGTAGACCGTACATATATAAATTCACATAAATTCACTATAAAACATTTTAACAAAAATTTAATGTTACATTTGGATACAACTGTACATTCTTATTGCAGCCATGTCCTTACAGCAAAAATGCAAAATAAATATACCGTGCACACTTTACCTTTTTTTTCTTCTTCTTCTTCTTCTTCTTCTTCTTCTTCTTCTTCTTCTTCTTCTTCTTCTTCTTCTTCTTCTTCTTCTTCTTCTTCTTCTTCTTCTTCTTCTTCTTCTTCTTCTTTTTTTTTTTTTTGTTGCTATATATTAAAAATTGATCACAAATATATGAAGGGTAGAAAAGAAAATCTTGGTCAAGTTTGCAATCCAAAGCTTAATGCCTTCACATTGTTCATATACCGTAATTGCGTAAAATGAATAAATAATTAAAAAAAGGGGGCTGGGGGGCCTAATTAATTCTTATTTCTTGCTAATAGACTTAAAAATTATTTAAATGTATTTTAATATTGATGTCGTAATTTATAACATCGATTTGTACGAGTTTGCGTGCTAAAACACGCAAAATTACAGAGTTACGTAACTTTCGGAAGCCGCCATTTTGAAAGTTACAGAGAACCCAAGTTGAAATTTGATACCAAGGTTGCTCATATGTTATTGTATGTATATACTAAAAATCATAAAAATCAAAAGTGCGATGCTACCTGAAAAACGGTTTTTAATTTTAATATGTAAATGTTTGACCTCTACAGGTATTGAAGGTCAAAGGTCATGACCTCTGTAGAAAGGTCAACATTAGGGGTGTATGATACCATAAAAATATTTCCCCCATCAGATCACGTTTTCTTGGGTTACGGTCATTTTTAAGGTTACCTACGTGGTATGGCTGAATTTTGAATTACGGGTTTTTCGGGGAATTTTGAAATTTTCCAAAAAATAATTGCAGTTTGTTTCCTTCTACCCTAAGCCTGTTTGGACCATATAGGAATCAAATGTAACTTTAAAGGTTGGGTACGGTTTAGGTTTTTCGACTTATTTTTCATGATATTATAATCTAAAGCCATGGTTAACTTATTTAGAACGTTAAGTAATAGTAAGTACTTATATTTTTTTTACATTTTTAAATATATATAATAAAATTACAAAAAAAAAAGAAAAAAATAATTCTAATAAGAAAAGTAAATAAATGTGTTAAAATATATAATAAATAAAAAAATAAAATACATTTATAGGGTCTATGCATTCATGTTAAAGTCGCCGCCATATTGGATAACTCAATAACATGGGTGACATAGGAAAAAAAATCATTTTGCCAGTTTAAAAACACTATGCAATATTTTTGAAAGCTTGGATGTTGTAAATGTGTTGAATTAGTAGCTCAAGTATGTGAGAAAAATAACAATAACAAAAAATTAAACGATTTCCCAAAGAAAATTGGCTTAAATGAAATTTGTCCTATGCTGAGCAATGTTATGCACTACTCCAGTATGGCCTCAAAGCGCAATAAATATGACGTCATCCGCATACACCCTATATATAATATTAAAAATAAAACATATTAATAATTATAAAATTATGTAAAATTGTTCAACGCACTAATAATATTTTGAATAACTGAATAACAAATGCTAATAAAAAAAATTATAAAATAACAAAATTTAATAACAAATCTTGAGATTACCAAATCTTGTTCAAAGCTATAGGGTGTGTGGACTTGATATCATATGTAATGCACTTGGACGCCATACCGGAGTAATGAATAACATTGCTCAACATAGGACAAACTTCGTATGTGGCTATTTTATTTGGGAAATATGCTGGTAGTTTCTTATTAATTCCTTTCTCACATACTTGAGATACTAATTCAACCTGTTAGCAGCATCTCAGCCCTCAAAATTATTGCTTTGTATTTTTAAACTGACAAAATTAGTCGTTTTCTTATTCATACCATGTTTTTGAGTGAAACAACATAATCAACTTTACCATAAATAACATTCACGCTACATTTTTGTTTTTTTTTTGCATAATGTTTGGGAGTTTTTAAAATATTTTAAATTTATTTTTAGAATTTCTAGATTTGACCGGAGATAAAATGACCTATTATTGGTGATATTTAATTACTCGTATACAGCAATGTAACCTCAAATTGAATGTTTTATTATTTATAAAATATTACACATTTAATCATCCATTATGTTGATTCAAATAATCATGCTAAGTTGTTACTTGGTGACTATTCTTACATGTTATAATTATTGCAGTGATCTTTGATCATTATTTCTAACTTTCTTTATAACACTTTTCATTTTACAATTCTAATATATTGAATATATTTATTCTGCGTAAGAGAAAAATTTAAACTTCGTAATTTGAGATGTCTGGAATATGGACATATATATATATATATATATATATATATATATATATATATATGGACATATATATATATATATATATATATATATATATATATATATATATATATATATATATATATATATATATATACATATATATATATATATATATATATATATATATATATATATATATATATTTAAATATAAACTATAAAATTATCAGACTTGGGCCGTAGTGACGTTACGTAATTTCACTAATTTTTGTTTCGAGGAGTGGCTGGTGGAAAAAATAACCTGTCGATATTAAATTTTGACTGTTATTATTTTGGTTTAATCATACGTATATTTACTGAAATCCAACCAATAAGGTCAAATTTCACTAATTACTTAGTATCACATAATAAGTAATTTATTATGATAATAGAAAGAAAAATCATCTTAAATTTATTTATTTTAAGTTGTTGCTTCGTCTTTCAGATTAATTTTATTGCAATATTTTCTCTGTATCACTTAATTTCATCTCATTAACTATATTTTGGTCGGTTTTAAAATTCACATTCTTCAAATCGTATATTCTTACTTACGAAATAGAAATCTCATCGTACAATAATTAAAAACGTATATACATCAATATGTTAGAAGATGTTTTTAATTCATTATATAAAAATTACAAAGAAAAAGAATAAAAAATTAAAACAATAGTAAATAAATATGTTAACATAGATAATAAATTAACATTAAATATAATTATAATAATAAGAAAAAAAAATTAAACATTTTTAAAACTATATAAAATATAAAATTATTTAACGCAATAATAATATTTTTAAAATAGAGCAGACAAAAAAATATACTAATATAGAAATATTCAATAACAAATCTTGGGACTACCATTCTTGTTCAAAGATTTAAAGTATGCGCATGACGTCATATCTAATACATATGGATGATTGGATGCCATACTGGAGTAATGATTAACATTGCTCAACATAGTACAAACTTCGTATGTGGCTATTTTCTTTGAGAAATCGGTCAATTTCTCCTTATTAATTTCTTTCTCACATACTTGATATTCTAATGCAACCTATTAAAAAATAAAAAAATAATCGTCATTATTCAAAAATAAGCATAAAGGAAAATACAATTTTTGAAAGGGCGAGGTTTCTAACCTAACCCCAACAGAAAACATCAATAAAATTATGATTAAATTCAAACCAATAAAAGTAACAAGTTGATGAAAGTATATGTAGAAAGAAAAAATAATCACGATATATATGTATTAAAAAAAAATGCATACAGCTATATTCTGGTCTATAAGCGGCAGTTATCGGAAAAGAAATAAATAGAAATTATAATAATAATTCTAAAGTAGATAAAAAAATGTTAAAAGATGTTAACAGCATCAATGCTCTCAAAAATATTGATTCGTATTTTTTACTGGCAAATTGAGTCTTTTTCTTATACATACCATGTTCTTGAGTGATTCAACATGACTTCGACTTTATCATAAAATATTTTAAATTTCAATATTTTTACTTAATTGTTGAGATCTCTTAAAAAAAGTATTTTAAATTTAGTTGAAGAATTTCGATGTGTGGTATCTATTTTGTATGGAATATGCTTAATGGTTCTCAGTAGAACATATTTGATTGACTTGTTAGTTGTTAAGCAATAGTAAGGTTATTAGTTTATATTTATCATAAATTTTTGAAAACTATAAAAAAATAAATAAGTAAATAATTTTTAAACAACAATTGTACAAGTAAAAGTATTAATAACTAACAATTTATTAAACATAACATTAATAATGTAAAAATATAACAAAATATTGCTCAACATAATAAAAATAGTATTGTAAATAAAATACATATTAAAACAGCAATTATATTTAATCATAAATTAAAATAAATATGGAATTTAAACAATAACAGTATTCTGAGAAAAAAGCCCAGTAAATTATGGCGGATTATCTTTATGAACGCAATCAGCTACTGCGGGATTTGACTGAAAAGTTGTGAGGAAAGAAAATTCTCAATTATCACTTATAGGATGTTTGCATTCATGTTACGACGCCATGTTGGATCACTTATAGGATGTTTGCATTAACATATAAATATTCGCCATATTGGAATACCGGTAAATAGAATGCATGGCAAGGTTTTAATAAATGCAAATAAGTTATTTGAAATAACACGTGAAGTGTTGTATGAAATGTAGATGGGAATAATGTGATATTAAAAACATTATTTAGTTATCATTAAATCATAAATTATGATGAAAAATATATATAAAAAAATTCTTCATTATTAATCAGGAATAAATTGATCCTCGGCTATCATTATTGCTTTACTGTTTTTAAAATCACGTCTTTTCTTTTCTCGTTTTATATTTTATGTTTTATAATTTTTACAACCTCTTTAATGCTATACAGTCCTGTGATTAAAAGACATGTAATCTAAAAAATGATTACCGTTTAAAGATGTACAATTATCATTGTCATTTTGATGTATTTATAATAAAATTACCAAAAAGTATATATTAAAAAATAAAATATTTTATAAGAAATAGGAATTATTTTATCAAAAATAACTTAATTAAAAAGTTATTAATAAATAAAAATATATTTAACAGTTAAAAAATATTTAATATTGTTTAACATGAAAATGATATTTTGGGTAATAAAAGATAAAAAAATAATAAATGAATTATTAAATTAAATACCAAATCTTAGTACTTCCAATCTTATTTGAGAAAATACTTAGTAAATTATTGCAATTTATCTTAAGGGAGGGAAATGAACTACTACGGGACTTGACTAACATGTTTTAAAGTAAGAAATTCTGAAATTTTGCTCAGTGGATAAGGTATCTTAATAAAAATAATAATATTAAAGAATTGGGGGATCACTATGCTATATTTAAAGTATGATATTATGTCATATTTATATATCATAATATTATTATTAAAGTTTTAGTCTCATAATCTTGAGTTTATGTTGGATATTTGATTGTAGAGTATTGGCATTCATGTTACGACGCCATGTTGTATCACTTATATGTTGTTTGCAATTATTTTACTATGTCTCACTGGATTATTTGTATGAATAAAAACATTAAAGTTGGTGAAAAGAATGCATACAGGAGATCTTTTATTGAACATTGTTATATGAAATCATCGATTTGTAAATTGTATGTTGTTTTGACGAAGCAGTGCAGTTCTGATCATATGGTGTGAGATCACTTTGCGTATATAAGGAATTTGCCTTTTTCTCACCCCAGTTGGTTATAATAATAGTATTATTATTATTTTCTTTTTTTTTTCTGTGTACCAGTTTAATACCCAATAAAGAATTATTATTATACAATATGTTAGTAAACACGACTAACACGGGAGGTCAGGCATGCAGTCTATAGGAAAAGAAATATACCAAAAATATAAATATTGTCTATTTACTAAAAACATTTTGGTTTCTCCAAAAAATTTGGGAGTTTGAAAGTTTTTTATTATATATTTTTTAGAGTTTCGAGGAGTGACTGGTAATAAAAATGACCTGTCATTCCTGTCAATATATATATTTTTATTGTTATGTTGTTTAATCATTCGTACTATATGTACAGAAATCCAACCAAGATATCGGTTAAATTTTTATTAATTAAATAGTATTACACATTAAGGCGGGAAATACTATTTATATTTTATAAATTACGGAGCTTTTTCTTACTAACACTTAAGGGAGTAGGGTAATGACCTTATATTTAAAGAACTAGAAGATTTTTGGGTCAAAATTTGGTGTCATTGTGTAGCTAAGTGTCACACCTGGCCGTGATAAAAATTTCACAATGTTTGACCATCCCGAATAAAAGAAAACAAATATTGAAATTAACATTGGGCCTTATGGGCTTAACATTTCAAAAAAATCATATAAAATTAATTTGCACGATGATCCCCCAAAATAGTTATATATTTGAAATTGTCTTAGCTTATCATTTATGCAAAATTTCAGATTTTTTTGACGAGAAAGTTTGAGTCTAATGGCCGACGTCGGTCCCCAACTCCCTAAAAAATTTCATTACATAAATTGAAATTAACTTTAGTTTCATTTTCACGATATTTATAATGAAAATACATAAAAGTTCTGAGATAAAGAGATAGATGTGAATTATTAAATATTTAATTATAGAATAGATTTATTTATTTATAATAAAATTACAACATTTTAATAACAAAATATATTTTTAAGAAAGTAATTATAATTTTTAAAAATAATAAATATGCGTAAATAATTTAATTAATGCAATAATATTAGAAAAATAATATTAAAATATTGTGCAACATGAAAATAATAATATTTAGAGCAAAACAGATAAAAAGCCAATAAAATTACAAATAAAAATGAAATAACAAATCTTTGTTTTACCAAACTTTTTGTGCGATAAGCTTTAGTAAATTATAACCGGTAATCAAGACTAACTAGGGAGGAGATGCATGCAGTCTTGAAACAAATAAAATAAAATATATATATTGTGTCTTTACTAAAAGCATTTTTTTTCTATAAACTTCCTAGCAGTTTTTCAAGCGATGTTTTAAAGTTTCGAGGAGTGATAAAAATGGACACTCAATACTTTTTTTTGATTGTTGGTATCAATGTTTAACCATTAATCATTCGATTATGTATATAAATCTAACCAAGATATGGGTTAAAATTTCATCAATTACATAGTATTACACATTAAGTCATATGAATACATATTTCACATTAATTCATCTATTATGATGACAAGAAAAATATTCTTAAATTAATGCGTTTCAAATCTTTTCTTTCGTATTTTATTTATTTTAATGTTTTCTCATGTGATCCACACCAGCACGGCCATGTCGTCCGAATGAAATGAAACTTTGTAAAAAATTAGTGCTAAATTAGTGCTAATTTCTGCCGCTAACCCGAGAATTTGTGCTATCACGATAACGGAGTTATTTAAGAAAAATAGGTGGCCGTGCTGGCGTGGATCCACGTCAGCACGGCCAACCTAGATTTTGATATTTTTGAGATTTTTCTTTTGCCAAAAATTAGTGCTCAATTAGTGCTAATTTGTGCCACTAATCCGAGTATTGGTGCTATCACGGTAACAGAGTAATTAGAAAAAATATGTGGCCGTGCTAGCGTGGGTCCACATCGGCACGGCCATCCCCTTCAAATTAATTTTCATCAGAATTTTATGGAGCAAAAATTTAGTGCTCAATTAGTGCTAATTTCTGCCGCTAACCCGAGAATTAGTGCTATCACGTTAACAAAGTTATTCATATTTTTTTAAAAATGGTTGGCCGTGCTGACGTGGATCCACGCCAGCACGGCCAATCCCTTTCAAATTATTTTTTTCAATATCACATAATGTCAAAAATTAGTGCTGAATTAGTGCTACAACATGGTACAAAAATCATATATCTATCGTTATTGATAATCAAAATATTCACATTTGCAAGTTTTTAAAAAATTATGTAAAGCAAAAAATATATAAAAATATTATACGAAATAATCCAAATAAATTAACATACATTTTCTACTTAATAATTAAAGGAAAAATTAATAATTTTAACATTTAAAGATACATTAAATTTTATGGAAACGTAAAGTGAGAAATAATAATAAGTGCTTTATTAAAAAATATCACGAGGCTAGAAAAAAAAAAAAAAAAAAAAGTAAATACATAAATTACTTCGATATTTTTTACCATCAAAATTATGATTTTTTTTATCTACACCTTTTTCTGTTTTGCTGTACTTCTAAGCGATACTTCTAAAAACACAACATAGAAATGAAACTCGCTTGCAACGTACAATTCTCAATTGTGAATAATTATCTTTTTACTCATACTAAAAAAAGGTGCAAATTAAAAAATAAAAAAGTTATAAAAACTAGTGCGAATAAAAAATTCATAGTTCAATATATAAAAATAAATATAAAAAGTAATAATCACTTACAATTTTTATTTCTGCTAGTGAAAAAAACATTTTTTTGTACTTATTTTAAGAACAAAAAAAAAAGAAGAAAATAATGAAAAATATTTAAAAATAAATGCGAATAGAAAATTACTAGCTTAAAAAATAAAAATAAATATAAAAATTAATAATCACTTGCAATTTTAATTTCTGCTAGCGAAAAAAAATTTTTTTTGTACTTACTTTATGAAAAAAAAATTAAATAAGCAGAAAATAATGAAAAGTATTTTAAAATGAATGCGAATAGAAAATTTCTAGCTTAAAAAATCAAAATAAATATAAAAATTAATAATCAATTACAATTTTATTTTCTGCTAGTTATAAAACATTTTTTTGTACTTATTTGGTAAACCAAAAAAAAAAAAAGAAAAAAAAAAGGGACGAAAATCATCAAAAATATTTAAAAACGAATGCGAATAGAAAATAACTAGCTTAAAAAATTAAAATAAATATAAAAGGTAATAATCACTATCAATTTTAATTTCTGCAAGCGAAATAATTATTTTTATGTAGTTATTTTATGAGAAAAAAAAAAGGTTTTCACGTAAAATATGTAAAAGTGCATGCGAATAGAAAATGACTAGCTTAAAAAATAAAAATAAATATAAAAATTAATAATCACTTGCAATTTTAATTTCTGCTAGCGAAAAAAAAATTTTTTTTGTACTTACTTTATGAAAAAAAAAATTAAATAAGCAGAAAATAATGAAAAGTATTTTAAAATGAATGCGAATAGAAAATTTCTAGCTTAAAAAATCAAAATAAATATAAAAATTAAAAATCAATTACAATTTTAATTTCTGCTAGTTATAAAACATTTTTTTGTACTTATTTGGTAAACCAAAAAAAAAAAAAAAAGAAAAAAAAAAGGGACGAAAATCATCAAAAATATTTAAAAACGAATGCGATAAGAAAGTAACTAGCTTAAAAAATTAAAATAAGTATAAAAGGTAATAATCACTATCAATTTTAATTTCTGCAAGCGAAATAATTATTTTTATGTAGTTGTTTTATAAGGAAAAAAAAAGGTTTTCACGAAAAATATGTAAAAGTGCATGCGAATAGAAAATGACTAGCTTAAAAAATAAAAATAAATATAAAAATTATTAATCACTTGCAATTTTAATTTCTGCTAGCGAAAAAAAAAATTTTTTTTTTGTACTTACTTTATGAAAAAAAAAATTAACTAAGCAGAAAATAATGAAAAGTATTTTAAAATGAATGCGAATAGAAAATTTCTAGCTTAAAAAATCAAAATAAATATAAAAATTAATAATCAATTACAATTTTAATTTCTGCTAGTTATAAAACATTTTTTTGTACTTATTTGGTAAGCCAAAAAAAAAAATAAAAAAAAAAAAAGAGACGAAAATCATCAAAAATATTTAAAAACGAATGCGAATAGAAAATAACTAGCTTAAAAAATTAAAATAAATAAAAAAAAGTAATCGTCACTTACAATTTTTTTTCTGCTAATGGAAAAAACTTTTTTTTTGTACTTATTTTATGAATAAAAAAAGAGCCGAAAATCATGAAAAATATTAAAAAATGAATGCGAATAGAAAATACACTAGCCTTAAAAATGAAAATAAATATAAAAAGTAATAATCACATATAATTTTAATTTCTGCTTTGGAAAAAATGTTATTTGTTAAACATGTGTAACAAAAAATAAGTTTATTAAAAAAAATAGATATCTTTATTCTTTCTCTACAGTATTCAAAAACTATTTGTGCTAAGGAGAAAAAAGGTAAATAAAACTGAATATTTAGAAAATATAAAGATTTAAAATTGTGCTGGTGTTTTTACATAAGTTTCACTATTAAAGAGAGAAAAAATTAGTAATTATATTACAAAAGTTAAATAAATATTATATCGCCTACAATTTTTTTTGAAATTGTTAGTTCTCTGGTCTTTTTGAGTACCAACATTTTTTTTTTATATTTCTAAGCGGTTTAACAATTATTAATAATTTTAAATATAATATGAAAATTTCTTTTGATTCAGTTAAAAATTTTTAACAAACACAAATTCATATCATTATACTTTTCAATATTCTTTTATATTATATTTTCTATTCTTAGCACTTATTTTACCTGAATATTGTAAAGAATTAATACTGACATTTTTTTTCATTTTACCTTTTTTCTTTATTCTTTTTAATATTTTTAACGTGTTTTATACGTACCACATATTCTAATCACAATATATTGCAATTATTCTTAAATAAATATTTTTTCTCATTTATGCACGAATTATTTTTTAATTTACCAGCGATTAAGCTATGTGTAATTTTATGTTAAAAAATAAGCTTAAATTCAAATTATAAAATTTTTTTAAAGTTCAACGTCTCAACCCATTTATTAAACCGTGAAAACCTACATATCTACAAAGTCAATCTCGTTTTTATTTTTCCTGTTCAACACTAATATTTTCCTGAAAATTGTAAAAATAGAAAATGGAATTACTTTTTCAATTTTTCTTTTTTCCATTTTTAAATTAGTAATTAACTTTTTTATGCATGTTTTATACCCATACTAAATTCAAATCATTATGTATTATAAATATTCTATTTTTTTATCTTGTTTTTTTAAGCACTAACATGTTTCGATATTTTTCTAGCGATATAATATAGTTATTAAGTTCTAAATAATAAGTAGTAATTTTTTCAGGTTTTTTAAAATATATCCAGCACAAATTCAAACCTCAATATGTTGCAAATCTTGTTTATATTTATAAATATCGATCTTCTTGCGTCAAGATGAAGCTACTACACTTTACAAATTTCCGAAGAATGAACGATCTACACTTTACAAATTTGTGGCTACCTGGGGCTTCACCTACCTGTTTTATATAGCAGAAGCTTCAGGTAGCCACGACTTCGTAAAGTTTAGATCGTTCATTCTTCGGAAATTTGTAAAGTGTAGTAGCTTCATCTTGACGCGAGAAGATCGATATGTATGTATATATATATATATATATATATATATATATATATATATATATATATATATATATATATATATATATATATATATATATATATATATATATATATATATATATATATATATATATATATATTAAAAAATCCATTTTTACCTTTCTATAAGACAATGGACTTTCACTCGCTGCTTGATATGACGATAAAATAACACAATACTAAAAACTTTTAACTTATGTAAGGTAATAAAAATACTCAATTCACAGTTTTTTAAAAAAATGTATACATAGCTATGTTATATTAAAACAAAGTTGTAACGTTTTCGAGGGCGTAAATAAAAGTATATTATTATTTTATATACTTCAAGATAGAAGGAGAAATCAAAAGAAGTATACACTTTTATATAAGCTCTCGAAAACGTTGCATTATTGTGTTACTATAAAATATATCATGTCTACTAGTATTTAAAAAAACTTTAATTTCAGTATTTTTATTAACTTATATAAGTGACAAGATTTTATTGTTGTGTTATTTTATCGCCAAATGAAGCAGCGAGTGAAAAATATATAAATAAACATAAACAAGATTTGCAACATATTAACTTGTGAATTTTTGTTTCATATATTTCTATGAAAAGAGAAAAAATTATTACTTATTTTATAAATTTTAATAACTCTTATATCGCTGAAAAAATAACAAGAACATGTTTATGCCTCAATATAATAGGTTAAATGAAAAGAATATTATTAAAATAATACCTAGTGATATGAATTTAGTATGGGTATAAAACATGCTTAAAAATAAGTAAACATTTAATTAATAATATTACTGAAATGAAAAATAGAAAAATGGAAAAGATATATAACTTTTTTATCTTTACAATTAGTGCTAAATATAAGTGCTAAGAAGAGAAATAATTATTAAAAATGACTTTGAAAAGTTAAATGATTTGAATTTGTGCTTGTAAAAAACTTCAACTAAATCGGAAGAAATTTTTATAATACAGTATATTTAAAATAATTGTTAAATCGCTTAAAAATATGAAGATAATGTTGGTGCACAAATAGAACAGAGCACTAACAATTTCTTTAAATTTTTAGGCATTTTAATATTAATTTAATTTTTAAATAATTACAAATACTTTTTTCTATCTTTAACAGTTAAACTTGTATGTTCAATAACCAGCACATATTCAAATCTTTATATTTGACAATTATTCTTTTTTACTTGCCTTTGTTTCTTATTAGCATTAATACTTTTTAAAATACCGTAAAGAAAGAATAGAGATATCTACTTTTAAATTTTTTAAAACAAGTATAAAAGTAAACATTTTTTCGCAAGCAGAAATTGAAATAAAATGTGATTTTAACTTGTGGAAAACTTTTGATTTTTTAAAATATAAATTATTTATTTGCTTGCACTTTTAAATATTCTTTTTTAAATATTGATGTTTTTTTTGTAATTTAGATATAAAATAAATATTTTTTCAACAACAAAAATAAAAAGTGCAAGTGGTTTTGACTTGTAATAAATCTTTTGATTTCTTAAATTATGAATTATCTACTTTCTTGCTCTTTTAAATATTAAATTTATTTGCTTTTTTTGTTAACAATTTCAAAATTAGTACCTTTTTACAAGAAGAATTTAAAATGAAAAATTTTTTTTTTGATAATTGTATAGATTTTCTGCACAAATTTTAGGCTTTAGGCACGAATCAGCACTAATTTTTAAAGATTTAAAAAAAAAAATTTGGTGTAAACTCTTTATTATTTTAGGGAATTGTTTTAATGAGGTAAAAAAACAAACAACTTATTTTTAATGAATAATAAATTATAATTTAAAAGTACATTTTATTTATTAAATTTATTTAAAAAAATAAATTTACATACTATTTTACATACAAATCAGTTTTGAAATGAATAACTACTATAAAACAATCTCTTCATTATTATGTTCCTTAAATTTAATTTAAACAAGTATTACAAGTTTCAGTAAATCATATTTTATTTTCGTTTTTCTTTATATCTCTACTATAATATTGAAATATTGTTAAACTTTGTAGAACTTAAGAATTTTATACATTGAAATATTTTATTATCAATAACACACAATACATAGTATATATATATATATATATATATATATATATATATATATATATATATATATATATATATATATATATATATATATATATATATATATATATATATATATATATATATATATAAAATATATGTATTAATATAAGTACAGTACAATTGAATCTAAATTAAATGTGATGGTACAATTCATTGAAACATTTAGAACATATGACATATGAAACAACTGCAATATGTTAAATAACACTAATAATTACATTTATTTATAAGTTTAATTCTTTGAAGTGAATTATGTCTTACTTAGGGCTAATTTTTGTCAAAAATAAACTTTATAGCTAAACTTATTAATTTTTTTAGAATTTTTTTTTTATTAAGCTAACAAAAAAATGTTTTTAATAATAAAAAAATATATATAATTTAATAGCAATTGTTATTTATTAAATACATTTTAGAGTAAAATGTTACATACAGTGTCAATGACAAATCAGTTTTGAAATTAATAACTACTATAACACAATATATTGATTGTTATTTTCTTAAGTGTTAAACAAAATTTAATTATTTTAAACTGCATTTTGGATTTTCTTTATATTTATATTTAAATAAAATTAATCATATAAAATATAAGAATTCATTCATTTCTGTTTAAAATAAGCACTATTAGGGATTTTGTTTCAACTTTACAAAGTCATTATTATTTTTTTAACAAGCAGTTTGTAAATCATTTATATATATTTTTTTAATTTATGATTTATAACATGTCATTGTATATAATGTTACAATATATATATATATATATTTTTACAATACAACGTCTTCATATCTTTGAATATGCCTACATTTTCAGGTAATGAATAACGTGTGGCACAATTAAACTGTCTTTAAACACTATTGGATGTTCTCGCATGTCATCGAGCTCCAACCAGTCTCCACTCGTTTGAACTAAAAGTGTTGTGTAATGACCTATGCCTCTAGACACATTTGGTGGGGGATGGAATACAATAACAGCATGTAATTTGAAAATTGATTTGTTGAATTTCAAAATCTTTGGTATTAAATCTCTACTTATCATTTTCTCCTCAGTAAAATTCTCTTTTGATACTGCATTGCCTAAGCAGATATTTTTTACTTCAAAAAAAAGATGTAAATCAGAAATTGTTGGAGATATGAAGCACTTTTTGCTGCATAAAGATTTTGTGGATAATTTAAGATCATTAATTTTGTGTGAATTGGGAATGATTTCTTCGTTGTCAAGTATGCTGAGGCAGTCATTTTCAGTGCAATTTAAATTTACTGCGTCCTGTAATTTGTCAACATCACTTGGGCATTTAAGTATGGTATCCAATGTGGAACAAAATGTGAAATTTTGATGTATATATTGTGTTTTACAATATGGGGAGTTGCACTTTTTTGAGACAAAGTATGTTGCAAGTTCTGAAGGGAGAATTTGTTTTAATAAATAGTCAGCTGTAGTTTCACAATCAAATATTTTTAATTTCTGACATTCCTTTGCAGTGAACAACTCCATTATTATTTTACATCTGATAACTTTTACTTCTTTACTGACTCCATGTTCTGCTAATTGAGTGATAATAGATTTTAAATTACTTTCATCCAATAAGTCCACCTCTAGCCTGAATAGTTCATTTGTTCTGTATGCTGAACACAGAAGATGTATGATTGAGTCTAATGCGCACGTGTTTTTAATTTTGATGTTGTAATTATTAATTCTTAATGGTTTTTCTATGTTTCCAAACGGTAAAATGCATTTTTTATTTCTTGAGAGCTTTAATCCAGTGATTTTTATTTCATATTGTTCTTTTGGATAGACGTGTGAATATCTGTACCTTTTTTTATTTTTGTTCCCCTCCCAATGTAACGTTTTTCTTCTCCTATTATTGATATTTTCATTTGATTTTTTTATATTGCCATTTGATTTTTTTACAATATTTTTTAAAATTTGGGATTGCTTAGGTTTGATGTCATTTTTTTTGGTCCACATTTCTGCATCTATAGGATTGTCATCAAATATAGAATTGCTTTCTTTTTTTTTTTTTTTTTTAATTACTTTTTTCTTATTTTTAGTAAATGTTTCATTGTTAAGTTCAAGTTTTTCATATGTATTGTCATTATTTTTATTATAATTTATATCTTCACAATTATTTTCTACATTTTCTACATCGGTACTTTCTTTGCTACTTTCATCTGAATCACTGGAAACGTTATAATTTCTTGAGATGTTCTTTTTCTGTTTTTCATGTTGAAAAAAGTCATACTCAGTAGTTTCATTTTCTCCCTGAATATGATCTTCACAATCATCATACTCTGACGAACTGGTTTCATTTTTAGAAATATTTTTCTTTGAATTTCTGTTCTTTTGATTGTTGTTATTGATTAATATCGTGTCATCATCTTCTTTTGCTATTAAACTTGTTTCTGAGTTTGATTCACAACTAACAAATTTATCTTCTTCACTGTCTTCACTGTTTTCATATTCATGTACTTGATTTTCTTTTACACTAACAATTTCATCACCTGAAATATCATCATTTTTTTCAGTGTTCTCTTCATTCATTACCATGCTCTTATCATATACTTCTATCATCTTACCATCTATGTAGTTGAGATGTCTAGATACAAACATATCTATATGCATGGGAAGATCTTTTGGTGTAAAAACAACTTTCTTTGTGGTTTTGTGCTCAGACTCTGTGTATGCAGACGTGAAATGCATATTTGGGAGACCAAAAAATTGATTCATTATTGGTGTCCACAAAGGCAGGCGCTGCATCAGTCTTGATAAATCTGACATTAAATCAAGCTGATAGTAGTTAGGACGATCTCCAGGTGGCTCCAACTCTATTTCAGTTTTTACTGAAGCTACAACGTCTTCAAACCATAATTTATTTGTTGGAGATTCGAGAATTGATTCTTGATCTGATTCTGTATTTTTTTTTTCACAATTTTCAACTTTTTGTAAGGGAAGTTTATTAATTATTCTATCTACCAGACGTTGTCGTGCTAGCTCAGTCATACATAGTTCACCAGTTTCAGTCCAACCATCAAACTCAGGCATGCATACTGTAAGAATATCTTCAGATATAATTATAGTTTCTATCCAGGTATCAGTATTTACAAGTAAACCTATGCAATTAAGGTAGAAGTCTTTCAGTTTGGAAGGTTTATTTTTGAATATTTTCCAATCAGAACATGCTTTAATAACATGAGCAACATCCAAACATATTTTAATTTCTGGTCTTTTTGCATGTGGATGGTTATGTATCAATTTGTAGCAAGCTTCTATGTATTCTTCTGCATTGTGATATGATGTAAAGGCAATAATTGCAGCATTTATGAGTGCAAAAGATTGATCACACACTAGTACATCAGGCTGTGTACCAACATCTTTTCTCCATTTCATAAAAAAATGGCTAATTGATATGCTATCATGTGCTGAAGAAATGCATTGGGCAAGAGGGAATGTTACATTATCAGTTACTGCATTTATTTGATAGAGTAATATAGACATTTTTTTTTCATACATTTTTCTTCCTTTTTTATTTTCAAGAGGAACTTGTTTGAACAAAGAACCCGTTGAATCTACGGAAATGAGGATTTTATTAGATGTTTTAAATTCTTCTTTGTAGACCTCAGTTTGTGTTGGAGACCAGTAGTGAACAATAATTGGATCCAATCCAACGTTATGGATACTATCTTTGTAACTTGAGTTTTTCATTATTCGTAAGGCTACTAAAGCGTTTTTGTTTTCTCTTTCTTCATTTTTAATGTTGTAAAAGCATTGGTTTATTGCTTTAGAGCTAGGTATGAAGCATGGTTCTGGATCTCCAAATTTAATATGTTCAGTAAGTAAAAGAGCACGTGTAAGTCCTGCTGACTGGATTTCACGCCTTTTTAACACTTCAGATCTAAAGGCTCCTACCATACGTCTTTTGACATTCTTATGAATAACATCTTTAATACCTTCTTCTATTTTCAAATTGAAAATTTGATTTTCTTCTTTGTTTTCTGTAAGATGATGGAATTGTACTTTAGCTGAACATTGTCTACAGTAACCATAGATTGAAATTTTCTCTCCTACATATGCTTTCTTAAAGTTCCAAGTACATCTGTTTTTTTTTTACTCCATATATCTTCTTAGCAAAGACGTGAGTCCACGAATATGGTTTTAATCCCTGCACTTTACGTAACTTTCCATTACTCCTCCTGTAATGTAACACTATAGGTTTAATATCTTGCCATTCTAGGTTACTAATGCTAACAGTTGTGTTGATACAAGAAGTATCTGAAACAAAAGAAAAAACATGGAAAAAAAATTATCAATTGTGCTATATAATAAATTGCTTAATAAGTGTAAGGTATATTAGTATTTTTTTTTATGCATGTTCATATTAATTTTGTGACTGTAAAACATGTGTTGCAAGTTTTAAATATATGCCAATACAGCATAATTCAATATTATTTGCAATAATTTTCCTATTTTTAAAACTACTTGTAGCATTTCAATAAACACATTTAATCAATTTGATTTGTATATATTTTGTAGTCATTAAATAGAATTAAAATTTATTTATTTTCTTAAAGTAAATTGGTAATAGTATTAAAATTAATTTATATGATTCAATTCACATACATATTACTTTATTTAATTATAATACATTAACTTTTATTTAAATATTTGCGATAAAAAACACAAATAACTTTAATACTATTATGTAAGTTATAATAATTCTTAAATGCAATCAAAAAAAATATATTTTATTTATTTTAAATTTTTTATATATTTAATATTATATTTATACAATACCATCTGGTTTTTGTTACAACATTATAAAATCTGCAAGTTAAAAAATTTAAATTGAACAATATTAATTAGTTAGTTATTTAATTTGAAAATTTATATTCCGTTTCAATACAGAACAATTGATTACTTTTAACTATGACAAATTTCAGTTATTTTAAAATATTTTACTAAATTACGTAATAAATATAGATACCGAAATATAATGTGGAAAAATATAATTTCTTATTATATGTATAAAAATTTTTAAATATTGAAATCATCTTTGAGGTGAAATTTTAATAAAGTTCAAAAACTATTATTCTATATATATATATATATATATATATATATATATATATATATATATATATATATATATATATATATATATTTATATATATATATATATATATATATATATATATATATATATATATATATATATATATATATAAATAATAGCAACAATAAAAGTATTATCGCCTTAAAATAATTTTCTAATTGTTCCACAACATACTTCCATTCACCAAATTTCAACAGTTTTATTATTTTGTGCAATATTTATTTAATATTATCTGCAGTTTCAACTATCGAGAAAAGAAAATATTTCCTAATTCAAAGTTTGTAATGCGTTAACTACTAAAATAAAATAGTAAGAAGTAAAAATAATTAAGACTAATTTATAGATATTAACAATTTGTATTATCCTAAAAATTATGCAACTTTTTAGGCAAAAAATATGTTGCGACACAGTATGATTTAAGCATTTAGTACTGTTTTAAAAATTGTTCAAGTAATTATTATTATTATATTATTTTAGCTGTCAAAAAATACTAGTGTTCATTTTATATCAAAGATATCCTGGAGATCAAGCCTTATTTTATATTATTGCCTGGCACAGAAAAAAAAATATTTTATTTTTGTCATATACAGTATATAAAAAATCGAAAAAGAAACAGTGTATATGCAGCTAGCAATAATTATAAAATATAAATTAAATTTGTTTTTCTAATTTGATACGAGTTGAAAAGCTCGTTTTATTAATTGCTTTCCAATTTAATATCAAATCATTTTTTTTAATACAAATATTTCTTAATTTTTTATTTACGCGTTTTAAGCAATAAAAAGTGTATTACGTGGCAATAAATGTAAAATATGATAGTTTTTTTTTCTATTTTAAAAATATTTTTTTATGTAAGCTTGCAATTTAAATTAAAAAAAAAATTATTTGTGTAGTAGTTTTCAGTATATTTAGTATATTTTTTATAATAAAAAAAATTTTAAATCTGAATAAGGCACAGAAAACATACTGTATTATAGTACTACCTTTTATAACCTCTATCAAAAAATAAAATTTTTAATTTTTAAGGAACACAATTTGTGCTAACGAGAAAATACAATTTTTGTGTCACTTTAAGTAAATAATTAAAATGGAATAAAAAGAAATAATAAAAAAAGAGATTATAACCAGCTCAGAAAAAATTATTGCTTACTTATTAAAACTGGATAAAAAAAAATAATAAAAAAAATGTGTCACACAATAAGTGCCTAAGGACAAAATACTTCAACTTGCACTATTTTTGTATCATAATTTCTTTACGTGAAGTGAGAAAAAAGGTTCTTCTACGTTGGCACTAATTAAATATTATAAAATTTAACGTTTTTATTTTCTAATTGTGTTTATATTAGATAACACTAAATGTTTCTAGAGTTAAGTTACGATTTTAGTTTTTTTTTTCTATCATAATTTTTGGCTCGAAGTGAACATTTTTTTATTTGTTCTCCTTTGGCACTAATTGTGTATATTTAAATTGAATTTTTGTTGTTGTGTTAATAATAGATAGCACTTTCTTACGATCTGATGTTTTTTTATTATTATTATTATTTTTTGTATTATGATTTTTAAATTTTTACTGAAAGCTTGAATTCAAGTTAGCTGAGACACCATTTCCGAACGCGTTGAAACTTTCAGAGGATTTAGTGCCCAATTAGTGCTGATTAGTGCCCGAAGCTTGAAATTTGTGCTAGTGTAGTAAAAAAGTTATATCAAAAAAACAAGTGCCCTGCTAACATGATATCTGATATCAGGTTAGCAGGGACATGGCTAGAAAATTATTTGCTGACAATTTAAACATAACTAGCATTTAGTGCTTATTTAGTACTTGGTGTGCAAAGAAAATTACAACAAAATATAAAAAAATTAAAAATTGGGGCAATAAAAACTAAATGTCCCTGCTAACTTGGAATCATCTCTGCAGGAACACAATAAGAATTCGCCTATAAGCTATATTTCTGCAATGTCAGTATTTAGTGCTCGATTAGTGCTAAACATTTATTATTATTATTTATTAATAAACATTTAAAAAATTAAAATATTTAAGAAATACAACAATTTACCAACAAAAGAAACAGTCAAGTGGGGCAGAAAAGGTATACACTGCCTAATAAGATCTATGATAAGAAAAATAACAAAACTTAACGGAAAATTTAAAAAAAAAAATTGTTTCATCACAAAGAGCTAGACAATAAAATTAAACACATTTTATTATTATGTAGGTAAATAATTAAAGATTATAACTAGAAAATAAATTTAATTCTTAAAAAAAAAATAAAAGTTTAAAATACAATTTCACTATGCTATCTTTACAATATTCAGGAAAATATTGGTGCTAAGGCGAAAAAAGATAAAAAAAAAAAGAATTCACTTTGTAAAACTGAATTGATTTGTATTTGATCTGGTGTTTTAAATTCAATTAACTCAGGAAAATAAAAGAATTATATATATTTTTTAATATTTATAAAAAATTATTAAATCGCTTAAAAATTCCAAGAAAATATTAGTACTCTAAGAAAACAACATTATTTTAAAAGATCATTTTCATTATATATAATAATTTGAATTTGTGCTAGGTATAAAACTTTAAATATATATATATATATAATTTTAAATAATAATTAATTAATAAATCACTTAAAAATATAAAGAAAATGCTAGTGCTCAAATATAACAAGATAAATAAAACAGAATATTTGCATTATTAAGTGATATGAATTTATGCTGGGTATAGAACTTGTAAAATAGAATAAAAAATATATAGTTTTCAGCTCTAAAACGAGACAACTCAAGTTAAGGCCGTAAAGCAGCCGTAAAATTACAAGAGCTATTGAGTTAAAAACAATGTAAAATGTGTTGGATTGATTTTTTGTTAAATTTCATTCTTACATTAATTATTTAATTATAATGACAGGGGTTTTGATGCGGAATACATTTGTCTACGAATCATCATATGAATCAAGTTTTACTTTTTTTTTGTTATAATATTTACGATAACTGTCAGTATAACAATCAATCACTATAAATAATGGAAATGTGCTTTTTTATTATTCTTGTTCTATTTGAGCACTTTTTTATAAAAAATATTTTTAAGCTATTCAATAATTATTATTTATAAATTTAAAAACAAAATCTATCTCTTCTAGTTAAATTGATTTTAAAACACCAACACAAAGTTAAATCAATACACTTTTTAAAAATTCATTTTTACTTATTTTTTTCCGGCTTAGCACTATTATTTTCCTAAATGCTGTAAAGATAGCTAATGAAATTATTATATAATTTTTATTTTAAGTTTCATACCCAGCTTTAATATATTATAAACAATATTTTTTATTAGTGCTTTGTTATTTGATCATTAACATTTCCTTGTAATTTTTAAGCAATTCAATAATTTTTTAATTAATTATAAACTAAATTAATAATTTTCTTCTGGTTAAATTGAGTTTAAAACACCAGCATAAATTTAAAACAATATAATTTCACAAAATTCAATATTTTTTATTTATTTTTGGTTAGCACTAATATTTTCCTGAATATTGTAAAGATAGGTAAGTGATATATTTTTTTTTTTACGTTTTTTTATATAATAAAAGTTTTTTATAATGATTTTTTTGGTTTTGTTTTACACCCAGCAAAAATTAAATTACTATATAATGCAAATAATCTTTTGTAATAATGTTGTTTTATTTGAGCACTAATATTTTCTTAAACTTTATAAGTGATTAAAAAATTATTTATTATTAAAAAAATATTTAATTTTTCTATATCTTTTGCCTAAATTGATGTGAGTCAAGTTGGCACCGACAAAATCTCTGAACGCAACGTAACTTGCTGACGATTTAGTGCTCAATTTAGTGCTCAAAATGTGGATAAGTTAAAAAAATTGAAATTTTATATTTCAAATAAATTCTTTTTTAATATATTAACTTAAAAACGATAATTTTAGTCAATGTTAGATAATCCATAAATGTTTCAAAACGATTAGGAAAGAACAATTAGTGTTTAAGCCAGCAAAATTATAATTTTATGTAAAAAAGAAACGGGTAATGACAATTTAAAACAAATTGCATCGTAACTAAACTCAGTAAACATTTATTGCTACCTTCTATAAACTGGACTCAAAAATAAAAATTAAAAGATTTATACCACACAATTAGTGCCACAGGAAAGCCTCTTTTTTTATCACTTCAAGCAAAAAAAAAAAAAAAAATTAAGAACAAAAAATAAAAAAAACTGTGGGTTATAAAAAAACTCAGGAAACATTTAGTGCTACCATTGCTACCTTATATAAACTTCATTAAATAATAAATGAATTATTTTTCATGTTACACAATTTGTGCCAAGGAAAAAACTTATTTTTTTCACTTCAAGAAAAAAATTGTGAAAAACAACAACTGATTATAACAAAACTCAAGAAAAATTTAGTGCTAACTTAAATAAACGTGACTCAAAAATAAAAATTAAAAGGTTTATAACACACAATTAGTGCCAAAGGAAATTTTTTTTTGTAACTTCATGCAAAAAAAAAATATTGAAAAAAAAATGCATCGTCACTAAACTCAGGAAACATTTAGAGCTAACTTTATGTAAACTTAAATAAAAAAATAGAAAGTTTATATTTTATATAACACAAAAACACAAATACTGCCATTGTTTCCTGAGTTTAGTTTCGATGCAAAATTATTTGTTTTTTAATTTTGTTTTCATTATTTTCTACTTGCACAAACAAATAGGCACTAACTGTGTAATATAAAATATAATTTTTTTTTAAACAAGTTTATATAACGTAGCACTAAATGTTTCCTGAGTTTTGATATAACTTACACTTTATTTTTTGTTTTAATTTTTTTTTTACTTGAAGTTACAAAAAAAGAGGAGTTTTTCCTTTAGCACTAATTATGTAATATAAAATTTAAATATTTTATTTTTTAATTAAGTTTATATAAGGTAGCACTTAATGTTTCCTGAGCTTTGATATAATCGCAGTTTATTATTATTATTTTAATACATTTTTTTTTACTTGAAGTGACAAAAAAAGGGGGGTTTCCTTTGCACTAATTGTGTAACATAAAATATAAATATTTTATTTTTATTTTAGTTAATATAAGGTAGCACTAAATTTTTCCTGAGTTTAGTAACGATGCAACTTTTTTTCTTTTTCGTTATCATTATTTTTTACCTGAAGTGACAAAAAATTTGAGTTTTTTCCTTTGGCACTAATTGTCTTATGAAATATAAATACTTTTTAATTTATCAAATAATATATATATTATAATAATATATAAAAGAATAATATTATATTTTATATGTATATAATATATATTATATTTAATTTATTATATTTTTTTTTAAAATTTTTTTTTTATTTTTAATTTAATTTACTTTATATTTTATTTTTTATAGTTCCTGAGTTTTCTTATAATCCACAGTTATTTTACCTTCTTTTTCTTTTAATTTTTTTTTACATGAGTAGACAAAAGAAAACAGTTTTCACTTTCAACAGTTAAGAAAAAGTCAATACTAAGGTTTGTAATCAGTTAATAAAAAAATCTATTACTTACCAATTACGTTAGGTTGATTATCAACATCTAGAGCATCAAAATTATCTTCTGATGAATCTTCTGATGAACCTGCTTCCATAGTACTGTCATCATTTGTTTCTTCATATCTTATTTTGTTTTTATTGCTTTCTCCTATTTGTAAATCTGTCTGAATATCTAATGTATTTGATTTCACATACGTGTATAAAGATTTTGCTGACACTTCATCGTCGAGATCTCTTGACAATTGAAGCCATATAGGAGAAGATGGCGTTGGTATACCTTTACCACAAAATAAAGAAAGCTTCTGAAGCAAGGCTCTCCTTGTCCTTTCATGAGGTATTTTAGGCTTTCTTCCAGCCTTAGTCCTAAAAAAAATTAAAGAAATATGAAAGCACGTTATGCACAGGATTACATTAAGAAGGAATCAAAACTAATGTATATGAGGGGTTTCACGTCGACGGGACAACTACGGCACTGCAAACCAAAAATGTTCTCAGAAAAATCTGAAAAAAATGTGACAAGTACACACTAATGAGACATAGCACATGCTGAATTTTTTTAAATTTATTTTGATTATTGCCTGAGATACGGCAATTTAAAGATGGCGGACCATTTTAAAAAGGAGCGCGAGGAGCCAACTTTGACGCTCTGTATTTTCTGTTGTATGAAACAAAATTTGATAATTTCTTTTTTATTGTGTTTAGCATTAAGTCAAATAAATATAAATGTGCTTAAAATTTATTTAGAAATTGTTAAAGTATTTTTTAGGAATTTTTGAAAATATGTATTTTTTGCTAAAATTTGCACATTTGCATACCTCTTAAAAAATAGTAAAAAAAATTTTTAATGGCATTTTGCAATTTTGGCGGTTAGATAAACGTCTCATCTTCATCTTCTGACAAGAAAACAAAAATAAGTTTAAATTTGATTGTACAGTACTAGTCAATACAAATGCCTTTTTCCGAAAAGTGCCATTTTCGACCTTCAAAAAGTCCGTGTTACCGATAAATTTTTAAATATAACAATATATGTTTAGAAAGCTTATACTTTGATTATTTAAATAAAAAAATAAAAAACCTGTGTATTGCGCTGCAAATATTTTTAACGATTTTTTTTGTAAGTCGCTCCACGCGCTGGTTGCGCTCGGCGTACAGGCTCTTGCGCTGAGTAAATAAACACGCGCATCGTGTTATAACGTTGATATAATTATTTCTATCACTGACACGATAATTATATTTAATTTTTCGTGATTCAATATTTATTTTAAAGCCATAGACCACATAAAACAACATGTGCTTTTTAATGAATAAACACGAAATGGGATCATCAAAATTGATGACTATTTTTACCAGAACGTTAATGTAGCTCTACAATAGAGCGTGAAAAAATTGTAATTTGCGTGAAAATTTATGTTTATGACGTCAGAAACATGCAAAAATTAGTATAAAAATGTTGCGCGGGTTGCATAAATTGAATTTTCTTATCACTGCTACGGGACTTATAAGTTTTAATATAAATAATAAAATTTTATAATTTCGTCATGTATCAATCAATCCGACTTTTTGTAGCCCTACTATATAGAGTTCTTACCTTACATGTGCAAAACAGATGCTGGCGCGTATAGTAAACAATAACACTGACTTTTTTTATCATAGGTCAGCATCACAATAAAATATTTTTGTATTGAAATTTTGAAGTAAAAAAAAAAATACTTTAAATTTTAAATTAACATCGAGTGTATCTGTGTAATTAACAATCAGTGTTTAATGTCTATTTCATTAACTCAAATATTATCATCCATACCACCACCTACAATTAGAAAGAATTCATTTAAGATGACAGCTTAAATGTTTACTCCTTTGTGTAAAAAATTCAAAGAGTAAAGGGTACAATAAAATCAACTTAACATAACATATAACATAAAAATGTAATTATGTATATTTGAAGTTAATTATAGCAAGTAACACAAAAAATATAGGTTTAGTAGGCTTTAATGCAGTGAAAAAACTACAAACATTAATAATAAAATAATCAACATTATTTAAACAAATGCATTATCATGTTATTTTTAATCAACTTGCAACGTGTATACTGCGACTGACATCAGATTTTATCTAGAGGAATAATAAGCGAGTGTTGCCAGCATGCTTTTTTTTTTATTACTATCATTATAAAAATCAAAATAGAATTTGCACTCGTAATATAAAAAAAATTAACAGATCAGTTTTGTATTCTTTATATAACGTATACTGTATTATATAAACTTATAGTATATCGAATTATGCTTTATTTGTCATCCATTACCAATTTTATATAACAATTAAAACATTAAAGGAATATACCAGAGAAAAACATAAGCATTTATATCACAAAAAACTTGATGGGATTTACATAAATAACTTCAGTTTGCCTAAAAACCCAAGAGTAGCCCCAACAGTAGCAATGATAAGAAAATTCAATTTATGCAACCTGCAAAACATATTTGTACTAATTTTTGCATGTTTCTGACGTCATAAACATGAATTCTTACGCAAATTGCATACTTTACAGTTTTTTTACGCTCTCTCGTAGGGCTACATTAACATTCTGGTAAAAATATAGCCATCAGTTTTGAAGATCCCATTTTGTGTTTATTCATTAAAAAGCACATGTTGTTTTATGTGGTCTATGGCTTTAAAATAAATATTGTATCACGAGAAGTTAAATATATCTATCATATCAGTGCTAGAAATAATTACCCAAGAGTAGTTTTTGAATATATATATTTGTGACTATCACTTATTGTGTTATTGTCTCACTATAGTATTTTTTATTATTTAATTTTCAGGATTGTGTGCCGCATAAGTGTCCAAACTTATGTGTATGGTGCTATATAGTGCTACAGTATACATATCCTTGCCCCTTTGTCTTTGTAACTCATCATTATTATTATTTATTTATTATTTTATTTTATTATTATTTTTTATTATTTTTTTTAACTTTTTGTTTTTAGAATTGTATGTATAAGAGCAAAATAATAATAAATAAATAAACAAAAACAATTATATCAAAGTTATAACACGATGCGCGTGTTTATTTACTCAGCGCAAGAGCCTGTACGCCGAGCGCAACCAGCGCGTGGAGCGACTTACAAAAAAAATCGTTAAAAATATTTGCAGCGCAATACACAGGTTTTTTATTTTTTTATTTAAATAATCAAAGTATAAGCTTTCTAAACATATATTGTTATATTTAAAAATTTATCGGTAACACGGACTTTTTGAAGGTCGAAAATGGCACTTTTCGGAAAAAGGCATTTGTATTGACTAGTACTGTACAATCAAATTTAAACTTATTTTTGTTTTCTTGTCAGAAGATGAAGATGAGACGTTTATCTAACCGCCAAAATTGCAAAATGCCATTAAAAATTTTTTTTACTATTTTTTAAGAGGTATGCAAATGTGCAAATTTTAGCAAAAAATACATATTTTCAAAAATTCCTAAAAAATACTTTAACAATTTCTAAATAAATTTTAAGCACATTTATATTTATTTGACTTAATGCTAAACACAATAAAAAAGAAATTATCAAATTTTGTTTCATACAACAGAAAATACAGAGCGTCAAAGTTGGCTCCTCGCACTCCTTTTTAAAATGGTCCGCCATCTTTAAATTGCCGTATCTCAGGCAATAATCAAAATAAATTTAAAAAAATTCAGCATGTGCTATGTCTCATTAGTGTGTACTTGTCACATTTTTTTCAGATTTTTCTGAGAACATTTTTGGTTTGCAGTGCCGTAGTTGTCCCGTCGACGTGAAACCCCTCATATGAATTGATTTATTAATCAAAATGATGAGCAATTTTTAAATAATAATTTAAATTATTATTATTTTTCTTTGTATGTTTTTATTTTTATTAAATTCTAAAATTTATTTTATAACGAAAAAAATATAAATATTAATAATATTAATTTTTTTAAATATAAATACACAAAACAAATTTTATTAAACGTAAATATACTTTCAAGTTCCTTCAATGTATAAATTCAGATGATTACAAGTTAAAACATGTCATTAATACTAATAACTAACGGAGTAGGGTACTTACGTCGTCTATTAGACTCAAACTTTTCTCGTCAAAAAAATTTAAAATTTTAAACAAAGATACTTCATTTTAAGAAAATTTTAAATATATAAATTTTAGGGGGTCACCGTGCAAAAAAATTTTATGAGATTTTTTAAGAATATATAGCCCATGAGGCCCAATGTTAATTTTAATTTTTTTTTTTCATTTCTTCAGGACGGTCAAACATCATGAAAGTTTTTATCACGGATAGGTGTGATGGTGGAACCTTTAGCAACACAAAGGCACTAAATTTAGATCAAAAACACTTTATAATTTTTGAAATATAAGGTCGCAAACCTACTCCCTTAAACTAGTTTTGTAGCTGATTTTTTAATATCGGTAAACTTTTTTAATTTTAATGAACAAACTTTTAACGCTTTCTACTTTCTTTCACTAATAAACAATGAATGTAGGCAAACTATTATTATTAATTTTTGTTGTCGACAAAAAGGAAACTGAATAGTTTACGTGTAAACTTACGCAAGTTATTGGAATATGGTACAGTATATTACATTTAGTATATTCAACTACATACGTTGTTATTAAAAAAGAAATTATAATAATATCCAACAAATAATTATCCTAATTATTGAAATAAAAACAAAATGAAAGGAATTGTACATCTTTCAGATATTGGCCAGTCACGTTATAAACAATATAAATTGAAAGGAAAAAAATAACATTCTTTTAAAAGAAAGAAGTAAGTAAATAAAGACTCGATAAGTGCACAAATAAAACTTTTGCAACAAGAAATTATGAAATTACGGTAATACTTACATTTTTAGGACGCAGAGATTCACAACGTGGTCATTCTTTTTATTTAAACTTCCAATATGGCGAAAAGCGAACACTTCAAGGGTACAACTTAACAGAATTTTATTTTAATTTGCAGTCAAATAAATTTTATTGGGAAAAGCACTCCGATGTAAAGTTTTGAAAAAATCATAGCTATACGATTACTTGCAGATGTAGTGACACTATTTTTTTTTTTGGTAAACATTTGAAATCTAAATTTATAATTTTAACTTACAGTACATAATGCACGAATTATAATGTTATTATTATAAGGTTGGTATCAATGATTATCATTAAATATATAAACAAATTTTTCAAGGCTGACTTACGGCAACGTTTTCCACATCCGCTTCTGTATCTACATACTACGCATGCGCAGTACGTTAAGACGAAAGCACGTGTGCACAAAATTTGAAAACCCAGTTTCAAAACACAGGCTTCTTTATTGGTATGTGAAAAATTAAACGTTTTCAAAACATATTGATGTTTTGTTAACAATAGAAAAAAGAAAAAATAGTTCATTTTTTTCTATCTTTTAATTTGAATATATTTGTTTTGTAGAGAAATAAATTGCTGGTTATTATAACTTGTTATATTTATTTCCATTCTTAAAATTATATATATATCGAGGGGGCTCCGCTATATTGTCCTAAGTCCACGCGGTTCATTATTTACTAATGTCCTAGGTCCAAGTGGTTCATTATTTACTAATGTCCTAAGTCCATATGGTTCAAAATTTTCTAATGTCCTAAGTCCAATGTTGCTTACTTTTCAGGAGAAACAAAAAACTAATTATCTCAACTAATAATCACGTAAATACAAACTACTTTCGCGAGTATTACCAGTAATTATGGACCCATTTAATGCGATAATTTTTATAATTAGCACCTAGCATTATTCATCAAAATAAATTATTAAATATTAAATGACATTTTTTTTTTAAGTTTTCAAGATAACTTTAATGAAAAAAATCATTTAAATTAAAAGATTTAATCAACAAAATAATATTTGCACCGCATTTAAAAAAAAATTAGCATGTGCAGCATATTATATAGTTTAAATAAATAACATAAAACACAACTTATATTTCGCGAGTATTACAGCTTTTAGATAAGAAAAATTACTTTTTATTAATGTAATTATTTAGAAATGACGTCACGGGCAGTAACTTTTTCTTATGTCTACATGCACAAAATTGCTGCACGTTTTTTTTTTTTTTTTTTTTTTTATTAATTAAATAAAAATACATGATGAACTAAAAAATAAAGATATCCAAGAGTATTAAAAATATTGCCAAAATAGTATTGTTTCTTCTTAATTTTTACTTTTAAAACTTTTAATACACTTCTTGCTTTTTCAGGTGGATTTCAGTGCTAGTTGATTTTAAAATGTATGTTACGGAAAATGAAGTCGTTTTGGCTCTCCTTTTTTGTATATTTTTTTCATTGTGTTTTTAAATCGTAGGTTCAGATGATTATTATAATTAAGCGCTTATTAAAATAATAAAACGACATTTAAATCATTTATAAATTTAATATAGGCGTCATGAAAAAATACGATTTCTTCCGTAGATGTGGTATTATAAAAATATCATCCTTTGCGATTATTTAGTACCTCGTGTGTCTTACATGTTAACACCACACAAGTAGTATAGGAATTGTTTAAATATATATATATATATATATATATGCGAAAATCACATCATCTTGGAAAATTTTCATGCGTCTTTCAATTATATGCATCTAATTATATTTCGGTGCAGACGCGTGGCTCGCTGTGGTCTATGAAAGCTATTCACTGGTTAGAGACCGATTAAAAAAATTCTGCACTGTGTGTGTCATAGGTCAATAAAATTTCTTGAAAATTCTTAAAATATTATTTTGTCATATACATATACATGAATTTAATATTGTCGCAGCAATATTCGGAAGTCAAGTCAGAGAAATGAGTGTCAATTAAGAGTCTGCAAAAGTTCTGGAGGTAGTTTCCCCATTAAAAATAACTTATATTGAAAAACATTAACTTACATTAAAAATAATTATTTGAATTAAATACAATCTTCGTCGTTTTCAAAACATTTAGCCGCTTACTTGTACTGAAATTGCTAGTGATTAACACTTGATATAATTATATTGATTTTTTAAACTATATATTTTCTATTCGCATGCACTTTTCTTTCTACGCATTTCTTTTTTATGCATAATTTTTCTTGAATTTTTATATTTTCTTTTTTTACAGTGAGTTAAGAAATTAATATTATTTTGCTAGAGAAATTCAAATTACAAATAACTGATATTTGATATAATTATTTTTATTTTTAAAACTATAAATATTTTATGAGCATGCATTTTTTAATAACTTTTTTTGAATTTGTATTTTTTTTTTGGTAAAATTCAAAAATATTTATTATCTCGCTAGCAAAAATTAAAAGAGCATGAGATTATCACTTTTCATATTTATTTTTAAATTTTTAACTACAAATTGTTGATTTGCATGCACTTTTAAATACTTTTTTTGAATTTTAATTCTACATTTATTTTTGACAGTGAGTTGAGAAAATAAAATTTTTTGTTAGCAGAAATTAAACTTGCAAGTGATTAATACATTTTATATTTATTATGATTTTCTGAACTACAAATTTCCAATTCGCATTAGTTTAAAATATTTTTATTGATTTTATGCTTTATTTTAATAACTAAATTTATATAATATATTTTTTTACTATCAGAAATTTAATTTGTAAGTGATTATTAAGTTTTATATTTATTTTAATTTTTTAAACTACAAACTTTTCTATTTTCATGCACTTTTTAATATTTTTCATAACTTTCGTTTTTTTTTTTTTTATTTTTTTTATAAAAAATAACTACATAAAAATAATTTTTTTAATAGCAATAATTAAAATTGCTTGTGTTTATTAATTGTTATAATTATTTTGATTTTCTGAAATAACAATTTTCTAATCGCTAGACTTTTTTAAATATTTTTCATGATTTTTTTTTTTTTTTTAATAATGTAAGATTTTTTTTTTCACTAGCAGAAATTAAACTTTTAAGTAATTATTACTTTTTATATTTATTTTAATCTTTCCAATTACGAATTGTCTATTCACATGCACTTTTAAATATTTTTCATAACTTTCGTTTATTATTTTTTTTTCATAAAAAATAAGTACCTTAAAATAAAAATAAGTTTTTCGATAGCAGAAATTAAAATTGCCAGTGATTAATAATTGTTATAATTTTTTTGATTTTTTGAACTACGAATTTTCTAATCGCTTGAATTTTTTAATATTTTTCATGATATATATATTTTTTTTCATAATGTAAGTTAAAAAAATATATTTTTATTCACTACCAGAAATTAAAATTGTAAGTGATTATTACTTTTTATATTTATTTTGATTTTTTAAGCTGGTCATTTTCTATTCGCATTAATTTTAAAATATTTTTAATTATTTTATACTTTTTTTTTTTTTTTTTTTTTTTTCATAAACTAACTACATATAATTTCTTTCGCTAGCACAAATTAAAATTGTAAGTTATTAGTAATTATTATATTTTTTTTTGATTTTTTAAGCTTGTCATTTTCTATTCGCATTCATTTTTAAATATTTTTCATTATTATTATTATTTTTTTTTTAATAAGGGAAGTAAAAAAATGGGTTTTCACAAGCAGAAATTAAAATTGCAAGTGATTATTACTTTTTATATTTATTTTGATTTTTTAAGCTTGTCATTTTTTATTCGCATTCATTTTTAAATATTTAACGTTATTT
The DNA here is from genome assembly GCA_949318235.1 of Ecdyonurus torrentis. Classification (NCBI taxonomy): domain Eukaryota; kingdom Metazoa; phylum Arthropoda; class Insecta; order Ephemeroptera; family Heptageniidae; genus Ecdyonurus; species Ecdyonurus torrentis. The sequence goes on from OX439133.1 coordinate 21,240,768, forward strand.
TCTGTCTTTTTTTTTGTTTTGTTTATCATAAACTTACTAGTCTAACTACATAATATTTTTTTCGCTAGCAGAAATTAAAATTGTAAGTGATTATTAATTTTTATATTTATTTTGATTTTTTAAGCTAGTCATTTTCTATTCGCGTTAATTTTAAAATATTTTTCATTATTTTCTGCTTTTTTTTTTTTTTCATAAACTAACTACATATAATTTCTTTCGCTAGCAGAAATTAAAATTCTAAGTAATTAGTAATTGTTATATTTATTTTGATTTTTTAAGCTAGAAATTTTGTATTCGCATTCATTTTATAATATTTTTCATTATTTTCTGCTTATTTTATTTTTTATTTTGTTCATAAAGTTAGTACAAAAAAAAAGTTTTTCACTAGCAGAAATTAAAATTGCAATTGATTATTACTTTTTTTTATTTATTTTGATCTTTTAAGCTGGTCATTTTCTTTTCGCTTTAATTTTAAAATATCAATTATTATTTCGTACTTTTTTTTTGGTTCATAAACGAACTACATAAATTTTTTTTCGCTAGCAGAAATTAAAATTGCAAGTGATTATTAATTTTTATATTTATTTTTATTTTTAAAGCTAGTCATTTTCTTTTCGCATCGCATGCACTTTTACATATTTTTCGTGAAAACCTTTTTTTTTTCCTCATAAAATAACTACATAAAAATAATTATTTTACTTGCAGAAATTAAAATTGATAGTGATTATTACCTTTTATATTTATTTTAATTTTTTAAGCTAGTTATTTTCTATTCGCATTCGTTTTTAAATATTTTTGATGATTTTCGTTTTTTTTTTTTTTTTTTTTTTTTGGTTTACCAAATAAGTACAAAAAAATGTTTTATAACTAGCAGAAATTAAAATTGTAATTGATTATTAATTTTTATATTTAATTTGATTTTTTAAGCTAGAAATTTTCTATTCGCATTCATTTTAAAATACTTTTCATTATTTTCTGCTTATTTAAATTTTTTTTTTCATAACGTAAGTACAAAAAAAAAAGGTTTTTTACTAGCAGAAATTAAAATTGCAATTGATTATTACTTTGTATATTTATTTTAATCTTTTAAGCTGGTCATTTTTTATTCGCATTAATTTTAATATATTTTTCTTTATTTTCTGCTTTTTTTTTTTTTTTCATAAACTAACTACATAAAATTTTTTTCGCTAGCAGAAATTAAAATTGTACGTGATTGATAAATGTTATATTTATTTTGATTTTTTAAGCTAGTAATTTTCTATTCGCATTCATTTTTAAATATTTTTTATGGTTTTCTGTTTTTTTCTGTTTTTTCTTTTCATAAAGTAAGTACAAAAAAAAATGGTTTTTCACTAGCAGAAATTAAAATTGCAATTGATTATTACTTTGTATATTTATTTTAATCTTTTAAGCTGGTCATTTTTTATTCGCATTAATTTTAATATATTTTTCCTTATTTTCTGCTTTTTTTTCTGTTTTTTTTTTTTCATAAAGTAAGTACAAAAAAAATGGTTTTTCACTAGCAGAAATTAAAATTGCAATTGATTATTACTTTGTATATTTATTTTGATCTTTTAAGCTGGTCATTTTCTAATCGCATTCGTTTTTAAATATTTTTGATTATTTTTAGCTCTTTTTTTTTTTTTTTTTTGGTTTGCAAATTAAGTACAAAAAAAAGTTTTTTTACCAGCAGATATTAAAATTGTAAGTGATTATTACTTTTTATATTTATTTTGATTTTTTAAACTACGGACTTTTGATTCGCATACAATTTTGAATATTTTTCATGAATGTCACCTCTTATTTTTTTTACAAAATATTTAAAAACACATTGATTTTTGCTAGCAGAAATTAAAATTGCAAGTAATTAATAATTGTTATTATTATTTTAATTTTTAAACTAGTAATTTTCTATTCGCAAATATTTTTAAATATTTTTCATTAATTTCTGGGTTTTTGTTTTTGTTTTTAAAGTAAGTAAAAAAATGTTTTATAACTAGCAGAAATAAAAATTGTAATTGATTATTAATTTTTATATTTATTTTGATTTTTTAAGCTAGTAATTTTCTATTCGCATTCATTTTTAAATATTTTTTATGATTTTCTATTTTTTTTTTCTGTTTTTTTTTTTCATAAAGTAAGTACAAAAAAAATGGTTTTTCACTAGCAGAAATTAAAATTGCAATTGATTATTACTTTGTATATTTATTTTCATCTTTTAAGCTGGTCATTTTCTAATCGCATTCGTTTTTAAATATTTTTGATGATTTTCAGCTCTTTTTTTTTATTTGGTTTACAAATTAAGTACAAAAAAAAGTTTTTTAACCAGCAGAAAATAAAATTGTAAGTGATTATTACTTTTTATATTTATTTTGATTTTTTAAGCTAGAAATTTTGTATTCGCATTCATTTTATAATATTTTTCATTATTTTCTGCTTATTTTATTTTTTATTTTTTTCATAAAGTAAGTACAAAATAAAAGGTTTTTCACTAGCAGAAATTAAAATTGCAATTGATTATTACTTTTTTTTATTTATTTTGATCTTTTAAGCTGGTCATTTTCTTTTCGCTTTAATTTTAAAATATCTATTATTATTTTCTACTTTATTTTTTGGTTCATAAACTAACTACATAAAATTTTTTCGCTAGCAGAAATTAAAATTGCAAGTGATTATTAACTTTTATATTTATTTTTATTTTTTAAGCTAGTCATTTTCTATTCGCATGCATTTTTACATAGTTTTCGTGAAAATCTTTTTTTTTTCCTCATAAAATAACTACATAAAAATAATTATTTCACTTGCAGAAATTAAAATTGATAGTGATTATTACCTTTTATATTTATTTTAATTTTTTAAGCTAGTTATTTTCTATTCGCATTCGTTTTTAAATATTTTTGATAATTTTCGTCTCTTTTTTTTTTTTTTTTTTTTTTGGTTTACCAAATAAGTACAAAAAAAATATTTTATAACTAGCAGCAATTAAAATTGTAATTGATTATTAATTTTTATATTTAATTTGATATTTTAAGCTAGAAATTTTCTATTCGCATTCATTTTAAAATACTTTTCATTATTTTCTGCTTATTTAATTTTTTTTTCATAAAGTAAGTACAAAAAAAATTTTTTTTTCGTTAGCAGAAATTAAAATTGCAAGTGATTATTAATTTTCATATTTATTTTTATTTTTTAAGCTAGTCATTTTCTATTCGCATGCACTTTTACATATTTTTCGTGAAAACCTTTTTTTTTTCCTCATAAAATAACTACATAAAAATAATTATTTCACTTGCAGAAATTAAAAATGATAGTGATTATTACTTTTTATATTTATTTTAATTTTTTAAGCTAGTTATTTTCTATTCGCATTCGTTTTTAAATATTTTTGATGATTTTCGTCTCTTTTTTTTTTTTTTTTTTTTTTGGTTTACCAAATAAGTGCAAAAAAAATATTTTATAACTAGCAGCAATTAAAATTGTAATTGATTATTAATTTTTATATTTAATTTGATTTTTTAAGCTATAAATTTTCTATTCGCATTCATTTTAAAATACTTTTCATTATTTTCTGCTTATTTAATTTTTTTTTCATAAAGTAAGTACAAAAAAAAATTTTTTTTCGCTAGCAGAAATTAAAATTGCAAGTGATTATTAATTTTTATATTTATTTTTATTTTTTAAGCTAGTCATTTTCTATTCGCATGCACTTTTACATATTTTTCGTGAAAACCTTTTTTTTTTTCCTCATAAAATAACTACATAAAAATAATTATTTCACTTGCAGAAATTAAAAATGATAGTGATTATTACTTTTTATATTTATTTTAATTTTTTAAGCTAGAAATTTTGTATTCGCATTCATTTTATAATATTTTTCATTATTTTCTGCTTATTTTATTTTTTATTTTTTTCATAAAGTAAGTACAAAATAAAAGGTTTTTCACTAGCAGAAATTAAAATTGCAATTGATTATTACTTTTTTTTATTTATTTCGATCTTTTAAGCTGGTCATTTTCTTTTCGTTAATTTTAAAATATCTATTATTATTTTCTACTTTTTTTTTTGGTTCATAAACTAACTACATAAAATTTTTTTCGCTAGCAGAAATTAAAATTGCAAGTGATTATTAACTTTTATATTTATTTTGATTTTTTAAGCTAGAAATTTTCTATTCGCATTCATTTTATAATATTTTTCATTATTTTCTGCTTATTTATTTTTTATTTTTTTCATAAAGTAAGTAAAAAAAAAAAGGTTTTTCACTAGCAGAAATTAAAATTGCAATTTATTATTACTTTTTTTTTATTTATTTTGATCTTTTAAGCTGGTCATTTTCTTTTCGCTTTAATTTTAAAATATCAATTATTATTTCCTACTTTTTTTTTGGTTCATAAACTAACAACATAAATTTTTTTTCGCTAGCAGAAATTAAAATTGCAAGTAATTATTAATTTTTATATTTATTTTTATTTTTTAAGCTAGTCATTTTCTATTCGCATGCATTTTTACATATTTTTCGTGAAATTTTTTTTTTCCTCATAAAATAACTACATAAAAATAATTATTTCACTTGCAGAAATTAAAATTGATAGTGATTATTACCTTTTATATTTATTTTAATTTTTTAAGCTAGTTATTTTCTATTCGCATTCGTTTTTAAATATTTTTGATGATTTTCGTCTCTTTTTTTTTTTTTTTTTTTTGGTTTACCAAATAAGTACAAAAAAATATTTTATAACTAGCAGCAATTAAAATTGTAATTGATTATTAATTTTTTTATTTAATTTGATTTTTTAAGCTAGAAATTTTCTATTCGCATTCATTTTAAAATACTTTTCATTATTTTCTGCTTATTTAATTTTTTTTTCATAAAGTAAGTACAAAAAAAAAATTTTTTTCGCTAGCAGGAATTAAAATTGCAAGTAATTATTAATTTTTATATTTATTTTTATTTTTTAAGCTAGTCATTTTCTATTCGCATGCACTTTTACATATTTTTCATGAAAATCTTTTTTTTTTCCTCATAAAATAACTACATAAAAATAATTATTTCACTTGCAGAAATTAAAATTGATAGTGATTATTACCTTTTATATTTATTTTAATTTTTTAAGCTAGTTATTTTCTATTCGCATTCGTTTTTAAAAATTTTTGATGATTTTCGTCTCTTTTTTTTTTTTTCTTTTGGTTTACCAAATAAGTACAAAAAAATGTTTTATAACTAGCAGAAATTCAAATTGTAATTGATTATTAATTTTTATATTTAATTTGATTTTTTAAGCTAGAAATTTTCTATTCGCATTCATTTTAAAATACTTTTCATTATTTTCTGCTTATTTAAATTTTTTTTTTCATAACGTAAGTACAAAAAAAAAGGTTTTTTACTAGCAGAAATTAAAATTGCAATTGATTATTACTTTGTATATTTATTTTAATCTTTTAAGCTGGTCATTTTTTATTCGCATTAATTTTAATATATTTTTCTTTATTTTCTGCTTTTTTTTTTTTTTTTCATAAACTAACTACATAAAATTTTTTTTCGCTAGCAGAAATTAAAATTGTAAGTGATTATTACTTTTTATATCTATTTTGATTTTTTAAGCTAGTCATTTTCTATTCGCATGCACTTTTAAATATTTTTCGTGAAAGCCTCTTTTTTTTTTTTTATCCTCATAAAATAACTACATAAAAATAATTATTTCGCTTGCCGAATTTAAAATGGTTTGTGATTATTACCTTTTATAGTTATTTTGATTTTTTAAGCTAGTAATTTTCTATTCGCATTTATTTTTAAATATTTTTCATTATTTTTTTCTTTTTTTTTTTTGTTCTTAAAATAAGTACAAAAAAAATGTTTTTTTCACTAGCAGAAATAAAAATTGTAAGTGATTATTACTTTTTATATTTATTTTTATATATTGAACTATGAATTTTTTATTCGCACTAGTTTTTATAACTTTTTTATTTTTTAATTTGCACCTTTTTTTAGTATAAGTAAAAAGATAATTATTCACAATTGAGAATTGTACGTTGCAAGCGAGTTTCATTTCTATGTTGTGTTTTTAGAAGTATCGCTTAGAAGTACAGCAAAACAGAAAAGGTGTAGTTAAAAAAAATCCTAATTTTGTTGGTAAAAAATATCGAAGTAATTTATGTATTTACTTTTTTTTATTTTTTTTCTTCTAGCCTCGTGATATTTTTTAATAAAGCACTTATTATTATTTCTCACTTTACGTTTCCATAAAATTTAATGTATCTTTAAATGTTAAAATTATTAATTTTTCCTTTTTTTATTAAGTAGAAAATGTATGTTAATTTATTTGGATTATTTCGTATAATATTTTTATATATTTTTTGCTTTACATAATTTTTTTAAAACTTGCAAATGTGAATATTTTGATTATCAATAACGATAGATATATGATTTTTGTACCATGTTGTAGCACTAATTCAGCACTAATTTTTGACATTATGTGATATTGGAAAAAATAATTTGAAGGGGATTGGCCGTGCTGGCGAGGATCCACGTCAGCACGGCCAACCATTTTTAAAAAAATATGAATAACTTTGTTAACGTGATAGCACTAATTCTCGGGTTAGCGGCAGAAATTAGCACTAATTGAGCACTAAATTTTTGCGCCATAAAATTCTGATGAAAATTAATTTGAAGGGGATGGCCGTGCCGATGTGGACCCACGCTAGCACGGCCACATATTTTTTCTAATTACTCTGTTACCGTGATAGCACCAATACTCGGATTAGTGGCACAAATTAGCACTAATTGAGCACTAATTTTTGGCAAAAGAAAAATCTCAAAAATATCAAAATCTAGGTTGGCCGTGCTGACGTGGATCCACGCCAGCACGGCCACCTATTTTTCTTAAATAACTCCGTTATCGTGATAGCACAAATTCTCGGGTTAGCGGCAGAAATTAGCACTAATTTAGCACTAATTTTTTACAAAGTTTCATTTCATTCGGACGACATGGCCGTGCTGGTGTGGATCACATTGTTTTCTCTTACTTTCATTTAATTTAACATCATGAACTTTATTTTCAACAATCTCAAATTTCGCTGTCGCTAAATCTTATACTGCTACTACCGATAAAGAAATTTATTATCAGGAAATATAAGATTAGTAATAATATGTCAGCGGATGTAAATATATTTAATTTATAAAAAAGTTTTAAAAAATAAATAAAAACTTTTTTTTAAAAAGTAAATAAATATATTATAATATTATAACACAAAAAATTAAATTTTAAGATAAAGTAAATAAAATAAAATATTATAATATTATTTTAAAATTATATAAAATTGATTAATGCAATTATAATATTTTTTAATTAGCAGGCAAAGTACTTAAAATATATACTAATAGAGAGATATTTAAAAATAAAATTTATAACTAATCTCGGGACTACCACTCTTGTTCAAAGATGTAGGATATATATGCGCTTGACGTCATATTTAATGCAGTTGGACGTCAAACGGAAGTAATGAATAAAATTGCTTAGCATAGGACAAACTTTGTTTGTGGTTATTTTCTTTGTGAAATATTTCATATTTTCTTAATAATTTCTTTCTCACATACTTGATATATTAATTCAACCTATTTACAGCAGCAATGTTCTAAAAAATATTACTAAGTATTTTTAAACTGGCAAAAATAGTCGTTTTTATATGCATTTATATGCATGTTATTGAGTGATCCAACATGGCGTCGACTTTATCATAAAATATACTCCCCATTATTTTAAAATTTCAATATTTTTACTTAATTGTTGAGATTTTTAAAGTATTTTAAATTTAGTTGAAGAATTTCGATGTGTGGTATCTATTTTGTATGGAATATGCTTAATGGTTCTCAGTATAACATATAAAATTGACTTGTTAGTTGTTAAGTAATAGTAAGGTTATTTGTTTATATTTATCATAATTTTTTTAAAACTATAAAAAAATAAATAAGTAAAAATAAAAATAAAATAAAAAATAAATAATAGCCTTTACTCTTTATTGTTTAAACAACAAATTAGCAGCAGATGAAATATACATAATAAATTATTAAAAATTGAACAAAAGGCGCAGTCAGGACAATGAGTCCTATCAACTGAACCGGAAATAAGTGACGACACTGTATGGAATAATAAAAATAACCAATTATAATTAACATATTATTTTGTGTCCACTTATAACATTATGTTTTAATAAGAAAAGATAAGTACAATAATATATGAGCTAGTTACTAGCATAATCTTTTAGAAATAGATTTTTTAAACATTGAGATTGTAGACATACAACATACATCATCAGGTAATTTATTCAATAGCTTAGCTCCTAATAAGGAGAAACAATCTGTTTTAATATTAGGTATTTGTAAATAATATTTATGAGATCTAGTATTGCGAGAGTGAACTGAACTCATGAGTGTAAACATATTTTTTAAATACTGAGGCTGATCACAATGAATTATTTTATACATTTGACATAAAATATGATATTCTCGACGCTCAGTGATTCTAGGCCATGATAATTTGGTGTAAAATTCAGACACATGATCAAATTTGCGTAAATCATAAATATATCTTATACATGCATTTACAAGTTTTTCTAAGCTATATTCAACTTGAGAAGTAGCATCACAATACACAATATCACAATAATCAATAATTGGCAGAACAAGAGTTTGAATTAATTTAACCCGCGTATCAATAGGAGTATCTCTCCTAAACTTGTATAAACTATTTAACGCAGCATATACTTTTTGACTAGTAAAAGCAGCTTGTTGTTTCCAAGAAAGCGTACCATCAATCATTAATCCAAGATTTTTAACACAAGAGAAATACTCCACTAAATAATTTAATAACAATTTAATAAAACAACAATTTTAAACAACAAATGTACAAGTAAAAGTATTAATAACTAACAATTTATAAAACATAACATTAATAATGTAAAAATATAATAAAATATTGTTCAACATAATAAAAATGGTATTGTAAATAAAATACATATTAAAATAACAATATGTAATCATAAATTAAAATAAATATGGAATTTAAACAATAATAGTATTCTGAGAAAAAAGCCCAGTAAATTATGGCGGATTATCTTTATGAAGGCAATCAGCTACTGCGGGATTTGACTGAAAAGTTGTGAAGAAAGAAAATTCTCATATATCACTTATAGGATGTTTGCATTCATGTTACGACGCCATGTTGGATCACTTATAGGATGTTTGCATTAACATATAAATATTCGCCATATTGGAATACCGGTGAATAGAATGCATGGCAAGGTTTTAATAAATACAAATAAGTTTATGTGAAATAACATGTGAAGTGTTGTATGAAGAGTAGATGGGAATAATGTGATATTAAAAACATCTTTTTATTATCATTTATCGTTAAATCATCTATTATGATCAAAAAAATATAAATTAACTTCATTATTAATCATGAAAAAGTTTATCCTCGGCTTTTAATTATTGTTCAACTGTTTCTCAATTCTCAATAACACTATTTTTCTAGTTATACATTGTAATATTGTATAATTTTCACAAACTATTTAATGTTATGGTTCTTGAGAATAGACCCATTTAAGGTAGTTGTTGATTTACGTTGTTATCTCAAGAAGATTGTCAACTTTTATTTATTTATAATATAATTACCAAAAAGTATTAAATAAAAATAAAATATTTTATTAGTAAGAAGAATTAATTAATTAAAAAATAACTTTAAAAAATTTATAAAATTATAAATATTAATAATAAAAATATATTTAGCAGTTTAAAAATATTATTTAATATTGAATAACATGAAATATGATATTTTAGGTAATAACAGATAAAAAAAAATAATAAAAAATTAAATACCAAACTTAGTACTTCCAATCTCGTACTGATTGTGAGAAAAAACTTTTAAGTAAATTATTGATATTTATATTTAAGTAGGAAAATAAACTACTACGGGATTTGACTAAAATATTTTAATGTAAGAAATTCTGAAATTTCGCACAGTGGATAAGGTATCTTAATAACAATAATAAATAAGAAAGTGGGGTCACTATAATATGCTATATTTAAAATTTTGATATTATTGAAGATTTAGTCCCATAAGAGCTCATGTTGGATCTTTTATTATAGGGTATTTGCATTTATGTTACGACGCCATGTTGGATCATTTATAGTTTTCATACATGGTATGAATCATGACGTCATATTTAATACGCTTGGGCCCCATACTGCAATGGAGTAATGAATAACATTGCTCAACATAGGACAAACTTCATTTTTAGTTATTTTCTATGAGAAATTGGTTTTTATTATTTTTTTACTTTTTTTTTTTGACATAAGTGAGATTCTAATAAAACCTATTAACAGCATCACAGCATCGATGCTCTCAAAAATATTACTTAGAATTTTCCAAATTTTTAAACTCGCAAAAGTATTTTTTTCTTATGCAACGCTAAGTTATTTAGTGATCCAACATGGCGTTGACTTTATCATGAATGCATACACGCTATATAGAAATCTAACTAAGATATCGGTAAACATTTTAATAATTATAAAATATTACGCATTAATCTGCGATTCTTCATTCAAAAAAAAAAAAAAAAATCTTCCTTAATCATTACATTTAAACTTACTATATTAATATTTTAATTACTGTTGCGCTCTCACTAACACTTATTTCAACTCACCAAATTGTACTTTATTTTTAACAAAGCAAACACTATAATTTCCAAATGAAATTTAATAATTATAAAAAAAAAGTCTTTTTTTTTTTCGGAAAAAAGTTTTAATATTATTTTAAATTTATAAAAAGTTTCTAATTTGACTTAAATTTGCCGCTAAAATTTGAATTTCCACATTTGCAAGTAATCCAATGTCTCTCTCATTTCTTCCAACTCCCTGTGCTAGCGCGTAGTCCAATAGTAGAGAACTTTAACAGATAAGCGACATCCCCATGTTTTAGGCAGACTGCAAAACTCAAGATTTTTGACTTGGCAACAATGCGTTTTGAAGCACCAATCAGAGGCCAGAAGTGGCCAAAACATCGCGCCAATGAGAGAACGCGCTATAATAATTCCGTCTGCAGCGTTGCCAAGTTTAAAAAAATGAGTGTTGCTGGTCTGCCTAAATTTTTGGAATTTCACTTCTCTATTAAAGTTCTCTATCCAATGGAAACAACGATGCGCCAATAGTTGTGACATCTGGAACTAAAAGCTGCGTAAGCTTAACATTGTAGTTCAGGTGTCGCGTGCGGTGGCGCTAGAGTTGTGTGGACTATACAAGATACTACATACTACATACATGATAGCGACGCGCGGATTTTGGTATCCGGTTTGGGCCGCCGCGAAATATTTGAATTGCTGTGTAATCAAATGGCACGGCCCAAAACGACACTAGCGGCACCTGTTGGCGAAGCTGTGAAGCTCCTATGCTTCACAATCGGGCCTTTGATCAACATTCTGGAGTCAAAAGTTCAATTTTCAATTTGTAAGTCCTATTTAAACAAGTGTTAAATTGCTTTAAAATCAAAATGCCCATATCTCCTGAAATATAACCGTTATGATAAAATGTGCAAGAGCATAACCCACGTTAATTTTATGTTTTACACTTATTTTGATCATTTCATAATGTAAAATGAAGATTTCTTGTTTCTCTATTTGATTGCATGCAATTACGTATAATACCATGCTTATTAGTGCATCAATCCTTTTTAAAACCAATGGGTGTCCCTATCTTGTATGTAGTATCTTGGACTATAGTTAAAGTTCTCTAGTGGACTAGCAACGTTTTTAAGATAGGTTAATAATACAGAATCTCACCAGCGTGGTTTACACGTATCATCTATCATGAAGATTAAAAAAAAAAAAAAAAAGAAAAAAAAGAAAAAGACCTTTTATAAATGATATTACATGGTAACTTTTCTTCTTTTAGATTTTAATTCATGGATTGCTATTTTCGTTCTCTTAAACTTAATTTTGTATCAATAATTGTATTTTAGTCAGGTTTAAATTTCGTTATCATTTTCTTAAATTACTTAAATTTAGTACTTCAGAAAAACAAATAAACAAATCAATACAGATAACCAATGTATCATTAAAAATCAATGAGCTAGTTATTATATTAATAAAATAAAAATTTATAATTTTTAAATAATTTATAACAAAAAGAAAGTAAATAATTTAAAAAATTAATAAATATATTAGTTAAATTTAATATATAAATAATAAATAAATAAATTTAATATTATTATTATAGAAATATAATAAAATATTGCCCCGTTTTAAAATAATAATAAATAAAAATGTTTCCTTGGTTTTTGAAAGACCATCATCTATAAACCCTTAAAACGAAACGACTTAAATATTTTTCTTATTGTAGTATTCCTTTTTTTCATAAAATTTTTTATCAATAGATAGATAGATAGATAGATAGATAGATAGATAGATAGATAGATAGATAGATAGATAGATAGATAGATAGTGTAGCCTGCGCCATAGTGAATGTTGTTTTCCGAACCCCGAACCCCGCTACTGAGTTACCTTCTTCTCGCTCTCCGGCGCTCCGCCGCTGTAACCTGCTCTGCCGCCGGACTCGTCCTCGTCGCTCTCGGCCGTCGCTGAATATTCACGCAAAGCGTACAGCTTTGGTGGATGTATTAATGAATAATTCTGTGATAACTTATTGATAATCTATACTAAAAGATTGTCAATTATAACTGTTATTGATAATGTTTATTAGCAATATAATGTTATTAATTCTTCTGCATTCTTATATGATATTGGAGAACTTTTCAAATCAAAAACTCACATAAGTAACACTATATTTTATTATAAAATCATGAATGTGGATTATAAGTGATAAAATTAGCGCTATATGCCGAACAATGCATAGAGCGGCGTTATAGCTTGAGGCGCCAGCGCGACACCTCAAGCTCCACACTCAGACTATCTTTCTTCCCGTCGCCTCACACGCAACACACGCAATTATGCTATAATGCACTTTTTATGCAGTTAAACTATAAAGAAGTACATCTTGTACTATATGAACGCGAATATGTAAAGAGGACTAAATATCAATAATAAAACATTACATTATTTTATTATTAATATTGATATTTAAGACGCGCGGGTTACATCACCCCCCTTCTCGGAAAATTCTTGCCCCCAAGAATGATTACTAAGCAGGCGAGTTATTATGCATCTGTGCAATATAAAATGTGGTGTTGTGTTGCATGGAAGCGAAGAAAAGCAAAGTCTGACATGACATAATACATACATTTTAAAAATATATGAGAATTTACTCGTAAGCAAAATTATAGGAAAGTAACATCCGTTTATGTAGCTTATTTAGCATATGACAATTTACTGAGAATTTTTTCTTTTCTTACTTTTTATAATGTAGAACTTTTTATACATGAGAAATTCAGTAAATAAAATTAAAACGAATTTTATAATTATTGCTATTTTTAGGTAAAATTATTATTCAAAACTAATATTGTTATGAATTATTTTTAAATCATAATCATTGAATATTATTATTGATATAACATAACAGAATAAAATTTTTATTATATAAGTAATACATAATATTGCATATTACGCATTTTTCTATATTATTTCTTGTTATTACGTTTATTTTTACTTTTAAAATTACGGTAAAATATAGATATATATGAATTATATTTAAAAATTACAATTTGTCTTAAAATGTTTTATAGTTGAATACAAAAATAGATTTAAAAATAGGTTTTTAACATTATAATATTAAAAATTTTTTTATTTTTTTTTTTTTATACTTATAAATTTGTTAATTTTCCTTGGTTTTATTAATTTTTAGCAAATTGCAGGATAAACTAGAAATATTGAATGAATATTATATATTTATTATCAGATTTAAAACTTTTTTTTTTATTTATTTTATTGTTTTATTATTATTATTATTATTATTATTATTATTATTATAGATATTATTGATTAGCAATAATGCAATAATATGCTTAGCATGATAATTTTCATTCAGTGTTTCAACATATGACATAACATTAAATTGAATTTTATTTAGCGAATAAAATTTGTTGTATATAAGAAAATAAAATATTGCACTTATATGGTTTATGTGTTAAGTTTTTCATAAATTTTTATGATTTTACATTTAGTAATATTACATAAATAGAAATTATTGTAAATTTTTCGTTTAATAATTGATATTTCATGCAAATTAAACTTTACTTCGTGCATTTTTTTTATTGCAATTATTATTTAGATTTAAATAGTTAATTATTTTTTACATTCAATTTTTTGCATATATCTTGATGTTTTTAGAAAATTATGTATATTTTTTTATGAGATTTAAAACTATTATTATTTAAGTAATTATTTTTATTAGATATTATTATTTTACTGATACTTAACTTTTTAGTTATTATAATATATAATTTTAAGCATATGAAATTTGAAAACAAAATGACACATTTTTATTTATATATATTTTTAAACATTAGTTTTAAAGTTATTGTTAATTATGGATAAACTTAATTTTTTTTTTACTATAATATTATTGTAAATATTATTTTTACACTTTGCATTTTTTCAGTGTAAAATTTTTTTTTTTTTTTTTTACGTGTAATTAAATTATTGCAGTTTTTAGTTAAAATATGATATTTAAAATATGGTATTTAAAAATACAAGTTATTTTGATAGATTATTTATACTAACTTTTACTTATTGAAACTTTAAATATTACTTTTTTTTTTTTTTTATAGTTTTAACGCAAATTAAATGTTTAATTTTAAATTCAAGTATTGTGTTAATGTTTTATATAATTTTTAGTTTTTATATATAGTTTATATGATGATAATTATTACTATTTTTTATTTTGATATTTATAATTTGTAAGTAATTATACTTTTTACGGTATATAATATTTTTTAATATTTTATTTCTAACTGATGATTTAGTTAATATTTTAGTTATCTTTTGCAATAAAAGTTATTTTCTATAGAAAAATGATAACTTTTAGTTTGAAATTATATAATTAATTGTGTTTTGATTTTCAAGTCTGTAAATCACGAAATTACATGAATTTACTATAGAAACCTTGCACTGTCCTTCCTCGTGTGGCTCTCACACCGGGTCTTAGGGGTAGTTCTTCCTCACTCACAACACTGTTATTGTCATTTTCCTCGTGCTCGGACTCATCCGAACGTGGGGTGTCACGTGTCACTCGTTGACGTGGGGTATCTTGCTTGCTTGTCGAGGGTTGTGGGTTGTTTCTTGTATCATCGTGCGGTTCATCTGATGCTGGAACCTGTGAACAAGAGACAGACACGGCAGTAGTGGCTCTTTTTTTAAACAACTTCAACCTATTATTATGCACGACTACTAATCTATTTGGCAGTTGTATTTCTGAGTTTACAGGTGACAAAATTCTTGTTATAGGAAACGGTCCTTTGAATTTAGCAGCGAGTTTTGGAGATTCTCCTTTCTTCACTGAGTCGTCGTGCAGCCATACCATGTCATCAACTTTAAAAGTTACCTCTCTACTTTTTTTATTATGAGCTTTAGCATATTTCATGAAAGATTTATGATTATTTTCATAAACTTCTTGACATATTAATTTTAGTTTTTCAGCTAGATTTTGAACATCTTCATTGTTAATTTCAGGCAGTTCATCTTGAATTAAACTAAATGGAGTACGCATTTTCTTACCATAGACAACTTCATATGGCGAATATTTGTTTAAACTATGATGCGGTTTTGTATTATGTACAC
Organism: Ecdyonurus torrentis; assembly: GCA_949318235.1. NCBI lineage: Eukaryota > Metazoa > Arthropoda > Insecta > Ephemeroptera > Heptageniidae > Ecdyonurus > Ecdyonurus torrentis. Next base: position 21,256,551 of record OX439133.1, read on the forward strand.
AAACAACATATTGCAAAAATTCAGGCCACTTCTTTTGATGTTTATTTACATAATGTGATAGCATTTTTTTAATGTCTTTATGCACAACTTCCGTTTTTCCATTAGAAGCTGGGTGTTTAGGGGTGGTTCTGAGTTTTGTAATATCAAGTAATTTACACATTTCAGAGAATAATTCACTTTCAAACTGTCTGCCTAAGTCTGAATAAAGATATTTAGGACAATTATATACAAGAGCAAAATGTTTCACGAAATTACGTGCTACAGTTTGTGCAGTTTGGTCTGGCATGGGTATCATGACAAGAAAACGACTGAAAAAATCAACAATTGTTAGAATATATTGAAATTCACTAGTAGCTGGTAGTTGAGTAATATCGATACCTACAAATTCAAATGCTTCACAAGGTTGTGGCATTTCTATGAGTTTCATTTTTGTTTTGTCAGTTTCACGACGTGCTGCGCATGATGGACATGTCATACAATAAAAATCTACGTCTCTTCTTCTATTGGGCCAATAATATTGAGATGCTATTTTCTTGTGTGTAACTTGTTTACCACAGTGTGCAGATAAAATTGAGTCATGTTCTTGCTGTAATACTATGTTACGCAATGATTTTGGAAGTACAGCTCTGGGACCATTACCTGACTGGTAAAATAATATGCCATCATGTTTGAAAAAATTTGGTTTTTTACTTAACATTTTACATTCTGGATCACGTTGTTGATGACTTTGCAATTCATCCAAATCAAATACTTTTACTACATTTACAAATCTACTTAATGAATCGGCATTACCATGTGATAATCCTGCACGATGTACTACACTGAAAGAATAATCTGAAATTTCAAGTGCCATACGTAATAATTTACTGTTTGGATTTTTCATAGTTAATAGATATTTTAATGCAGCGTTATCTACGACTACTGTAAAATGTGGTTGTCCATACAAATAATATTTGAAGTGTTTTAAACTCCAGCAAAAACCTATCATTTCACGAATTGCAGCTGATTCAGCTTGTTCTCTAGGAGCAAGTTTGCGGGATGCATAAGCACAAGGATGATAAATTCCATCTTCACCTAGCTGTTCTAGGACTGCGCCGCTGGCCCAGCCACTCGTATCAACACAAAGTCGAAATTCTTTTCTAGGATCTGGTATAGCTAGTACAGGTGATGACGTCATAATCTTTTTAATTTTTAAAAATGCATCTATGCATTCTTGAGTGAAATTTACTTTTTTCTTCAAATTATTTTTATGATTTTTTAATAAATCTGATATTGGTCTATTTATTTCAGCATAATTTTTAATTAATATTCTATAATAACCTGAAAGTCCATTCCAAGCCATTACATCACGAATATCGTGTGGTATTTGGAAATCTTTAATTTTTTGTACAAGTCTAGGATCTGCTGATATTGTGTTATTTTCTATTGTGTAGCCTAGGAAAATAATTTTTTGCACTGCAAATTGACATTTTTTCAAGTTTACTGTGACGTTGCCATATTGTAGTCGTTCTAAAACTTGACGAGTTCTAGCAATATTTTCTTCTATTGTATTAGAAAATACACATAGATCATCTATGTAACATAATACTATTAGAGGCGATAGATTATGAAGTAATCCATCTAAAAATCGCTGCATACTAGCTGAAGCATTTTTTAAACCTTGCGGCATAAAATTGTACTCGTATGTACCTGCATATTTACCTGAAGGTACAGTAAAAGCAGTGTATTTTTTACTATTTTCAGCAAGTGGTATATTGTAAAATGAGTCTTTTAAATCTAGAGTTGTAAAGTATTTACATTTTGATAGATTAGATAATGAATCTTGAATATTTAAGAATGCATAGGGCTCAGCTTCAGTTAAAGTATTGATTTTTCTCAGGTCCAAAGTTACTCTATATTGAATAGTACCATCAGGTGTTTTCTTCCTGACTAAAACTATGCCACTATTATATGGACTAGTTGATTTTCTTATAGTTCTTGAATCTAGTTGAGCGCCTAGAGAAATATCGGCATAATCTTGCAGGGCCATACTTATTTTATATGGTTTTGTTCTAACTATCTTATCTTCAGTTAAACGAATATTATGTTCTACTAGATGAGTACCTTCTCTAATTTTCTTTTCTATGAATATATCACGAAAATCATCTAATATCATAGCTTTAAATTCTTCTCTAAATTTAGGTGGTAAATGTTGTAATTTTTCATTTAATATTTCTTCATTAATTTCTAACTCTTCTTCGTAGTCTACATTTTCTGAGTGTATGTTATGAACGTGTCGAGTTGCATTCTCCGTATTGCTCTCGGCCGTGAGACAATCCGCACTCATAATATCATTTTGAGTTACTGCGATTATACGAGCAATAAGCGTACCTTTGATTATTGTTATATCAGAAGTATTGAAATTAGAAATTTGCACGGGCACAAAATATTTGCATTGTATGCAATTTTTTGTACAATGATGTGAATTACATTCTTGTTTAATTAATTGTGATATAGTACGTGCAATATAAATTCTTTTTTCATCGAGAGGCTGATTAACTTCAAGTGGCTCTACGACAAAGAAATTATTTCTAAATTCTAATGCTTGTTTATGAGAAACTTGAAAGAAATTTATTTTTGCGTTCCCTGGAGAAATTTTAAGGGGTGCTGTAGTTTTAAGTGGAGTATACCGAGGTGGAGTAGGCAATTGGCGTCCCAAATGCTTAACCTCAGCATAATTTGAATCATCGGTGTAACTTGATACTAATGGAAATGTGTGTCCATGTAGTGTAATCTCATTTTTACCGATGTTAATCACGCCCCTGTATTTACGCAAAAAATCAATTCCTAACAAACCATCATAATTGTAACACTCATGCTTAACAACGTGCATCTCAATTTTATAATTATTATGGTCAATGTTCATCTTCACGTTCTTGCAGCCATATGAATTTACTTTTTGGTTCCCCAAACCAAATATTTGAAATTTATTTTTCATTAAGTTACTAGTATCTATAGTATTCCATATTACAGAAGTTTCAGCTGCTGTATCGATTAAAAATCGCATATTATTATTATTTATTTTACATTCTAAAATTAAATTGTATTGATTATTTACATTATATACGTTTTTATTACTAATTGGAACAAATTTTTGTTCTAATTTAGGGGTTGGCGCAACCCATGGCCGTGTGGGGCGCCCTGGAGAAAATTTGGCTCCACGTCTTGCAAGCAAGAGAATTCTTGTTGCGAATCGCTCGGATTTAATGAATGAGAAATTTCTTGTTGCGAATTTTCGCAATAATATTCTTGTTGTGAATTTTCACAATAATATTCAGGCTTTGAATTTTCACAATAATATTCAGGGGGTTGTAAATCACGTGGTTTCTTGCAAGGGGTGAAATCTTGCGCATTTTCCCTATACTGATCAAAGCTATTAAACTGATGCTGATCGAAGTCATAATAACCAGCTGATTGATTATTATCGATATTATTGAATGAATTTTGAGAGTTGAAGTTATATTGATTATTATCTGAATTTTGATGATATCGACGTTTCTTGCGATTAGAAGTTTGAGTATAATATTGATGATTAATTATTTCAGGATTTTCAATTTCAGCAAAATCTGATCGATATTGATTTTCAATAAATTTTTGATACTGATTATCATTGTAGTAAGGTGAGAAATTACGATTGAATGACGTATTTGAACGTAGAGTAGTTTCAAATTGATTGAGTGGTGGGGGTAAATTTGAATTTGGCAAATATTGATTATTTGTAGATTGATGATTTTCAATTTTTGCGCGTCTTGTTGCTTCATTGAATGCAATTGCAGTCGATACTGCCTTATCAAATGACTCAGGACATGCTCCACGCACGCGGTCGCCTAGAACTGTTCCTCCTAGACCATGCAGGA
>OX439133.1:21265446-21551809 GCA_949318235.1 Ecdyonurus torrentis
ACATTTTAACTAATATGCTATGTAAGTGTAATTGTTTTATCATAGATTATGATTCTTTGCTTAAATATTGCTGCATTGAGCCAGAATAAATATTACTTAGCTATTTTTGTCCTAGTATTTTTTTTTTCTTTTTCAAAACAAATTAAACCACTTTTTTTTATGCATGATGAACACAAGAAGAAGACAAAAAGACAAAAAAAAAGCTTTTCACTATTTTGCATAGCTGACATGGGTATTATACGTACTACAGTAAATATGCAAAATAACATTTTTTTTTTTCTATCTATTGAATTCACTATCTTACAATGAAGTTATATAACATAAATGTGAAATTCAGAAGTGTTACAAATTTTAATATTTCAACACTATTCTACTTATTCATTCTTTAGTAACTAATGTTATTAAAGTTTTATATATTATATACCTTGTTATGTGTGAGTATATATATAATACACACACATAAGAAGTTTTTGAGGTAAAATATTCAGTAACAAAGTTTGTTGTGTTGTTATATAATGCTCTCACTAAAATGAAAAAAAAAAAAAGTATACAACATGTTTAAAGACGTAGAACACCTTGAACAAAAAACTTGCCTAATATCCTAACATACCCTAATATCAACATTATTTTGGCTGGAGTCATTGATTTCTAATTTATTTTCCATTTACAAAATGTCAGTTGCGGGTTTACTACGTCACAGCTCGCCTGTTTCCGCGCGCATGGACCAGGCGAGCTGTGACGTAGTAAACCCGCAACTGACATTTTGTAAATGGAAAATAAATTAGAAATCAATGACTCCGGCCAAAATAATGTTGATATTTGGGTATGTTAGGATATTAGGCAAGTTTTTTGTTCAAGGTGTTCTACGCCTTTAACACATCAACACCTTTCAAAGCAGGATATTTTTTTTATAAAGTCAGAGTTTAACAGAGTATGTTATATAAGTTGTATATATATAATTTATTATCAAAGTTTCAACATAGACTTTCTTCGACAACAATATAAAGTCTATGTATTTGTATATACACTGTAAGAAATAAGTTATCTAACAATATGTGTTTATTTATGTGGCGTCTTTTTTAACAGCCTATATGATGTTGTTAATAATTTATTACATGTCATTAGTATAGATGGGAGTTTAGATTTAGAGCGAAGGGGGTCGTTTTACTTGTATGTGAGTTTTTTGTTATTTTGTTTTTGTTTTTTTTACAGAGTTTTGTTTGCAGCAGGAAAAACATTGATCCGCAAGGAGAGCGTCTGATCGGTAACATTGCCTCTGATTGTGCGCGTGTAACTGTACTATTGTTTTGTTAATTCGTCATCTGTATCTTCCTAATTATAACCTCTTTGTTTCTATCTATTCTTCCTATTCCACTAACAAATCCTGTCACACACGGAAAAAAAATTACTACCTATGGCAGGTACATTATACATGAATTCTGTATTTTACAATAGGTACACTTTTAATGGAAATAGGTAGTTAAGAACTAAACAATACCACTTAATCTAAGTGAGCCATCACTTTATTGTAGCATATTTCACCTGCATTAGGTATTATTGTAGTATAATAATACTTGTGTTCTAGCTTATATGTCTACCTACTACATTTTCAGTATTAATTTTGTTTGCATGCTGCACACAATCTCAATTATCGTAAAATCATCTCCAAAAGTGAAACAGGTAGGCGTGTACCTCCATTTTCAATACTCAGGCATGTGGGTTTGCTTTGTCATAACATGTCAAGAGTGGTTCCAGACTCCTAAAATTCCTAATATAACCTCCTTTGTTTTAATGTTTCCTGTGTCTCTCTTGACCATCGCAAGTAATCCAAACCACAAGTGAATTGTATAAGAACTATGTAAATAAAGCAAATTATATAACTACAAAAAAGGGCAATAGTACCCTGTGCGCGACACCTTCAATACTGCAAGTCTGTTGGGTTGGTACTAAGGTGTCGCGCACAGGGTAATACTACCCAAAAAAGACGACAAAAAAAAATAAATAAATAAAGTATGAATTAATTAGTAGGGTAATAGCAGAACAAGATTTTAGCCTCCTTGGCGAACAATTAGTTAGACGTAATTAGCATACCTATTTATGGCAGCATAATCTTAAGATTTAGCCAACCGACAGAACAGAACGGAATCTGTACAGTCATACAGAATCCTGTTTGTTTTGTCAACCTAAAACAATCGGGAAAAACATTAATATAGGATCTTAAGGTCTTCAAATTTTATATGAAGTTTTCCATTTATTATATTATGTTCTAACCAATCACTTGAGTGAACAAAAAAATGTTTAGTATCCCCTAGTATTCTATTGCAAGATTATTTTCATATATGCTTTATCGATGCTTTGTATTTTTTATTATTATTATTTTTTTTTTATTAGTTTTTTTTTCTTATTTGAGAAAACTACTGCATTTAAGCCGGAAAAAAGGATGAGATTATCGATACGGAGGATGTGTTTATTTTTTTTTTAGTAAATGAATATAAAAAAAAAAAAATCATTCGTTTCATCCTACAATCACTATGATGCATGATATGATCAGTGATCACTATGCATAATGTAAAGTAATTAGTATTCATAAAGTAATTAAGAATTCCCAAAATTCAAAATCAATTTATATTCAAAAACATTTCATACAGAACTACTCTGAATTACTCTGTATATATATTTCACAATTAATTATTAATAAACTTTTACATTTTATCAGTTAATAATACCTTTTACCATCTAAAGTATCTACTGATTTCCACATTTTCACATATATATGAATTTAAGAGTATATTTAGAAATATTTCAAATTTTAATAAACTTTGATTAGTTTTCACATATACATAAACGTATGTTTGAAATTCTTTATACCGTAAATTTTAATGTTTAAATTTTACCGTACTGTACATAATATACTATATTAAGTATATTATATGAAATGGGATTATAGCTGTGTGTTAATTTAGCTGGAAATACTTTGCATGGGTAATTATGGATTACATTAAATTTCATTAGAATTATTGATTAAATATTAAAAGGAAATTCATAAAGTTTTCATGATAGGAAATAGATGGATTAAATTTATATTAAATGAGAAATTATTTACATAACAGGTGTGAACTGTTTAAGTTTTGTGGTTTTTATTTTTGTAGTGTATAGATCCAATAGGTTGTACGCTCATGACATCATATTTAATGCACTTGGACGCCTTAAATAAATAAATAAGTAAACACAAATGATTAAATCTAATGAATAAATATATATAAAATGGGATTTTCAATACTGATGACAATTTTTATCAGAATGTTAATGTAGCCCCACGAGAGAGCGAGAAAATACTGTAAAGTATGCAATTTACGTGACTATTCATATTTCTGACGTCAGAAACATATAAAAATGAGTAAAAAATGTTGTGAGGATTGCATATTGACATTTTCTGATAACTGCTACGGAGCTACAGTTGGGTTTTGAGACAAACTAAAGTTATTTATGTAAGTCTCATCAAGTGTTTTGTGATATAAATGCCTATGTTTTCTTCTGGTCTATTCCTTTAAGCATTACAAAGAAAATTAAACAAAACTTTTGAGTGATTACTTTTATTTCCTGTTGAAAATCCTCATCAATCTCGGAGTTTCAGTTTTGTTAAAAAAATAATAACAATAACAATAATGAAAAGTTGTTAGTCTTTGAATATGCTTCTAATGAGGTTCTACTTCATTTTTTGAATATCCCTCGCTTATATAGTGACTGAAAAACTTAAAGATAAACCAAATCCATGTACGTCTACTTTAATATTTTTTTTAAAGTAGTTGCTATACATAATCAAGTGTGAAAACCACCTCTTTTCTTCTCTTCAGAAAGTCATATAGATAAAATTTGGACAACTTTTTTTTTTTTTTTTTTTATAACCATTTTTTAACATACAATAAAGTATCCTGTTTCAATAATTTATGATTCTATATATAGGTCAAATAAGTAGAAAAAAAACTTTCTCGATACAAAAAACCATTACTTATACCCCTTTATATTTGCATAAAATTGGCATTAAACTTTAAGAATTTACTACTTTTTAAACTTTATTATATTTAAAGAAAAATATATCTATAAATTTTTAATAAATTTAATTTATATTCAGGAGACATTTTTGTAATTTATTTTTCAATATAAAATATACTGTATTATATTTTTTCATTATATAGGGTGTATGCTCATGACGTCATATTGAATGCGCTCCGACGCCATATTGTAGCGATACATAACATTACTCAGCATATTTTTATGACAAATTAATGTAGTTTATGGCTATTTTCTTTGATAAATGGACCACTTGCAATGAAATGTTTTTAATAGAAGACTTGCAAAAGTAGGTTTAGTGATAAAATAAACAAACTCACATAGATTATGTCTACATTTAACATGCTTTCTTATGGGGCAATGCAGCAGCTATAATTCAAGTTAGAATTATTTTTCAGAGCTGAAATTTTTACTGTAGTTTTTTGAGCCTTAAAGCTTTTGTTTTCCTAGATTTTAAGTGATTTGGTTACAAATTATTTTTTCAATCAATTGACTTCAAATCCAGGAAAACAAAAGCTTTGAGGCTCAATAAAAATTTCAGCTCTGAAAAATAATTATAACTCGATTTATAGCTGCTGTATTGCCCCATAAGAAAGCATGTTAAATGTAGACAGGAACTCTAAGTAAGTCGTCAGCTAGCACTTTGTTAGTATTGTTGAGCTGTGAGTTTGTTTATTTTCTCACTAAACCTACTTTTACAAGTTTTCTATTGTTACAACAAAAGTAAGAAAAAACGATTTTTCAATAAAAATGCATAGAGTATTTTAAATTATTTAAAAAAAAATTCGTTCATTGCAAGTGGTCCATTGGCTAAGTTTGTTCTTATTATTATTTTTCTCGCAAACTTGCAAACTTCTTTCAGCTTGCTAACAATGCTCTCAAAAATATTGCTAGTATACAATATTATTAAACAGGTAAAATTATATTTTATGTTTTTTACTGTATAATTAATATATTAATATGTTAATCAGTGCCTATTAAACTCTTCAAAAGAAGAAAAAAAAAAGACAATTGTGAACCAGGCTTAATTCCTAATGATAGAGAATTAGAGAAACTTTGAAGCTATTTTTGAATGAAACTATTGAGCTCACCAGTAACTAAAATATAAATTTATAAGTAAAAAAAATATATTTTGAGTTTTTATTAAATTTTTTAATTATATATTTTTAAAGTATTTTGTGTAAAATATTAGTTTTATTTATAATTTAAAGACAATATTATTTTACAGTTTAGTTTTAAAAATGTTAATAAATTATAAATGTTATTTTTATTTAAATAATTTGTGTGAAAATAAATAATGTGATACTCACTTAATAAATTTTTGGAGTGCAGAAACCAGAAAATTTTTGTTTATGGATAATTTGTTATAAAAAGTTAAACGAATTCGAAACGAATTACAGTTATTTGTATGCAATATGAAAATACTTTAACAAATACAGGAAAAAAAAAAAGAGAAATATATATGTAATTACGTATAATTCATCTTTAAATGCTATAAAAATAACAAAAGTAGCCCGTATTAACAGTGGTAAAATACGTGAAATTTTCTCTACTTTAGTTTTTGGAATTTAAAGACTAATAACACAATAGAAGAAAAAAAATATATTAAAAAATATTACAATTTGTTAGAATATATTGATCCCAACACTAAAATCATCGAAATCAATGTGCAGTATTATACATACTGTCATAGAAAATTTTCTTACTAGCCTTTACCTTTAAATCAAAGGAGGAAAATAGTATAAGACAAAGTATGAACTTATAGCCGTAGAACACCTTGAACGAAAATACGTCTAATATCTTAACATACCTAAATATCAACGTTGATTCCCCGGAGTCATTGATTTTTAATTTACACAAAATGGCAGCTTCGAGTTTATGACGTCACAGCTCACTAGACCACGATGCGGAAACAGGCGAGTTGTGACGTCATGAACTCGCATCTGCCATTTTGTGAATGGTAAAAAAATTACTCCGGCAACATCAAAGTAAATATTTAGATATATGTTAGGAGGATAATAGACACACTTTTTTGTTTTAGGTGTTCTGCGCCTTTAAGTATACCAATTCACTCAAATTTGGAACATTATACAATTGATTGAATGATACTATATTGATTTTGTCATTAGATAATAGATAAGACTATTAAAAATTGTAATGAATTTTAGTTTATTGTGTAAAGTTTAGAAAGACTCATTAGCAGCTTGATTGGCTGCCCAAAAAAATATAAACTTTTATTGTTTTTGGAGGCGATAAAAATTAGTTGCTGTTAAGCATGAAATTTTTTCTTTGAAGTTCCTTTCATTATTATCAGATTTAAACGAAGAAATAACCCAATAACAATGATCCACCATACATATAACAGGTAGTGACGTCATGTTCAGGTGTTCTTAACAACGCAAAAATTACAAGCTGGATCAATATTTGTGTGTATTTTGCAAAATGAACTTACTGTATAATTATGCATGTGTGTTTATTATATACTGTATAAATAATTAGAAATTAGAAATTAGAAATTAGACATATTTTTATTGACCCAGGCAGTTCATAGCAACATATACATGTTACAACAAGCATTGGTCTTGTCGAACTAAATTAATAACAAAAAAAATAAAATAAAAATACAATAATAACACAAACAGACTCAATTCAACAATACAATAAAAACAAATAATTAATAGACAGCAGCACTTGATCTTATTAGTATGAGAATTATATTCAACATCCCTATTAGTAAAATAAGCCAAGTTGGAGTGAGAGGTGTACATTAAAACATCGATATCATCTATTCTACTATCATTATTAGAATTTTAAATAATGAAGCAATTGTAATAGTTTTAAAATGAAAATATATATTTATTATTAAAAATTCTTTCACTGTTTATTTCTAAATATTTAATAATTTATAAAATTTTTGATTATTTATTTAATTTATTTTAAGTAAAAGTAATATTCACTGAATAATGAATCTTTCACTATACGTGGTTTGACTCGATCATGCTATTAATGTATGTACTGTACGTATCTGTTAATATTCAACGAATTAAAATATTTTCAATTATAAATATTTTTATTGTATGTAGAATGTAGATAATATCTACACGGAGAGAAATTATGTATTGAAATAACTCAAAACGTTATTTAAAAACGAACCACCTTACTTCTTGGATTGATATAACTGAAACTTGAGTTGGTATGACTATGGCATGAGTTATACCCAGGTTATACCAACTCAAGTTTCAGTTATATCAAACCAAGAAGTGAAATGGTTAGTTTTTAAATAACGTCTTGAGTTATTCCAATCCATAATTTCTCTCTGTGTAGACCACCACTTGTTGTAAATATATTTGTTACTATGAACTGCCGGCTGGGTCAATAAACTTTATTCTTTTGTATCCAAAGAATAACCAATACTATATAGTGCAGTTTGTAAAAGTTAAAATTAAATTTAAAATTTTTTATCCCGATGAGGTAGTTTTATCATTACAAAAACGCTAAAAAATGAAGAAGAAGAAAAAAAAAAGTCACAGTAAATCAGGAAACCCTAAACTTTTCTCAAAGAGGAACACCAATGATTTTTGAAACAGTACTTAAATACATATTTAGAAAAGAGTAACTCTATTAGATTCCATTGAAGTCAATTGTTATCTTTATTGATTAGTGATTACATTTCAGTAATTATTTCAAGATAAGGTTAACCCCCAAAAAGCATGTGACGTTTCCGATACTCGTTTGTTGGAATTTGCAGCCGAATGAGGAAGACTAATGATTTTTGGGACAGCATTTGAGCACATTTTTAGAAAGAGCATAATTAGTAGATTCTATTGACATCAATATTTACCTTTATTACTTAAATTTCAGCGATTAATTAATGATTTAAAAGTGGCAGCCACGCCCCCAAGAAGCCTGTGCCGTTAGTCATTTGTTTGAATTTGCAGCGGAGTCTGATGTTCTTCTGCAAATTTGGATACGAGGATTTAAAAATTCGCTTAAAATTTAAAATCTCGTATCCAAATTTGCAGAAGAACATCAGACTCCGCTGCAAATTCAAACAAATGACTAACGGCACAGGTTTCTTGGGGGCGTGGCTGCCACTTTTAAATCATTAATTAATCGCTGAAATTGAAGTAATAAAGGTAAATATTGATGTCAATAGAATCTACTAATTATGCTCTTTCTAAAAATGTGCTCAAATACTGTCCCAAAAATCATAAGTCTTCCTCATTTTTTGAAGTGTTAGTCCCATAAGAGCCCATGGTAATTTCAATAATTATTTTCTCTCTTATCTAATAGTCATGGGTTCTGAAAATTTTATCATAGGTATCTGTTACTATTAACTTTTAAATGGCATCATAAAGTTTTGAAGTTTTCTTTTTAAATTTTGAGATACAAGCCATCTGAAAACAACTCTTAACAATGTACAATATGAAAAATTTAAGTTCGGAGTTCGAATTACACCACTTTAAAAATGCATAAATGATTCTCACACTTATATTGAAAAAAAAAAAAAAAAAAAAAGATTAAGACTTCCCTACAATTTTTTCAATTTAGAAATGGTGCACTAAATTGATAATTATATATAGCACGAAAATGGTGTATAGGGTGTATACATTAATGTTAAAGTTGACGCCATGTTGGATCACTCAATAAAATGGGCCGCAGAGGACAATGACTAATTTTGCTTCTTTAAAAACACTAGAGCAATATTTTTAAAAGCATTGATACATTTAATAGGTGGAATTATTATTTCAAATATATGTGAGAAAAATATCGAAAACAAAAGATTATTCGATATATCATAATGAAATTAACAAAAAATTAAGTCTTATGCAGAGCAACATTATTCATTACTCCAGTATGGCGGCCAAGCGCAAATATAACGTCTTGTGCAATACTCATAAAATATTATAATAAAGTTTTTGTTATAACTATAGGGTCTATGCATTCATGTTAAAGTCGACGCCATGTTGGATAACTCAATAACATGGGTGGCATAGGGAAAAAAATTATTTTGCCAGTTTAAAAATACTATGCAATATTTTTGAAAGCATTGATGCTGTAAATATGTTGAATTAGTATCTCATGTATGTGAGAAAAATAACAAATAACAAAAAATTAACCGATTTCCTAAAGAAAATGGGCTTAAATAAAGTTTGTCCTATGCTGAGCAATGTTATGCACTACTCCAGTATGGCCTCCAAGCGCAATAAATATGACGTCATCCGCATACACCCTATTATAATAAAAATATACTGGTTTTACGCACTTTTTGTTTATTTAAATCATTTTTGTAATACATTAATACAATTAAAATTATATTTATGTATTTAAAAACCTTATAATTTTTTCATTCTTTTGCAGTTTTAATAAATTTAATAATTTATAAAATATATAAAAAAATGTTATAAATAAAATGTAGCTTCCATACAAATAAATTCTGTTACCCATGTAATTTAAATTGATGGTAAACTTACGATATATGTGAACGTTGAAAATTACAGAATGTTGGATATGATCATAAGATTAAGTCATTAATAGGGAATTGATAGTGAAAAACTATTCAAAAATGTACAGTATGAACAATATAAATAAAAGTAACACTTATTATATACTGAATCACTGTAAAAATATATTACGATAATTTCTCACCACTGATGTAGTTATTGTAATCTAATATAATAAGTCTCTTCAATAAGCTGTTGAAAAAAGATTAATAAGGCATAATATATCATTTTAATATCGATATCAACTAAATAGACGAAATTAATAAAATGTCTGTACTTAAAGGAGGAGTTGCGTTACAACACGGCATTTTCAATGTTAGATAATAAGATGAAGTGTTCAATGACACACATATGATGATTTGATGATCCAAAGTCCTTCCGTAGCCTCATGGTAGCCTCGGAAAATTACGCTGCGAGATATGCAAATCTCTGAAAATCTTTATATAGGGTGGTTTCATTCATGTTAAAGTCAACGCCATAAGTGAACGCTGCGAATAACATGGACCAGTATAGGAAAATGACAAATTTAGCTAGTTTAAAAATAATTTACAATATTCTTGAGAGCATTGATGCTGTTAACAGGTTAAATTAGTTTTTCAAGTATTCAAGAAATATATTGATAACCAAAAAATAGCTAATTTGCCATTGAAAATAGACAAAAACTACGTTTGTACTATGCAGAGCAATGTTATTCATTGCTCAAGAAGAGCATCTAAAAGCAATCAAGAATAGTTGTATATCTCGCAGGGAAATCACGAGTTTGCGAGGCTACGGAAGGGCTTTTTTTCATCATATGTGAGTTTATGAACAGTTCTTCTCATTATCAAACATTGAAGAAGCAAGAAGCCATATGTAACCCACGAACTTTTTCCTCTTTACATTTATATTTTAACCTTACACACACAAATTTGAAACATTCATTATTTTATTCTGTAAAGTATAGTGAGGCTCATTAACTATGATTGGCTTCTCAAAAAATTGACACATTCATGGGTTCATCATGTTTTTTAAGCCGATTAAAGTGAGTCGCATGTTTAGCATGGAACTTGTATTGTTTGAAGATTCTTTCATTCTTATCAAGTCAAAAGTTCTAAACGAAGAAATAACAATGATCCACCATACATATAAATGTAGAAAACAGGTATTGACGTTATGATCAGATGTTTTTAACAAACTATAAACTTCAAAGTTGGCTTTAGTGTGTGTGTAGTTTATAGGACGAACAATTATACTTGAATAATTTGAAAATTCTTATTAATTGAGATTGTAATTAGTCATTAGCTTTTTAGTATAATAGAAAAAAAAAAACTAAATTATTTCCAATTAAATTTATTTGTATATTTTTTGTTTCTATATAATACCTAAACCAACGCATGCTGGTTTGTTACTTTCAAACTTATTACTTTCAAATTTATTACTATCAACTGCCTGGGAGAAAAAAAAACTTTCACCATTACCATATATTATAGTAGTGCAATTTGTAAATGTTGAAATTAAATTTCTTGGTTTTGACCTGATGTACAAACTTAACAATACAAAAGACGTTAACAAAATGATCTCATACAATGGACCACTTGCAATGAACGAAATTTTTAAAATAATTTGAAAAATTCTCAATGGCATTTCTTATGGAAAAATCGTTTTCACTTTCACGTTGCAACAATTAAAAACATTTCATTGCAAGTGGTCCATTATGCTTCATGATAGGATAAATATAGGACTCTTTAACTTTCTCAACCTGTTTTAAACCCTAGAAATCTAAACGATAATTAAAACAACTATATTTTATAAAAAAAAAAAAAAAAATGCATAAAAAATAGCTCTTTGATGTTATATTTAAATATTAAAGTTATAATTTTAATACAATATTATTTTATGTTATAACAATAACAAGATATAACATACATGATTGTTACTAAATTTAAAAAATATATATTATGTTGTATGTATAAAAGTAAAATATAAAAAGATATTTAACAACTATACGACTAATATAATTATAAAAAATATATTTTATTATTGAATTAAGAATTATTTTAATATTTAATAAACTCGTTTCAATGCATTACATTGTGCTTAAAAACAAATTTCCTAAATTTAGTGATAGTAAGTGGTGTTTGTCTTTCATTGAAATATTCGAGAAGAGTTATTATAAGAAATAAAAATGTTAGAATTCTACAAAATTAAATGAAATGAAAATGCATAAAAATATTAAGCACTTTTCAAGTATTAAGGAAGTAGGTGGTCGTAGATTGCAAATTGGTATTTTTAGAATGAAAAATATAAGCTCTAATTCAATATTACTGACTTATTCTTATAGGACGGTTTTATTCACGTTAAAGACGAAGTTCATAGTGAGTACTAAATAACATTAACTGGTATAGAAAAATGGCACATTTTGCAAGTTTAAAAATACTTCACAATTTTTTTGTGATCATTGATGCTGTTAACAGGTTGAATTAGTATATACCCTAAGTATGCAAGAAAAATAATAATGACCAAAAATGAGGTAAGGTTCCTAAGAAAATAGCCAAAAACTACGTTTGTCCTATGCTGAGCAATGTTATTCATTGCTAAAGGAGAGCATCGAAAAGCACTCAGGATGATGTCATGCGTACACACCCTATATGAAAATTTTACTGTGCTACCATCTACGGTCCTCTACCTCCTTAAAAAAAGCTATTCATCAATGTATACTTCTTAAAAATTAAAGCTATGTAATATACCTGCAAAATTTTATGATAATGTTTCACTACTATAGGGTGTATGCATTATGTATTCATGTTAAAGTCGACGCAATGTTGGATCACTCAATATCATGGACAACAGGAAAATTAGTCATTTTGCAAGTTTAGAAACACTTAGTAATTTTTGTTTTTTGAGAGCATAGATGCTGTTAATAGTTTGAATTAGTATATCTTTAAGTATGTGAGAAAAATAATAACAAAAAAATTCAATTATTTTTCAAAGAAAATGGACATAGAAACGACGTTTGTCCTATATGCTATAAGCAATGTTATTCATTACTCCAATATGGTGAGCAAGTGCATTTAATATGACGTCATGCAAATGCACCCTATATTTATTGAAAACTATGAAATAATACTATCTTTAGAAATCTGCTAAAAAAAATGGTGGAATATATTAATCCCAACGGTAAAATCCACAGAAATCATCGTTTTAAAAAATTCTTTAATACTTAAATGTATTAAAACATGTAATAGTATGTCTAGGAATTCTTATTTAACTCCGAAATTTGTAGATTAATTTTCTTAAAAATCGCAAAAAAAAAAAAAAAAAAAAAGAAAGAAAGAAAAGAAAAAAGAAAGAAAGAAAGAAAGAAAAGGAAACGTAAATTCAAGGGTTCCAATTTCCATTTTTTTGTCTCAATTTTTACATTTTTTTTTCATTTAATTATCTGATGTTCAATGTATTGTATACTTGGACGAAGCGGTTAGGTAAAATACTCGTATTTAGGCAAATATTTAAACCACTGTTTTAAATAAAAGGAACAAATTTTATATCACTGCAAAAATATATAATATTGCATCACCTAGTTACAAACTGAAATCTAAATAATAATTAGTTCTTTTTAGAAATCTGGTAAAAATAATAATTATAATAAAGAATATAACACTTCATCAAAATATTTCGATCCAGCTCAACGAAATCTGTTTACAGTATAATGGTAACAAAGATGAGAATAAAAGATTTTGCCAAATAATCAGCTCGAATGAAGTAGAGATAAATTTGGAAAACAAACTAAATTTTAAAAATTTCAATATAAGTAGTTAATAATTAGTTAGAAGTTACTAAATCCTCCCCACCCCCTAATTTTTTTTTTTTTTTTTTTTTTAATATTTTAGTATGTACTATCTGTTTTCCTTAGGATGTGGTGAGCCGGTGATATAATTAAAAAATAGTTTTTTTACATTTTTTAAAAATAAAAATAAAATACTTCAAAAAAGTTAAAAATTTAATTGCATATTTTTTTAATATTCAAACTATTACTTAATTAAACATTGTATTTTTATTTTTTTAAATATAAGAAATTCTATTAAAATAATTTAGTTATTTATTAAATTTATGATCTAGATTAGTGATCTGAAATGAATAATATTTGCATCTTTTACAACTGCCTCGCTTAATGAGAGGGTAATGAATAGAGACCGGATTTTCAACTTTTCAAATGTCTGCTTGCGCCTGCAAGTTTGGTTGCTCCTCGTACCGCACAACAATTTACTAAATATTTATAAATTTTGGTTCATTCCAGGTATTTTGTGGTAAATTACAAGTAGATAGGAAATATTTTACAAATTGATAATAAGTTGTGCAGCAGGAAAAGTAACTGCTGTTTTTGCAGGCGCAAGCAGACATTTGCAACTGAAATTCCGGTCCTTAGTTATGGGTTATATTGAACATAGTTTCACTCAAACCATGTGACTTTTCAATGATATTGATAATTTAGCTGTACATTATAACAACCTATTGTCTAGTCATAACATTTCGGGCAATATAAATATGAAATTACTTTAAGGCGGAAAATCAGGTACGACGTGATTTGACTAAAAAGAAAAAAAAATCTTAAATTTTGCACAGTGATAAATTAGGATAAGGTATGTTCAAAAATGTAAATATTTAGTGGAGTCTCCATGCTAAATTTTAACATATGATTTTTTTTTAAAGTTTTAGTCCCATTAGAACCCATGTTAATTAAATTGATTAGCTTATCTGATGGTCATGAGTCCTAAAAATTTTATCATAGTTACTATTAACTTTCAAATGTTATCATAAAGATTGCAAGTTTTCTTAAAGGCAAAGAAAACATGAAACAACATGTTCTTTAACACAAAATGGGATCTACAAAACTAATGATAATTTTTACCAGAATGTAAATGTAGCCCCACAAGAGAGCGTAAAAAAACTGTAAAGTATGCAATTTGCGTGAATATTTCTGTTTATGACGTCAGAAACAGGCAAAAACTGGTATAAAAATGTTCTTCGTGTTGCATAAATTAAATTTTTCTGATCAGTGCTACAGAGCTACAGTTGGGTTTAGACTGTTTTGATACCAATTAATGTTATTTATGTAAGTCTCATCAAGTGTTTTGTGATATAAATGCTAATGTTCTTATGTTATCTATGACTTTAATAGATTTTGAAATACAGACTGTAACTCACAGATTATCTAAATACAACCTTAAAACATAAAACCATCAAATATTGTTAGTTACACAAATTTTTTAACTAAAAATAATAAATATTAAACACATAAAATTAAAATATTTTTATTTACGTATTTAAAATTTTTAAATACAATATTATTTTATATGTTATTTTGTATAACTTTAATAAATAACAAAACATTTTCTTATTTATATAATTACATTCATATATTATTGAATTTTCAAGTTTTAAAACAGTTCACGTTTTCATTTCTGTAACCAAATGAATTGTATGTAAATAATTGTATTTGTAAGAAAATGTTGAAAACATGGAATTGTATATGAAATAATATTAGTTAAAGTTAATATACTCCAAAACATCTAAATATTTATGAAATTATAAGCAGTTCCAGGTCAGCATCACTTATCGTTACCTAAATTTTCTATAACGATAAAGAAGGTTATTTCATATTTAAGAGTAAATAGATAACGTTTAACTGTAATTTGTCCCCAACTAGAAAGTTATTTTAAGAAGTTACCAAAAAAACTTTGGAAACAGTTAAATTATGATGCATGTACTTAGGATGTTTCTTTTTTTTTTTTTTTTAGATATTTGTTTTTTGGGTTACTTTACTAAATTAGAATATCAAAAAATAATTATGCGGCACAACATAATATATATGCAATTGTATTAACGTAATTGTGAATTAAAGCATAGAGGTAATGCTGTATTGAAAAAAAAAAGGAATTTATCGGTAAAAAAAATTTATATATACTAAAAATTTGTTATGCTTTAAAACAAGTAAAAGAACGTCTAGTATTTCTGATTTAAATTTTTCAGAATTCAGTGGAGTGGTTCTCTCAAAAAATGCAAAAAAAGAAAAAACAAAAAAGTGTATTTCCCCATAAGCGTAATATTAAATTGGGGGATCCTTAGCTTTTCCCGAGTCTTCCTGTGCGCTAGACCGATAAGCTCCATTGTAATGAAATAGGCTACCATAATTATTTTATTTCTTATTTGTTATGCTCTCTGTATTAATAACTTAAGTAAGGAGGTATGGCACCGTGATGGTAGCACAGTAAAATTGTTCATAAAAAAGAGTCAGCCATATTGGCTAACATCTGTTATATTTCTATTTCAAGATACTACATACTGGATAAGGACACGCTCGACCAAATTGGGCCGCCGCGAAATTCAAAATGAGCCTCTAAGCCAATCAGCGCCCGAGTTGAAGGTCACGTGATCAATATTGACGAATCACAATGCCGCTAAAATTAACATGGGACCAGTTGGTGTCGCTATCTTGTCTATTTTAAATTCCCGATTCCATCTACAGTCCCATACCTCCTTAAATACAGTATAAATTGCGTAAATTTCTTTCTACATATGATTTGTGTTATACACACACACCACACACATATCTTTTGAATGTACGGTGTAAACATTAAATAACGCTTAGTATCAATAAAAGCATGCACCGATTACGTCTTTGTTTATTTCTCTTGATTCAATTCCTTTAATAATAATACTTAATATCAAAAGACACTAATATATTAATGAGGTAAAGCTGCCTGTGTGATTTTAAGAATTTTCAAACTCAGAATAAAATTCTTGCCGTTAATTTTTAACATATTATTTTATACGATACGTGAAGCTAATATTTTTTAGAACAAAAATAGCTCAATGCGGTATATCTTGATTCAAATAAAGGTTATTGTTATTATTACGTAATATAAAAACTATATTAAAAATGTAGATTAAATATTTAGTTATATTATTTTTGTATAGTTAGCGATTTAAGTTATTATTTGTTAAATTTTTAGCAACATTTTGTTATACTGTCTGTCTTCTTGGAAATGCCTTGATAGAACCTTAAAATATTATTGTTAATTTTTTTTATTAAACAGAAATGTTTTAGTAACAAAATTTAAATATATATTTAATAAAAAAAAAAATTCACTAGTTATTATTTTATTATTTAATATTAAATAATTTATAAACATTTTAATTATTTATTAAATTCGTTTCCAACAACTTTTTTGTCTGAGAATGAAAATCTTTTTATTTACCTAGATTGCCTTGCTTAAAGAACCTAATATGGAAGTGAAGACCATGACTATAGATGAAAACTAGACAATAATTTCAGATGAAAAATTACATTTTCTCAAACTTCGTTATAATAATGTTTGTACGTCATTTAATAGAGCTCTTTCGGTTATGTGATTAATTTTGTATTCTTGTTGTTATTTATTCGTATTATTATTATTACTTTTTTTTTCATCTTTTATTAAGTTTTATTTGACAAGACCAATGCTTGTTGTAACTTTGATTGTTACTATGAACTGCCTGGGTCAATAAAGATTCTTATTCTTAAAGAAAGATAATATTAAATCTGTTACTATTTCTCTTGAAATCTAATATATTAAATTAAAATACACTTCCGAAAACTTAAAAAATTATTAAAAAAAAAATATATAGTAAACTTCACGGTATATTGATCCCAACTCAAAAATCGACGACATAGATGTACTTAATTTTCAACATAATACTTCATACGATTGATTTTTTTTATGAGATATGCAGCTAATATAGGTTAAGAATAATTAGAATTACTTTCAAAGATATATTAGTTTGTATATATGGTGGTTTCATTCATGTTAAAGATGCCATAAGTTAGCGCTAAATAACATGGGCCAGTATAGGAAAATAGCTCTTTTTCCGGTTTTAAAAATACTTCGCAATATTATTGAGAGCATTGATGCTGTCAACAGGTTGAATTAGTGTTTTAAGTATGCAAGTAAAAAAAAAAAATTATTTCAAAGAAAATAGCTAAAAACTACATTTTGTCTTATGCTGAGCAATGTTATTCATTATTCAAGCAGAGCATCGAGAAAACTTTCAGAATGACGTCATGCGCACACACCCTATATATATTTTTTATCAATCTAAATAACGAATAGACTAACCTTTGTCTACTAATATTGGATACTATGAACTGCTTGGGGCAATATAATGTCTTAAAGGCATAATGCACTTTTTTTAAACATGCTTTAGAAAGCTAGGTTAATAATTTACATACCTTATTATGGCAGAATTAGACATGAACGCGTTGATTTTGTATATATTTTCATTTATTTTCCATTTGACGGTTGAAATAAAACTTATCTGACGTCACACTGTACTGATGGGGCTGCGAAGTGGTGGGGTGTTTTGAATTTATCACGTGACCAAAGAACTTGACCGCTGCTTGACTGTGATTGGCTGATAAGATGGGCAGGGGGGAACACCGGGAAAAAGTTTGGTACTTCCCTAAACTATAAAACACTTTGCGCGCAAACTCGGAAGTATAAAGTTTAGGGATCGAAGTACCAAACTTTTTCCCGGCGTTCCCCCCTGCCAATCTCATCAGCCAATCACAGTCAAGCAGCAGTCAAGTTCTTTGGTCACGTGATATATTTAAAACACCCACCACTTCGCAGCCCCATCAGTACAGTGTTACGTCAGATAAGTTTTATTTCAAATGGAAAATAAATGAAAATAAATACAAAATCATCGTGTTCATGTCTAATTCTGCCATAATAAGGTATGTAAATTAATAACCTATTATTTTAACGGATGTTTAAAAAAGTGCATTATGCCTTTAATTTTTATTCATATATTTTGGTTAAAAAATTTTTTTTTTAATGTGCAATAAGTTACAACTTATTTTTGGGTTATTTACTTAAAATAAAGACATCATAAAAAGTTATACATTTTTTTTAAAAGTTATTAGTTATAACAAATATTTAGCAAATAAATTGCAATAATTATAACATTATTTAATATTAATATTTTAATTAATTTTAAATAATTTATTTATTTAAATTACTAGTTTTCCTCATTATTGATGTGCAATTAAATACAATTTAATTTTAATATAGAAAATTCTATAGAATTGAACAGACGTAATGAGGGTCGTGCTATGAAATATGTTATTATTAACAAAATTTTATATATCTTGTAATTAAGAGGTGAAAGTTAGCCTAAATAAAAAGGAATAACTATTTAACAAAGAAACTTTGAAATTTATTGAAATGAACCTAGTATCAATACCCATTATCACACAAAAATATTATGATAATTTCTTAGTACTATGATTATTAATAAATAATACTCTTCAGAAATCTGTTCAAATAAAGATTATCACAGTTTACGGAACATATTGATCCCTGCACTATAATCAACGATATCGATCATAGTTTGTTATGTCAAGAAATACTCAATAAAAATGATTGTCTGCCCAAAAAAATAGACAATTTTGTTGTTTTCTTGAGCCGATAAAAATGAGTCGCTGTTGAACATGATTTTTTTTTTTATTTTTTTTTTTTTAGTTTCGTTTATTCTTATCAGGTCTGAAATAACAATGATTAACCATACTTATAAAAGTCGTAATGAGCTATGCTGCCAACTACGGTAACCTACAGATTTTTTAAGTGGAATTAAGTTATTAACATTTTCACTAAACTTACAAAAGAAAAAAAATAACAATAAAAATAAAATTACTAACCAGGCTTAATTCCTAATGATAGTAAATAAGATAATCGTAACCATTTCTCGATATTACTTGTCTAGTGATAAGACTTCAAATGCGCTCACTAGTTTTTAATATGTAATTTATTAAAAAAAAAATATGTAAATTTTTGTTAATATTTAATAATACAATATATATTATGTTGTATGTAAAAAATATATAATAAGTAAATGTTTTTAACATAAAATAAATTGTTAAAATTGATTTACTTTACAATAATTTAGAAACAGAAAAAATATTTAATTTATTATTTTATATTAAATTCATATATTATGTTATATTAATTAATAAAATTTTATTTATATAATTATTTTTTCTGCTCATCTTAAATACTTGTCTTAGATGTGGTTTACATAAATTTAAATAGTGAATATAGAATATTGGTTATAGAGTTTATATCCATTATAAGGTGAAAGTGAAGAATTAGGTTGACTGAAATGGATGTATTTTGCAATATAAAATCAAAGTATTTATGTAATCAGCTATGAATAATCTGAAAAATTATCTAGAAGGAGATATCACTGCTAAAATATGTGATAATCTCTCAATACTATAATTACTTAAATCTGAATAATAACACTCCAGAAATTGCGGAATACTGGAAAAATAAAGTTTCCATTATTCTGAACAATGCATTAGGTACCACAAATATGGCGTCAAAGCGCAAGAATGGGCAAGTGGTCTTTCATCCTTAAAACAATTTGTTCCTTTATAAGCAAAAAATAAATTCTTCCACAGCCTAAGAGCTTTTATTTTAACTGAGATAAATAAATAATTTTAAGTTCCCTATACATAAAATTTCTAATATATAATTATGGATATAATTATTTAATCAGTCCTTAATTAGCCAAAAGTTTGAGAACGATTTGTATAAGCAACCTGAAACCACACTATGCTATCATTATGAGAAAAAGTTTTGCCAGAACTGTGTAACTTTCAACAGATGTAATTTTGCATTGCAATTAATTGTATAAAGAGACTGGAAATATATAACTTTGGAATTTAAAAATTATTATTATTATTAGTCCTCGACTTTTTAAAAAATTATTTCATTGTCGTAAATTTTAACCACGTTTTTGTGCGGCTCTCAGAATGACAAAACTGTGCTCCTTTTGTCAATAACATTTTTTTGCTTTTGCCACCCCTTACATAGAATGCTCAAAATAGCGTTTACAGTTGCGTAATTTCAGGGGCGTTTGCTAGCCTAGTTTTTGTACTTTTATCTCAATTTTTTATTTTTGTTTTTCTATTTTTTATTAAATTATTTAATATCCACTGTATTGTGTACAAGACCAGATATAAAGCAAATAATTAAGTGAAGTACTATGCATATAGTAATTAAAAATTCGTTTCCTCAATGCAGTAGAATTATATAAAAGAAAAAAAATCGAGGTCTTTGTGTTTTAATAACTGAATAGGAAAAAAAAGGTTCCTTCACTTTTCTCGACACTTCTGTGTAGTGTCCTTAACCAATAATTGACGTAAATTATAATAAAAGATTTGTTTTATTCAAACAATGAAACTTTTGATATTATTTGTATAACATTTAAAAAATACAGATACAAATAATTAAAATATTAAATAAAATAAATTACGTTTGGTACTAAAAAACAACAAATAAATATAATACTATTTTGTATTTTATATTTTAAAAATTAAATATTATATAAAATATCATTTTATTTATTTTATTAGTTTCTATAGGAACTCTTGTTTTCATCTTCTTAAGAGTCAGATCCACATCTACATTATTAATAACATCGTATAATGAATTACAAGATATATAGTTTGCATCAACAAATTAACACAAATTAAGGGATTGGGAATTCAAAAAATTGTAATTATTGAGAATAGATTTGAAGTGTGTTTCCCATTTATCCATTGGAATTGGAAATTGCAATTTTTTAACCCTGTCCTTCTTTAAATAGGTATATGGAGTATTTTCTGCAGCGATGACTAATTTCCTCTCTATTTCTTCTCTATATAACTTAATTTTTGTTTGAATCAAATTTTTATATTCCTTTTTAACAATAGCAAAGTGCTTTACTACATGCAATGTAGTTCATCATATATTGCAGACTTGTTTAATCTTTGTATTAAAAATAGAAAACTACCTGTAGAATGGAAAACATCGTTGATATCTGTATTATACAAAGGCAAAGGTAATATTTTGGATACAAATTCATACAGGGGTATTGCTAATTGTCTTATTATGTTAAAAATGTTTGATAAGCTTACATGTAATAAAGTTTTTAATTTAACTCGTAATTTAATCCCTGATGTACAGTTTGGGTTTATGCCTGGGAAATCCACAATTCAAGCTGTTAGATACTTGCATGATCATATTCTAAAAGCAGTCTCAGTTCCAGCAGGCCATGCTTATGTAATTTTTATTGATTTCTTGAAAGCATTTGACATGGTGGATAGAAAATTGTTAATGCATAAGCTCATCAATACTAGAAAACTGCCTAAAGAATTATTAATTTCTATTGCCATGTTGCTTGAAGTCAATTTTGTGATAATCAACGATGGCTTAGTTTTATCTGACCAAATCTTGCAGAGTAACGGAGTTCTACAGGGTGGTCCGAGTAGCACCCTCTTATATAACCTCCTCACACATGACATCTTGGACATTTTAGTTGACCTTATCTGTAATGATCCTGATATCTTTATCAGCATCTATGCAGATGATATCGCTATTATTTGTAATAATATTGTAAAACTTCAAAAAATTCTAGACAAACTTATTGAATGGGCTAATCTGAATGGATTAAAAATTCATGCTACGAAAACAAAAATTGTAAAATTCAGGAGAGGTGGCCCTTTAGCAAAGTCAGATGTAATAACTTGTAATGGAGAAAAGATAGAGTTTGTAAATTCTTTTAATTATCTGGGGGTTATTATGCAACAGACGGGGAAATCTTTCTCTAAACATATCAAAGAACGCTGTCGAAATGCATTGTCATCTTCATTCGCGCGCTATCTCAAATCTAAATTCGTTATCTTTGGAAACAGCTATTAAACTGTTTCACCTGAAAATCTCTCCAGTTGCTTCGTACGGCATTGAAATTTTCTAGTCATTTATGTCTATAACAGACTTCAAAAATCTAGAATCTGTTAAGTCTCGGTACTTAAAACGGATACTTTGCTTGTCAAAATTTACGTCGTCAAGGCTGGTTTACGAGCTAGCAGGGGAGGAGTTATTTGTAACGGAACTACAAGTGAAATTTAAATTGTTAAAAACAGATAATTACATTAAATTTGTTAAGGATAGACTAAGTAAAACTGAAGATATCAGCCTGGCCTTCTATAATACCCCTGCATTTAATATTAATAATATTAATGGGTGGAAAGGCCCAAACTGTACAGACAGGCATGTTTTTACCCGTTATGCGGTGCATGGTTTCCACCATGTAATCTGTCAAATTAAAGAATATCACGAGTGTAATGATAAATGTGTATGTGTATTATGTAGTGGCCTATGTACTAGGTACCACTTACTTCATTGTCCATCTCGGACCCTATCATTAAGTCAATATGCAAAAATGTAGACCTATATAAATATGTATATAAATATGTATAAGTACACCTTGGTGTTTAATAAATAAATAATTTAAAATAGGAACTCTTGTATGGTACTGCGAAGTTTCTGACATAAATATATGTAGGTTATGTAGTAACGATGGTTTCCTTATTTAAAGTAACGTGTTCAAATCTACATAACGATTAATTTTTTAGTTTCAATGAATTGAATAATTTTTAAAATATACAGTATATAAAAATATTAAAAAAATCATATGGCAGGTCATAGGTCGTAAAAGATAAAATTTAAAGGCTGTTAGATTCTCTTGAAAGCGTGATTGTTAGAAAACATTATGAAATTTCAACGCTGATGTTGGATATGATTAGATATTATGTCAATAATAGGGATATATTAAGGAAAAGCTATTCAACAATGTACACTTTGAAAAATAAAATTGAAAGTAACACGTATTATAGCATAATACAAAAAATATTACAATAATTTCTCACCACTATAGTTATGGCAATCTAAATAATATGACTCTTAAGTAAGCTGTTGAAAAAAAGATTAATATAATATAACATTTTAATATTTTTTGATCTTAACTTAATAGTTCAAATATATCATTATGTATTTATTAAAGGTGGATCTCAGGATTTACAACATGGCTTTTCAAATGTTAGTTAATAAGATGAAGTGTTCAATACCTCACATGATGACCCAAAGTCCTTGCGTAGCCCCATGGTAGACATGGGAAACTTGCGGTTATCCTGCGAGATATGCGACGTTCTAGAACTCTCTGTAGTAAAGCCGTAACTATGACGTATTAGATACGGGACAAGTTGCATAAAATTTCGCAGAATAATCACGATTTTGCGGGGCTACGGAAGGACTTTGGGTCATCATATTTGAGTTTATGAACACTTCTTCTCATTAACTAACATTGTAGAAGCCATGTTGTAAGCCCTGTACGTTCTCTTTAAACATATATTATAAAATAACACACTTAAATTTGAAAAATTTATTATACTTGAATAATTTAATAATTCTTATTCTTGTTTGTCTTCAATTTCAGTATAATAGAAAAAATAAGTAAAAAAATTTTCATTAGATTTATTTGTAAATTTAAAGTGTATTAATAAATTATATATTACAATGATTAAATTATATATTTTTTTATATTTTTGTTTTATTAATTTTTATTTTAACTATTAACAATTGTATTATTTATAAATTTAATTTCTTAACTATCTTGTTATTGTGCAACAACACATTAATTAATAACATAAAGTTTTCTCAACATAAAATCTTGCTTTTTAATGAAATGAGATACAATCTATAACGCACTGATTATGTATAGAGAAACATGATTAACTTGACAATATTGTTTATTAGGCACATAAGTAATTAGGCAAAGACATTGAACAAATAGATACTCTTCAGTCCCCCACTTTTCAAAAAAAATTGTGGGCACTCAAAATGACAAGTAAATGTACATTTTATCAAAAAGGTTTGCATAATTTTGAAGAAACCCCAATCTACTCTAGAATGCACAAAACAGCTCTTTAAAAAAAAACTTTATTCAAAGGCAAATTAAAGCTCCAATTTTCTTATTTTTTATCTTTAACTTTTTAGATTTTTCATCTATTTTTCATTTAATTATCTGCTATCTACTGTAATGTATACTGGGACTGAATAGGGTAGGCAAAATATTGAGACAAATATTGAGGCAATTTTAAATAACAGGAGCAAATTTTATATCACTGCAAAAATATATAGTATTGCGTCACATTAATTTGAAAGCTAAACTATTTTTAACTCTTTTTAGAAATTTGTTTAAAAGATTAAAAATTTCACGTATATTACACTTTATCGGAATATTTCGAGATCAGCTCAACAAAACCAGTATGAAGTACAATGGTTTAAAAATGAGAATAACAGATTTTGCCGAATATGCCACTCGAATGAACTGGAGATAATTGGGGAAAACAAACTATAATTTACATTTTCTGTTTATATTAAGGAGTAAAAAAATTCACAGGACTAACAAATTTTTAAAAATATTTTATTGTGTAATGTTTGTCTTCTTTAGGATGCGTTAATAAAACTATATAAGATACTGCTTGTTAATTTTTTTTACTTATATTACAATATCATAGTAATAAATTTAAATCTATTAAATTATTTTAAATCTGTCTCATAATAAAACTTGACATTTAAATTTTTATAAATTTAATAAAGTATAAATAATTTGTTTATTTATTTAAATTCGTATATCTTACATTTATCGAATTTTGAAAGATAAATGAGTTTTTGTTACGCAATTGGCATGCATCTCGAATTTAAGTGTAAAGTCAATTGAACTCCCAACGAAGCTGTTGGTAAATGATTATCGAATGTCGAATGTGATCGGTAATTATGCAATTACAAGCTAATGCCTAGTCATTATTAAGTGAAATACATGTATATAATGCTAAGCGTGAGTAAATTTAGCTGCGATTCCATAGCCAAAACAGCTAAGAAATGCAAGTCAAAAAGGCTTGCTCTTTTATCTTCACAGTAGCTTTTGGGAGAAAAATACATAAGCTGTATTTGCGCCACGCTGTTTCGGCTATATTTTTTTTGGCCTATATATCTTTTTAAAATTACTGTGTGGGGACAAGAAGAAGAAAAAAAAAAAAAGAGAAACTTTTTATTCAAAGTATAACCATTACTAGTGGCGGACATACTTTTCCGGACTTTCCTCCTAAAGTTACCAAACCTCCAAGTTGTAACTTAACACACGAGTTAGACATATTATAACCTACTTTTTAACCTAAAAATAAAAATTCCAAAAAAAAAAAAGCCTAACTTTGTCAAATCTGCATTTTAAATTTTCAACCCCCCGTGGTGGGACTTGAAATCATTTTAAGGGTAACGGTCACAAAATTTCTGAAAAGCTAAACTTTTTATGGGTCTATATTAGTTTAATTGAATTGATTGAATTTTCTAACATACATTATATCACGGGTAAAAGGCAATTTTTAACACTTCCTCTACCAAAAGTTAAAAAATAGCAAGTGACGTATTTCCCGGAATTTACAATTTTTCCAAAATAAAGTGTGGGGTTTTTTAAAGTATCCTAAGCATAATCAAAGGGCATAGTTTTTATATTTAAATTCCGATGTTCCTTATACGGTTATTTATATTTGGCCCAAAGTGTATATACCTGTCTTTTGTTAAAATCGAGGCTAGGGAGATTGAGGAGGCCGACCAAATACACAAAAAAAAAAAATTGATTAAAAGAAGCACGGATAAAAGAAGTAAAGCCACTTTTCGCCACTATGGGTTTCTTACCTACGGCCAAGGTCCATATAATAAAGAGGTTGAGCGCTGCACAAAACTCGCGCAGTTGATTTTAATTTGTGATGGATGTACTTGATTCTAAGCCAATACGATGCCGTTCACCAGCGTTCACCAGTTACGTCACTGATAAGGTGAATAAAAATACACCCAGTGATATGACGTCTTTGGTGAATTCCTTTAAGCTGCGCGACCTTGGCAATAACTTTTCCCGGAGAATCTAACCTCTTATATATGGACCTTGACCTATGGCACTAGTCACCGGATAAAATCAAAAATTGATTTCAAGCGGCCTACTCAATAACGCCAGCCTCAGTTAAAATTAAATATTTAAACTACTGTATAATACGTTACTATTATTATTATTTTTAATTATATTATATTTAAAAGTAAAAATAAAGAGTTACTTAATAACTTAACTCATATTATTTATTTTATATATTTGAATTCAAATAAATTTAGTTTAATTTTTTTTATTTATTTAACTTCTGTATTCAAACATAATGATGTGTTATAATGCATAAATAATTGATACTCAGATATGATATGTTCGTCTTGCAGTGAAGTACATGAAATCGTAAAAAGTGAAATGATAATTAAACAGTATAATATTTAAAAATATATAATTATTCGCACATTCCACATAGAGTGTTTACGCATGTCATTATTTAATGCGCATGGACGCCATACTGGAGTAGTGATTAACATAGCTGAGCCTGGGACAAAATTGGTTTCTGGCTATTATTTATATGGGCAATATTTTAGTTTTTTGTTATTATTTTTCTCTCGTATTGGAGATAATAATTTAAAATATATGCCACACCAACGCTCTCAAAAATATTGCTTTGTATTTTTAAACTAGGAAAATGAGTCATTTTCCTATGCTGTCCATGTTATTGAGTGATCCAACATGGCGTTGACTTTAACATAAATACTTACACCCTATATACATATGTAACTGAAGACCAAATATTAAGGAGGTAGGGGAGCGTAGATGGCAGCACGTTATTTTTAGATAGGAAAATATCAGCTTGTATTCAATATGACTATCTATACACTTTTCGCCACCGAGCATCTGCAATGTTAAGATTATGGCCACTAGTCGAGTTACAACACTGCCCGGAAAGTCAGATAGTCGTTTGGTCGGAAATCTGGAAAGTGCAGATGCTTGCTTTTGACGCGGAGGCATTGATTATATATGTCTTTTATTAAAATCAAGGCTGGCGATATTGAGGAGGCCGACGGTGTTTTAGGACCGTATTGCCATCTACGGTCTCTCTACCTTCTTAGGATGACTATCCAACAAAGTATACTTTGTAAAAATTAAAGATAGATACCTGTATTTTATCACTACAAAAATACAGTATATGATAATATCTCACCACCATAGGGTCTATACATCCATGTTAACGTTGACGCCATGTTGGATCACTCAATAACATGGACTGCATAGAGAAATGAGTAATTTTGCAAGTTTAAAAACACTCTGCAATATTTTTTTTAGAACATTGATGCTGCTAATAGGTTGAATTAGTATATCTCAAGTATGTGAGAAAAATAATAATAACAAAAAACTAACCTTTTTTATAAAGAAAATGTACAGAAACGAGGTTTATCCTATGCTGAATAATGTTATTCATTACTCAAAAATGGCGTCCAAACGTATTAAATATGACGTCATGCAGATACAACCTTGAAATCTAAATAATAATATACTACCGAGGAAAAAAATTAAACTTGATGAAATTTATTTATCCCAACACTAAAATCCAAGGAGGGCTTTGGTTTAAAAAATTCTTTGTAATTTTCTATCTTTAAACACGTAAAAGTTATTTTCGTTTAAGTTTCTCCGAAATTGGTGGATTAGTTTTCTTAAAAATCGCAAGAACCGTGCTTTTCCCCATAAGCGTAATGTTAAATTAGAGGTAATCCTTAGATAACAGATAAGCTCCATTGAGAACATTATAATATAAATTATATTACTGATTTTTTTATGTATGGATAATATAGATAAAACAGTTAAGACTTGAGAAGTGATTTCACTGATATATTTTGTATAAAAATTTATTATTGTAAACAATGACTAGACCAACACTTGTTGTAACTATATTTGTTATTATAGAAACTACATGGGTCGGTAGTCTTCTTTCTTATTCAAAGTTTAACCAATACTATTAGTGCAGTTTGGAAATGTTGAAATTATATATTAAAAATGTAACACGACTTGATGTAGAAGTTTTATCAATTCAAAATATTAAATACTAAATACGCTAAAAATATTCTCATTCAATTATGCATGATAGGAAATGAGAGGTCTCTTAATTTTTCTCAACTCTGGTGCACTAAACTGATAATTAGAGACCAGATTTAATGTTTTCAACTTTTTTTTTTAATTAGGTCACTTTTAATAGAAAATAAGTGCGAATTGCGCAATTTCATGTCGTTTAAAACCCTTTTATTTTCAACATTTACCTCCATTATTATTTTTTTTTTTAACTTTTTTATTTTAATATTTTTCAACATTTTGCAACATTTTACACGTACGAAAAAAACACTTCAAAATTTCAAAATTTTAGATTCAAGATTTAAATTACTACATAACTGAGCCAAGCTTAACATTGGAACAAGTTGGTGCCATTTAATTTTGTATTTTGTTTCTTTTATTTTATATAACCATTATTTTTTGTATTCACTGAAAAACATAGAACTAAAATTATTGTTTATGTGGTTGTTTTGTTTCTTGTTTACCATAAAAGCTAAAAAAAAAAAAAAAAAAAAACAATTTTAATTCTGTTTTATTGATGACGTCGTAAAAGAGCGGAGAAAAAGGATGGGGGGATTTAATATTTTAAATTACAAATTTTTTGAGATTTTAAACCTACTATTTTTCTCTTTTTTTTTTTTCTTTTTTTTTTTTTACTATTTTTTTTTTGACGTTGCATGTAATAATGCTAATTTTCAACACAAAATTTAAAAAAAGAAGGTATATTTATAAAAATAATCAATTTGAAGCCCAAATAACTTATGATAATTATGATTATTAAAATCTCCATCATGTGATGACAGCCCCGATGATCTCTGAAAAATTTCAGTAGTATTCTAGGTAGTTGTTTTACAACATTGAATAAGAACGTCAATTTTATGGATCAAATTTTTTGTTTGAGAGATATGAACCTATTATCTCAATGTTGAAAAATATTAGTAAATATAGAAAACAAATTCCTAAAACCTGATTTTGTACAAGTAAATTATTATTATTTAATGTATTTTACCATTCATTTTTATAAAACTTTTGCACAAACATAAAAAAAAAATGTTAAAGTTTGTGTAATAATCGAAAGTATAAATAGACAATTTTTGAGCTATATTATATTTTCACCATTTTTTCAAAAAAGAAAAAAAAACTTTTATTTCGCCTCTTCTGATAATTAAATCACGAATATAGTTTGTTATAAAAAATATATATCATTCTTATTTGTTAAAAATAAAATAGTATACATCAATATATATATTATTTTTACGCACTTTTTACAAATTAAGCAAAATGCAATAGTTTATTAAAAAACAAATATTTTATTGTTTAAAAGTAATATTCTCTATTTAAGTTTTTTAGTTTTAATAAATTTTAAATATATAAATTTATTTTCTATTAATATGTGAAGACGTAAAATTCATTACAGCGTAATATAGAAGATTGGCTAATCTCTTGCATCTTGAAATAAAAGGCATTAAACTGTGTTCAGTAATATAAAAATGAAAATTACTAAATATTATGCACTTACTTGAGAATGTAAAAGCCATATACTAAAGAAATTAGTGTAATAATAGGTATTCTTTTAAAAAAAATAATGAAAGGAGCTCGTTGTATATCAATGCAGTAGTAAATGATGTTTTCTTAACACTACAGTTCTTGAAAAGTGTAATATCCGGATGACGTCATATTTAATACGCTTAGACGCCATAATAGAGCAATGAATAACATTGCTCAGCGTAGGATAAACTTTATAGCTATTTTCTTTTGAAATTTCGTTTAAATTATTATTTTTCCCAACTTATTAACAGCATCAATGCACTCAAAAATATTGCTTATAGTATTTTTAAACTGGTAAAATTATTTATTTTCTGATGCGGTCCATGTTACTGAGTGATCTAACATAGCGTCGACTTTATCATAAATACATACACCCTGTATTAACAAAAATATCAATTAATATTGTTGCACTTTATCAGAATATATTATTGACCCTAATATTAAAAGAAACGAACTTATTGTACTCCAATTGTGAATATTATAATTCATATGACTTTTTTTTTTTTTATGAAATATATTCTAATAGCTACGATGCTTATCCGTCGAAGTGAACGAGCTACACTTTACAATTTTGGGGAAAAATAAACGTTCTACACTTTACAATTTCCAAGTTCCCCCATATAGTTCTCATGTTAAAACGCGTAGAAGCGCCAAACGCAGATCGTTCATTTTGAGTAAAATTTGTAAAGTGTAGTTCGTTCACTTCGACGGGAAACATCGTAATATACGTATATATAATAATGAAAACAATTTAGAATTACTCTCAATGATTTACTTATGTGTAAATTATTTTTAATATTGTAAATAATGATTAGACCAACCCTTGTAACTATATAAGTTACTATGAACTGCATGGACCAATTAAATTTATTATTTTCTATTATTCAAAGTTTAACCATTACCATCGAGCAGTACAGGTTGTAAATGTGGAAATCACATTTAAAAAAAAATTAACCCGATGCATAGTAGTTTTATCAAAACAAAATACGCTTAAAAATGTTCTCATACCATGATGTATGGAGAAGACCCTTAGCTCAAACCTAATGCAGACAACTGATTCTTTAAAGAAAAATATAAACAAAATGTTTTTTTGCTTTGTGTTACAATTAATTATTGAAAAAATAAAACTGAATATTGTAGTTATTAAAATAAAATATATATTATGTATTTAATTGAAAAAGTAAAAATAAATGTATTAATTTAAAAAAGAAAATTAATTGTTATAATTTTAATAAATTATAATGAAATTCTTTATTTAAAAGTTAGCTTTAACAATTTTATTATGATATGATGTGTAAAATCACAATTTTTTATGAAAAATGAATGTTGATATAAAATATGGCGTAAAGACTGGTTATGAGGGATTAGACTAAAAAAATGGTAAAGAACGAAAAATCTGTAATTTTGCGAAGTGGTGCATAAGGATATGGTGTATTTAATAATTATATAACATTTTGGGGTAAATTTTATTGCTAAATTTAAAATTATGATTTTTGTGATGTGTTCGTCCCATACGAGCTCATGTTAATATAAATTGTTCCTCTTTTATCTGATGGTTCTAATGTTTTTTTTTTTTTTTTTTTTTTTTTTTTCATAGTTAGCTGTTACTATTAACTTTCAAATTTCATCAAAAAGATCTTTAAAAAAAAAATAATAATAAGATACAAACCATCTATATATAACCCTTAAGATAGATCGTGAACAAAATATAAAGAATTAAATCGAAAATTATGAATAAATTATGCGAATTTATATGGTAGTGAAGACAAAATATCTTAAAGAAAAAATTTACAAAAATTTTCAATGTAAAAATTAAAGCAAGATACTAGTATACTGTATGTTAGGTAAAAAGTGGGAATTTATAATGGCATATTCAACGATATTTGTGTCACTTTATACCAAACAGACAGTAATATAAATGCAAAAATATATGATAATCTCTCACCACTAGTTATTGAAATCTAAATAATAGCACACTTGAGGTAAATAATTTAACAAATATTATTGAAGATTATTAAACTTCACGGAATATATTGAACCCAATATTAAAATCGACGAAATAACGTACTCAAATTGGGAACCTTATAATTCATATTATTGATTTTTTCATTAGAAAAATATAAAATATAAAACTAATTAGTAATTAGCATTACTTCCAATGATATATTAATTTGTATAATATTATTTTTATTATCGTAAATAATGACTAGACCAACTTTTTTTTTTTTTTTTTTTTTTTTTTTCGATTTTTGAGTATAATACTTCACCGATTTCGGAGAAATTCAGGTGAGAAATGCTAGACATACGTGTTTAGCCATAGAAAGTTTTTGAGAAATATTAAAACCAATAACCTCCAACCCAAGCTTGTTCTGTAAACTACACACTAAATTGAGCCAATGCTTAGTTTTCCTTTGTTACTTCACTGCATATTCGAGACGTGTATTTAACTTTTACTTACGATTTCTTTCAGTAATAAATTTCCCTTCATACGTTTTACTACATGAATATTATTGTAATTATTTTTCAACGGGTAAAAATGTATCCAAAATGTTTGATTCAAGAAAAAATTACATTTTTTTGCTTGTGTTATAACTTGACTTCCGTCGCAAATGCTCGACAGGTGAGACGGCTCGTCTTGTAGCTCGGTACATGCCTGGTGAGAGTGTCCGAATGACATGAGGCGACATGAGGTGCCTTCTCATTTTATTCGTATGTCAAATTCATACACAAGCAAAACACATAATTTTTTTCTCAAATGAAGCATATTTGATACATATTTACATTCAGGAAAATATAAAAACAAATTTCAAATATAAAAAAAGTACTTTTTAAGAAAATTTATTTGTTGAATAAATGGTAAGTAAAAATCAAATTCACGTCAGCTCTTTCTGCAAAGTCAGACTTCCGGCGCAACTTTTGTGTCGATATGCTCCTTTGTTATAACAGCTGATTAGGACTTCGTTACCTGTTTACTACGTTTATACATATGGTCGATCATTGTTATTTCTTCGTTTAGAACTTTGAACTTGATAAGAATGAAAGAAACTCCACACAAAAAAGTTCCATGCTCTTCATGTGACTCAATTTTTGTCAATTTTGTTAGCTCAGAAAACAAGATCAACCAATGAATGTGTCGTATTTTGTTGGTCAGCCAATCACTGTTGTTGAGATTCACTTTACTTTACAGAACAAGCTGTCATGAACAGATAGTTACGTCACGATCATATGTTATTAACAAAGAAAAAAGGTCCGGAAACTGGCTCAATTTTGTGTGTACTTTATAGAACGAACTCCAATGTAGTAGTTTTATCGATACTAAATGACTTAAAAATGTTTTCAACAATGATACAAGAAATATTAACGTTATAAGTGTACTTATCCGATAATTAAAACATAAAGCTATAATTTAAAATATATTATTATAATTTTAATGTTAAATATTATAAATATAATATTGTTTGTTTTAAATTTTTGTTAGAATAATTATTATATATTATAATATATTTTTTTTTTTCGTTTTTTTTTTCTTTGAGTGGTTATTTATATTCTATTAGTTATTACTATTATACAATTTATATTTTAGTTTAAGTAATTTTAATAATTTATGATAAATATTTTTATTTATTAAACTAGCAATAAAATAAATCAAGAGCGGAATGCGGAATTTAACATAGTTTACACAGGTGGTAGTGGGGGTAGTGGGTAGTAGTAACAATTGAATGTTAAGTAAGAAAGTATTACTTATAAATTATGATACAAGAAACAATAGAATGAAGACCAATTAATATAAAGAAAAATAGCACAACAAATTTCGAAAAAAAATAAAAATATATCAAGTTGTATAATATTAATGTAAAAATATATGAAAATCTCTTACTTGCTATTGATAACTATAATAAATAACAATACACTTCAGAAAACTTTTAAGGCGGGAAAACAGGTATTACAAGAGTTAACTAAAAAGTTGTTAAGTTAGAAAGATCTGAAATTTTGCACAGTGATACATTCAGATAAGATGTGTGCAAAAATTAAAAAAAAAATTAATAAATAAATAAAATGGGGGGTTACTGTGATAGATTTTAAATTATGATTTTTGGAAATTTTAGTCTCGTAAGAGCCCATGATAATTTCCATAATTATTTTCTCTCTTATCTGATGGTCATGAGTTCTAATATTTTTATCATACGTAGCTGTTACTATTAACTTTCAAATGGTATCAAAGTTTTAACGTTTTTATTATTTTTTTTTATTTAAGATTCTAGCCATCTGAATAATAGCCCTTAAAAAATATTTATAAAGATTATTAAACTAAACAAAATATTTTGATCACAACTCTAAAATCGACGAAATTATTGTACTCAAATTGGGAAAATTACTATTAATTTGGTTGACTTGTTTATGATTTATACAGCTAATATTGGCGCAAGCCTATTTAGAATTAAATCAATGGTATATTAATTTGACTTTAAATTTATAATTGTAAATAATGGTTGGTCCAAACTAGAGCTGTAAAAAACTCGAAATATTTTTAGCCCGGGCTGAAATTTTTTAGCCCGGTTTGACTTGAAACCCGGGTTTAGCTTGAAATCGAGCTTAAACTCGAAAAACGAGCCAAAGCTCGGAAAGCTCGATATTTGAGCCGAGTTTAAAAACAAGCTTTCGAGCCTATGAAGAAAAAAGCTCGATTTTCATTAAGAAAAAATTGTTTTTGAAGGATAAAAAATGCATAATAAAATAAAACAATTTTTTATAATATTTTAAACAGCTTATTTTGCATGATAGAATATTAAAAACACCATTTTAAACAAAAATTACAAACTTTTTTTTCTTTGCTTTCTGCAAAAATTGTTCTTTAGCTCGATTTATTTTCAAAAGCTCGTTTTTTTCACGACTCATTCACGAGCTCAACTCGAAAAAGCTCGTTTTCGAGCTAAAAGCTCAAAACCCGGGTTGACCATTTTCAAAAAAACGAGCACCCGGAGATTTTGGCCCGGGCGGGTGCTCGAACCGGTTTAAATTTACAGCTCTAGTCCAAACCCTTGTAACTGTACGTTAAAGTATCTTGCTTTAATTTTTTCAGAGTAAATTGTTGTACAGGTTTCATTTAAATAGTTAGTCCTCTCTTCAATATGAATTCGCGTAGTAACTAATAATTTTCAATTTAATTCTTCATACTTTTTACGCTCTACCCTAAATTCTACTGCAAAGAAAATTAAATTTTCTGAATTTGACATTCCACATATTTGTGAATTTTATGGAAGC
The DNA here is from genome assembly GCA_949318235.1 of Ecdyonurus torrentis. Taxonomy (NCBI): domain Eukaryota; kingdom Metazoa; phylum Arthropoda; class Insecta; order Ephemeroptera; family Heptageniidae; genus Ecdyonurus; species Ecdyonurus torrentis. Next base: position 21,300,696 of record OX439133.1, read on the forward strand.
ATGATTACTAAATAAAAAAATTAATTGTAATTTATTAAAATTATAATAAAATATATATATATATATATATATATATATATATATATATATATATATATATATATATATATATATATATATATATATATATATATATATATATATATATATATATATATATATATATTTTATATATATATATATATATATATATATATATATATATATATATATATATATATATATTTTATATATATATATATATATATATATATATATATATATATATATATATATATATATATATATATATATATTGTAAGAAAAAAATGGTAACCATAGTTTTTAATAATCAGATATATTTAATTTTTATAATTATTATATTTAAAAAAAATACATAAGAAACGATATTAATTGATATATAATACTTAATTTTGTCAAAAGAAGTAAATATATTTTTCTATTCTTCTTTTAATAATCAGCTTAGTGCACTAGGGTCATGGGACTAGGGTTAAGAAAAGATAAGGTTCTTCTCATTCCATGCATCAGCGTATGCGAGAACATTTTTTTAGCGTATTTTGTATTTATAAAACTACTATCATGCATCGTGTCAATTTTTTTAAAATTAATTTTCAACATTTACAACCTGTAGTGCAAGTAATGGTTAAACTTTGAATAAAAAAGAAGAATAAAAATTTTATGGGCCAGACAGTTTATATAGTAATAATATGATAATCTCTCACCACTTGTTATTGGAATGTAAAAATAATACATGGAAAAATTAAAGCAATCAATTTATAGCTAACATACCAACAATTTAGAATATGTTTTTATTATTTTAATACATACAACGTTTTGTTCATGAGAAACGATTTTTCAAAATTCGAGTCCACTAAATTATTTCCTCGACTGTAGTAGTGCAGTTTGTAAACGACGAAATGAAATTAAAAAAAAAAAATTAACCCGATGTAATTATTGTATCAATACACAACACGCAAAAAATGTTCTCATACAATGATACATGAAATGTCAATTTTTCAGCACTAAACCGATAATTAAAACATGAATATAATATATTATTTATATTATTTAATAAAATATATAATTTCTTTTCTAATAAAATTAATTACTAATTGTAATTAATACTAACTATAAAATCGACAAAATTGATGTGTGTACGTACAGTACATATCTATATCGTAAAAAATTATAATCTTTGCTTTCACTTTAAGGCAAATGAGTAAAATTTTATTTGACAGAAGAATGTATAACAATGTTTTACAATACACGATACAAATTTGCACATATTATACTATTGATTAAATTGATATTATTGATTATGTCTTCAGGTATGTAATTAGAATTTAGAAAATTTTCCAGCATATTTATTTGTATATTTTATTATTGTAAATAATGACTATAGTACGATTGTTGTATCTATATTTTGTACTATGTGAACTGCCAGAGTCAATAAATGTTATACGTTTTTATTCAAAGTATGACCAATACTATAATAGTGCTATTTATAAATTTTGAAAAAAAAAAAAAAAAAAAAAAACAAACTAGGCCCGATACAAAGTAGTTTTATTAATATAACAGTCATCAAAATAGTGGCCTCATACAATTCTTCATGATAGGAAATTAGAGGACTTCGAACTTTCCACAATACTAGTGCACTTAATTTAAAGTAAGTGCACTTAAAATATGAATATAGTTTATAACTTATATACATGTATATATACACTAGAAATCACGTAAGAATGTGGGCGATTTATCGATTCCCCCTGGGCAGCCAATAGACGCTCTAGCTTTTAAGGACACTAGGAGGTGGGGTAATGTTAACTAAATGGAGAGCTTTTAGGCGTTCTCTTATTAGTCGCATCCTTACGTGGCGCGGACTGTAAATACTGTTAAAATTAGATTTTATGACAATACTACATTGTTCTTATGCATATTTTTAAAAATAAATATATTAAAGTATTTATTTGTTTAAAATATAAAAACTGTAAATATTATAATAATATTATACTTTATTTTAAATATTTAAATTAATTAAAAAAAAAATATTTATGTAAACCAGATTTCCTTAAATTTGTAGTCTAACGGTATATCTTTTTGTAACCCAAATGGTTTACATGCTCCATGGAAGTTAAAAGTAAATACAATTACTGTGAAGATAAATTATATTGAAAATTAATAGAAAAAGCAACAAATATTAAATTAAGTTCGATGTGAAGGCTTAACAAATAATAACTTAAAAATATTCACCAGTGTATATCATGAAAAATTAAATTAAAGTAGCTCTTAATAAACCACAGTAAAAAAAAAATATTTTGATAATTTCTCACCACTATACAGTCCGTGCCACCTAAAGATGTTTGCGATTAATCGAGCCAATAGACGTTCAAACGCTGAAGGTTACTAGGAGGTGGTGTACAGTACAGAGCTTAAAAATTGTTAAAGAGACACTATTGGTCCACGAAATTACAATAGCAAAGGGTGTCTGCTGCTGCATTTCTCCGCCTTCTAAGACTGGTTGTGATTGCAGTGGCCAATGACATAACTATACGCACACCTACTTGACTATGCACATCTTCTCTCTCTTTTTTAAGAATCAGTGGTTGCGTGCTCGCCGAACACGCGTATGGTGCATCTCTCTCTCTCTCTCTCTCTCTCTCTCTTGCTTTCTTTAAGAACCAAAATATTAAACCTGCCTGCTAGACCTGCCGTGTGTGGTTCTCTCTCTAATTTCTCGTTCAAACAAAATATTTATTATAATCTGCTTCCTCTAAACTTGTTTGCTTTTTCTCCAGAAAAAATACAATAGTAAGCGATATCATAGAAAGAGAGAGATGGTGCACGTTGGACAAGCATAGGCAAGCGTATTATTTATTCTGAGAGTGAGAGAGAGAGAGAGAGAGAGAGAGAGAGAGACGTGGTGCGTGCTCCAGACGGCTGGTCGGCAGCAAGCAAGCATAATACTCTGATTCTGATAGAGAGAGAGAGAGAGAGAGAGAGAAGATGTGCATAGTCAAGGAGGTGTGCTTATATTTATGTCGTTGACCACTGCAATGACAACTAGCCTGAGAAGGCGGAGAATGCAGAAGTAGACACACCTTGCTATTGTAATTTTGTGGAGCTATATTTCCTTTGTTAACATTTTATCTGCTCCCTACTGTACGGTTAACTAAATGGAGAGTTTTTAGGCGCTCTCTCATTGGTCGCATCCTTAGGTGGCGCAAACTTTAGTTAGTGAAATCTAAATAATAATATTCTTCAGTGTGCTGTTGAAAAAATATTCCAATAAGAAATAATATATTATTGTTGGCCAAAACTATTTCAAAGGAACCTAGTTAGTCCCGACTATCAGAACCAAAACTTACAAACAATGCTTATGTTTAGGCAACTATAAAACGCCCCAGAATGTTATTTGGAAAATTTCGGGAAATACGGTAAAATTGCCGTAATTTTTGAAGTTTTCATAAGTGGCCATTTACGTACTTGTACTATGAGAAGCATGTTAGAAAAATTAACTAAATTGATGTAGTGCTTGACAAGTTGACCTTTTTAGAAATTATGTGACCATTGCCCTAACAATAATTTCAAGACCCACCACCGGCGGTTGAAACATAAAAATACGGCTTAAACATGGTTTGTTCTTTTATAGAATTTTTATTTATTATTATTATTATTTTTTTTTTAGGTTAGAAGTAGGAAAATGTTTCTAACATGTGTATCAAGTTACAACTTGGAACTACCGTAACTATAGGATGAAACTCTAGAAAAGTATGTTCGCCACCTATATTGTTGAAAAAGAGCAAATTTTAAACAACTCATATAAAATCGAAAATTGAAGCAAAGACAATGAAATTTGGTCCGTAAGTTCATATAAAATTATCCAAAACTTAGAAATATTTTAAACTAATTTTGGCAAGAAATTTGAATTTAAAAACGTCTCACTAAATAATTAATTAATTATTATTATTATTTTGCTGAAAACGACAGTAAACATCTTTAATATACCTAAAATTACTGTTTAGTACTTTTCATTATATATATATATATATATATATATATATATATATATATATATATCTTTAAGGAGAATTGTAATTAAAATATTAATAATAATTTTTATTATTGATTTTACAATTTTTTTTTTTATTTTATTTTTTTTTTATTCTTAAATTCATTAAACATCCAACCAAGGCCGAGGCCTTATCGGCTGGTTCATACATAGGTTATTTCACTTACATTATATCAATTGTTATAATTTATAACCTTCAAAAAAAAAATTAAACATCATACAAATCATAAAAAAAAAAATTAATCATACAAAAATTTCCATAATTATATTATAATAATCAAAACTGTTAGTGACATTACAATTTTTTTTCTTCCCTCTCCTTCATATTTTAATAATTATAATTTTTCCATGAAAAACTCATGTAATAGTTTTTTAACTTGTATTTTACTATTTAAATTTTTTAAATTTAATGGAATCTGATTCCATAATTTTGGCAACACATATCTTTTTGTTCTTTCTGTAAATCTATTTAATATTTTTGGTACTATCATTGGTTTTTTTAACACAGTTCTGGTGTAATGATCATGTTCTCTTGGTATACCATGATCATTATCAAAATAATATTCTAACAAAAATGTAACATTTAGTAAATCACTAATCGGTAAAATATTTAAATACTTATATATATCATTATTTTCACATTTCTTCCCTTTTTTTAATGATTTAAGGATTCTTAATTGCATTTTATGTAAATGAGTCAATTTTCCGGATTTAGTAAACCCGTAAGCCAAGATACCATACAATATAATGTGGATGGACTAAAGAAAAGTAAATGGATCTTAACGTTTTTTCATTTACATATGATTTTATTGATCTAATTTGGAACAATGCTGAACGTAATTTATTTATTATACTTTGAATATGTAGATCCCAATTAAAATTATTATCTATTGTAGCTCCTAAGTAAACATAACTATCTACTTCCTCCACACTTATACACGAACAATCTATTTGAAAATTATGTAGACAAATATTTGAATGAGCAATAATATTTATTTTTTCACCCTTTCTTAAGAATTTATTAAAAATATGCATTACTTTAGTTTTTTTCCTATTAATAATCAATTTCCTATCATGCGACCACTCCAACACTCTATCAAAATCTTCTTGTAACCTATTTTGCGCAATCAAAAAATCACTATGAGACGCAATTAATAAAAAGTCATCCGCAAATATAACCATATTGCTAGTAGTTCAGTTTTTAAATCTTGAAATTAAATTAAATTGTTGTGATCCCATATAGTAATTTACAAAAACAAAGGTCGTTAATAAATGGTCTAATATAATTCTAATTCTAATTCAACCTGTTAATAGCATCAATGCTCTCAAAAAAATTACGAAGTATTTTTAAACTTGCAAAATGTGCCATTTTCCTATACCGGCCAATGTTATTTAGTACTCACTTATGATATCGACTTTAGCATGAATAGAACCACCCTATATATTATTTAATTTTTAGTAATATTAATTTAAATTATTAACAATGATATGTTATTTATAAATTTATTTCTTTAATTCAACTTATGTGCAGCTAGTATAATCGAAGTGTGTTACGAAGATTGCTTATAATTTGGATATGACAAACTTAATAGAAATAAAGGAACAGATCCAATAAGTAAGCTTATACTTATTTCCATTAAATCTTAAAATTCATTACACATTTATAAATTGTTAACACAAAAGAAGCAATTTATTATTCATTGAACGTAAACTTCGTTGGAAACAAATTTAATAAATAATATAGTTTTTAATAAATTATAAAAAATTTTAACATATAAATATAAAATAATAATTGTATAATAGTAGTTTTTACTATAACTAAAGAATTCTAAACTTTTTATAATAAATATATCAAAAGAATTGAAAGTTATTGCAAAAAAAAACCCGGTACTTTAATGATGTAATTCAAATTATTTTCCGCAACAATACAAGAATACAAAATTACATTATAAAATGGCACTGCGATCTGGGAGCAAATTTAAAATTTTCCCCTAGAGACCCAGAACAGAGAAGGGACAACTTCATGGTTTTGGCTGACCCGCAATGCATCTGTTTTGAAACGCCTGCTAAAGGTACCAAAACTTTAAAGCTTAATGCTTGGCTACCCACAAAATTGGAGCTTTCTCATTGGCTAAGAATATTTTGACTGCCATTTAAGTTTGGGTACTTTTAGCGGATTTTTCAAAATAAATGCAATTCAGGTCTGCCTAATTCATGAGGTTGTCACTTCGCTAATGTTCTCTATTTTCCCCCAGATTGCAGTGCCACTTACATTTTACATGTTGATTGTTGCGGCGAAAATTTGAACTAAATCATTAAGGGAACGTTTTCAGATAGGGCAATAATACAGAAGCTCACCAGCATGCTTTGTATTGTAATATTTTATATTTATTTCTAACAATATGTAACAAACAAAATCACAATTTTATCAATGTATTCCAAAGCAGACAGGCAGTAAACACAAAAATGTTGGTAAAATTAATAGACTTTGCCAATTATCTCAAAAAATTAAATCGCAAACAAACGTAAGATATAGTAATAATATATCTGACTTGTTAATCTACAATTTTAAATATATATATACTTTAAAATTACCTAATTTATTACTTTATTTGAATTGAAATACACAGCGCTTATATAATTTTTTGAAAATTTTAAAAATATTTACATCGAGTATCGTATAAAACAAAAAGTTAAAAATCAACGGCAAGAACTTTATAATATATTACATTTGAAAATCTTAAAATCACACAAGAAGCTTTACCTCAATAATTTATTAGTGTTTTTTTTTATATTAAGCATTTTACTTTTTTTTAGAAGTAATCATATCATAACATATAAACCAACGTCTTATCGGTTTGAAATTTTCCTTCTTCTTTACATTATTTAATATCTATGTACATATTATATTTATATTATAGTAATACATGTAAAATTATATACGGAAAGTCAAATGTATTTAATTTATGCTGTATTTAAGTCATTATACATGGAGAAAATAAATTATTAATATTTATGGTAACCCATTTTCAACACAATTAGTTCAATACAGCATAATTTAAGCTTTAATTCACAATTACTGTGTTACAATAGCATAACTATTATGTTGTTCCGCATAATAATATTTTGTTTATTTTAATTTAGTAGAGTAATTCTAAATTAAATATCTAATATACGTTATACTATGGTGAGTTAATATTTTTTTAATTCCATTAAAATAACGTTCTAGTTACCGCTAAAAAAAGTAAAGTTATAGTTGGAGACAAATTTGAGTCACCACTATCGTTATAATCACAAATGAAAATAACTTAACGTGATAGTAAATGTAGGTAACAACTACAACACTAATACAGAGCAGGATAGATTTTCATAAATGTTTTGCTTATGAGTCCGGTGCACTGCTGTCCATTAGTAGATAGGCAACTTTTCATACATCCATATAAACACATGTAAATCGTATTTTCACGACTATTTCTCTAAAAACTGTTTCTAAAGTTTTATTTTTGGAACACTAATAGCTTTTTACAATGTCTGCGCATTGGAAGTACGAATTTTTTGTATCGCAAAAAATTCTTCAGATATAACGTTTTTTGGTTATTAAAATGCGTCAGTTAATAATATAAAAAATTTAAAGCTACCAATGCGCGCTTAATTTTTTGTTATATTTGATGGTGTGATTCAAATTCCAAATTGATAAGTAATAAGTGAGAAATGTGATAAATATGAAATTAAGTTTTACATTTTATTTTACTTACGCCTTAGAATTATGCAGTACTGAATCACATTGTCTCGGGCTTCATTTTATTTTTGTAGACAGGAAGCTACTATCTACCTTTATCATCAAAATAGTTATACTTCTCATACATGTTGATTATAAGTCACTCGACAATATATTGTCATTATTTTTCATAGTAAAAAAACATACAGCACTGCGTATATAGGAAAATTAATTCAATAATAATGACTATAATGCAAATTTTATCAAGTTCATGTCAATATTTTTCAATAATATAAATCCAAAACTAATAAAATTAAATATTCTATTATGAAAAATCAAGTAATGAAAGTAATCAATTTAAATATCAAACTATTCATTTTTTTTTTATAATTTGTTTATTTCTATTGTATTTAAAATATACATCAGGCATGTAATTTTTGCTTTTTACCTACCTATTGAGTGAGAAATTGTCCTCGACAAGCTTTTGCATTGATCTCGGTGTAAATTGCGTGAAGTATACACAGATTAAATTTTAGAGATTCCTTGATATGCAATACTAACAATAATGAATTCGAATAATTTTCACTTCAAATATAAATTACTTGCACATAATTAAAAAAATGTTTGACCAAAAAACTACATCCAATATGACTAGACACCTTTTTTTTTTTTTTTTACTTCAAAATATTACCATTTTTTTTTCACTGCTCTTGAAATTTGTAACTTGCAAAATTAGTCTTTGTTTCGCATTAAATAATAATTATCAAATTTGATAGTACACTTTTATCAAAGGATTAATGAGACAATAATTGAAACTAACATCTTAACTGCATGAGCTATATCAGTTTTTTTTTTTTTTTTTGTACTTTTTAAATTTTGATAATTTTAAACTTTACAAATTATTGCTTTTTTTTAAGGATACCAATAATTCTACATTATAATTAAGAATTTACTGCTACGAAGAAATAAATTAAATCTGTTGATTAAAAAAAAATTATAAAAAATAATAATAATAATAAGAACTACGAAAACATTTGTTATGCGAATTTTTACAAATAAAAAAAACATCATACACAAAAAATTTACAATTTCCAAAATTTTAAGCGTAAATATTGTCTTGCAAATCTTTGGTTCATTTATTTATTTGTAGTGCTAAAGCTATATATAAAAAAGTGAAACTATTTTTTTTTTGTGAACAAATATGTAAATTAAATTCATAGTGTCTAGTATAATTAATGTAATATTTAATCTCATAATAATTTTAGCTTGCTAAATTTTGCTTTTTTTATTATTTTTTTTTTTATTAGTATTATAGTATTTTGTTCATTCAATCTATCTATCATGCGTATAGAAAAAAGCAACGATATCAAGTTTTAGAAAATATAAAGCTTTACTTCAACATTTATACATAATATGAGTGATTCATGTTGCGATAAGAAATGCATTGTCCAAACTTGGCCAGGAATTTCTCTCAATACCTTTATCGCTGGTATTTTTGTTTGCTACTATCATAGAAATATCCTGTAAGAACTTCAGTCACTTAAATCACTGGTCACGTGACTTCGATCACGGTGTTTTTCCAGAGTGCACTGGACTCTTAAGGCGGGAAACCAGGTACTGCGGGATTTTACTTAAAAATTGTAAAAACAAAAAAGTAAAAAATCTAATTAGGATTAATGATAATTAGGATATTATGCTATCTTCAAAAATGTACAAAAAAAAAAAAAAGGTCACAATGCTAGATTTTAAATGAAGATCTTTTTAAGTTTAAGACCCATTAGAGCTAATATGTTTTATTCAATAATTTTTTTTTCCTATCTGGTCACGGGTTCTGAAAATTATATCATAGGTAGCTGTTAACAATTAACTTTCATATGGCATGATCACTTTTTAAAATATTTCTTTTTACCTTTTCAGATGATACAAGCCATCTATATACAAGCCTTAAGCTTCTACCTATATTTACATACGTATTCTTTATAAAGTTTTCAACACATTTTTTTTAAAATCGAAACCATCGACCATCGTTACTTCATAATCTGTATTTACTTCCCGATCAAAAAATGTGATATATAGCACTTCAATTATAGTGAAAACTATTTATATAAATAAAATTAAATTTTATAATTATTTAAATTAAAAAAAAAAAAAAAATACAACATAATATTATACTATTTTTGCATTTTTTAAATAACGTAATATATCTTATTATAATTATATATATATATATTGTGTGTAAATTGTAGAACATTGTGTGTAAATAACATAGCTATGTAATTTTTTAAAAAGACTGTGAATTGAGTGTTTTTATAATTATATACAAAGTGACTATTATTTTTTCATTGTTATTTAAAATAGTGATAGCAGCGAGTGTAAAGCCCAGTGTCTTCACAGAAGGTAAGACAATAATTCTATTTCACCGAGAAAATTTCTTATCATATATATATATATATATATATATATATATATATATATATATATATTTATATATATACATTATTAATTTCTTTAGATGTTTAACAAATAATATATAATGATTTTATTCTTTGAATTAAACGATTCTTTTTATATAATTTACATGTCAATTATTGGTTAGGAGCACTACACAGAAGTAGTGCCGAGAAAAGTGATGGAACTTTTAGTTCCTATCCAGTTATTAATTAAAACACAAACACTTTAATTTTTTATTTTTATAATGCTACTGCATTGAGGAAACGGATTTTTAATTGCTACGCATAGTACTGCACTTACTTATTTGCTTTATATCTGGTCTTGTACACAATACAGTGAACATCAGATAATTCAATAAAAAATAGGAAAAACAAATGATATAAAAGTACAAAAATTAGACTACAAAACGCTCCTGAATTATGGCGATTTTTAACGCTATTTTGATCATTCTAAAGTAGGTAAGGGGTTGGCAAAAGCAAGAAAATGTTTTTGACAAAAGGAACACATTTTTGTCATTCTGAGAGCCGCACAAAAACGTGGTTAAAATTTACGACACTGAAATAATTTTTAAAAAAGTCGAGGACTTAAGGACCAACGCAGCCGTCAGTCGGTCTTTTTGCGACAAGGACCGCTAGAGTTAGGATTGGTCTAACTTTTGCGTTAAGCCAATCGGGAGCCAGCGATAGTTGTCGCACGATTATCGCTTAGGAACCGATAGACGGCTGCTTTGGCCTTAAGAGGTTAATAATTTTTAAATTCAAAAGTTCTCTATTTCCAGTCTCTTTACAATTAGTTGCAATGCAAAATTACATGTGTTGAAAGTTATACAGTTCTAGCCAAAAGTTTTCTCATAAAGGTAGGGACAGTGGTATAAATATCGCGTTTTTATTGTGACAGCGATAGTAAACTAGCTCTCTGATTGGCTAGAGGGAAACCCACCAGCCAATCAGAGAGCTACTTTACTATAGCTGTCACAATAAAAATGCTATATTTTTACCACTGTCTCTATCTTAATGATAGCATAGTGTGGTGGCAGGTTATCTATACAAATCGTTCTCAAACGTATGGCCAGAGCTGTACATGGAACACGCATATAATGGACAAATTATCTACACCCTAGCCAAAATAAAATCAGATATTTTTACAACCGGATACACCCCTTTTTCTGAAACAATTTTCCACAGATAAACACCAAAATTGTAAAAGTGATCAATGTAATATTGAAGTCAATACGTGTTAAATTTTATTTCTTAAACTTGATTAAAATGCGAAATGCGAGAACAGGAGGTGCATCCTTGAGGTACATCCTTTTGTAATAACTAATAACCTATCGTTTTATTTTGGTAATGGCTTATATTCATCATGATTATACATTTAATTCTACAAGAGTATAAAGCATTAAAATGTTTACTGATTAACAAAATATATTTATTTATTAGCATAAAATATATAATATAGGGATTATCAGTATGGCGTCATATTTAATGCGCTTGGAGGCCATACTGGAATAGTGATAACATTGCTCAGCATATATGCTGAGCTTTATTTTGGGCTATTTTCTTTCGGAAATAAGTTAATTTTTTGTTATTGTATTTTTCTTACATACTTGAGATACTAATTCAAACTATTATATATAACATCATCAAAGCGCGCAAAAATATTACTTATTGTTAGTATTTTTAAACTGTCAAAATGAGTAATTTTTCTATGCGGTCCATGTTATTGAGTGATCCAACATGGCGTCAACTTTAACATGAATGCAGTCACCCTATATACCTAATGAAAAGAAAATCAATAAAATGAAAGAATGAAGTAAAATGTTCCCCTTTTTGTATCGATTGCATTGATAATAGTGCAGGGATCAATATATTCTGTGAAGTGTAATAATATTTATTTCAATGCAAGGTCCATAATATATAAGAGGTTAGATGCTCCGGGAAAAGTTTTGGCCAAGGTCGTACAACTTAAAGAAATTCACCAAAGAAGTCAAATCACCACTTGAAACTTTCTTCACCTTATCAGTGACGTAACTGGTGAACGACATCGTATTGGCATAGAACCAAGTACATAGTACAATCCATCGCAAAGTGAAATCGAATGCGTGAGTTTTGTGCTGCGCTCAACTTCTGTATTATATGATCCTTGATTTCAATAGATTTCTGAAGAGAGTATTATTTATATTTTATTATATCAATTAACATAATGCTAAGAAATTATCATATATTCTTGAAATGTTATAATAAGGTCTCATTTCAATGAATGTTACTAAACTTATACATTTATGTATAAATTTTCTTCTTTATTAACCTTCATTTTCACCTTTATATGCAATATAAATGTAAATAATATCTAATTTTTTATCATATTTCTTATCACTTCAAGACGCCTTGATGACGATATGACTATATCAATATTTGATCAAGAATTATAAAAAGTAGAAAACTCATTGGTATCTTCTTTAATACTCAGGATAAGGGCAACTAGGTATTTAAATAAAAATATTATTTATAATTAATTAAAACTAAAATATATAAAAATTAAATAGTTATTGCATTATATTAATCACAAATATTTAAAATTTTTAATTTAATATTTTGTATAGTAATTATAAAACTTTTGAAATAACAAATATTTTATTTTTATAGAGTGTATCTGTGTGACGTAATATTTAGTGCTTTTGGACACCGTACTGGAATAATGAATAACATTGCTCACTACAGAACTTTGTTTAATTTCTCCAAAATCAGTGGAGAAGTTTTCTCAAAAATAAAAAATAAAACGTGTTTTTCCCCTTAAGCATAATCTTAAATTAGGGGACCATTAGCACATTAGCATTCCTCTCGACTCCTCGCGAGCTAAACCGATAAAAAGCTACATTGGAATTGTCAAGTAAGCTTCATAAGAATGAATGTTATTTTGAACTTATAATTAACAATTCCAATTAGGAAAAGCTTATTGTATTGTGAACAAGGCAATACTTTGAATAAAAAATAATAGCTTTTTTGGCCTAGGCAGTTCATATTAACTTATATAGGTACAAGGGTTGATTCAATCATTATTTTCCACAATTTATTTAAATTCAAATTAATATATCATTGGAAGTAATTGACAATGGTTTTAACTATTATATTTATCTACATTATCTTAATAATATATCTAATGAAAAATCAATAATATGAACTATTATGTTCACAATAGAAAAGTTGCAAAAGTAGGTTTACTGAGAAAATAAACAAACTGACCGCCCAACATCACTAACAAAGTGCTAGCAGACGACTTTGTGTTCCTGTCTAAATTTAACATGCTTTCTTATGGGACAATGAAGCAGTTATAACTTCAGTTAGAATTATTTCTCAGAACGGACATTTTTACTGTAGCTTACTGAGCCTCAAAGCTTTTGTTTTCCTGGATTTGAAGACATTTGGGCAGAAAAATAATTTGTAACCAAATTACTTGAAATCTAGGAAAACTAAAGCTTTAAAGCTCAGGAAGCTAGTAAAAATTTCAGATCTGAGTTTTTTTTTTTTTTTTTTTTTTTTTAGTTTTTTTGTTTAGTTATAAAACTACTATTATGTGAATTGATGTTGTAATATTCTATTCAATAACATGTAAAGTATGGCTGTAAGCCATGTATGTTTCTTAAATAAAACTATTAGTATTATTAAATCATTCTAACTCGATTATATCTGCTTCATAGCCGCATAAAAAAGTATTGAGACAGGAACACAAAGTCGTCAACTATCACTTTGTTAGTATTGTTCAGCTTTCAGTTTGTTTATTTTCTCACTAAACCTACTTTTGTAACGTCTTCTATAAGAGTGCATTCATTTCGTCGATTTAAATGATAGGATCAATATATTCCGATAAAATGTAATAATCTTTATTGATATTTTTATAGTTATAGGGTGTATGCATTCTTGATAAAGTAATCGTGATGTTGGATCACTCACACGAAAAAAAATTAATACTAACAATGTAATAGGTAGACATATAAGCTTGTTCTGTAAAGTAAAGTGAATCTCAACAACAGTGATTGGCTGACCAACAAAATACGACACATTCATTGGTTGATCTTGTTTTTTGAGCTAACAAAATTGACAAAAATTGAGTCACATGAAGAGCATGGAACTTTTTTGTGTGGAGTTTCTTTCATTCTTATCAAGTTCAAAGTTCTAAACGAAGAAATAACAATTATCGACCATATGTATAAACGTAGTAAACAGGTAACGAAGTCATAATCAGCTGTTATAACAAAGGAACATATCGACACAAAAGTTGCGCCGGAAGTCTGACTTTGCAGAACGAGCTATAAGCTAGAACACAGGTATTATTATATATAACAATAATACCTAATGCAGATGCACTGAGCAACAATAAAGGCGTGACTCTCTTAGATTAAGTGTACCTATTGAAAAATACAGGTTTATGTACCTGCCTTTAGTATAGTAATTTTTATCCGTGCAATAACATGGACCGCAAAGAAATAATTAATTTTGTTAGTTTAAAAATACTAAGCAATATTTTTGAAAGCACTGATGTTGCTAATAGGATGAATAAGTCTCTCAAGTATGTGAGAAAATTAATAAATTAACCTGATTTAAATAAAAAAAATCTAAAAACAAAGTTTATCCTATGCTGAGCAATGTTATTCATTACTTCAGTACGGCGTCTATACGTATTAGATATTATGACGTCATGAAGATATACCCTTTTCAAGAAGAAAAGAAATTAGCAATTACGTTTGCATTGATATAATACGAGCTTCTTTCATAAACCTTTTAAAAAATCACCCTTTCAGTTTTACCTTTATATTTGATCTTATCTTTCACAATTAAGTTCATCTCATCGTATATTTATATTACGTAACATCTATTAACATTACCTTTACTAGAATTAAATTTAGTTACTTAATAGCTAAAATTTATTTAGGATACTTCCACTAACGCGTTTAAAAAATATAAATAATGAAAATATTTATAATTAATTTAAATGTTTAAAACTTAAATGTAAAATAATAGCAATGATATATAATATGTTAAATAATAAAATATATTTTATTTCTAAAATAACATTTTAATAAATGTTTATATTATTGGTAAAAACAATATACTATTGTATAATAATTTAATTAAAAAAATAATAATAAAATTTATAGCTTACAATAAATTCCAGGTTTTATTTATCAAATGTCATATTATGAAGTTTTACTCTTCTGCCTATACTTCACAATGATTGTGTTACAATACTTACAATAGCATAAGTATTATGGTGAACAGCATAATTATTTGTTGTTATTTTAATTTAGTAATGTAGTAGTAGAAGCAGAGTAATTCATTAATTAAATATCTAATAAAATATACATCATAAGTGCATACATCATAATGTTTGTTAATATATATATTTTTTTTTCATTTAAATAACGTTATTCACATAGTAAGTAACGTTAAAGGTAATGTTATAGTTAGACAATTAGAGTTTACATGTTCGCATTGTTCGCTATATTCTTAAATGAAATTAACTTAACGATGAAGTTATAGGAAATTTATGTAACGATTATACTGATACAGAGCTGCATAAATTTTCATAAATATTTTGCGTAGAATTATACATGGATTTGTATATGTCTAATCTCATATCTGATTCAATGGAGCGTATCGGTTAAGCACTCGGGTAATGCTAAGTGTTCACTAATTTATCATATTGGTTATGGAAAATATCCGGATTTTTGTTTTCTGTTTTTCAGTTTCACCGATTCCGGCAATATTTAGTGGAGAAATACTAGACATAGTTATAAGTTTTGGAAATTATGGATTCCACACATTAAATATTACTTTTATAACCGGTAATCATATTAGTGTTTATTATATTAAGTTCATAATAATAGATTTATACATTATTTACATACATTACTATTTCCTAGAGTTGTATCCAATATCCAATTAATGTTAGTAGTAACTAGTAACTATCAAGATAGTCATTGTTGAAAAGTAATTAATTATAGAATAAATTATTTTAAAATATATTATATTTATAAAAAATAAAACAATATGATTTTTAAATTTTTTTAGTTACTAAATGTTATTTTTTTATTTAAAGTTAGATAATTTTTATTTATTAATAGTAAATTAATCAAAATTTTATGTATTTATTGTTTAAATTGAAGCAATTTTTTTTTTGTTATAATACTTGGCAAACAAAAAGAAGGCCTGAGAAAAGCGTAGAAACTTTTCAATTCACGCTGCCCTTGGTGCCGGCTATCTCGGTGCTGACATTCCAATGCATTATGCATTGATTGCTTATGTTTACTTAAAATGCGGAAAAAGGAAGTGCCGGAAGAGGAAATCACGTGATGGTAAAAGTGGGAGGTAGCTCAGGCCTAGCCACCAACTTGTCTCCAACTTGTACTTGCACTTGTCACGTGGTTTTCTCTTCCGACCACTTCCTGTTCCGTATTTTGAGTAAACATAAGCAATCATTGAGGCTATTAATATTTAAATATTTTTACATACACATTTGCTTCTCATATATCTGATCTTGCATACTAAATAATTTCAAATTCAAAATTTCTCTATTTCCAAGCTTATACTTACAATTGGTTTCATTACTACATAAGTGTAACACATTATAAGGGTCTTCCAAAAAAGAAATAAAACTTTGTTATGTTGGCTAAACCGGAAATCCGGAAATAAAATGTCGCGCGGAAGCTGTGCGGGATTTCAAATTCAAACTTTGATGCAACACCCCGTTAAAATGCTTTTTCATTGCTCGAAAGTTATTTCAGTTGATCATTAATTTAAAATCAAATCAATTGTAATACGTCAAACAGAATTCTGCATTAATTATTGCATTATAACACCATTAGTAAATGGAAAAATACTAAAAATACAGACAACGATATTTTACAAGGACGGCAGTCTATCAGATGATCATTTCCAGCATGGGTACCAAACATAGGAATAACTTTTTTTTATTTTCAGCCCCTTATAGAGGGAAGCTTTAAGGGTGTTTAACCACCAAATATTAATTATCTCCGATGTGCTACTTAATATTATGCACCCTTCGCGTCATTTTTCCCTCTGTCGCGCAAGACAATTAAAAATTTTCACTACCCTGATTCTGAACCCCCATCGTCAGATTCATGCAGCGCCCCACATCTAGCACCCCTCGTGACAATTTTTTTTCCGTCGTGCAGAACATTTCAAAATAATCACTTCCCTCTAATTCTGTATAACCTCATGCTGGAAATGATCGTCTGATAGCCTACCTTGCTTGTAAAATCATTTTTACTGTATATTCAATATTTTGCCTTTAATAATGGTGTTATAATGTAATAATAATTAATAAAGAATTCAGTTCAACGTACTAATTTATTTCATTTTAAATAAATGATAAATTAAAATAAGTTTCGAACAATGCAAAAGCCTTGGCACGGAGTTGCATGAAAGTTTGGATTTGAAATCCCGCACAGCTCCCGCGCGACATTTTATTTCCGGATTTCCGGTTTAGTCAAGATAACAAAGTTTTATTTCTTTTTTGGAAGACCCTTATAATGATGTAATGCTTCTGTAAACTACCAACGTCTAATAAATGTAAATAAATAAAATTACATCTGTTGAATGTTATACATGGGATTGTCAACTTATATACTAAGTATCTAAATATTTTATCATACATTTGAAATATTTGTATGTACTGAATGTTTTATAAGAAATGGGACACAAAAGATGTTACGTATTTTTACCGCACCAATACGAGTCAATGAATAACAATAAGAGAGGTATTTACTGTTGCACTTCTCCACCTTTTGCTTGACTTCTATCATTTTGATGATCCAATTGGTTAAGACAGCAAACGAGGCGTCCAAGCGATGAGTAAACATCATGCAAACAAGAGAGAAGGAACAATGGTTGGGAGAGCATAATTTTGGTTTGTTTTGATAAAAGTCAAGTAAAAGGCGGAGAAGTGCAGCAGTGAATATCTCTCTCATTGTTATTCATCGACTCGTATTGGTGCGGTGAAAATACGTAAAATCCTTTCTGTCTCATTTCTTATAAATATTGAGTACAGTGAATTTAATATTATTTATTTAGATGAGATAAAATAAGAACTCTATAAGGCTTTATGAAAGTATATTATTTTAGAGATTAAACTTTAAATTCTTTGAAAATTTAATAATGCATACAATTGACAATAATTATGATGAAACTTTATCGTATAACCTTACGAAAGAATTTAATATATCTCTATTACTCCTTGTAAAGAAACATTAAAATAGAAAAAATGTGGATTAGAATCAGATCCAGTTTTTGCAAATATACTCGCGTTAATCCCCTACTACTAAGGAGGAGTATCAAAATTTAAAATAGTTTTGGTACCTACTCTCTGCCTTGATATGCGGTGATATAATTATAAGATATTGTTTGTTTAAAACCTTTTTTTTAATAAAAATAAAACATTACCTATAGTTACAAAATTTAAATCTATTAAATTATTTAAAAAGTACCCTAGCTTCTAATATTTTATTCTAGTTTTCATAAAAATAATAATTTATTTTTTTATTTTATTATTATCTTACCTCTTTTATTAATGTTATTAACGATGTACATAAATGAAATCCGCCAAACTAAATCAATGGATGGCGTTACTTGTCTTCCTTATATACCTTATGGCGTTTCGTTTTTCCAACAGTGCCGTCCATGTACCAACTTTTTTGAATTTATTTTTACATCATTGTTATCAGCGTAATCGTATCTACCCACCGAAAAAAAATCGAAATTATTATAATTATTATTTAGTCATGTTGGTTGTCCGAGTGATTGTTTTCCTAATCAAAGTGACAGCTAGAGAGTCGGGAAAACCATTTCTTCCCCAACCGTCGCCACTTCCTGTCGCACGTGCAGTGAGAACCGGCCGTCTCACTCAGTATTATTTTCTTGCAGAATTTTGTATGTTTGCGGATGTTGTCAAGTTTTGTTCCATGATTTATAAAGTTAAAATTTTATTCCACAC
The DNA here is from genome assembly GCA_949318235.1 of Ecdyonurus torrentis. Lineage (NCBI taxonomy): Eukaryota > Metazoa > Arthropoda > Insecta > Ephemeroptera > Heptageniidae > Ecdyonurus > Ecdyonurus torrentis. The sequence goes on from OX439133.1 coordinate 21,319,940, forward strand.
TCTCTTTCTCTCTCTCGGTCTCTCTCAGCTCTCACATCGCACGCACCTGCTATGTTATAAATAAATATAATTCTAATTCAGTGATAATAACTGATATGGACACGTTACTTGACAAGAAATTTGATTTCTCATTTTTTTTATACATTGCGAGAGAGAGAGAGAGATACATGGTATTTTAAATTTATTTTTATTATTATGTATTTTTAATAATTTGCATTTCTGTTACTATTTTTTCCTTGTTGAATGAAACACGGAATGTGTAAATCACCTGATATTTATTTATGTCATAAGAAATAAATAATAACATCCAAAATGTAGATAATTTGTATTCAAGTTTTATTGTGTAAATTTTGTTTCATATAAAACTACGATTTCTCTCTCTCTCTCTATCTCGCGTTTAGTATGCGTGCACTTGATTTAATATATAAATATGTAATTCTAACTGCACTTTGTAGTAACTAATACACTTTTTTGACAAGAAAATAAAAAGACTCGATTTTTTTTTCTATATATATTTTATATAAAAAGGGGGCACATATATTGAATAAGCAGGCCTGAGCTTTGAAGAACATCTGTTGTTTTTTTTTTTTTTTGTTTTTTCCTGTTATTCTAATAAATAAGAAACATAAAAATATTTTTGCAAATCAAAGCCTCTTTTATTGTGACTGTCCCTCTATCCAGGAAATCAACGGCGAGCGTATAATAAAATATTACTACCCTCCGCTCGACTATCGCAGCGAACATGTTACACGCTGTATCGTCTTCTTGTCGACTTCTTCAATCTTTATACTCAAAGAGAGAGAGAGAGAGAGAGAGAGAGAGAGAGAGAGAGAGAGAGAGAGAGAGAGAAATCATAATTTTATGAAAGAAAATGTATAACTAAAATTGAATATAAAAAAAAAAGATTTTGAATGTTATTATTATTGCTATGACATAAATGCAGCACAAAAAATAACGCATATTACGTAATTACGTAATATATTTATACGGAAAGTATAAATTAAAATTTTTACTTTCCGTGTTTTATGATCGCAACAATTATAAGAAAGCGAAAACTAACAGAAAAATAATGTATCAAAATAAAATGATAAATGGAGAATACTCTCTCTCTCTCTCTCTCTCTCTCTCTCTCTCTCTCTCACACACAATCAAACAATCAATCTAAAAAAATTGAGTCACATTATTGCCTGTAGCGACTATAGCCAAATAAACTGTTTCAGTGTCATCACTGAATTTAGAATATAATATATTTAGTAAAGCAATCGCATGAGAGAGAGGGAGAGAGAGAGAGAGAGAGAGAGAGAGAGAGAGAGAGAGAGAGAGAGAGAGAGAGAGAGAGAGAGAGAGAGAGAGAAAACTTAAATTTTATGAATCAAAATGTCAAAATAAAACTTATATAAATCTAAATGTTGAATATTCTATTATTGCTGTATATCCGGACATAAATGCAGCACAATATGACGTAATGCGTTTTATACAAAAAAAAATAAAAAAAAGCACTTGTAAAGAAAAGTAAAAAAAAAAAAAAAATCTTGTCAAAAATTAAAGAATATCAGTAATTACTGAATTTATTTTATTATGAATGAAATGCTATACATATTACATAATATATTATTATATATTATGATTTATGATACACAAATCGTCTCTATCGCGTCAAAACGTTTCAAGTGAAATTATCACGAGCTCGCCAAACGTTCCATCTACATAGGGTTTACTGTGTCAGATGGAACGTTTGGCGCGCTCGTGATAATTTCACTTGAAACGTTTTGGCGCGATAGAGACGAAATGCAGCATGCAATAGGTAAACATTTTCCGTGTTTTATTCCACAAGAATAAATTTACAAGTATAAGATTTATTTATTTTGTAAAAAAAAATGTAGCAGTAATAACTGAATTCAGAATTACATATGGAGCTTTCTAACGAAATGACGGTTGGTTCAAAATTTGACCTTGAGCGAATTACGGCAACAGTGTCGTGGGGACCAGATTCAAATAAAAGCAATGGATTGCATAGGAGAGCGTATTGATTTTGATTTAATTAAAATAGAAAGAGGTAAAAAGTCGCGGTTTTCGGTCGTGGTCTGATTAGATGAACATCTTAGCTTTCGATTGATATGATTTTGGCTCCAAAAAATTAATTATTATTAATTAACACAGGTAATTAAAAAATACCTTATGAATAGTGCTGATATAAAAATTGTTGTCAATCGAATTTAAAATGAACTAGAATCATGAAAATTGGTACAAAGGTAGATCAATACCTTAGTCATTAGTTATCAAAAGGTTAATTACCTAACCCACCCCTAAAGGGTGTAAAAGGGGTAGTTAACCCCCGAAAATTAAACTAATCCGATTTCAAAAGTTTTAACGATGTTGGTGGGGTAAAGTGACCCGCCTAAGAAGACTGTGATATTATTTTTTGTTAATTTCCACCCCTAACCGACCTAAGGGGTAGTTTACCCTTAAAATTGCATCATTTCGAATTTGTAGGTTTTCAACAAAACAAACGTTGTTTCCGGGGTTTCTGAACTTGCTGAAGACAATGGTGCACTCAAAAATTGTCTAGCTTCAACCCCTAAAGAGCAAGGGGTAGTTTTAACCCTAATTTCCAATTAAACCAAAATAAAAAATAAAAGTGTGTCATTTCCGGTGAAAAGCAGAGTGCTAAAAATATAAGTGGTAGTTTTAAATTTTTATCTTCCACTTCTAACGTGCTAGGGGGTAGTTTTCACCCATAAATTAAATTTAAATAAAATCAGGTCATCAAAGTGTCATTTCTGAGGTAAAAAAATATGCTGAAGACGATGATGAGGTTTAAAAAATTCTATCTTCAACCCCTAGCGCGCTAGGGGTAGTTTCACCCTAATTTTTGGAATAATTAATATAGACTATAAAGGTGTCGATTTAGAGGTTAAAAATTCTTCTGAAGACGATGGTGTCACTTAGAAATTTTTATCTTCAACCCTTAACTTGCTAGGGGTAGTTTTTAGCTTTTTTGGTTATTAAATTAAAAATATTGGCAAAAACTACACCTAGCAGGTTAGGGGTTGAAGATAAAAATTTCTAAGTGACACCATCGTCTTCAGAAGAATTTTTAACCCCTAAATCGACACCTTTATAGTCTATATTAATTATTCCAAAAATTAGGGTGAAACTACCCCTAGCGCGCTAGGGGTTGAAGATAGAATTTTTTAAACCTCACCATCGTCTTCAGCATATTTTTTTACCTCAGAAATGACACTTTGATGACCTGATTTTATTTAAATTTAATTTATGGGTGAAAACTACCCCCTAGCACGTTAGGAGTGGAAGATAAAAATTTAAAACTACCACTTATATTTTTAGCACTCTGCTTTTCACCGGAAATGACACACTTTTATTTTTTATTTTGGTTTAATTGGAAATTAGGGTTAAAACTACCCCTTGCTCTTTAGGGGTTGAAGCTAGACAATTTTTGAGTGCACCATTGTCTTCAGCAAGTTCAGAAACCCCGGAAACAACGTTTGTTTTGTTGAAAACCTACAAATTCGAAATGATGCAATTTTAAGGGTAAACTACCCCTTAGGTCGGTTAGGGGTAGAAATTAACAAAAAATAATATCACAGTCTTCTTAGGCGGGTCACTTTACCCCACCAACATCGTTAAAACTTTTGAAATCGGATTAGTTTAATTTTCGGGGGTTAACTACCCCTTTTACACCCTTTAGGGGTGGGTTAGGTAATTAACCTTTTGATAACTAATGACTAAGGTATTGATCTACCTTTATACCAATTTTCATGATTCTAGTTCATTTTAAATTCGATTGACAACAATTTTTATATCAGCACTATTCATAAGGTATTTTTTAATTACCTGTGTTAATTAATAATAATTAATTTTTTGGAGCCAAAATCATATCAATCGAAAGCTAAGATGTTCATCTAATCAGACCACGACCGAAAACCGCGACTTTTTACCTCTTTCTATTTTAATTAAATCAAAATCAATACGCTCTCCTATGCAATCCATTGCTTTTATTTGAATCTGGTCCCCACGACACTGTTGCCGTAATTCGCTCAAGGTCAAATTTTGAACCAACCGTCATTTCGTTAGAAAGCTCCATTCAACAAAGCAGCACACGACGCGAGAAAGAATGAAATTTTAATTTTGTGAAAGAACAAATTGTGACAAAACCAAACATACAATATTCTGCAAGAAAATATAATACTGAGTCGACGACGGCTCTCACTGCTCGAGCGACAGGAAGTGGCGAGAGAAGGGAGAAAAATATTTTGCTTGGCATTGTATTTCTGGCTGCCTACTTTACAGGCGTTCTTCTATTAAAAATAATTTGCTCAAATATTTGGAAAATAAATTTTATTTTTTTTCGTCGCATCGCTTATTTTTTTGTTAAACTTTTGGTGTAAATTTCAATAATATCGAGTAATTAGTTACCAAGTTATTATGGAATAAAGGTGCAATGTTATTGGTATAGGCTTTATATCGTTTTGGCACACCCTTAAAAGCAAATATATTTTTAGCTTTTTAATTCCTATGAACGGTTTTCATTTTAAAGAAGTTGGTAAATTGAACATATTGAGTGTGATCGATAATTATGCTAAAACTAGCAGAAGTCTAGTCATAATATTTAGGAAAATATTTAACTACTTTTAAAATACTTTGTATAAATTGAGCTCGTGTTTTATCACTGAAAAAATATATAGTGATGTGATATCTCACCACTGTTAACTGAAATCTAAAGAATAATACTATCCTCCAATATTTGTTGGAAAAAATATCAATAAAAAATACTGCACATTATCAGAATATTTTGAATCTATATACTTTTAATTTTGACGAAATTTATACACGCATACATTTACTGCATACATACTCTGTTAAAATAATAATAATATATATTTATATGAAAAAAAAGATGCATTAACTTTAAGGCGGAAAGTCAGCTACTGCGCGGGATTTGACAAGAAAGAAAAATCTGAAATTTTGCACAGTGATACATTACCACTTAAGGTATCTTCAAAAATGTAAAAAAAAAAAAAAAAAAAAAAAAAAATGTGTCAGCAATGTCAGCATGCTTGATTTATAATTATGATTTTTTAAAGTTTTAGTCCCATAAGAGCCCGCATCTTAATTTCAATAGCTATTTTCTCTTTTATCTGATGATCAAGGGTTCTGAAAGTTTTATCATAGGTATAGCTGCTACTATTAAATTTCAAATTGTATCTTAAATTTTGAAAGTTTTCTTTCTAGATTTTGAAATACAAGCCATCTGCATACAACCCTTAAAGGCGTAGAACACCTTGAACAAAAAACTTGGCTTATATCCTAACATACCTAAGTATCAACGTTGATTTGACCGGAGTCATAATTTCTAATTTATTTTCCATTTACAAAATGTCAGATGCGGGTTTATGAAGTCACAGCTTACTAGTCCACGCGTGCAGTAACTAACGAGCTGTGACGTTACAAACCAGCAGCTGCTATTTTGTAAATGGAAAATAAATCAATTATTCCGGCCAATATCAATGTTGATATTTAGGTATGTAAGGATATTAGGAATGTTTTTTGTTCAAGGTGTTCTACGCCTTTAAGGAAGAAAAGTAAAATTTTATATGACATTGACATATTAGATAATGTCAGAGTGTATGCTTACAAGCAGACATGGGCATGAGCGTCTTGTTTGAGCGACGCTCACGTGAGCGCGCTCAAAAATTGAGAGCGGCGCGGGAGCGTCGCTCAATAATTAAAGTCACGAGCGTGAGCGCGAGTGCGATCAAAATACTGTGAGCAAAGCGACTTGAGCGTCACTCATTTTTTGCATTGAAGAATACAAATTGAGGAACTAAAAATGTAGTTATTTTAGTGGTTCATTTTATGAACTATCAAAATATTGCAGATTAAACCTCTAATGCACCTTCTACCACAGTTACAATTGCAGTATAAGACAATTCTAACAATTCCTAATCACCACAAATAGGACTAGCTATTTAGACACACCCACTTTTTTAAGACTTGCATGAGCGACATATGAGCGCACTCAAAAAATTTACGATCGTGAGCGTGAGCACGCTCATATGAGAACTTGCGAGCGCGAAGCGCGAGCGCGATCAATTACGTGATCGCGAGCGCGGAGCGCGAGCGTGCTCATTTTTAAAGAGCGCTGGCCATGTCTGCTTACTTGTTAGAATAGATATATTAAAGGCATAGAAACATGAAACACCATGTTCTTAACACAAAATGGGATCTACAAAACTGATGATAATTTCTACTAGAATGTAAATGTGGCCCCACAAGAGAGTGTAAAAAAACTGTAATGTATGTAATTTGGTGAATATTTCTATGACGTCAAAAACAGGCAAAAAATAGTATAAAAATGTTGTGCGGGTTGCATAGATCTAAATTTTCTGATCACTGCTACGGCGCTACAGTTCGGTTTTGAGACCAATTAATGTTATTGATGTAAGTCCCATCATGTGTTTTGTGATAAAAATGCTATTGTTTACATGTTGTCTATGCCTTTAAATATATTATTGTAAAGTAGGACTAGACCAACGCTTGTTGTAACTATATTTGTAAAATAAACTGCTTGAGTCAATAGTTTCTGATTTTTTATATTCAACGAAAAAACCAGTAATAGTAGTGCAGATTTACAAATGTTGAAAATAAATTATTATATATTTAAGAAGGTTGGGCAGCGTAGATGGCAGCACGGTATTTTTAAATAGGAAAATTTCAGGTGTTATCCAATATGACCGACTGTTTCTTATAAAAATTATACAGTCCTGCCATCTGCGGTCCCATACCACCTTAATTTACAAAGTAAAAAAGAAAACACCTTGATATTATGTAAATAATGCGAACACAAATAATTTCGTTTATTTATATTATGTTATGCTGTGTTACATGATATTTACGCTATTGTTACATAGTATACAGGTTATTAGATTAGATTATGCTGTATTAAATAAATTAAAGTGAAAAAGAGATGATCATTAATATAACTTATTTATTTTGTCCTGTGTATAATTAATAATGACACTAAAAGATAGCATAAATTAGTGAATTTATTATTTCAGTATTACTTATTTATTATAATAAAAACGTTTTTGTTTCTTGTGTTTGTTTCTGTCTTTTTTGTAAATTTTTTTTAAATATGTTTTTTTAATATTTTTTTTAATACCTAACAAAAAAATTTAAATAAAAAACTTAAACTATTTTAGTATTAAAAATCAAATATATTTAATTATTATAACTAAATATATAATTTATAATTTTATAAATATAATAAATTTACATGTAATAATAGAATGTAAAAGACAAATTCTTAAATTATTATAGATGTTCGTATTTGTCTTATATTGTAAGTAAATCTGAAAGGAAGTCAGGAATAATTTAAAGGGTAATTTTATAATCGTGTTTAATTAATACAACTCACATGCAGAAAAATGTTTGATTTTTCCTTGCTGTTGAATTCAAGGTAGATCGTTAAAAGTACAAAGAATGAAATAGAAGATTATTTGTTATTGTTATTAGGTGAATTGATATGGAAGTATTGGCCAAATATTAAGTAAAAATGTACACACACTTCCTCTGAAAAAATTATAGCAAGATACTTATATAATATAATAATCTCTCCCTACTAGTTACTAGTTATTGAAATGTAAATAATAATATGCTTCCAAAAACTGATGAAAAAAAAAAATTAATTAAGATTATTTAACTTTACGAAATATTGATCTTAAAATTAAAATCGACGGAATTAATGTACTCCATTTGTGAACATTATAATTAATATTATTGACTTTTTTAATAAGATACAGCTAATATTGGCTTAAATATTATTCAGATTTACTTTCAATGGTATATTATTTTTATTACTGTAAATAATAGACACCTTCGTCTACTAATATTAGTTACTATGAATTGCTTTGGCCAATACAATTTCTTATTTGTTATAGTAAGTATAACTAATACTAGGAATGCAGTTTGTAAATGACGAAATTATATTTATTTATTTATTTTTTGACCCGATGTAGTAGTTTTAATAATACAAAATCAGCTAATACAAATTAATTTTCTTAGAAAAAGGGGAACTCTAGTGTATTAAATCTATAATTAAAACATTAGTATATTGTAAAAATATATCCTAAAATTAAACTATTATATTGTGAATGCATTCAAGTTAAAGTTGACACCATGTTGGACCATTAATGGGCTGCATAAGAAAAATGACATTTAGAAGTTTCAAAATACTAAGCTATATTTTTGAGACAATTCGTGCTATATAGTGGTTAAATTAGTATCTCAAGTATGAGAAAAAAAAAACTGATTTCTAAAGAAAATAGCCAAAAAACATGTTTGTTCTATACTGAGCAATGTCATCCATTATTCCAGTATGGTATCCAAAAGCACTAAATATTACGTCACAGTCACACCGATACACCCTATGAAAATAAAATATATTTTTTTTTATTTTAAAAGTTTTATAATTGTTATACAAAATATTAAATTAAAAATTTAAAATATTTGTAGTTTATTTAATGCAATAACTATTTTATTTTTATATATTTTAGTTTATTGTTTCAATTAATTATAAATATTTTTTTTTTATTTAAAATCTTAATTTGTTATCAATCTTAATATGTAAAATGTTACAATATGTTTTCCACTCTTTTAAGTTCTTAATCAATTGATCATATCAGTCATATCGTCATTCAGACATCTTAAAGGCATAAAAAATATGATAAATTATTAGATATTATATATAATTATTTTGCATATAAAAGTGAAAATGAAGGCTAACAAATAGGAAAATTTATACATAAATGTATAAGATTAGAAACATTCATTGAAATGAGACCGTATTATAACACTTCAAGAATAAATGATAATTTCTTAGCAAAATGAATATTGAAATATTAATAATACTCTCTTTAGAAATCTATTGAAATCAAGGATCATATAATACAGAAGTTGAGCGCAGCACAAAACTCGCGCATTCAATTTCATTTTGCGATGGATTGTACTTGGTTCTAAGCCAATACGATACCGTTCACCAGTTACGTCACTGATAAGGTGAACTTAGTTTCAAGTGGTGATATGACGTCTTTAGTGAATTTCTTTAAGTTGCGCGACCTTGGCCAAAACTTTTTCCCGGAGCATCTAACCTCTTATATATTATATTATAGACCTTTTATAGACCTTGATTATTACTTTTTACGGAATATATTGATTCCTGCACTATTATCAACGAAATCGATTCCAAAAGGGGAACATGTTCCTTCATTCAATTAATTTATTGTTTTTTTTTTCATTAGGTATAAAGTGTATGCATTCATGTTAAAGTTGACGGCATGTTGGATCACTCAATAACATGGACAGCATAGGAAAATTATTTATTTTGACAGTTTAAAAATACTTAGCAACATTTTTAGAGCACTGCTGGTGCTATAATAGTTTGAATTATTAACTCTAGTATGTGAGAAAATTAACAATAACAAAAAATTAGCTTATTTCCCAAAGAAAATAGCCAAAAATAAAGTTTGTCGTATGCTGAGCAATGTTATTCACAATTCTAGTATGGCCTTCAAGCGCATTAAATATGACGTCATACGGTTACAATCATTTCAAAAAATATAATTTGGTAATCAGCAAACATTTTAATGCTTTATTCTTGTAGAATTTAATGTATAATCATAATGAATATAAGCCATTACCAAAATAAAAAAATAGGTTATTAGTTAAAAAAAAAAAAAAAAGATGTACCTCAAGGTTTAAACCTTGGATGCACCTCCTGTTCTCGCATTTTAATCGCAAGTTTAGAAATAAAATTTAACACGTATTGACTTCAATATTACATTGATCACTTTAAAAAATTAGGTTCTTATCTGTGGAAAATTGTTTCAGAAAAAGGGGTGTATCCGGTTGTAAAATTCTCTGATCTTATTTTGGCTAGGGTGTAGATATTTTGTCCATTATATGCGTGTTCCATGTACAGCTCTGGCTATAAGTTTGAGAACGATTTGTATAGATAACCTGCCAACACACTATGCTATCATTAAGGTAGAGACAGTGGTAAAAATATAGCCTTTTTATTGTGACAGCTATAGTAAAGTAGCTCTCTGATTGGCTGGTGGGTTTCCCTCTAGCCAATCAGAGAGCTAGTTGTTAAAAATCTAAAACAAAAAATTTGTAAATATAAAATAAAATGTATTACGTTTTGTATTTAAAAAATGCAAATATAATTATAAAATATAATACTAATTTGTGTTTTGTTTTTTAAAAATTAAATAAATTATAAAACATAGATTTTTTTTATTTAAATATTTTTCAATGAATCAGAATTACGTATTGCAAAATCTTTGCTTGGTATTTGGTAAGCATAAGGATTATGTATAAACGATGGTTTCGATATTAAAGAAATGTGATTTATGTGATGAAAAATTAATTATTGAATAAGATTATATAGTTTGTAAAGATAGGTAGAAAGGGTTGTATATATATAAATACATGGCTTGTATCTCAAAAAGAAAAAAAATAATTGAAAGGTTATTATGAAATTTGAAAGTTAATTGTAACAGCTACCTATGATACAATTTTCAGAACCCGTGACCATCAGATAAGAGAGAAAATAGTTATTGTATTTAACTTTGGCTCTTATGGGACTAACACACAGTAGATGGTACAGTAGTCCATCTCCTATAGCGGGAATGTCAGATCGAATGCGCGCCATAATTCCGACTGGGTGAAGGTGGCAGAACTAGAAGCCGTAATTTGAAGTAATGTTACGTGTAGTTCTGACAACTTCACCCAGTCGGAATAATGGCGCGCATTCGATCTGACATTCCCGCTATAGGAGATGGACTACTGTATAATATACTGTGGGACTAACACTACAAAAAAACATAATTTAAAATCTAGCACGCTGACCTTCCAATTTTTATAACATTTTTGAAGATACCATATCCTAATGTATCGATTTGCAAAATTTCAGATTTTTCTCTCTTTATAATATTTTTAGACAAATCCCGCAGTACCTGATTTCCCGACTTATGCAAAACATTTTTTATGAAAATCTATACAGCTCTGTATTAGTCTTGTAGTCGTTACCTAAATATACTATCACATTAGGTTATTTTCATTTGTGATTATAACGATAGTGATAACTCTAATTTGTCTCCAACTATAACTTTACTTTTAGCGTTAACTAGAAAGTTTTTTTAACGGAATTAAAAAAATATTAACTCACCATAGTAAGATGTATATTAGTTATTAAATTCATGAATTACTTTACTTTACTAAATTAAAATAATCCAAAAAATTATTATGCGGTACAACTTAATGGTTATGCTATTGTAACACATTAATTGTGTATTAAAACTTAAATTATGCTGTATTGAACTAATTGTGTTGAAAATGGGTTACCATAAATATTAATAATTTATTTTCTTTCCGTTCATAATTTTACATGTTTTACTATAATATAAATATAATATGTACATAGATATGAAATAATGAAAAGGAGAAGGATATTTTCAAATCGATAAGACGTTGGTTTTATTTGTTATGATTACTACTAGTCTTTTATAAAAGGAACATATTATTCATAGCAGCAAAAAAGTGATCACCTGAAAATCCAGTCTCTAATTAAAAGTAAATGCTTAAACTCCAACATAATTAATGTTAATGCTAACTTAAGTGAAATATCAAAAAATGTGAAATTGTCAAAGTATCCAGAAAGTTCTTCAAAATCAGGGGCAGCTGTCCTGAATGAATCACATAAGCAGACGCCACCTGTTAGCTATAAAACGTACCACTCACAATATCAACCCCGCGGTTTTAGCTATGAAACAAACTTTCCACCATTCACAACAATCAACCTAAGCAACGCAAAGAAAGATACGTTAATCTTGATTGGAAAGCATCTCGTTCACAAAACTCTTCAAATTTCAACAATGTAAATAATCAACAACTCTCACCAGCGTTTGAATCTTTTAATAGATTCTCTGTACTAATGGATGAAGATTTTACATCAACTAATGTGAATGATCAACCTAATAAATTTAATTTTAAAATGACAGAAATGAATGGCCACAAAGACTTATTCTCAGTTCCAAACCATTTCTCTCTAGCTCACTGCGTGGGAGAAGATTTCTTAATGAGTAGTGGTATAGCTGTAGATTTCAAACAAAAGTTTGGACGTGTCGACGAACTCAAATCTATGCATAAGAAGACAGGCCAAGTAGCTACTTTAAAAGATGGAAAAAGACACATATTCTATCTTATAGCTAAACCACAATCAAAATCCAAACCTCATTTGCACGATGTGATTGCTAGTCTACATGAACTTAAAACAAAATGCGTGCAGATAGGAATAAAAAATATCGCTATTCCTCGTCTAGCCAGTGGTAAAGACAAACATAACTGGCCTATGATAAGGGATATCATATTAAATATCTTTAATGATACCAATATCAACATGAGAGTGTACTACATGCCCCAACCCCCTCAAAACAACTACAATACGAGAACAAACTCTGGCATGGGTAGTTCGAAATCGCATGTGAGTAATGAACGTACAACATCTCCTAAATCAAAACGTGCTCCCCCTCCCCCCTCTAAATGTGCTCCTCCTCCCCCCTCAAAATGTGCTCCCCCTCCCCCCTCAAGACTCGTTACCACTTCTCCCGCAGAACTACAAAATCTTGCATCTGTATCGCTTTCTCCTCACAAAAATCAAAATTCAACCCCACTTGAAGATAATCAACCTCCACCCCATACTTATACGCCACCCACATCAAAATCTAGTGCTCAAAATTTTTCTTCCCTTCTTCTTTTAGAAAGTGATGGTGTGCAAAATGTGCTTAATATTACTGACCACAATTTACATTTTAATACCCAAAGTAATGTGGCAGCTACTGACTTGAACCCTCAATTTCAAATACCCATGGAATATTATGATGTAAATCATTATAATGATAATCCTAACTTTTCACAATATGTTCCATCTCCTACTAACATAAATCAACATTTTTTACCGCCACCTCAGCCAAACCTAGTTCCTGTAACTTAAAAAATGGTAAAAATACGAACTGTATTACAAGCAACAATAACAATTTTGCTTTAAAAATTCTGCAACTAAATATTCGTTATATCAGAGATAAACAAAAATTATTTGAACTTTTACTTTCACAGGAAAATATCGATATTGTAATTTTATGTGAACATGGTTTAAAAGAAAATGAAATTAAGACCCTAAATATTGCCAACTATACTATTATATCATATTTTTGTCGATCTGATCGTAAGTCTGGTGGTGTCGCAATTTTTGCTCGTTCTAATTTAAATTTTGAAGTGGAAGAAACTAAAAATATAAATTCTGTTGAACCATATTTAGAATGTTCTAGTATAAAATTCAAATTTAATAAAATTTACTATTATATAATTTCTATATATCGCTCTCCAAGTGAGCATACAAATTTATTTTTTAAGCATTTTGAAGACATGTTAAAGTCACTCCAATCCACTGTAAAAGGTGATGATATCTTATTGATTGCAGGAGATTTTAATATAAATATAAAAGATAAATCACTTGAATCTCTGAGCTATACTGACTTATTAGAATCATTTAACTTAGAAATTCTAAACACTGATCCAACGCATATCAATAAAAAATCATCAACACTTCTGGATCACATTATTACTAACAAGAAATATTTATTTTCTAATATATGTACTAATAGCATTCCATTTTCAGATCATGAATACCTTACATATATGCTGAATATTAAAAATAATAATAATATTGTTACTAATGTTCAATATAAGACTATTCATAAGCGTAATTTTAATAGAACAAATAAAGATCTATTTCTAAGATTACTTGCAAGAGAAAACTGGGATGATTTACTAAAATGTACCGGTGACTCAGATGCTAAATGGGAAGTTTTTCATTCTACCATTCTTTACCACTTTAATGAAGCTTTTCCTAAACTCCCTAAAAAAATTTGCACGCGAAAAAAAAGAAAACCAGCATGGATTCAAAATAATCCCCAACTATTAGTAGAAAGTGATTTCATAAGACATTTACACACAACTTTGAAATACAATGATACCAATGACCCTGATTTAAAAAATAAAATTAAAAATCAATTATATAATCATAAAAAAAATGTAGAAAAAGCAAATCGCGTTGAAAACGATAACTTTATTGCTACTGCTACAAATAAAATTTAAGCGTCTTGGGAAGTTTATAATAAAAACTTTAAAATGAAAGAAAAAAACTACTCATCTTTAAATAAAATAAATAAAAATGACTGCACAATTGTTGATCCGAAAGAAATCTCGAATGAATGCAACAATTTTTTTGTAAATACAACTAAAAATAAAATAATTGACACATACGGAGAAATAAATGATACTGTGATACAAAATTATAAAAATTACTGCAGTGTTAATAACTCAAATAATAACTTTAAAAAATTTAGTTTCAAAAATGTTGATTATATATTTGTTCTTAAAATAATTAAAAAATTTCCAAATAAAAATGCAGCAGGCCCTGATGAAATCCCGTATCACGTAATAAAAGATGCAGCAGAATTGATTGCTGTACCTTTTACCCACTGTTTTAACGAATCTATCAATGAAGGAACTTTTCCTTCAATTTTTAAAACCGTTAAAGTTATACCCCTGCATAAAAACGGTGCGACAGACCTTATTGAAAATTGGAGACCAATAACTAATGCTTCTGTTTTTTCTAAAGTTTTTGAGTCTATTATAGATTTACAATTTTCTGAATTCGAAACAGAAAACAAGCTTATTCCTGACAACCAACATGCCTTTCAAAAGGGTAAATCCACAACCACTGCAATTTTTGATTTTCTAAATCCAATTTATGATGATCTAGAAAATAAAAACTTATGCGTTGCGTTGTGTTTTGATTTTTCGAAAGCTTTCGATTGCTTACCACCTGAATTCTTTTTAGCAGAACTTGAGAGTATAGGAGCAGATGAAAATTCTTTGAAACTTTTTAAATCTTTTTTATCTGGTCGGTATCAATACGTTGAAATTAAACATAACTCAGATAACGTAATAAACAATACTGCTAAATCTGACGTTATTCCAGTGACCCTAGGTGTGCCCCAAGGTTCTAAATTGGGACCCCGTATCTATAACTTTACAACACGCAATTTAGCTAAATCTCTAACATATGCACAGCAAACTACATATGCTGATGATAACAATTCAAAGGTTGCCGCTAAAACTTCGCATGATCTTGAATTTAGGGCAAATTTAACTGTCCGAGAATTTAATGACTCGTGTAAAATTAGCAGGTTGCTTTTGAATGGTAATAAAACCCTATATCTTAATTTTCATTTACCGTCGCAAAATTTAAATCAACCTTTAAATTTATACCTTGACAATGAGCCGATCAACGAAGTTTATAACACAAAATTTCTCGGCCTAAATATTTGTAATGACTTAAATTGGGCTTTACATGTTGACACAATTGCTAAGAAAATAAACTCTGGCAATTTTGCACTTTTCTCAATTCGTAATTTAGTATCTGAATCATCACTTGTCTCAATCTATTATGCTTACATATTTTCCCATTTAAATTATGGAATTATCTTTTGGGGCAGTGACAACAAATGTATGCAACGTTTATTTATCTTGCAAAAAAGAGCAGTTAGAACTATGAAAAATATTGGCAAATATGAATCATGTCGATCTATATTTACTGAACTAAAAATGCTTACATTACCATCTCTGTACATTCTAAACTGCGCCATGTTTAAGAGAAAAAACTCTTCTAAATTTCAGCTTATAAGTGATATATCACCGTATGATACTAGAAACAAATCTAAAGTTCTAATTAAAAAACACCACTCTGCTTTCTATGAAAAGAACCCATACTATCAAACACATACCATTTATGATGCTCTTCCTAATACACTTAAAAACATTGAAAGCCATGATAAATTTAAATTTGTCTTAAAACAAATTCTAATTCAAAAAGCGAGTATTATAATATATGCGAATTTTTCTCCAACAATTCTAAAATTACAGAAGATGAATGCATTCAATTTATACGTAAATAATAAATTTTATGTATTATTATATTATTACACTCTCTGTTATTTTATTATAATTATTTCACTAATCATGATTATCATTTTTATTATTATTATCATTATATATATATATATATATATATATATATATATATATATATATATATATATATATATATATATATATATATATATATATATACAGGGTGTCCATAAAGTCTCTGAGGGTGTTTAGACGCTGTTAAAACACATAAGGCTCAACGGAACATAAACTTTTTATATATCAAATTAAAGCTTGAATTATGACAATTTTGAAAATCAAAACATAAATGCAATCAGATGATTATTAATCTTCCTGCATCAAAACCGCAAAAAAAGAGAAAATTGACTTCCGATTTGCACATTTTAACGCTTTCATCATCTGAAAAAACACATACAGATTCAAAATTTGTAAGGTCTCACTCAAATTTTCTGAAACATTACCTCAAGGCCTCTCCACATGCACCCATTGGTAGCACGACACACGTTGAGACGAACCTCTAGCTCGCGAGTCACGTTGCGGAGAGTCTGCGGTCGTGATGGTCCGATAGTGGCGGTGATACGCTGCTTCAACTCACGTATGTCACGCACTTTCGTCTTGAAGACCTGATCCTTGACGTAGCCGCAGAGATAAAAGTCGGGTGGCGTGAGATCAGGAGACGAGTGCATTGCGTGTTTGTGTGGTAAAGTAAAAACTGACAGAACGTGTGTTTCTGGGGCACAGAACGTCCAGCCACAGCTCGTACGTTCGAACGTGACAGTTCCAAGGCAATTAATTGGTGCGCAGTCCTGTACGATTGTGTGATCAGCCCGTTCTTCTTCCACGAGCCAACTGTCCACTGGAACAACTACCTGAACATGCTTTAGAATTACGCCATCTCTCATCTGCTGGGGTTACGGAGTGGGGTTACGAGCTCATCTTCCAGCAGGACGGAGGGCTCCCACATTGGGCGCACGTTGTCAGAGACGAGCTGGCTCAGGTGTTTCTAGGCAGATGGCTACATCGTGGAGGACCCAAGGCGTTGGCTCCCAGGTCTTCTGATCTCACGCCACCCGACTTTTATCTCTGCGGCTACGTCAAGGATCAGGTCTTCAAGACGAAAGTGCGTAACATACGTGAGTTGAAGCAGCGTATCACCGCCACTATCGGACCATCACGACCGCAGACTCTCCGCAACGTGTCGCGCAAGCTAGAGGTTCGTCTCAACTAAAGACCCTTAACAAAGAAGAGACATCCCCTGATTTTAGGCTACCTGGATGTACACGGCCGCACGACAAGGCTGCATACACTCGATAAACTGCAGGCGGCGATCGACAACCAATCAGCGCTTCACTTTTTGGGGTAAAATTCAGCGGCCAATCAGAGCGCATTGATGTTCCCGCTATGATTTAAACATCTCTAGCTTCAAGGACGAAAGTGAAAGACAACGAAATTAATATATTTACTCAACTCAGAATATTATTTTAGTTGTTGTAGGACGAAAGACATAAAAATAATTATCGATTTTTACTGTTTCATTTTGTCACGGCAATAAATTAAATACGACGGCTGTACCAACTGCCGTCATATTTCCCGCATATCTGTTCTGTCTGTCGTGTTGTTAGTGATCTTTTCATCTGAAGGAGACTGTTGAATTATAATTATTGAAATTTTAGTTTGAAAGAGAGGAAAACAAATAATAAAAATATGAACAGGACGGAGACAGAGAGAGAGAGAGAGAGAGAGAGAGTCTGGGCGGCGGCGCTTGGGTCTTTCCCTTCTTGCTAAAATTATATACAGATGTTTCATCTTAAGCCACCGTGATAGCTCACTTGTCTACGCCTTGATGACATGTTCGAAAGGTTACGGGTTCAAATCCGTCTGACTTTTTCCTGTCTCTATTTCTTTTTTTTTTTTTATTAATATTATTTTTTTTTAATAATTATATTACACAATAATTATTCAGTTATTTATTATTATAAAGAATAATAAAAAAAAAGGAAAATAATTTTGCATTTAATTTTTTTTTACTCTTTGTAAAATTAAATATAACTGAATTATTATTGTGTAATAATATAATAATTAATGATAAATGATAACAAACAAAAAAATAATAATAAAAAGAAAAAGAAAAAAAAAGAATTAGAGACAGGAAAAAGTCAGCGGATTCGAACTCGTAACCTTTCGAACGTATCATCAAGGCGTAGACAAGTGAGCTATCACGGTGGCTTGAGATGGATGAATGAAACATCTGTATATAATTTTAGCAAGCAGGGAAAGAACCAAGCGCTGCCGCCCAGACTCTCTCTCTCTCTCTCCGTCCTGTTCATATTTTTATTATTTGTTTTCCTCTCTTTCAAACTAAAATTTCAATAATTATAATTCAACAGTCTCCTTCAGATGAAAAGATCACTAGCAACACGGCAGACAGAACAGATATGCGGGAAATATGACGGCAGTTGGTACAGCCGTCGTATTTAATTTATTGCCGTGACAAAATGAAACAGTAAAAATCGATAGTTATTTTTATGTCTTTCGTCCTACAACAACTAAAATAATATTCTGAGTTGAGTAAATATATTAATTTCGTTGTCTTTCACTTTCGTCCTTGAAGCTAGAGATGTTTAAATCATAGCGGGAACATCAATGCGCTCTGATTGGCCGCTGAATTTTACCCCAAAAAGTGAAGCGCTGATTGGTTGTCGATCGCCGCCTGCAGTTTATCGAGTGTATGCAGCCTTGTCATGCGGCCGTGTACATCCAGGTAGCCTAAAATCAGGGGATGTCTCTTCTTTGTTAAAGGTCTTTAGTCTCAACGTGTGTCGTGCTACCAATGGGTGCATGTGGAGAGGCCTTGAGGTAATGTTTCAGAAAACTCGAGTGAGACCTTACAAATTTTGAATCTGTATGTGTTTTTTTAGATGGTGAAAGCGTTAAAATGTGCAAATCGGACGTCAATTTTCTCTTTTTTTGCGGTTTTTGATGCAGGAAGATTAATAATCATCTGATTGCATTTATGTTTTGATTTTCAAAATTGTCATAATTCAAGCTTTAATTTGATGTATAAAAAGTTTATGTTACGTTGAGCCTTATGTGTTTTATTAGCGTCTAAACACCCTCAGAGACTTTATGGACACCCTGTATATTAAACTTACTTTATATAACTATTCATATTATTTTATTTCTACTTTAATTACTTAAATTAAAATGTTTTTGATGTCTAAATATGTTTCTATAATACTGTACTATTATTTAAATATGTATATACCTAGATATAGTTATTTTCTTTGATTTAGATGTAATGTATAAGTGTAAGTTGTATAATTTTATTCATTATATTATTGTGTACTTTATTGATAAGAATCTATGTTTTAAGTTTGACGTGATCATGCATTTATGCCACTGATTGTAACAAAAATAAATAAATAAATATAAAAAAACAGTAATAAATTATTGAGATAAAGCTTCTTGTGTGATTTTAAGATTTTCAAATGTAATATATAAAGTTCTTGCCGTTGATTTTTAACTTTTCGTTTTATACGATACTCGGTGTAAATATTTTTAAAAATTTCAAAAAGTTATATAAGCGCTGCATATTTCAATTCAAATAAAGTAATAAATTTCGTTATTTTGAAGTATATTATATTTAAAATTGTAGATTAACAAGTCAGATATATTATTACTATATCTTACGTTTGTTTGTGATTTAATTTTTTGAAATAATTGGCAAAGTGGAAAGTCTATTAATTTTACCAAAATTTTTGTGTTTACTGCTTGTCTGCTTTGGAATACATTGATATAACCGTGATTTTGTTTGTTACATATTGTTGGAAATAAATATAAAATATTACAATACAAAGCATGCTGGTGAGCTTCTGTATTATTGCCCTATCTGAAAAACGTTCCCTTAAAGATGTAGTTCAAATTTTCGCCGCAACAATCAACATGTAAAATGTAAGTGGCACTGCGATCTGGGGGAAAATAGAGAACCTTAGCGAAGTGACAACCTCATGAATTAGGCAGAACTGAATTGCATTTATTTTGAAAAATCCGCTAAAAGTACCCAAACTTAAATGACAGTCAAAATATTCTTAGCCAATGAGAAAGCTTCAATTTTGTGGGTAGCCAATCATTAAGCTTTAAAGTTTGGGTACCTTTAGCGGGCGATTCAAAACAGATGCATTGCGGGTCTGTCTAAAACATGAGGTTGTCGCTTCTCTGTTAAGGTTCACTAGGGGAAATTTTTAAAAATTTGCCCCCAGATCGCAGTGCCATTTTTATAAGATATAATTTTGTATTCTTACATTTTTTTTTTTTTTTTTTTTTTTTTTTTTTTGCTTGCCATATTGTGTTATCGTGCTATACATCAATCCCAGTCACAGTCAAGACATTGTCTTATCGACAGGTAAGGACTTTCCAATTAATGGAAAAGCACACACGGGCCGTCACGGCCTAAGTACACAGCCCGGCATTCGCCATGACAGCCTAGAGAAACCGTGGAAACATCTAGGCAGGCTGGTCGGTGCAATCACATCAATCATGCACCTCCCGAATACTGTGCCTGAATATGCTAGGCTAAGAGTAACTCAAGCTCGCGCCTAGCTATACTCGACTCAAAAAACCTCAGTCGATTTAAATCGGGCATGCCTAAAGTATCGCCGATTGTCACATTTGAGGAGAAGGGGGGCGGCTGAGCGATACCGTCAAAGGTCGAACGGCAGGTAACTCAGGTTTTTTGAGTCGAGTATAGTTTTAGAGCAAGTTGTAGCTGTGACGTAGGTTCGGGGTCGCTGTAACGGCTTCTGCCTTCCGTTAAAATATATAATTTTGAGATTACGTTTTCGGGAGGTTTAATAACAGGATGCTCACATTTAATAAAGCCATTGTTGACTATCCCTTTAATATTTTCTCAACACTTGTGCACTAAGCCGATTTTGGTGCTTATCGGTGTAGCTCGCGGGTAAGCTAAGAGTATCCTAATTTAACATTACATTTCTGAAGAGAAACAGATTTTTTGGACTTTTTATTAGAAAACTACTCCAATGATTACGGAGATATTTAAATGAAAAATACTGGATGTACTTTTACATGTTTCAAGACAAAATATTTTAAGCATTTTTTGAAAAACTTATAATTAAATATAAATCCATAATAAAATTATATTTTTTATTTCTATGAAAATAAATTTGATAATAAAAGGAAATTTTTACGTAAATATAAGTATTTTTAGAAACTTTTTTAATTAAAAAATTATAGTTATTAGTTTAAAATAAATTTTAATATCATTTTATATTATATTATTTTAGTTTTTTAACTAGTGATAGTTTTATTATTTATTTATTTTATTAAGTTGCAAATACAATTTAGCATATAGCGTAGGAAAATCCCAAATGATTACCAAATCGTAGTTGTCATGTATTAGAAATATGATATAATTTTAAAAGTGTAAAACAAAATCAAACAAACAAAATCAACATTTTGCATTTTGAGATGTAACAAAAAATAAATATGAGAATAATTTAACACTAACTCTAAAATCGACGAAATTGATGTGTGTACGTTCATATCTACCATAATATATTATATAACATTTTATATGGCAGAGTGAGAACTTTTGTATATCAATACACACTCAAATTCAGTAAAACATTCTATTATTGATTCGTCTATATTTGACAAATATTTTAAATTTTTTTATTTGTTTTGTAAATAATGAGTACTAGACCAACGCTTCTTGTATCTTTATTTTGTAATTTGTACTATATATGAACTGCCAGGGCTAATTTTTTTTTTTTTTTTTTATTCAAAGTCAACAACTAAGTAGTGCAATTTAGAAATAATAAAATGAAATGTAAAAATATGAATTGACCTGATGCATAGTAATTCTATCAATATAAAAGTCACCATCAAATATGAGCAACAAATAAATTTTAGAAATGAAAATGTGCTCTTATGAAACGAAAATTAAAAAAACAAAACAAACATAATTCAAAATGTAGCATGTTATTTGCTAATAATATTACTGCAACAATTAATTATTACCTGCTACCACTACTTCTACCAATCAAAGCTGTTTTAAAAAAATTTAATTATAAAACTATACATCACAGTATTTTGATACCTACACTAAAACAATGTACTCTAAATGTGTTTTATGAATAACAGAAAGTGAAAAGTATTATTCAGAGTTTTTTGAAAAATTTTTAAGTACCATTAAAATCTATTTAATTATTTAAAAACTGTTTAACTACTATATTTTTTTAGTTTTAATAAAATAAATTATTTTTAAAATACATAGAAAAAAATTAATTAAAAAAGTAAATCTCATAGAAGGTTATAATATCGTAAAACATTAAATGAAAAGGAAGTTAGATTCTCTTGAAATAGTGTTTGTTAGTAAACATTATAAAATATAAACATTGACAATTATGAGAAGTTGGATATCATCAGGATGTGATTAGATTTTATGTAAATAAAAGGGAAATATTATTGAAAAACTACTCAACAATGTACAATTTGAAAAATATAATTGAAAGTAACACGTATTATATCATATACATAAAAATATTACAATAATTTCTCACCACTATAGTTATGGCAATCTAAATAATATGACTTACGTAAGCTGTTGAAAAAAATATTAATAATATAAAATTTTAATATTTTTTGAGTTAATAGTCGAAGTTGATTATTATATATTTATTAAAGGTGGATCTCAGGATTTACAACATTGCTTTTTCAATATTAGATAATGAGATGAAGTGTTCAATGCCTCACATATGATGACCCAAAGTCCTTACGTAGCCCCATGGTAGACATGGGAAACTTGCGTTTATCCTGCGAGATATGCAACTTTTTACAACTTTTTTATTTTTACAGTAAAGTTGTAAGTTGTATTTATGGCATATCATATACAGTACAAGTACCATATCTCGCAGGATGATCATGAATTTGGGGTGTTACGGAAGGGCTATGTGGCATCAATAATAATAAAATAATGTAATAATAAATTAACAAACATTGAATAAGCCATTTTGTAAACCCTGAACTTCCTCTTTAAACATTATAGTTTAATATATAATACAAATTTTGACACATTCATTATACTTGAATAATTTAAAATTTTATATTATTTTGTTTGTCTTCAGATTCAGTATAAAAGAAAAAATAAATTAAATATTTTTTCCATTAGAATTATTGGTACTATTAAATTATATATTTTTATAATTTAGTTTAAAAATTCTTATTTTAACTATTAATAGTTATATTATTTATAAATTTTATTTCTTAACATCCATTATTCATTGTAATGTACAACAGCATAATGGTTTGGGAATTTGTTTTCTGCATTATATAATTCTAGTCTTGCTTTCAAATGTAAGAATATACAATTTATAATGCACTCATTACAGAGAAACAATAATATAATAATAATAATATTAATTAAATAATAATAAGAGCCTCTTTAGTCCCTCACTTTTTAAAAGAAATTGTGCGGCACTCAAAATGACAAATATTCAAAAAGATCTTCCTAATTTTGCGGACCCCCTATCTACTATGCTTAAAATATCTTTAAAAAAAATCCTACAGTCAAGGGCAAATTCGGGTCCAATTTTCATATTTTTATCTTTTACTTTTGAGATTTTTCTTCTATTTTTCATTTAATTATCTGCTATCTACTGTAATGTATACTGGGAAAGAATAGGCTAGGCAAAATATTGAGTCAAATATTTAAATTCCAGTTTTAAATAACATGAGCAAATTTTACATCACTGCAAAAAATATAGTATTGCGTGACATTAATTTGAAAGCTCGATTATTTTTAACTCTTTTTAGAAATTTGTTTAAAAGAAAAAAATTATTAAGAATATTACACTTTATCTGAATATTTAGAGACCAGCTCAACGAAACTATTATAAAGTACAGTGGTTTAAAAAAGAGACATAAATGATTTTACCGAATATGCCACTCGAATGAACTGGAGATAATTGGGAAAAACAAAATATAATTCACATTTTCAAAGTAACCATTAAGGAGTAAACACATTAACTGGACTAACCAAATTTTGTGATATTTTATTGTGTAATGTTTGTCTTCTTTCGGTTGCGTTAATATAACTATAAGGTATTGTTTATTAACTTTTTTTTAATGTATACAAATGTAACATCATAGTAATACATTTAAATCTTTTAAATTATTTTAAATTTCTCACATAATAAAACTTTATATTCGAATTTTATAAATTTAATAAATTATAATTTTTTTTTTATTTATTTAAATTGTTATTTGTCAAGTGAAACTTGAAAAAAATGTATAGCATCGTTTCTTGAGTGTCACGCATCTCGAAGTTTATTTTATAAACATTAAATTCGAACATTCGAACGCAAACGAAAAGTGTTGATAAATGATTATTGAATGAGATCGGTATAATATATGCAATTACAAGCTAAGTCTCGTCATTATATCTAGTGAAATATATGTATTATAATTAGCTACTTTATAAAGCTACTCACCGCTATAGTTATTGAAATCTAAAAATAATACTATCATCCAAATTGGCGGAAATCAGCAACTATACGATATGACTAAAAGATTGTAAAGAATATAAAGATAGAAAAATCTAAAATATTGCACAGTGATATAATAACATAAGGTATCTTAAAAAATGTGAAAAAAATAGACGGGTCATAATGCTATATTTATAAATACGATTTCTTAAAGTTTTGGTCCCATAATAGCCCATGTTAATTACATTAAATATTTTCTCTCTTATTTGATGATCACAAGTTCTGAAAACTTTATCATAGGCTGCTGCTATTAAATTTCAAATTGCATCTTTAAATTTTTAAAGTTTTTATTTATAGATCTAAAAATACAAGCCATCTCAATACAACCCAAGAGTAAAATTTATATAATATATAAATTATTATATAAGATTTATATATAGATTTTATATATAGATTTATATATATAAGATTATTTTGATATTTACATATTATGTAAATATCAAAATAAGTACTCAAATATACAAATACAAAATCTCAAATTTGAAACATTATATAATGGATCAAATTAATATTATTTATTATGTCATTATATTATAGATAAGCATTTTGAGTCTAAATTAAGTCAATTTGACTAATAAAGGAATAACTGTTTTGAGGCCGACTATAAGTGATTTTGCTCACATCCGCTCATGACCGAAATTGCTTATAGTCGGCCTCAAAACAGTTGTTACTTTATTAGTCAAATTAATATTATTATAAATAATGACTAATTGACTATAGACCAACGCTTGTTGTAACTATAATCGTAAATTTGAATTGCATGGGTCAATGATGTTTATAAAAAATTATTTAAATTTAAAACCAATACTTTTATTACTACTAGTGTAGTTTGTAGTAAATTACAAATGAAGAAATTAAATAATATATTATAGGCGGGAAATCAGGTACTGCGGGATGTAACTAAATAAATTGTAAAGAAAGAAAAACCTGAAAATTTACACAGCGATACATTAGGTTAAGGTATCTTCAAAAATGTAAAAAAAAAAAATAATAATAATAATAATGGTGGTTACCATGCTAGATTTAAAATTACGATTTTTTTGAACTTTTAGTCCAATATAAGAGCTCATGTTATTTTCAATAACTATTTTCTCTCTTGTCTGATGGTCACGGATTCTAAAAATTTTATCATAATATTTGGTGTTAGGTAGCTGTTACTATAAACTTTTAAATGGCATCATTAAGTTTGGAAGTTTTCTTTTTAGATTTTGAGATACGAATCAAGCCATATATATATATATATATATATATATATATATATATATATATATATATATATATATATATATATATATATATATATATATATATATATATAACCCTGATATTATGTACATGCATGGACAAAAATAATTACGCATATTTATACGAGCACATTTCCAGCATAAAATTTTCAGTATAGCATAATCTATGCTTTAACTACAATATGTTGCAAAGCATAAATATTATATTAAATGTACTGTATAATTATTTATGTTGTTTAATTTTGCATCACTTATGCTATGCGGAAAGAATAAATTATGTAATTTACGCTGTATTAATGTCATTATAGCAAATTAATGCTTATTAAAATAACAAAAACATAATAGTCATGTTACAGTGCTACATGATATTTAAGCTATATTGTTACATAGTACAGTTATATTATGCAGTATGTAATATATAGCATAGATTATGCTGCATTAAATAAATTAAATTAAAAAAGGGCTGATCATTAATATAACTTATTTATTTTTTCCTGTGTATAATGATATTATACCAATCATATATCCATAACCAATATGATAAATTAGTGAACCCTTAGCATTACCCGAGTGCTTAACCGATACGCTCCATTGAATCAGATATGAGATTAGACATAATATATACAAATCCATGTTTAATTCTACGCAAAATATTTATGAAAATTTATGCAGCTCTGTATCAGTATAATCGTTACATAAATTTCCTATAACTTCATCGTTAAGGTAATTTCATTTAAGATTATAGCGAACACGTAAACTCTAATTTGTCCCTAACTATAACATTACCTTTAACGTTACTTACTATATGAATAACGTTATTTAAATGAAATAAAAAAATATATATATTAACATAACATTATGATGTATGCACTTATGATGTATATTTTATTAGATATTTAATTAATGAATTACTCTGCTTCTACTACTACATTACTAAATTAAAATAACAACAAATAATTATGCTGTTCACCATAATACTTATGCTATTATAACACAGTATTTGTGAAGTATAGGCAGAAGAGTAAAACTTTATAATATGACATTTGATAAATAAAACCTGGAATTTATTGTAAGCTATAAATTTTATTATTATTATTTTTTTAATTAAATTATTATACAATAGTATATTGTTTTTACCAATAATATAAATATTTATTAAAATGTCACTTTAGAAATAAAATATATTTTATTATTGATTATATATATATCATTGCTATTATTTTACATTTAAGTTTTAAACATTTAAATTAATTATAAATATTTTCATTATTTATATTTTTTAAACGCCTTAGAGGAAGTATCCT
Organism: Ecdyonurus torrentis; assembly: GCA_949318235.1. NCBI lineage: Eukaryota > Metazoa > Arthropoda > Insecta > Ephemeroptera > Heptageniidae > Ecdyonurus > Ecdyonurus torrentis. The sequence continues at coordinate 21,347,150 of OX439133.1, forward strand.
AAATAAATTTTAGCTCATAATTCAATAATTTTAATTATAGTAAAGGCTAATGTTAATAGATGTTACGTAATATAAATATACGATGAGATGAACTTAATTGTGAAAGATGTGAAAGAGAAGATCAAATATAAAGGTAAAACTTAAAGGATGATTTTTAAAAAGGTTAATGAAAGAAGCTCGTATTATATCAATGCAAACGTAATTGCTAATTTCTTTTCTTTTTGAAAAGGGTATATCTTCATGACGTCATATCTAATACGTATAGACGCCATACTGGAGTAATGAATAACATTGCTCAGCATAGGATAAACTTTGTTTTTAGATTTTTTTTTTTAAATCAAGTTAATTTATTAATTTTTTCACATACTTGAGAGACTTATTCATCCTATTAGGAACATCAGTGCTTTCAAAAATATTGCTTAGTATTTTTAAACTAACAAAATTAATTATTTCTTTGCGCGGTCCATGTTTTTGCACGGATAAAAATTACTATACTAAAGGCAGGTACATGAACCTGTATTTTTCAATAGGTATACACTTAATCTAAGAGAGTCACACCTTTATTGGTGCTCAGTGCATCTGCATTAGGTATTATTGTTATATAATAATACCTGTGTTCTAGCTTATATGTCTACCTATTACATTGTTAGTATTAATTTTTTTTGCGTGTGAGTGATCCAACATTGTGATGATTTTATCATATATGAATGCATACACTCTATAATTATGAAAATATCAATAACGATTATTACATTTTATCGAAATATATTGATCTTATCATTTAAATCGACAAAATGAATGCACTCTTATAGAAGACGTTGCAAAAGTAGGTTTAGTGAGAAAATAAACAAACTGAAAGCTGAACAATACTAACAAAGTGATAGTTGACGACTTTGTGTTCCTGTCTCAATACTTTCTTATGCGACTATGAAGCAGATATAATCGAGTTAGAATGATTTAATAATAGTAATAGTTTTATTTAAGAAACATACATGGCTATTACAGCCATACTACATGTTATCAATCAGAATATTACAACATCAATTCACATAATAGTAGTCTTATAACTAAAAAAAAAAAAACTAAAAAAAAAAAGAAAAAAAAAACTCAGATCTGAAATTCTTACTAGCTTGCTGAGCTTTAAATCTCTTGTTTTCCTGGATTTCAAGTGATTTGGTAACAAATTATTTTTTTACCTAATTGTCTTCAAATCCAGGAAAACAAAAGCTTTGAGGCTCGCAGTAAGCTACAGTAAAAATTTCAGTTCTGAGAAATAATTCTTACTCAAGTTATAACTGCATCATTGCCCCACAAGAAAGCATGTTAAATTGAGACAATAAGAACACAAAGTCATCTTCTATCACTTTGATAGTATTGTTGAGCTGTGAGTTTGTTTATTTAATCACTAAACCTATTTCTGCAAGTCTTCTATTGTGAACATTATAATTCATATTATAATTTTTTTTATTAGATATGTTATATAGCTAATATAGATAAATATAATAGTTAAAACCATTGAGACTTCCAATGATATATTAATTTGAATTTATTAGTATATATTATGTAATAATTGGACCAAATCGTGTGACTATATAATATGTTACTATGAACTGCCTGGGCCAATAAAATTTATAATTTTTTTATTCATAGTATTGCCATGTTCACAATAAGCTTTTTCTATAATTGGAATTTTTACATCATAATACCATACATTTTTATGGAGTTTATCGGTTTAGCGCGCGGATGACAGGGGGAATGCTAAGGGTCACCTAATTTAAGATTACGCGTAAGGGGAAAAACACGTTTTATTTTGTAATTTTTGAGAAAACTACTACACTGATTTTGGAGAAATTTAAAAGAGAAATAGAAGACATACTATTGCGTGTTTTGAGCCATATAAATTTTTAAACCGATAACCTCCATTAGAAAAGCTTAATGTGAACACAGCATATATAACCATCACCAGCAGTACAGGTTGTAAATGTGGAAATTAAAAAAAAAAAAAAAAAAAAAAAAAAAAAGACCCGATCCATAGTAGTTTTATAATTAAAAAATACGCTACTAAAAATGTTTTTGTATAAATGTGCATAAAATGAACAAACCCTTTGATTTTCTCAACGCTAGCGCACTGAACTGAATATTAATAGAACAAATAGAATAATATATTATACAATACTATTTTTGATAAAATTAAATATTATAAAAATGAATATTGTTTCCTATGTACGTTTTTTTTTAATTAAACATCATATTAATAAAAATAACATATATTATTATTTCACATTATTTAAAAACTATAGTTATAATTATTTTTAATATTCTTTTTAAAATTTTAGTATTTTTTTTTTATTTATTAATCATTCTTCTACATTTAGCTGTGTAAAATCTCACATTGAGAAATCTTGGGTTTTACTTATTGTTGAAGTAAAGGTAGATCGTTATTCGTTAAAAGCGCAAAGAATGAAATGGAAAATTACTAGTTTAACGAGAATTCATATGGAAATATTGACCACATATATAAGTAAAAATGTACAAACACTTACTCTGAAACAATTAGAGCAAGATACTTATTTATAATATGATAATCTCTCACTACTAGTTACTAGTTATTGAAATATAAATAATAATATGCTTCAAAAAACTGTTTAAAAACATTTTAATAAAGATTTTTAAACTTTACGAAATATCGATCTTCAAATTAAAATCGACGAAATTTCTGTACTCCATTTGTGAACATTAAAAGTCATATTATTGACTTTTTTAATAAGATATACAGCTAATATTGGCTTAAATATTATTTAGATTTACTTTCAATTTGTATATTATTTTTATTACTGTAAATAATAGACACCCTCGTCTACTAATATTAGTTACTATGAATTGCTTTGGCCAATACAATTTCTTATTTGTTATTCAAAGTATAACCAATACTAGGAATGCAGTTTGTAAATTACTGAAATTAAATTATATATTTGACCCGACGTAGCAGTTTAAACAATACAAAATCAGCTAATACAAATTAATTTTCTTAGAAAAAGGGGATCTCTAGTGCACTAAATTGATAATTAAAATATTAATATATAATAAAAATATATCCTAAAATTAAAATATCAAAGCGTGCATGCATTCAAGTTAAAGTTGACGCCATGTTGGACCATTTAATAACATGCGCTGCATAGGAAAATGACATTTAGCAAGTTTAAAAATACTAAGCAACATTTTTGAGACAATTGGTGCTATATAGTGGTTACAGTAGTATTTCAAGTATGAGAAAAAAAAAACTGATTTCTAAAGAAAATAGCCAAAAACCAAGTTAGTTCTATACTGAGCAATGTTATTCATTATTCTAGTACGATGTCCAAAAGCACTAAATATTACGTCATGCGGATACACCCTATAAAAATAAAATATTTGTTATTTTAAAAATTTTATAATTAGTAATAAATACTAAGAAGTTTAAGGCTTGTATATAGATGGCTTGTATCATCTGAAAATGTAAAAAGAAATATTTTAAAAAGTTATCATGCGATTTGAAAGTTAATTGTAACAGCTACCTATGACATAATTTTCAGAACCCGTGACCAGATAGGAGAAAAAATAATCATTGAATATAACATATTAGCTCTATGGGTCTAAAACTTAAAAAGAACTTCATTTAAAATCTAGCATGGTGTCCTAATTTTTTTTTTTTTTTTTTACATTTTTGAAGATAGCATAATATCCTAATTATCATTAATCCTAATTAGATTTTTCACCCTTTACAATTTTTTAGTCAATTCCCGCAGTACCTGATTTCCCGACCGAAGAAATAAAAATTTATTAAAATCTATCTTGCTCTGTATTAGTCTTGTAGTCGTTACCTAAATATACTATCACGTTAAGTTAATTTCTTTTGTGATTATAACGGTAGTGGTAACTCTAATTTGTCTCCAACTATAACTTTACTTTTAGCGGTAACTAGAACGTTATTTTAATGGAATTAAAAAAAATATTAACTCACCATAGTAAGATGTATATTAGATATTTAATTCATGTATTACTCTACTTTACTAAATTAAAAAAAAATATATTATATATATATATATATAAAGTGGTACAACATAATGGTAATGCTATTGTAACACAGTAATTGTGCATGAAAACCTAAATTATGCTGTATTGAACAAATTGTGTTGAAGATGGGTTGCCACAAATATTAATAATATATTTTCTCCATACAATGACTTACAGCATAAATTAGAAAAAATTTCTTTCCGTTTATAATTTTACATGTGTTACTATAATATAAATATAATATGTACATAGATAATAAATAACGAAAAGGAGAAGGAAATATACAAATCGATAAGACATTGGTTTTCTTGTTATGAAGTTATGATTACTACTGTTCTTTTAAAAAAGGAACATATTATTCATAGCAGCAAAAAAGTGATCACCTGAAAATCCAGTCTCTAATTAAAAGTAATGCTTATTATCAAAAAACACTAATAAATTATTGAGGTAAAGCTTCTTGTGTGATTTTAAGATTTTCAAATGTAATATAAAATTCTTGCTGTTAATTTTTAACTTCTTGTTTTATTCGATGTATATATTATTATACTTGTAAATATGGTTAAAAAAATCCATAAATTATATTTAAGAGCTGCGTATTTCGATTAAAATAAAGTTACTAATTTTGTAGTTAGAAATAAATATAAAGTATTAAAACAACTAAGTTTAAAATTGATTACGTATTATAAAAACTATCATTATAAATTTATTATTTTGTCTTTTTATTATTAATAAAATTAAAAATTTATTTAAATATTATTATATAATAAATTAGTTTCCATCAAGATTAGTGAACCATGATGCATGGTTTGTACTAGGTCTATTGCTGTAGAGAACAACTTATTAATGGAAGCTTACGAATGTTAACATTAAATAGAAATAACTTGAAACGTAATTATTAAATCTGGACGTTAATTGCCAATAATAATAAATAATTAGGCAAATAAACACTAAAAAAAGAAAGTCAACGTTAAAATTTAAAGAATAATAATTTTTATTTATAAGTACATAGATTGAAAGCTAAGGAAAAAATATATATTTAGTTTTGTTTTACATATTAAAATTCAAGTTTTTTGAGATAATAGGCAACTTCAGATAATCAGGGCACAGCACTGGCAAGGGTCATCATTAGTTTTATGTTAATTTTGGCCTGGTAGAGAGGGTTTTAATTTATGAATTTCTTGTTTCAGAATTGTTCAAACACTTTAAATCGCACATAATCTTTAAAGAAAAAAACGCAACTCTAAAAGTATCTAGGACGTGAACGAGCCTCAGTTATAGGAACGAGGAGAAAAACGTGCGCCATTTTGGCTCCAAATGAGGGTCTGGATTCTACTAGAAGTTGAAGTTTAAATGTCAACCTTTCAAGTATGTTATTAAAATGTCATTTTCATCCATATTATCAAATTTCAGCCCTAAGAAACTGAATTAACTGGTGGAACCCAGAACCTCAATTGGAGTCAAATTTGAGCACATTTTTCAGCTCGTTCCATTAACTGAGGCTAGTTTACGTCCTAAATACTTTTTTATTTGTGTTTTTTACTTAATGATGATGTGTGATTTAAAGTGTTTTAATAATTATGAAGCAAACAATTAAAATACTTAAAACCCTCACTTTAACATGGTAAGCCCTACACCAGGCAAATATTAACATTAAACTAATGATGACCTTCGCAAATGTTCGACCTGATGACCCTTGCCAATTGCCAAGTGCCAAGTGCTGATTATGTGTAGTAGACTATGAGAGAAACTAAAACTACTTTCAATTTTAATGTTATTCTTATGAAGTAAACAAGTTCACTAATGTACCAAATAATAATACATTTTTAGTACCTATTTTCTATTAAATGTTACTATTATTTGTAACATAATTAAAAAAATAATAATAATACGTATTTCAATAATAAATCTAATATATTATATATATATATATATATATATATATATATATATATATATATATATATATATATATATATATATATATATATATATAATATATATATTAATTATCAAATAATATTATATTATAATTCGTATAAATTTATTGTTTATAATCTAATATTTTATTTAATAAATTACTAGCTGTAAATATTTATAGTTCATTAAAGTACAATAAATTTATTAATTGGAAGGTCATTGGTGTTAACTAAGTTTTACTAAAAGGAAGTCTGGAATATAAAACACCATTCAATATTATATTGTATAATCGTATTTAATTAATAAACCTTTAAAATCAGTTATTTTGTAAATATTGAAATGGAAATAGATATAATAGCAATGTTTAACGCAAATGTTTTCACCTTAACCCTTGATACCAATGTGGCCCCATCGTTCTATTTTATCACAGAACATGTTTAGAGTGGTATAGGTATCTTATTTATGCCTACAGACTCCATTGATTGTCAATAAAGGATAGTTAAAAAAGCAAATTTCTGATCATTTTTGCAGAAAAAAAAGACGCTTGGAAAAAAAATAGCACATTTTTACGTTGACGCTCGGTGCAAGAAAACCGGTCAGTCAATTTTATTTTGTAGAACAGTTTTAAAAATATCTAACCCTTGGCTACAAAATAATACAAATAATACAAAATTAATATAAATAATTAATAACTAAAACATTGTTTTTTACTAATTTTTTTATATTAAATAAAATAGTTTAATTATGAATTTTATTTAATTACTAAAAATCTATAAATATTATATATATTTTAAAACATACTTTTTTTTTAATTTAATAAATTATAAATAATTTTTCTATTTAATAAACTAGCTTTCCATCATATTTGGTGTAAGATATGTAAAATTATACAAGATACAATAATTATGAGCTTACCATTAAAAGGTAAAACAGAACATAAGTAGTTCAGCAACGGTATTGTCTAAAAACTAAAATTATTAGATATCAAGTAAATTCATATAGTGAAGTGAAAATGAAATATTTTAAAGAAATTATATTTACATATTTGCACTGAAAAATAGAAGCAAGATACATGAAAAATATTATTGCAAAAATATATGATAATCTCTCACCAATAGCTATTGAAATCTAAATAATAATAGACTCCAGACACTTAAACTACATACAGTATTCTTATATTGATCCCAACTCTAAAATCGAAGAAATTAATGTACTCAAATTGTCATATTATTATTGACTTTATATGAGATATAGCTAAAACTAATTAAAATTTCTTCCAATGATATATTAATTTGTATTTTATATTTATTATTGTAAATAATGATTGGACTTTGATTAATAACGATTAATAATTTTTTTTTTTTTTAAATAAATTAAATTTAATGAAATTTTTTCTATATGTATATATATGTTTGTGATATATTGATGTTTGTGTTATAATTATGTACCTATTGACTATCATTTCTAATTGTATCAATTGATACAATAACCTAAGCTGATATGCTTTGCTGTATATTGTGATTGTAGGATGAAAGAAATGAATAAATATAATTTGAATTTGACCAACACTTGTAACTATATAAGTTACTATGAACTGCCTGGGTCAATAAAATTTATTATTTTTTATTCACAGTATAATCATTACTATCATAACAGGTTATGTGGAAATTTAATTAAAAAAAAAAAAAAAAAAAAAAAAAACGATGCATAGTAGTTTGATTAATTCAAAAACGTAAAAAAAAAAGTTTTCATACAATAGTGCATAAAATGATAAGACCGCTTAACTTTTCTCAACTCTAGTGCACTAAACTGATTATTTAAAGAATATAATATTATTATAGAAAAAATATAGTTCTTCTTTTGTTAAAATTAAAGGTATAGAAAACATGAAACTACATGTTTTTTTAAAACATTAAACTCTGGATGGGATCTATACAAAACTGATGATAATTTTTACCAGAATGTATTTATGTAACTCTTCAAGAAAGCGTTTAAAATTCTGTAAAGTATACAATTTACGTGAATATTTCTGTTTATGACGTCAGAAACAGGCAAAAACAAGTAGGAAAATGTTGTTCAGGTTGCATAAATTGAATTTTTAATATCATATTGCACCGTACGGCATTAGTGTTGGGTTTTGAGACCAATTAATGTTATTTAATGTAAGTCCCATCAAGTTTTTTGTGATTTAAATGCTTATGTTTTTATGTTGTCTATGATTTTAAGTATTTCAACAATTGATATTATTTGTTATGTTTGTTATGTATGTTTTTAAAATTAAAATTTAATTTTATAGTTATAAAAATAAAATATATTTAATTATTAAAAAATTATAAAAAACTAATATATATATATATATTTTATAATTTTAATAAATTATAATTATTTTTTTTTTATAAAGTAAACAGGCTTACATTAATTAAATATCTGTGGAATATCAAAATCTAATTTGCAAATTCCACGACTGATGCTAATATTAATGTAGATCGTAAACAGTATGCTAAATGCAAGATAAAATAAGTAACTGAAAACTATCATATACATCAATATGTAATTTACGCTGATTAAAGTTAAGAAAGACACTTTTATAATTTATAATATTGATGCAAAAATATATATGATAATCTCTCAGTACTAGTTATTGAAATCTAAAAATAAATTGCACGAAATATATTGATCCTAACAATAAAATAAACGAACACTTGATGTGTGAACATTATTATTCATGATTGAATTACAGCTAATATAGGCTAATATAATTGTAAGACGAATTAGAATTACTTTCAATTATATACATATTAATTTATATAATATTTTTATTATTGTAAATAATAGACAAACCCTTGTCTACTAATGTTGGTTACTATGAACAGCTTAGGCATGTCTTATTTTTTATTCAAAGTATAACCAATACTAGAAATGCAGTTTGTAAATAACGAAATTAAATTTCAAATAAAGTAGGCAGTTCTGGTGGTCAAAATTTACGTCGTCAAGGCTGGTTTACTAGCTAGCAGGGGAGGAGTTATTTGTAACGGAACTACAAGTGAAATTTAAATTGTTAAAAACCGATAATTACATTAAATTTGTTAAGGATAGATTAAGTAAAACTGAAGATATCAGCCTGGCCTTCTATAATACCCCTGCATTTAATATTAATAATATTAATGGGTGGAAAGGCCCAAACTGTACAGACAGGCATGTTTTTACCCGTTATGCGGTGCATGGTTTCCACCATGTAATCTGTCAAATTAAAGAATTTCACGAGTGTAATGATAAATGTGTATGTGTATTATGTAGTGGACTATGTACTAGGTACCACTTACTTCATTGTCCATCTCGGACCCTATCATTAAGTCAATATGCAAAAATGTAGACCTATATAAATATGTATATAAATATGTATAAGTACACCTTGGTGTTTAATAAATAAATAATAATTTCAAATAAATTTGACCTGATGTATTAGTTTTAACAAAACAAAATAAGCTTAAAAAAAAAAATCTCATACAATGATGCATAAAATGTGAACTCTGGTGCACTAAACCGATGATTAAAACATGAATATATTGTATAAAATATATCATTCTTTTTCTAATATTAAATAATTTAGGGTCTATGCATTCATGTTAAACTTGACACCATGTTGAATCATTTAATAACATGAGCTGCATAGGAAAATGAATCATTTGGACCATTTAAAAATACTAAGCAATATTTTTAATAGCTTTGATGCTGAAAATTGGTTAAATTAATATCTCAAAATATGTAAGAAAATGAAAATCACCAAAAAATTAACTAATTTCCCAAAGAAAATAGTCAAAAACAATTTGTCCTATGATCAGCAATGCTATTAATTACTCCATTATGGCATCCAGGTGCACTAAATATTACGTCATGCGGATACACCTTTAAATCATTTTTTTATTATTATTATTTTTTAAAAATTATTACAAAATATTAATAAATTTAATTTTTTTTTTTTTGTATAATTTAATGCAATAACTGTTTTATTCTTTTATATTTTAGTTCTAATAATTTTAATTAATTATAAATATATATATTTTTTTTTATAATCTAAGTGAACGTTTCGTGGTAAGTGCGCACCTTAACACAATGATGGTAAGTTTCTCTTCTCTCTGTTCTATGGAAACAATAATCAGACAATGACATTGAAAATATTGTTGATGAATGATAAATCTTCAAATATTATAATTCTTTATAATAAAGGGGAAAGTTTAGGGAGAAAATATATAACAATGTTAAAAAAATTTGAAACTTTTATTGAAATATTCGTATTATATCACTACAAAAAACTTTTTTTTTTTTTTTTTGCACTATGGTTATTGATTTATAAATAAATAATAATTCTCTCTTCAGAAATCTGTTAAAATAAGGATAATTACAATTTTCGGAATAATATATTGATACCCTATTGATTAATAAAGGAACAACTGTTTTGAGGCTGACTATACGCGATTTTGGTCACATCCACTTCCGTTTCGGTGTACTGCGCATGTGTAGCAAGTAGAAACGGAAGCGGATGTGACCGAAATCACTTATTGTCGGCCTCAAAACAATTGTTCCTTTATTAGTCAATTGATTCAAAAAGGGAACATTTTATTTAATTCAATCAAATTTTTTTTTTTCAATGTGTATATTATATAGCTAATAAATAAATATATTTCGGTAATCAGTTAACATTTTAATGCTTTATTCTTGTAGAATTTAATGTATAATCATGATGAATATACGCAAGTACCAAAATAAAAAGATTGGTTATTAAAAAAGGATGTACCTCAAGCTTTAAACCCTGGATGCACCTCAATCAAGTTATAGAAATAAAATTTTACTCGTATTAACTTCAATATTATATTAAACACATGTTAGATTTTGGTGTTTATCTTTGGAAAATTGTTTCAGAAAAAAGGGGTGCATCCGGTTGTAAAAATGTCTCTTCTTATTTTGGCCAGGGTGTAGATATTTTTTGCACGATTTTTTGCACGAATTTTTTGCACGATTTTTTGCACGAAAATTTTAAGGCGTAGAACACATTGAACAAAAAATCTTGTCTAATATCCTAACATATGCCTAAAAAATATCAACGATTCAAGATTTGACCGGAGTTAATAATTTTTTTTTTTTTTCAGTTCACGAAATAGCAAATGCGATTTTATGACGTCACAGCTTGCTCATTTCCATGCGTGGACTATTGATCTGTTACGTCATAAAACCGCATCTGCCATTTCCAGAATAAAAAAGAAATCAATGACTCCGTCAAATTCAACGTAAATATGTATGTTAGGATATTAGACAAGTTTTTTGTTCAAGTTGTTCTATGTCTTTAAGTATCAGCTTTAAATACTGATACTACTATTTTGTACTCTCAGTTTCAGAATATAATAAAACAAAATGAACTTAATGATCTAATCTTTAAATCCCATTTGTAAATTATTAACTTTATTTGCTAACTTTTTTATAATAAATCTTCATTACAAGAAAGAAAAAAAAAAAAAAAAAAAAAAAAAGGAACATGATTTTGAAGTTTAATATTTAAATATTCAGTCCAGAAGCTAGCTTAACAAACGTGATATGACGTCTTTTTTTTTTCTTCTTTTTTACGTAATTTCCATCCTATATGTAAAGCAGCAGGTGTTGTTCTATTTAATATTCTAGCTAACGTATATGTGATGTGCTTTTTTATACATGTGAATCTTTCGTAGATAAAGAGCAAAAAAAAAAAAAAAAAAAAAAAAAAAGGAGCAAAAAATATAATAAAATAGAACTGTCACGGTATTTTCATAGTTTATTTAAATATAAACATATTTCATGGGTAAAAAGTTGCTTTTTAACTTTTTTTGTCTATGATAATGAAGTTTAAAATTTCATTAAAAGACATTAAAATTACATTTCTGTTATTCCAGATTTTATATTTTATATGTAGTGTGTACTAATGCTGTTCGTAAACCCTGTTCTCTTGCACCAAAAAATGCGCATTCCATTTGATTAACCATAGCTGATCGTCATTTTAGGAGCAAAGAACAGAGTTTAATTATGAACAGTATTACTACTACCATATCTGTTGTATAGAATATGTTTTGAAAAAACAATATATCAATAATACAGGATAAGTGTTGATAACGTTCCCCTGTACTTACTTACTTACTTACTTACTTACTTACTTACTTACTTACTTACTTACTTACTTACTTACTTACTTACTTACTTACTTACTTACTTACTTACTTACTTACTTACTTACTTACTTACTTAATTACTTACTTACTTACTTACTTACTTACTTACTTACTTACTTACTTACTTACTTACTTACTTACTTACTTACTTACTTACTTACTTACTTACCCTGTGTTTGTGCAGGTACACCTGAAAAGGGTCGCCACGGCCTGGAAAACATCCCGGCATTTGCCAAAGCAGACTGAGGAAACCGCGGAAACACTCATTTAGGATGGACGGCAAGGTTGACAAGCTCCCTGCCATCACAGGCTTTCATTATAAAGCCTGGTTGGTCGATGGGATTGAACTTTTTGCATGCAAGGTTTCTTACACAATAAAATTCAGCGCTGTTAGATCTTTTAGCTGCGGGGAGATATGTCGTGGTACTCTCGATTATATAACAGAATTGGTTAACAGGTGCAAACTCAGTCACATGGATTCGTTTTAGCTGCATTCGCTCGGAATTGACTTTTTTTTTCAAGTATGTAAATATTGGTTGTATTTTATATTGAAGACCTTTTTTTTTTTTAAGATTTTTTTAATTTTTATATTTTTTATTTACGATTATTTTGTTTTTCTTTAGTTTTCTCTTATTTTATTGAGTATTTTAATTATATATAATTACTGATGTAGCTCTTCATTTTAAATGCACATTTCTATACAAATATTTTACATACTAAAAATCATCACACACACACACACCCTTCCCTTACGTACTTTCAACAACAATAAAAGAAAGAAGTAGAGGAAACAAGTTATCTGTCCGAGCGGTTATCTTAAAGCCATAGAACACATAAAACAAAATGTGCTTTTTAATTAATAAACACGAAATGGGATCTTCAAAACTGTTGACAATGAGGAAGACTAATGATTTTTGGGACAGTATTTGAGCACATTTTTAGAAAGAGCATAATTAGTAGATTCTATTGACATCAATATTTACCTTTATTACTTAATTTTCAGCAATTAATTAATGATTTAAAAGTGGCGGCCACGCCCCCAAGAAGCCTGTGCCGTTAGTCATTTGTTTGAATTTGCAGCGGAGTCTGATGTTCTTCTGCAAATTTGGATACGAGATTTTAAATTTTACGCGAATTTTTAAAATCTCGTATCCAAATTTGCAGAAGAAGATCAGACTCCGCTGCAAATTCAAACAAATGACTAACGGCACAGGCTTCTTGGGGGCGTGGCTGCCACTTTTAAATCATTATTTAATCGCTGAAATTTAAGTAATAAAGGTAAATATTGATGTCAATAGAATCTACTAATTATGCTTTTTCTAAAAATGTGCTCAAATGCTGTCCCAAAAATCATTAGTCTTCCTCATTGTTACCACAATGCTAATGTAGCGGGTAGCCCCACGAGAGAACGTGAAAATACTGTAAAGAATGCAATTTGAGTGACTATTCATGTTTATGACGTCAGAAACATGCAAAAATTAATATGAAAATGTTGTGCGGGTTGCATAAGTCGAAATTTCTAAACACTATTACGAAGCTACACTTGGGTTTTGAGACGAAATAAAGTTATTTATGTAAGTCCCATCACGTGTTTTGTTTAGAAATGCTTATGTTTTTCTCTGCAATGGTCTATTCCTTTAATCTAAAATATATTTTGTATTATATATTTATATCTTCTATTTTCTGCTTCATAATTTTCAGTAAAGTAATCGACATATTTTATTTTACACATTGCTGCAAAAATTTGTAAACATTTATTTTATCAGAAATTAAAAAATATAAAAGATCAAATTGTGTTTCAATTTTTTTTTAGCTAATGACGTATTAGAGTGAAGTAAATCTTTTAAGAAAGCAAATTATTTTTCAAGTTTAAAATAAAGTTTATTAATTAAATATTTCACAATTAAATAATACAGAGAAAGCGAGAGAGAGAGAGAGAGAGAGAGAGAGAGAGAGAGAGAGAGAGAGAGAGAGAGAGAGAGAGAGAGAGAGAGAGAGAGAGAGAGAGAGAGAGAAACAACGCAATAATTTAAAAACTGTTTGAACTTTTAAATTGTTTATTATATACTTTCTATGCTAAAGTGTAAAATTTAATTAAAAACAAATTTAATATTTTTTCCTTCTTTCTTTCATTTTTATTAATAGAAATAAATATTTTAGTACCCTAATTGCTAACAAAAGCAGTTTTCTTTTCAAATATTTTCAAATATTAATAATATACGTCTCTCTCTCTCTCTCTCTCTCTCTCTCTCTCTCTCTCTCTCTCTCTCTCTCTCTCTCTCTTTTTTTTTTTTTTTTTTGGTATGTAATGGAAACAATTGTTTTTAAGTTTTGTGGAGTTTTGTTCATTAAAGTTTCCGAAACTCGCAATTTTCTTTTTCTTCTTTTTTTACTTTTTCTTTTCACGTTTAACTTCACTCAGGATGGCTTCTATCTCTCATGGCTGTACGTTTTTATATTTAAATAAATAGTGGGTTAAATTTGTAATAACATATTGAATTATATTATCAATATAAATTGTAAATAAATATAAAGTAGCTTTCACAATTAACGACTAAGATTTTGCGTGAAGCAACGTAATTTAATTTTTGCAACAGCAAAAATACTTTGATTTAAGGAGAATGATTTACTTTCGTTTAAAAAGCATCTCAATAGACATATAGGGTGTATGCACATACATATTTATTGAGCTTGAGCGTAATACTGGAGATATGAATATAATAACATTGCTCAGCATAGGACAAACTTTTCCGAAACTTTTCAGCCATTGTATGTAAATATTTTCGAATTGTGTTGGAAAATAAGTGATAGTAAAAGTTTTAATTAGATATTATTATAGAAGTGTTATTTTCTGTGTGTCAAATAAGTTATGTCCAGTAAGCAAGATGTGATGCGCTGATTTTGCGCTACCCCAATGGTTTAATTTTTTTGGCATATTGTAAGGTTTTGTCTTTTTATTGTAATATTATTGGCTCAATTTATGGCCAAGGTTCATGTAATATGAATAGCCCTGTATGCGCCTTAATAAAAGATTTTTATTATTTTCTTCAGAAAATGGGTTATTTATTGATATTATTATTTTTCTCACATACTTGAGATACTAATTGAATTCTTATATTAACAGCTTAAATGCTATCAAAAATATTGATCAGTACTTTTGAATTGGCAAAATGAGTAATTTCCTTTGATGCCCTTGTTATTGAGAGAGCCAACAAGACGACGACTTTAAGAGAGTTATTTGGATTTAAATAACTAGTGGTGAGAAGTTATGATATAATTTTGCAGTAATACATACAATATGAGATTGTATTATATAATTACTTTAAAGATTAATTTAATACAAATATGTAGATTTCTCTATTTACTTGGTCTCGACTTTTCTTCTACTTGCATAATGCATAATACTGTATCTTATTTAATTCTTATTTATATATTATACATATTTTTTATTTATTCAATTTGTTTCTTATATCAGTTATATATCATTATTTCAATACTGAGTAACAACGAACTTCAGGGTGGTTGGAATTTAACTACAACACGAAATTAGTTTAAATTAAATAAGTAATAAAATAAATAAATAATAAAACAATTAATAATTAAAATAAATTAAAATTAATATTTAAAATATGACATAATATTTTGCTTTTGTATAATTAAATATATTCGAAACTAAAAATATTAATACTTTAAATAAAAAAACATTTCAAAAAAAAATATATATATATATATATTTGCTTAAAAAACAACATCTTTTTGGTATAACATTTAATTTAAATACAACAAAAGTTATAATTTTTATTATAGACATTTTGATTATTTTAAAGTTTTAAAAAAATGTTTTAAATTTTTTGTCTTAAAACATGTAAAAGCATAAAATATCTAGTATTTCTCATTTAAATATCTCCGTAAATATTGGAGCAGTTTTCTCAAAAACCGCAAAAAAATGTGTTTTTCCTCATATTAAGCTTAATGTTAAATTTGGAAACACTTAAGCCTACCCGCGAGCTACACCGATAAGCACCAACATCAGTTTAGTGCACAAGTGTTGAGAAAATATTAAAGTTTGAGTCAACAATGGCTTTATTAATTGTGAGCATCGTGTTATTAAACTTCTTGAAAACGTGATCTCAAAATGTTAAATTATTAACGGAGGGCAGAGGCCGTTACTGAGACCTCGAACCTATACATCATACACATCTATAACTTCCTCTAACAGTAGCTAGGCCCGAGCGTGAGTAACTCTTAGCTGTGTGTAAATTATATTACTATATAATACATATATCTGTAGCCGTAAAAATATTTAACATACGTAAAATATTGTACGTCAAGTTACGAGAGCAAAAATAAGAGTAACTCTACCTTGCGTTAAACTAGCGTGAGAGCAAGTTGTAGCTGTAACGCAGGTTTTGGGTTACTAAATGGTTTTGCTCTCATCCCGTTTTTGTGGCTGTGGCGCAGTGGTAATCCGAGGCTGTGGCGCAGTGGTAGCGTGTCTGCTTCGTGTGCGAAGGGTCACTGGTTCGCCTCCTAGTTGTGCGGTTTTTACAAGACCGTGTATGCTGGCGGAGTGCACTTGTGGTCTTTGCATATGAGGTTGATGCGTGTGCTATTGTGTCATGAGTCATTGGTAGGAGAGGTGTGTATGCCTGTGTGTATGCATGTCTCCGATCGTCCTGGTATAGGCAGTAGTGACCCTACACCGCGCAATAGAGAGAATCTCGGGACGGTTCACCATTTCACTCATGTTTCCTGCCTATCCATTCCTCATCACCTATAACCAAACTTGCTGTAGACTAGGTAAATAAGAGCCCTAGATAACACAAGAACAATTTGTAAACAAGGTTGACTGGACACAAAATGTGTATGGATTCCCATGAGTCTTTTCCGGTAACCTCATGGGTATTAGCTTCTCTTCTGTATAGCCCATGAAAGATTGTACAATTATATACAATCACAACATTATTTAAAATTTTTAGATCCTGTTTTCGAGAGGTTTAATAACACGTTAATCACTATTGGAAAAAAAAAAATCTATTGTTGACTATCTGTTTAAGGTCCTTTTATTTTCTAACTTGAAACATTGTGTATATAAAAACATTCTTTGTGGTGTTTTTTGTTTTTATAAAACTACTACATCGGGCCAAGAAAAAAATACTTAGAATAACAACAATCAGGGCCGGGCTGGCCATAAGACTTAGGGGGCGATCCCCCCCGAGGCCCCTGGGGGCCACGTGGCCGGAGGCCCCTAGGAAATATGCTAAAATAAATATCAAAATTTAATATTTTTAAAAATAATACAAAAAAAAAACGATAAAATGTTATAAAATATTAAATAATATATATTCTTATTTTCATCATATCTATCTATGCATTTCAATATATATGCACAAATTATAAGTTTTAAGTACTCTCCCAAGTCTTTTTATCCCTTCCCTCCCGCCAGCCGCAAATCAAAAAATATAATAAATAACCAGGGTCAAATTAAAATTCACACATAGATCGCAGCGCCACTTACATTTTACATGTTGATTGTTGCGATGAAATTTTGAACTATACATCAACAAGGGTTCGTTTTTAATATAGGGCAATAACACAGGAGCTCACGACCCTGGTAAAGGCACAGATTAATTTTTTTCGTGAAATTTTATCCATTTATAGTTGCTATCAAAATATTCTGAAAGTGATATTCGATTTTTTTTTTCAATAGATTTGTTTGTTAATACCCTGTTGGATCACTCATTAACGTGGACTACATAGGGAAATAACTCATTTTGCCACTTTAAAAATAATAAGCAATATTTCTGAGAGTATTTCATATGTTGTTAATAGTTTGAGTAAGTCTCTTAAGTATGTGACAAAAATAAAATAACCAAAAAAATTAACTGATTTTCAAAAGATAATATTTAAAAAAGAAGCTTATACTATTCTAATTAATACTCTTCATTATTTCAATATGATGTCCAAGCGTATTAAATATGACGTCATGTGGATACACCGAGTTGATCTTACATACCTTATCCGCATCCTCTTAAAAAAGTAGAGTACCGACCTTATATCTCAAAAACTAGAAGTGTTTTTGGTCTTAATTTAGTGTCATTGTGTAGCTAAGGGTCACACATAACCGTGATAAAAATTTCATGATGTTTGACCGTCCCAAAAAAAGAAAGAAAAAATGAAATTAACATTGGGCCTTATAGGCCTAAAATTTCAAAAAATCATATACAATTGATTTGCACGGTGACCCCCCAAAATTTTTATATATTTGTAATTGTCTCAAGCTGAAGTATCATTGTGCAAAATTTTAGCTTTTTTTGACGAGAAAAGTTTGAGTCTAATGGCCGACGTCGGTCCCCTACTCCTTTAAATCTAATAATAAAATAATATTAATATATTTATTAATTTCCCTAAATTTTTCATGCCATATCTTATCCATTTGCTTTTCTATATTTGCACAATAACAGAATTAATAGATTTATCAAATGTACTGTACACGATTATACAATTATGGCATTTCTTTGATCTTTAATATTCCAGACTTCCTTTCAGTAAAACCGAGTTATCACCAAACACCGTTATAAAGAATTATAATACTTTACTTCTAACTTATAACGCTAGTAATTTTTTTAAATAAAATATTAAATTATAAATAATAAATTTACATATATGAATTATAATATTATATGATTTGATAATTAAAAAAAATATATATATTTTACATTTTATTAATATATTACTTAATTTATATTTTTTATAAAAAATATGTAACAATTAATATTAAGGTATTTAATAGAAAGTAGATAATTAAAATGTATTATTATTTAGTACATCAGTGAACTTATTTACAACATAAGAATAACATCAAAATTGAAAGTAGTTTTAGTTTCTCTGATAGTCTACTACACATAATCAGCACTTGGCAATTGGCAAGTGTCATCAGGTCGATCACTTGCGAAGGTCATCAATAGTTTAATGTTAATTTTAGCCTGGTGTAGGGCTTATCATGTTAAAGTGAGGGTTTTAATATTTTAATTGTTTGCTTCAGAATTATTAAAACACTTTAAATCACACATCATCATTAAGTAAAAAGTACAACTCAGAAAAGTATTTAGGACGTGAACCAGCCTCAGTTAAACGAAAAAGGTGAAAAATGTGCTCAAAGTTGACTCCAATTGAGGGTCTGTGTTCCACCAGTTAATTCAGTTTCTTATAGGGCTGAAATTTGAAAATATGGATGAAAATTACATTTTAATAACATACTTGAAAAGTTAACATTGAGAAACTTTAACTTATAGTGGAATCCAGACCCTCATTTGGAGCCAAATTTGCGCACGTATTTCTCCTCGTTCCTTTAACTGAGGCTCGTTCACGTCCTAAATACTTTAGAGTTGTGTTTTTTTTTCTTTAAGATGATGTGCGTTTTTTTTCTGAAAAGAGAAATTCGTAAATGAAAACCCTCAATATAAAATGGGCATGGTAAGCTCGCTACCAGGCCAAAATTAACACAAAACTAATGATGAATGATGAATGATGACCCTTGCCAGTGTCGTGTCCTGATTATCTGAAGTTGCATATTTATCTAAAAAACAATCAAACTTGAACTTCTGTCTGTAAAACAAATAACATGAATGCATATATTATAGACCTTATAATATAACCTTATAAGAAATACTTTTATTACTTGAAAAACTTTTTTTTGACAGTAATTTAACAAAAATCAAAATTTAGCATGGGATTCATGGGAAAAGTGTATTTTTCCAGTAACGTAATATTTAAACACACAGCCACACTTATTACATGCTAAGTTATTACTTTTTATATTTAATACCATTGGTTACTTCAATATTTTATTGTATTTTCAAGTACTATGCTCTATATAATAATATAATAAAAATACTTCATACTTTAAAATACCGATATGCTACTATCTATTTTTTAAATTTATATGACCTTCTTCTTTTTTTACATTGTTTTTTTACTAAAGTTTGCGACAAAAGACAAAGAAACGATCCAATGTCGCGTCACTTCTTTGTGAAAATGAAACTTTTCAGCTATTTCCTTTTATCTTTGAAACATTCTTTTTATTTATTATATTATATAAAAAAAAATAAGGTAGGAAAAAAAATTATATAATATTATATTAAAAAGTAAAAGTGAAATAATTTTTGCGGTAAAAGATGTATTACCGTTTGCTTCTCTCTCTCTCTCTCTCTCTCTCTCTCTCTCTCTCTCTCTCTCTCTCTCTCTCTCTCTCTCTCTCTCTCTCTCTCTCTCTCTCTCTCTATTTTTCTTACAAAGAAATGACGTTTAAGGTGCCTTCATTCATGGTAAAGTCTACGCCATGATGGATCACTCAATAACATCGGCCTAATAGGAAAATTACACTTTTTGCCACTTTAAAAAGGTGGAGTAAATCTCTCAAGTATGATAAAAATAGCAATAACAAAAAAAAAATAATAATAATAAGTAAATAACGATTTCTCAAAGAACATGACCAAAAACAAAGTTTGTCCTATGCTGAGCAATGCTATTCATTAATCTAGTATGGTTTCCAAACGTATTCAATATGACTTCATGCGCATACACCCTTTATTATATTAATAAAATTAAAAACTTAAAAAGTAACCGTAAAATAAATTTTGTGGTAAAAGATATATATATATATATATATATATATATATAAATAGCTGCTTCCAAAACACCCTAAAAACACAAAAAAAAATATTATTATTGGAGCTGTAAATTTAAACCGAGCTGAACTCGAACTCGGTCCAACATTTTTGAGTATTCGGTTTAGACAAACCAAACAAACCGGGTTTCGAGCTTTTTCGAGTTTTCAGCTCGAAAACGAGCCAGCTCGAGTTGAGACCGTAAACGAGTCGTCAAAATACACGAGTTATTGAGTTAAAATCAGTCCAAACCTTTTTTTTTTTTTGCGATAATCGAGATGCTGAAAGAATTTTGGCAGGATGCCATTGTCCAAATATCTCAATCAACAGTTAATAATAATGCTAATTGTGCTGCAGGCAAAATTGTTTGATTTAAATGCAAATAATAATAATAAAAACTAAACTTAAAAATATAAATAAAAAATATTAAGATGGACATTGGTCTATATATAACTTCATAATGGCATATTGCAAAATGCATTAAAAAATACCATTATATCAATGAATGCACATTGTCGTACAAAATTTAAAAATTTTAACATAACTAGATCAAATTAAAATAAAATTTGGCATTTATGTACATTAATTTACGAAATTATCATTGAAATAAGAGAATTTTTTTAAAAAAAAAAAAAAGAGCTTTTGTATTTGGGCTTGAAAAACTCGTGTTCGAGCTTTAACCCGAACCTCGATTTTTCGAATTTTAGCTTGATTATCAAGATTTGGCTCGTTTTCGTTTTTTTTAGCTCGATTTCGAGCTGAAACCGAGTTTTGAGTCAAACCGGTCTAAAAGTTTTCAACTCGGTGTAAAGGATTTTCGAGTTTTTTACAGCTCTAATTATTATAAATCACTTATTTGTATAGCATTAATGAAGTAAAAATACAAATAACGGCTTACAATGTGTAATAAGCAAAGAATATGACGCTCATTCAAAAAGTATATTAATTAGAAATAATTACACCTAATAACTAATTAGGTGTTCATATATTATTTATGTTGTTCTTTAGATATAGACCCTTGACGTTGGCGTGTGTTTGATTTGCGCTTTGAGTCTGCCCAAAACCCTGGGAGTGTGACTCTGTGTACGACGTGTCCCTGTTCAAGGTAAGGGTCTTTAAAAGAGGAGACACGTGACCTCGTGACGTTAATGATTAGTAATGAATTACACCAGCGTGACTCTCTTAGAAGCTTGTACGATGTAGCCCATCCCGCACGACTTTGCGAGCAAATACTCGCGGTCATGGAACCAGCATAGGCGCGGAGGAAATAAGGTGAATCCATCACCCACAAGTGCAACTAAGATGAGAAGAAACTTGGAAAATGCCTTGCTTTCATAAAGCACCTGTTCGATCCAGGTTGGGAGTGTGGTTACATATTGGGAGGTTTCCTCTTGACCGCGCGATCATGATTCACAATGGTCACCTTTGTCGAGGACATTGGAAATTTTTTTTTTTTTTTTTTTCAGGATTTTTTTTTTTCGAAAAATAAATCAATGTGCTCGACTAAAGAATCATTCACATTACGCGTAAATTTAACGTCCGTCAACGAGTAAACAAAGATTAAAAAGTATTGTTGCAACGTGTTTATAATGCAAAAAAAAAAAAAAAAACGAACCCTTTCACATGGTTTTAAAACTGACAAATATCGATGCATACTGACGGGCAAAGCTGGTAACACCCAGCTTTTCTACCCATCGCTATATCCTTCAAAACGACGGGTTGCGACGGGTGTATGTGAAAGGTTGCATTTGTTCACATAAGCGCAGCTACATCCGTCAGTATCCGTCAACAATAGCGCATATGCAAGGGGGCGCGATATGTTTTAAAGTAAACTATATTCTTGGCCGTTGCAAACCGTTTATATAGTTTACTTTAATATGTTTATATTAGCGCAGCTAGATTAGTCAGTATCCGTCAGTTTTCCACGCCTGCGCAGTAATGCGAATTTTGTGCCCATGTGTAACAAAAAAATTCGCGTAACTGACAGTTTCAGTCAATATCCGTTAACGGACGTCGACGGACGTAGAATTTTAACTCCATATGTGAATGATACTTAAGGGAGTAGGGTACCGACCTTATATCTCAAAAACTATATAGAAGTGTTTTTGGGTCTAAATTTGGTGTCATTGTGCAACTAAAGGTCACACCTAGCTGTGGTAAAAATATCATAATGTTTGACCGTCAAATAATAATAATAATAATAATAATGAAATTAACATTAGGCCTTATGGGCTTAAAATATAAAAAAAGCACATAAAATTAATTTACACAGTGAGCCCTCAAAATTTTTATATACAGTATTTAAAATTGTCTCAAGCTGAAGTATCATTGTGAAAATTTTCAGATTTTTTTGACGAGAAAAGTTTGAGTCTAATGGCCGACGTTGATACCCTACTCCCTTAAGTGGACCGTCAAGAAACATGATCGGTCAAGGGATTACTTCCCACTACAAAGCTACAGTTTCCACCTGGGTTGTTTTTTTTTTTCGAAAAGGGAAGGGTTCCTGGAATAAGGTTGAAATTGTGGTTTTGTATTTGGGAAATTTCCCCTTGACCGATCATGTTTCTCAATGGTTACCTTTTACCTTAGTCTAGGACAAGGTTGTTTTTTTTTCGCAAAAAAAAAAATAATAATAATAAATAATAATAATAATAAATAATAATAAAAAATAATAATAAAAATAAATAAACAATAAAAAACATTATAATAAAATAAAAAGAATTTTTCCAACGTCCTCGACAAAGGTGACCATTGTGAATCATGATCGCGCGGTCAAGAGGAAACCTCCCAATATGTAACCACACTTCCAACCTGGATTGAACAGGTGCTTTATGAAAGCAAGGCATTTTCCAAGTTTATTCTCATCTTAGTTGCACTTGTGGGTGATGGATTCACCTTATTTCCTCCGCGCCTATGCTGGTTCCATGACCGCGAGTATTTGCTCGCAAAGTCATGCGGGATGGGCTACATCGTACAAGCTTCTAAGAGAGTCACGCTGGTGTAATTCATTACTAACCATTGACGTCACGAGGTCACGTGTCTCCTCTTTCAAGGACCCTTACCTTAAACAGGGACACGTCGTACACAGAGTCACACTCCCAGGGTTTCGGGCAGACTCAAAGCGCAAACCAAACACACGCACGGAAAAAAAAGATGTGCTAAATTTAAGTAGATTAGTATACTATCGCAAATAAGCCCGCGCCCTAGTACATGCGTGCAAGATCTGAGTAGCCTGCATCTCTAGCATAAGTGACGCCAAAACCCTAGCACTAGATTTTATACCACCTGCGATCTAGGGGGAGCGGTACCTAGCGTCAGTTATAGTCAGTATAGTTTTTATGTCACCTGAGATCCAGGAGGAGCGGCACCTGACTGCCAGCGCAGCTGTGCTTAACCCGCCTGAGCCGATCTAGTATTCCCGCGAACTAGGAGCTAGCATTGCTAAAATCAGCCAATCTCCGTTTAAATGGCCACGTTTCTCTATTTTTCAGGAGACCATGAAGAAGGTAATTAATTCTAAACTATCAGATTTATAAAAATACTTTAACTGTCTTAATTACCGCGTATAACATGCAAATAGAATTATAAGTGACGATTTTACATAAAAAATAAAAATGAAGTAATCGCACAGTCAAATAAGGTGCAAAATGAGTCGTCATGTAGTAACACAATGGTATATTATATTTGATATCTTCATCGATATGGCCTATGGTAGCCAAACCCGATCGACGCATTGAAAAAAAAAACGGTCCTCTGTCCCCCGCTACTAATAAATTATGATATGATTTATAATTATGTAATTTATATGAAAGTATATTTGCATACAATTATAATAAACTAAGAACATCCACCGCGGGAATTATTCATTTCATTGAATATTTCAAATTATTACCAACGTTTATTTTTTATAATAATTAATAATTAAATTAATACAAAGAATATTATTTAAAAAAAATCTCATGTACGCCATTTTGCGGTCCAATTCTAAAATTTAGTATATTAGTGCTAACTCAAATATACTAGGGGTGAGTTTGCAAGCCCACCTCACCTGAGTCTATTTCTCCTGGCCGACAGGTATGCTATGCTGCGCGCAGGTAGGAGCGGGTCTAGCATACCGCCCTACTAATTCTCAGTTAGAGGACTGTCTCTATTGCAAAACACAGCATTTTAATACTAGCTTTTTGCTTAATTTAAGTAGATTTTATTTTCCGTGCGTCAACGTCAAGGGTCAATAGCAAAAGAACAACATATACGAACACCATGTGTATAAATAAACAGTAATTAATAAATATTTTAAATGAATGTTAAATTCTTCGCTTATTACACATTGTAAGCATTTATTTGTATTTTTATTATAACTTATGCTGTACTTACATTTAAAATTCTCTGGAATTGGTTGTGTTGTTTTCTCAAATATCGCAAAAAAAAAAAAAAAAAAAAAAAAAAAAAATGGGTATCCCCATAAGCGTGATATTAAATTAGGTGACCCTTAACTTTCCCCTCATCTCCCTGCGCGCTAAACCGATAAGGTTCATTGATTACATTGATTTGTGTCTTTCAAGGATTTATATTAAATTAACTTCAAAGTTAGTAAATCTACTTCTGATATTGAAAACTAATTTCGAGAGCCTGCTATCGTTAAAACGAGGATGGGAAAAAAATTGCTATTTTCATAATTAAAACGTTTGTCTTGTGACCTGCAAAGTATAGGGTGTATGCACTTGACGTCATACTGAATTTACTTCGACGCCATACTGGAGCAATGCATAACATTGCTCAGCATAGGATAAATGTGTTTTTTATGGCTATATTCTTGGATTTTTTTTTTTTTTTTTTTTTTTAGATAAGGAGACGGAAATATGGTTCAAGTTATTTGAAATCTCATATAACTAAAAATTTTGCTTGTTGACCTCCTAAACATTACATATTTTTATTTTTTTCCAAACGTATAGGGTGTATGCATTTATGTTAAAGTCGACGCCTTGCTGGATCACTCAATAACATGGGCAGCATAGGAAAATAACTCATTTTGGTATTTTAAAAATACTAACGTGTAAGCATAAGCAATTTATTTGAGAGCATTGATGCTGTGAATTAGTATCGCAAGTATGTGACAAAAATAATAAATAATAAAAAAAAAAAAAAAAAATGAACCGATGTCCCAAAGAAAATATTCACTATGGTAAGGTCCTTGCTGATTTCCTCTATTCTTTGTTTCTATGTTATCATTACATACAGTATGCAATAATTGTACTTTAATATTTAGCATGCTTAAAGGAATATATACCAGAGAAAAACATAAGCATTTATATCACAAAACACTTGATGGGACTTACATAAGTAACTTTAGTTTGTCTCAAAACCCAGCTGTAGCTCCGTAGCAGTGATAAAAAATTTCAATTCATGCAACCCGCACAACATTTTCATACTAATTTTTGTATGTTTCTGGTGCCATAACCATGAATATTCACGGAAATTGCATTCCTTACAGTATTTTCACGTCCTCTCGTGGGGCTACATTAATATTCTGGTAAAAATTGTCAACAGTTTTGAAGATCCCATATCGTGTTTATTCATTAAAAAACACATGTTGTTGTATATGGTCTATGGCTTTAACAATCTACTAAGCAATCCATATTATTGGGTAATCCAACATGACGTCGATTTAACCGCTTCAGTCCTATTCAGTATAACAATACAGTAGACCTCAGCTATGATACTATAAAAAACAGACAAAAAAATATTAATAAAAACGAGATGAAATTATGAAAATAATCGGACCAGAAAACGCCCTTGAAAGCCAGGCATTCAACACCTTGACCAGCAAGGCTTAGAACACCTTGACCAAAAAAGTTGTGTAATAGCCTAACAAACCTGAAAATCAACGTAGATTTGGCCGGAGTCATTGATTTCTAACTTATTTTCCATTTACAAAATGCCACTAGCGGTCACTGATGTTACAGTTCACCCGGTTTACGTGCGTGTAAAACAAGCAAGCTGTGACGTCAGTAACCGCTTGTAGCATTTTGTGAATGGAAAATAAATTAGAAATCAATGAATCCGGCCAAATCAACGTAGATTTTCAGGTTTGTTAGGATATTACACAACTTTTTTTGTTCAAGGTGTTCTATACGCCTTTAATGCATTTTTTTTAAAGCTATTTTCAGCATTCTAGAGAAAGCAATAGGTATATAGGGGGTTCGCAAAAATAAAATATCAATTGAATAACCTCTATTTAAAAATATCTTAAAATAATTTATATAGTCATTGAAAAAATAAATTGTCAAGTTGATAAGATTTATCGTGAAGTTTAATAGAAATAAGTTTTAGAATTCGTGCATGCCATACTATTTGACAGTCAAATTTTTTTATTTTATTTTTTACTTTATCTTCTTTGCAGTATGGTAATATTAATATTGGCGTAGCTTAGCACCAAGTATAGTATTAATGCTTATAGGATGGTTTCATTCATACTTAAGTCGACGTCATAAGTGAGTACTAAATAACATTGGCTGGCGGTATAGGAAAATGGCACATTTTGCCAGTTTAAAAATACTTCGCTATTTTTTTTTAGAGCATTGATGCTGTTAATAAGTTGAATTAGTACCTCAAGTATGCAAGAAAAATAATTAGGACCAAAAAATAGCTAATTTTCCAAAGAAAATAGTCAAAAACTACGTTTGTCCTATTCTGAGAAATGTTATTCATTGCTCAAGAAGAGCATCAAAAAGCACTCAGAATGACGTCATGCGTTCACACCCTATACTTATACAAAGTGGCATACAACTTTTTTATTAATCAAGGCAGGGTTTAAAATTTTTGGCCCATACGGATCAGTCTTAAATAAATAAATAATCGTCTTTATTCAAAAATATGCATAGAGAAAAAAGTCTTAATTTAAAGTCTCTCTCTCTCTCTCTCTCTCTCTCTCTTATTTATAAATTATTATTACCATCATTACATTTTAGTTAAAGCAATTACAATTTGTTTCTTTAAATGTTAAATAATTACTTTAATAGTAGATTGAGTTCAGTGTTTTTTGTTTGTTTGTTTGTTTGTTGTATTTTTTCTTATCAAAGAAATAAAATATAACAAAAACAGATTACGTACAAAACAAAATTTATATATTCTAGAATCAAATCTTATCTTTCTTAAAAAAAGAAAATTATAATAGGATAAGTTATTTTTAGATTTAAATTCAAAAAACACTGTTTTTTTTTTTTTTTTTTTTTTTTTTTTCCTTTTTTAAAATGATACATCTGCTGAAATTCACATAAGATAAAATAAACTCAATAGGTGTAAGTATTTTATATAATATTCTTTTGTCATATTTGTTCAGTATATAAAAAAAGAAGAGAGATCCTATTGAAAATTATAATACGTTTGCAAGAAAATGCGATTTTTTTTTCCAGTACAACAATCAATATTTTCTTTACTAAAAATCAATTGTTAAAATTGATTAAATAATACAAGTACTTGAAAAATATTTTGCCCAAAATTCTATGCATGAAATTAGATAAAGTAAAATTTTAATGTTTTTAAAGTCAGATTCCATGGTATTTAATTTATTTGCATTAAAGAATAATTTACGTATAGTTCATGCTGCATTTAAAAACAAACAATTACTATTTTGTAAAGCACAAATCTTGGTGTTTTCTGTTAAAAATCTTTTAACTATTATGCTATTAACGTAAGTGGTATAATCACTATATAATATAGGCTAACATAAACACTGTAAAAAAAATGATGCATTACTTTAGTTAGGCATTCTAGCTTATTTAAGATAATCACTTTTAAGTTATTATGAGCAGCTAAATTAATGTATTTAAGCAAGTTATTATAAAAATAGCTAATTTAAGTTATTTCAAGTTGTTTTAAGTTTATCTAAGCTCTTTTAAGTCAAAATAGCTATTGTTAATAATTTGCTAAAATGCATTATTTTAGCTACTCATTATAACTTAAATGTGTTCTGTGTATGTATGTTATGTGGTGGCCTCTCTACTAGGTACCACTTACTTCACTGTCCGTCTCAGACTCTGTCATTAAATCATTATACAAAACTGTAGACGTGCAGCAATGTATTTATGATATGTTTAATAAATAATAATAAATTTCATTATTATTATTTAGATGTTATGATTTGGATATTATTTTATATTTTTAATTAATTGGATAATTATTGAATATTTAGATGTATGTGTTGTACACACATTGTGTTTAATAAATAAATAAAAATAATAACTTATAGAATTATAAGTTTATAAGTGGTTATTTTAAATAACTTAGTATTCGTAACTAAAATAATCCACCATTTTCTAGAGTGAAGTATGATTTTATGCATAAATGTTGATGCATTATGCTATAGCATAATTATTACGTATTTAATTTTTCTACTTTCTCGTAATCACTGTTTAATTGCACCATTTTTTTTTTTTTTTTTTTTTTTTTACAGAATCAAAATATTGTTACTTTTTATAAATATCAAGTATATTTGTATTCTAATATTGTCCCCTATAGCTATTAGAATTTTCTTTTTATTAAAGTAGTTCAATACTTTACTTATTTTCTTTGTAAAAGAAATTTTATATATAAAGTTCCAATGTTATTTGCTATTTATATTTATACCATTTTATATACGTATTGTAGATATAATTGCTTTGCATAATTATAAAACTCGGGAGCTACTCCATATTTTAAATTAAACTGTTACATAATAATGTGTTTATATATATATATATATATATATATATATATATATATATATATATATATATATATATATATATATATATATATATATATATATATATATATATACCATATTATAATTATCAATATTATCATTATATATTTTTTTACATTCATGAATAAAATATACTTTGATATTATTTGAATGTGAATGAAAAATATTACATATAAATTGTTATGCATTACATTATATATATATATATATATATATATATATATATATATATATATAAAAAAAAGGTAATTATAAAAGTAATATTGTACCTTTTATATTTTAATTGAGTGCATTAATATAAAACATTTATCGGCATCGCTTTCCATTATTCATATACATTACTTGCTAGTTGCTAAAGGGAAGAGTATTAATTTATCCTACATATTTTGCACATTTCACAAGTATCATTTATAAAAAAATGCGTCACTTATTCCTTTAAAAAATTTTAGAGTTGATAAGTTGATTATTTTTTATATTTTGTTTCATATGAGTTTAAAATTTTTTTAACTACATTTATTCTAAATATTGTTTGGTGATTAGTGTGATTACTTATAATTATTTGGGTTTATGCAGATATATAGTTGCAATTTTGTTGTCTTCTTCTTCTTCTTCTTCTTCTTCTTCTTCTTCTTCTTCTTCTTCTTCTTCTTCTTCTTCTTCTTCTTCTTCTTCTTCTTCTTCTTCTTCTTCTTCTTCTTCTTCTTCTTCTTCTTCTTCTTCTTCTTCTTCTTCTTCTTCTTCTTCTTCTTCTTCTTCTTCTTCTTCTTCTTTTTTTTTTTTGTGCATTGGAAATCAAAATTCTTGATTAATAGGTTAAATGAAAAGCAATATTTTAATCAGTAATAACGTGTATAATTTAATCAAATATAAAATTTAAATTATTTTAAAGAAAAGATGAGAGCTTTAATATAAATGCAACTTTTAAACCTCTCACAATCAGGCTTCACTTGCTTACGTTCTTCATAGTACATATTTCAAAAGATGAGATACAGAGATAGAGAGTGTTCATTTAAATAATATTTGCTAATAAAATTTATAATTTTTGGTGTTATACAATACAATAATACAGTACAATAATCTCTCTCTCTCTCAATTGAGTTCACCATAACTGCGTATACGTGCGTTTGTGGTGGAGAGAGAGAGAGAGAGAGAGAGAGAGAGAGAGAGAGAGAGAGAGAGAGAGAGAGAGAGAGAGAGAGAGAGAGAGAGAGAGAGAGAGAGAGAGAGAGATCTTTATTTTGTTAAAACAAATATTTAATTTTTGATGCAATTTATAATTATTATACTAAAAAGTTTATTAAAAAGTACCATATTCTCTCTCTCTCTCTCTCTCTCTCTCTCTCTCTCTCTCTCTCTCTCTCTCTCTCTCTCTCTCTTTCAATTGAGTTCACCATAACTGCGAATACGTGCGTGAGTTTGAGGTGGAGAGAGCGAGAGAGAGAGATAGAGAGAGAGATTTTTATTTTGTTAAAACAAATGTTATGTTTGATGCAATTTATAATTTTTATACTAAAGAGTTTATTAAAGTACAATATTCTCTCTCTCTCTCTCTCTCTCTCTCTCTCTCTCTCTCTCTCTCTCACAGTCTCACACCTTTCCAAATGTCTTTTGAGAGAGATTTAAATAATATTTCTCTCTCTATTCATCTCTCTCTCTCTCTCTCTTTCTCTCTCAATTGAGTTCACCATAACTGCGTATACGTGCGTGAGTTTGTGGTGGAGAGCGAGAGAGAGAGAGAGAGAGAATACTGTACTTTTTAATAAACTCTATATCTATAATATAACACAAAAATTATAAATTTAACAAATATTTTTTAAATCTCTCTCGAAAGACATTTGGAAAGGCGAGAGAGAAAGAGAGAGAGAGAGAGATTTTTTTTTGAACAAATATTTAATGTTTGATGCAATTTATAATTTTTTATATTATAGAGTTTATTAAAAAGTACACTATTCTCTCTCTCTCTCTCTCTCTCTCTCTCTCTCTCTCTCTCTCTCTCTCTCTCTACCACAAACTCACTCACGTACGCGCAGTTATGTTTAACATGATTGTACATTATTTAACAGAACCACACAAAAGGATTAAGGCTTGATATAATAAGAATAATTTACATTTTTGTTGTTTGTATAAAGAGGATTATGTGAAGGTAATTTTATTTTATTTTTTTACTCATGTCGTTATTAATGATAAACAAAATAAGTTAACATGTTAAAACTTTAAGCTAAAATTTTAGACTAAAAATAATCTTTTATGTAGAGAAAATACAATATTTTTGGAATTTTAATGAATTAAAAAAAAAAAAAGAAAAAGAAAAAAGAAAAAATAATAACAGCCTTTTTTTTTTTTTTTTTTTTTTTTTTTTGGTAGAGGTGACAAACGGTAGTAGAGAGTGGTTGCATACCAATAAAAGTCGACGCCATATGTGAGCACGAAATAGCATTGGCCGGTATGGGAAAATGAAATATTTAGTAAGATTGTAAATGCTTTTAGCAATATTTTTGAGAGCATTGGTGCAGAGTCTATAAATTTGGTTAAAAAAATATTAAGTTATATAAAAAAAAAAAAAAAAAAAAAAAATCCAAGAAAATAGCCACGTTTGTCCTAGGCTGAGAATTGTCAATATAGCTCTCCAGTATGGCGTCTATGTGCATTCAGTTTGACGTCATGCGCAAACACCATATACATCCACCTACATAGTTGGGTTCCTTTTATATTACTAAATTAATTTGTCAGGATAAATAATTTTATTTTATAGTTGTATATATAGTATAAAAAATCGTATGCTTAATCAATCGAGATCTAAATTTTACAAATTAGTACATATACATAACTATATTATTATATTACACAATATATAAGTTATTCACATATATAGTCCTATCTGTATATATATATTTTTTAATTAATAAAATTGAACATTTTTGGGAATTGAAAAATTTCAAACATTTTATACAGAACTAAAAATATATTACTGTTCTTTTGTTTTTTATGAGATTTCAAATATATCTGAAATTAAAATCTTTTTTATTGATAGTTTTCAATACCTTTCATTATAGCAACAACAAAACAAAAATCCATAATAGATATTTAAAAAAATATTTAGCATAAAAATAGCTGACTATAAAATTTTATCATTTCTATAAAAAACAATGAGAAAATCAATATTTAGTAATTGAATTTTAAACAAAAAACTGATGTCAGCAACTTTTTTTTATTTTTTTAAAAAACTAAATAAATTATTCACATTTATAAGTACTTTTCTTAATTTTCTTATAAACTTTTTGTAACTTGTAGTTTTTTTCTTATGTATATTCATAAATATTTTATTTTATGTCAAATTAAGTAAACTTTTAAAAGGCTTTTCGAAGTTCTTACTTTTAAAAGTTTTAGTTTTTTTTCTTTGTATAAAGTAATTAAGATATTTTGAAAAATTAGAAGTATTTTGTAGAATAAAATTCAGTTCCCCTCCCCCCCCCCCCTGATGATGATGTAAATGATGTTATCAGTAAATTATTTTCTTTCAAGTTTTTGAAATCAATTAAAAGTATGTTAAATTAAATATTTTTATCTTTTAAAAGTAAAATATAAAGTTTTCATTTGCAATTCATAAAAGATTTTCTGTTTCAAATGTAAAATTTTTATTTTTTAAAAGAAAACTTACTGTGTATGTAATGTATTCATGTCGAAGTCAACGCCATGTTGGATCACTCAATAATAAGAACCACATAGGAAAATGTCTCATTTTGCGAGTTTAAAAACAGTAAGCAATATTTTTGAGAGCATGGATGCTGTTAATAAGTTGAATAATTATCTCAAGTATATATGTGAGAAAAATAATAATATTATATATATATTTTTTTGAAAAATTAAAAAAAAACTGATTTGGCATAGCCAAAAACGCAGTTGGTCCTATGCTGAGCAATATTATTAATTACTCCAGTATGATATGAATATGTAACTAATTGAATAAAGTAAATTAAAACAGTTGGGTTAAATTGAGAGTTTTGTAAACTGACTTTGCGTAATACAACTAATTAATTATTATTAATAATACTAAATCATATATTTATGAGAAATTTGAAATCAAAGTAATTTGTAACCAAAATACCCATATCATTTATTAAGCAAATAAATTATAAAATCATTAATTTAAAAGCAATGAAACTTTATATAATATTTTCTAATTATATTTTAGTTTTTTTTTTCTTTTTTACATTATATTACAATACATATTAAAAATTATAATATATTAAAATTAGAAAAAAAAAAAAAAAGGTAAAAATTAATATGTAAAAAGCATATTATATAAAAATAGCACGTGTATTTTTCAAAGTTTAATAGTGAGCAAAAATGTTGCTGATCTGGCTTGCTTGCTTGCGCCAGTTTAACCACCTACGCAACTCATTACTTATAATGACACCGTGTTTGTAACTGTAGTACCAATATAAAGGTGAGGACCAACCATTTTTTTAATTATTAATTTATGAACATACCAGAGTATCCTTTTGTTTAACTGTTATAATAATAATAAAAATGGTTATCAATTAATTCCTAGATGGGACCTTTATATATTACAGGGTATATATTTATGTTAAAGTTGACGCCATGTTGGATCACTCAGTAACATGGGTCACATACGAAAATGACTCATTTTGCCAGCTTAAAAATACTAAGCAATATATTTGAGAGCATTGATGTTGTTAATAGGTTGAATTAGTATTTCAAATATGTGAGAAAAATAATGATAACAAAAAATTAACTGATTGAATAATAAAAGAACAACTGCTTTGAAGCCCAGTATACGCAATTTCGCTCATATCCGCGTCCGTTTCAACGTACTGCGCATGCGTTTTAAGTAGAAACGGAAGCGGATGTGACCAAAATCACTTAAAGTCGGCTTCAAAACAGTTGTTCCTTATCAGTCAAATTGCTCGTAGAAAATAGCTAAAAACGAAGTTCACTTTACTTAAGGAGTACTGTAGTTCATTGATCCTGTATGGCGTCGAAGCGCATTAAATATGACGTCATGCGCATATATACCCTAAACACGGAAAATATTAATTACGTAATTTATTCTGCATATTTATGTCAATACAGCATAAAATGATACTAATATGGAAAACATAAATAAGTAAGCGGGACAACATAATTTTTATGCCTCTATAATGTAACATAGTTATTATGTAATATGGCATAGTTTATGTTGCATTGGAACAAATTATGCTGAAAGTTAGCAATAGCATAATTACCTATCAATTAGTTAGCAATATCATAATTAATAATTTATTAAAGACATGGAACGTAATAAAATATTAATATTATTATTATTATCTTATAACTTACATGTATTTATAATCGTTTTCACTACTCCGCTTTCAAAATTTTGAAACCTGTACTAAAATTCATAATGTATTTAAATGTATGCTCCGCTCCTTTTTTAAATTTAAAAAATATTTTTAAGTATCTTGATCCTTCATCTTTATATATATATATATATATATATATATATACCATCATACATATTACCTTTTCCTTTAATCTTTTATAACTAATTAATTCATAAAAAAAAAGCTTGACTTTTAATGTATACATTAAAATTTTAATGTAATTAAAATGAAATTATATAATTTTGTCATATTTAAATAAAATTTATAATATTTTTCTATTATTTTACTATTTAATTATATCACATTTATTAGTCTCTTTAATATTTTTATTATTAATATTTTAATATTTAAAAATTATAATTATTCTATTTTTTTTTCAATAATTTAATTTTACTTTTTGTTTTAATGAATACAAATTTTTATTTTTATTTGATATAAATTTTTATTATTAAATGTTATATAAAATTTAGATTTTTAGTAAAGCTATAGTAGTTGAAACCAATAATAACACAGCATTTCTTGATGTTTCATCGATATAGGTTGACAACAAACAGATGCTTAGAGGTTAGCATTTAAGTAATATGATATTAATAATAAAAAAAGGAGTAGGTTCTATTAATTGAGACAATATAAACTAAATTGTTAGCAAATAATATGACATTTATTTGGAATTAAAAAAGTAAAATATTTAAAGGGTCACAATGCAAAACTTTTGGATCATACAAGTTTCTCGCATTAGGCTTCATGTTTATTTAGATAATCATTTCCTCTCTTTTACCTATATAATATTAACAGGGTTTAAAAATTTTATTGAACAGATATACCTCCCCCCTCCCACCCACCCCCTCCTTCTTTACCATCGACTTTCAAATTAATCAAAATTATAGAAGATAATAAATAAAATAGTTATTACAGTTAAATTAAAAAAAATCGAGCTTTCTAAATTGTGTGAGTGTGTGTTTTTCTTACAATAATTTTTAGTCAAAACATGGTAGTACTCTATTATCAACCTTACTTAAAAGTTTATAATACTAAAAAAAAAAAAAAAAAAAAAAAAAATTGGGCAACTAAAAAGAAGCCAGTTGGGAAAAAAAAGTCAGAATCGTGTTAAAATAATAAAAATGTCTGTTAACATCTTAAACATTATAAAAAAAAAATAATAAAAAAGCCTTTGACATATTATTGCATCAAAAAACAATAACTTAAGGGAGTAGGGGACCGACGTAGGTCATTAGACTCAAACTTTTCTCGTCAAAAAAATTTGAAATTTTGCACACTGATACTTCAGCTTGAGACAATGTCAAATATATAAAAATTTTGGGGGGTCAACGTGCAAATTTGGATTTTTGGATATTTTAAGACCATAAGGCCCAATGTTAATTTCAATATTTTTTTCTTTTTTTTTTTGGGACGGTCAAACATAATTAAAATTTTATCACGGGTATATAGGTGTAACCCTTAGCTACACAATGACATCAAATGTAGACCCGAAATATTTCTAGTTTTTGAGATATAAGGTCGGTACCCTACTCCCTTAAGATAATACTCCCTACTCCCTTGGTAATAAATAACATTGCTAAGCATAGGACAAACATTGTTTTTAGCTATATTCTTTTGAAAATCGTAATTTTTTTTTTTTTTTAAATTTTCTCACGTACTTAAGATATTAATTCAACCTATTTATAGCATCATAACATCATAATATACTCTCAAAATTATTGCTGTTAGTATTTTTAAAATGCCAAAGTGATTATTTTCCCTTGCAGCCTTTGTTATTGAATGATCCAACATGACGTCGACTTTAACATGAATGCATATATAGCTCTTTTTAGATAATAAAATAATGTTATAATGAAATTTACATCTGATAATTTTACCTGTGATGTATTTTTTAAATTTTAGTATTTTTTTTTTCTGCATTTCTTTTTTTGTCACATAAACTGGTACAGTACATACACCATACACAAGAGAAAATGTATTCAACTACTATTTTGTGTTTTACAAACTAAAAAAACAAAAACAACAGTTTCAACACTTTGTCTTTGATCTTGTATAATTTAGTAATGTTGAATTTTACATGTTTTTCACGTTTAACACTTCGTTGGAACGCACATATACACACAAAATACATTTTAACATTAAAGGATGTTTAATTTAAAACAGCTAGTGTGTATTCATGTACATATATACGCAAATTGTAAAATTACAATGAATGGTAAGAGTTTAAGGTGAACGGTGAGGTTATAGTACTAATGAGCAGCTGATCAAAAAAAAAAAAAAAAAAAAAAAAAGTGATCGCTGTGACTTTTTTTTTATCACATTTATTTATATACGTTGAAGCTAAAAATATTTCGAAATGTTTAGCACCTGTAATTATTATTACTATTATTATTGAGGGTTTAAAACTTGTGAAAGTTTGCCTAGTATCCCTCATTTAAATTATTTCAAAATCAATGCTTTTCTAAAAAAAAAAATTAAAAAAAAGTGTTTTCTAATGCATAAATTAATATTAAATTAGTAGTCCCACATCTTTTTCAAGCGCATCTCTGATTGGTGCTACGTCATTGCCGATAAGAAGTACTATATGCACATTTTATAAATTCGCATTATGCAGGTATGAAATTTTAAGCCGTAAAGCTGAAAGTGAACTTCGTACTATATATCCTTCTTGTTAGGATGGCCAACAATCCCTGGTTGTTGGAACGAATAAATCTCGTATGCAGCATTCATGACATTACTGTATATAGTATATAAATAACTCTAAATCAGATTACCATAAATATTCATACTCAACAACAAAAAATTTATGCACTGCAGTAACACAGTTACTATGAAGTATAGCTTATAGATTATGCTGTATGAAACAAATTGTATACTGGATGGAAATGGTCTAGCATAAATATTGTACTTTTTATTTTCTTCTTCAAATAAGTCACTTGTTGGTCTAATAATTATCAGTAACCCCCCTTATTGCCCCAGTTACACCCTCAAAAAGTGCCTTTAATTAAAAATATTCCCAGACTTTTTTTTAATTTGTTTTTTAGCCCATTTGAAACTGTTTTTAACAATATTTTTATCCTTATTTCTACATGGTAACAAACTCTGAAATTTTTATCAGAGGTAGCTATCATAATAACATTTAAAATGTCATAAAATTTGATGGTAATGAACGGTTAAAAGTTGGATATATTAAGTTTCTGACCTCTTCCCTTAATTTATTTTTCGATTTTTAAACTTCTCTTTGAAATTGCTTTAACATATTAATGTTGATTCTCTATAGTAAAAGCAACGAAATGTAAAAAATTTTGAAGTTGGTTTTTATTTTTGTATGTTTAAAAAAAAAAAAAAACAAAAAAAAAAAAACAAAAAAACAAAAAAAAACTTTTTAAAATAGAAATTGTTTGTGGTATTTTTTTAAAAATTCATATTGGATTTTTCACTTCAAGCTCTTTTTTTAATACTGAAAGCAATTTTAAATTATTTTTCCAAGCTGTGAACCATAGGTGATTAAAATTTATTGCCAATACTTATAATATCACGTTTCTTTTATTGTGCATAAAGAGAATGCAAAATTTTCCCACTTTCAATGAGACCTATACAAATAAAAATAGTTAAAGGCGTAGAACACCTTGAACAAAAAAGTTGCGTAATATCCTAACAAACCTGAAAATCAACGCTAATTTGGCTGAAATCATTTATTTCTAATGTATTTTCCATTCACAAAAGGCCGCTGGCGGTCACTGACGTCACAGCTTGCCCGGTTTACGCGCGCGTAAAACAAGCGAGCTGTAACGTCAGTGACCGCCAGCGACATTTTGTGAATGGAAAATAAATTAGAAATAAATTACTCCGGCTAAATCAACGTTGATTTTCCGGTTTGTTAGGATATTATGCAACTTGTTTTGTTCAAGATGTTTTACGCCTTTAATGTAAAATAAATCTTGTTTTCGGGTATATTTCCTTTTTTTGGAATATTAGTTGATTTTTTTTTAATTAAATTATTACTTTTCTCTCATACCATACTTGTAAACCTAATTCAACTTCTTAACAGAATCAATGCTCTCAAAAATATTGCTAAGTATTTTTAAACTGGCAAAACGTATAATTTTTGCATATCAGACCATGCTATTTAGTGCTCACATATGGCATCGACTTTTATATGAATGCAACCACCCTTTAGAAAAAAAAAATGAATGCAACGATGAAACAATATCCATTGTAAATCGACAAAATGGACTAAAATGATATTGTTTTATTTCAGAAATTTTATAAGAAAATAATTGCATCTTAAAGAATAAGAATCTTGTAAAGTTGTGTAGTTGTAAAGTAAAAAGACTAGAATCAAAAAGTTTAACATTAAGTGGTAAACTCCACTTTTTTTTTTAATAATATAATAATAAATAATAATAATATATATTGCCATTACCTCTGACATTACAGAAAAATTGACAAAGTAATTCTAATTACAGTATAGTTTAAATTCTGTAACTTGTATTTAGATACATGTATATTACAAAATTTATTATAAGAAAATTGAAACCTTAGAAGTATAATTAATTATTATACTTTTTTTTTTTTTTTTTTTTTTTTTTTTACATATTTGGAGTTTGAGAGGACAGTACAGAAAGGGTGGATGAACATAAAATGTGATTGAATTATGCACGGTCCCATGTATATTATCTCATAAATTTCACACCTTGAAAAAAAAAAAAAAAAACTTTATTACCTAGTGAACTATTATTAAAATTAAAGCAATACTTCATTAAGAGCCTTAATTAATGACAACTATCAGGTGCAAAATACAGTATATATAATCTAAATTGATTATAAATAAAACGTTAATGATATTAAACTTCAATAACATGCACTTTGAACTTAATTAACTAATACTTATAAATAAATTAAAATATATTCATCAACGTTACGTTTAATAAGTTTTTAATAAAATATATTTATGTACCATTTTAATTAAAAGTGTTTATAAAAATAAATTATTTGTTGACTATATATAATTAAATTAATTGAACTGTATATAAATAATTAGTAAATTAAAATATTTTATATTAAAATCATAAATTAAATTTAAAAAGTTTATAAATTGTAATTGAAAATTTTAAAAATATATATTTTATATTTAATTAAATTATTTAAACATTTTATTTTAATTACATTAATATTGTTTTTATTTATTGAAAATTATATAAATAAAAGCTAACTTATAATTAAAATGTTTTTATACTGCATGTTTATTTATAAAATTAAAATTATTTAAATTATTATAGCTGCACGCTCAGCAAGAAAGATAATTTAAATATTTTATAAGCCAGACTTTTATTGTAAACAATATGTATATGTATACTGCTCAATACTGCTCATAAAGCTATATAATAGATCGAGTCAAGAAAGAGGTAGAATGAAATATCACACGCTACATATATATTATATAAATAATTAAAAGGACGAGTATTATAATTAGTAAGTTGAAATTTATGGGATACGTTATTAAATATAAAATATGTGATTCATTTTGCACATTCAACATGAAAAATGAATGATTTCCATCTAATAATAAGATCTTGACTATTTTAGTTATTTCATTGAATGGTAAAATGAAATAAAAACATAAATATTATACAATAGAGCTCGAATAGTATAATCCTATTTAAAAACATCAAGATGAATAATTTAGAAAAGAACTCAATCAGTATATTTTTTTTCTTTTTATACTACGATTTTGCTTTCATTTATTATTATAATTTATATATATACCATAAACTAACATTTCTAGAAGCAAAAAGGACAAGTTTTTTTTTTACCCTTACGAACATTTTTTTATCTTTTATAATATAGCTATTAATTTTTTTCAACAATTAGAATTAAAAAAAACGCAGAAATTTTTTCCATTCTTTCTCTCTCTCTCTCTCTCTCTCTCTCTCTCTCTCTCTCTCTCTCTCTCTCTCTCTCTCTCTCTCTCTCTCTCTCTCTTTCTCTCTGACTCTTATAAGGCTCTATAGGCTCTTGCTCAAAAAATAAAGTAAAATTTATTTGCATTCATGCACTTAAGTTATGTAGTTTATAGCAAGAGGGCTGGTTGTTTTAAAAAAGTAAAAGATAAAAGTACAAAATAAAAAAAGACATGTATATTGCAGCACTATACTTTTACTCTCTTCACTGAAGGAAAAAAAAAGTGCAATGATTTAAAGAGAATGTATATAAGCGAGAGAAAGAAGGGAAAAATGTAGTGCGCTTTTTTTATAGTATAATTTAAGTCGTGGAATTTTACTATTACTATTTCAATGTTTATTTGTAAATAAATAACATGCAATTAAATATACTAACAAAGTAAGTGTTCTATAATTTATGACAAATGTAATAACGTTTTACACCTGAGCGCGCTACGAAACACATGAATATGACGTAACGTAATAATATCGTTTCCACATTTAGAATTGTATGCGCGTAAAATAGCAATAACATGTTTAAAGGCGTAGAACACCTTGAACAAAAAAGTTACGTAATATCCTAACAAACCTGAAAATCAACGTTGATTTGGCCGGAGTCATTGATTTCTAATTTATTTTCCATTCACAAAATGCCGCTGCCGGTCACTGACGTCACAGCTCGCCTTGTCCACGCGCAAGTAAACCGGGCGAGCTGTGACGTCAGTGACCGGCAGTGTTCTACTCTGTAAAGACACAATAACAACAAAATCTTTCATCTTACATCAGTTTTAGGAAACTGCATAATATTTATGCTTTCTAATATTATTATACTAATGCAACACTGCTAACAAATTATGCTATATATTATATTGAATAAATTGTGCTGACAGTGTGAGCTATAGCATTATTATACTGTATAACATACATTTTATTTGTGGTAGTCGAGGAACACTTATTGAATTTTCAATTGATTTAATTGATTTAAATTTAAAATATTATAAAAATCTCACTGGAAACAACTTCACCATTAATGTAAGAGATCTAGTATTGAATAATTTTAATTAAAATATTTATTCTAAAGTGGTATATTTAAACGTGCGTTTTTAATAAGTTTGACGTTTTCAGTAAGTTCTCAATGTCTGTATATTTTGTTTATATAGATGCATGATGCATTAACCTTGGCATATACATTGATATACCAATTGTATAGGAAATAAAGAAAAAAAGAAAAAAAATTAATTTGAACAATTCACATTTCAACGAGAAATATTTAATTCTAAATGTTTGAAGAATTTTTTATTGCATTATTTCTCTCTCTCTCTCTCTCTCTCTCTCTCTCTCTCTCTCTCTCTCTCTCTCTCTCTCTCTCTCTCTCTCTCTTTCTCTGAAAGTCTCAACGGTAAAGAGTAAAGATACTAAAGTTCAGGGACAAAATGCAACCGTCATAACTTCAGTTGCTCAATAGAAGAAAGAGCGAGAGAGTGAAATAAAGGATCATCAGTAAACTTACACAGGTCATATATAAAAAAAAAAAAAAAAAAAAAAGTTTAATAGGTCAAGAAGTCGTATAATTTGAGGCACTTTTATTGCGACCAAGCCAAGCCGAGTGTTCCAAACATAAAATTTCTTCATATAAAAGAAAGATCTCACATAAGAATCTAATATTAACAACAATCTATACCGTATAAAACAAAGACGTGTACAGAGAGCGTGAGATAAGTGAAGCAAAGCTCAATTCAATATGCTTTTATTTTTTTATTATGAAATAGACTTTTTTTCCCCCTGCGTTATCGTTATTAAAATGATTTTTTATCATTAATATCATACCAAAATGTATTATAATGGTTTTTACATGTATTTTTATATAAAGTAAGTTTTATTCTGCAAAAAAAAAGTATAAATATATAATATATATTATAATATTATTATAAAATAATTATTAATATTCAAATCATTTTGAATTCTATAAAAAACATTTTTTAAGTAGGTAAAAACATACTCTAAATTGATTAGCAAAACGTAAAACACGGGTTTTATTTTACAATAAAATAGAATATAATGATTGTTTTTTAGATTTGAAAATCTGAAAAATTCATGCAAATAAATATAAAATAAAGAATAAATATAATAATAATGCAATATTTTAATTATATTTTTTGATGCTTTTTTTTTTTTTTTTTTTTTTTTTTTAAGTATTTTTAGATAGAATTTGAGTCGGAGCTGCTTTTTGTTATAATTTCTCTCAAACCACGACTTAAAGAAGCTTCATGTTTTAAAATTAAGTGATGAAATTGCTACTTCCAAATACAATGTAATGTATTAATTAATCATCCGTTACTTAAGGGATGTCAATTATGAACTTTTTTTTTAATATTTAAGTACGTAGAAACAAATATAGAATTGTTACTGTTTTGAAAATATTAATTGACTATGAGAAATAACAAATTAGTACCATTTTAAATAAAACTGATAAAAAAAAGTGAAGTTATAGATTCATATTTTATGAGTAAATCTTTGATATGCGTTTTATTACTAATTTTTTTATTATTAATAATTTTTTTTTTATGAACAATAAATTTTCCAGATTATTTCGTTGCTGCATTCTTATACAGATCTTGATTTGTATAATCATATCATATTATAGATTGTTTTTAGATATTTTGTTGCTAAAATATGGTAACTATGGAAATATTAAAATGATGCAAAATAACTTTATAAAGAGTGAGTTTGAATTATTTTTGTGGATATATTTTTTCATTACCTTTTAAAAGTATATAAAATAAAATATAAAATATTTCGAATGTTGAATTTCGAGTGACGTTGCATAATAAGAAATTTTCTTGATGCAATATTTTTTTTTTTTTTTTTTTTTTTTTTTACCTTATTCTAAGGCATGCATTGGGGTTTACTTTACACTCACTGTTGTCATTATTTTGAAATAACTCTAATAAAATAATAGTCACTTTGTATACATAACATTAAAAAACACTCAATTCACAGTCTTTTTAATATTACGTATACGTTATTCACACAAAATGTTAAACGTTTGCAAAAGACTATAAAAAATGATGCATATTGTCTATCTTCTTCCTCTCATAATAACTGAAGAATAGAAAGAAAATTTCTTGTCATATACAAAAACAAAAATATACAGCATGACTCATAAATGATAAAAATTTCTCGGTCATAAAATGCAGTAATTTTGCAAAATTGATGATGTTGATGCACACTATTCAAATTTGAAACTATTTATTTACTGATTAAATATTGTTATTGTCATTATATTAAATTTTCTTTTTAACATCTGCTGATTTTTTTTTCTTTCTTTTTCAAGAACTTTTCATAATTTTTGCTGTAAAAAATAATTGTAAGGCCACTTTTTATTGTGACACACTTATAGGGTCTATGCATGTTGGGTCTATTTGCATAGGGTCTATCATGTTAAAGTCAACGCCATGTTGGATCACTCAATAACATGGGTTGCATAGGAAAATAAATCATTTTGCCAGTTTAAAACCACTATGCAATATTTTTAAGAGCATTGATGCTGTAAATACTGT
Source organism: Ecdyonurus torrentis (assembly GCA_949318235.1). Classification (NCBI taxonomy): domain Eukaryota; kingdom Metazoa; phylum Arthropoda; class Insecta; order Ephemeroptera; family Heptageniidae; genus Ecdyonurus; species Ecdyonurus torrentis. The sequence continues at coordinate 21,391,612 of OX439133.1, forward strand.
ATGTTAAATTAGTATCGCAAGTATGTGAGAAAAAAAATATAACAAAAAATGAACAGATTTCCCAAAGAAAATCGGCTTAAATGATGTTTGTCTTATGCTGAGCAATGTCATTCACTACTCCAGTATGGCCTCCAAGCGCATTAAATATGACGTCATCCGCATACACTCTATACTATGAACTCTTAGATCAATAAAGAAATATAATGGAGTGTATTGAGTGTATGATGCATTCATGTTAAAAGCAACGTTGGATCACTCAATAACATGGACGTCATGGACCTCATAGGAAAATGACACGTTTTGCTATAGTTTAAAAAAATACTAACAATAAGCAATATTTTGAGAGCATTGATGTTGTTATAATATAGCTTGCATTTCAAGTATGTGAGAAAAATAATAATAAAATATTTACCGAGTTCCAAAAGAAAATAGCCAAAAACGAAGTTTGTCCTATGCTGAGCTATGCTATTCATTACTCCAGTATGGCGTGCTAGCGTATTAAATATGACGTCATGCGGATACACCCTCTATTTCTAAAGGATATGAAATTAGTTGTTCTTCACTGTTTTCCAGCACACTTTTGATTGCTTTTTACCTAGGATAATTATATAACAAGCATTTTATATACATATATATATATATATATATATATATATATATATATATATATATATATATATATATATATATATATATATATTTATATTATATATATATTATATATATATATATATATATATATATATATATATATATATATATATATATATATATATATATATATATATATATATATATATTATATATATATATATATATATATATATATAATGCATTTTGTTTATCCTCAGTCCCAATATACAATGAGTTGTACTTAAAAAAACTTGACAAAAAATCTTTAAACAATCGAAAATAATCGAGATAAAAATATGTGAAATGTGCCAAAAAAAAAAAAAAAAAAAAAAGCCAGGAAATTTTTGCGTTTTTTAGAGCTATTTTGAGCACTATTTTGAGTGGGTAGGGGGTCCATGAAAGTAAGAAAAAAAAAAATTGACAAAAAGATACATAGTTTTGTCATTCTGAGAGCTGCACAAAAACGTATGGTTAAAATTTACGACAATGAAATATTGTTTAAAAGGGTCTGGGACTGAAGAGGTTATATAATATAAAAATAATTATGTAGATATATAACTTTTTTTTATCATGTTTTATAATTTAGTTTTGTGAATTTCGATAGTAAACAAATTTTTCACTAAAATATACATTTTTTTTTTCTTGTTAAAAATTCATAATGGAATATTAAAATATTTAAAATAATATCAATAACATTATGTCAAAAGTACACCTCTGTGTAAAAAGTTTTGACTTTTTTTTCCCTTAAAAATGAAAAAAAGTAGAACTTTTTATTTTCAATTCATCATTGACGGGAACAAGTTAAATAATAGTAATGTAACATATAACATTGAAACCAAAAAATAACGATATTTTAAACTATTTATCAAGAGAAATGATTTGTTTGCAAAAAAATATGTGATTAATTATTCATATTCATTAATTAAAAAAGGAAACAGGTGCATTTGCATAAATTTTATATTTCCTAATTATTAATTAGAATACTATGATGTAAAAGTATAGTCACATTATAGTAAAAAATATTTATATAAATTTATAATTAATTATAATATTACAGTGCAGGTAACTTTTTTGTGCACAGCAAAATGTTGCAAGATTATTTACAACTTATATAATAATAAAGCTAAAGGGATTATTATTGTTATTTGTAGTAAACTATAGTGTATAAGATAAATATATTGCATAATAACTATATTATAAATATAAGTTTAAAGGAATAGACCAGAGAAAAACATAAGCATTTATATGATTTATATCACTAAACATGTAATGGGACTTATATAAATAACTTTAGTTTGTTTCAAAACCCAACTGTAGCTCCGTAGCAGTGATCAGAAATTTCGATTTATGCAACCCGCACAACTTTTTCATTCTAATTTTTGAATGTGTTTGATGTCATTAACATGAATAGTCACTTAAATTGCATACTTTACAGTATTTTTACGCCCTCTCGTGGGGCTATACATTAACATTCTGGTAAAAATTGTCAACAGTTTTGAAAACCCATTTCGTATTTCATTAAAAAGAAAGCACATGTTGTTTTATGTAGTCTATAGCTTTAAAAGTTGTATAGCTTCAGGAACAAACATTAATTTATGCATAATGAGCTCACAAATACGACTTGGATAAAGTATAAGTAATTTTTTTTTATCATTATTATTTTTTATTGTATATTATGTATTCCATAATTTTAATGAACTTTAATTTTCTTCCGAATATAGTTGCTAGCTGTAAGGGCCAAAAGTTAATAGTAGCTGTTACTATTAACTTTTGGCCCTTACAGCTAACTATATTAGAAAAGAGAGAAAATAAATATTGAAATTAACATAATATAATATGGGCTCTTAAGGGACTAAAAATGTCATAATAAATTATTTAAAAGCTAGCATGGTGACCTCCAAATTTTTGAAGATATACACATACCCACACTTGGATATCATTATCTTTTTATTGAATCACTGTGCAAATTTTTCTTTATTTATAGCTTTTATCAAATCATAAACAACATACGTATGATTATGTCCGGTTTAAATTCATACAATATATATATAAATATTATAGTTGATATTCCCGGTTAACGGTTATGTCTAGTTAATTAATGTATATGTTCGAAAATCGAACGCTTTGGAAAAAGGACACACACAGATGGAATTGGTTATTAAATTCATAAATTATTTTATATACTTTAATAATTTATATAAAATTTATTATTAAAATAAATAATATTATAAAAATTATAAATTCTAAATCTTTTATATAATAACTACATAATAAAAACAACAACTTTCAATATTGTAAATAATTATATTTGTTATTGTTATTTTGCTTTTAATATGTTATTTCGTAATTAATTGACATAATTATTTTGTATTTACTTTTTTATTTACAATTTATGTAATTTTAATAAATACTTTTTAATACTTAATATTTTTATATTTTATTGATAATATATTAATATGTGCTTTTTATTTTGCAATTAAAATTTCAGTACTATATAATAAAAATATATATTTTATAACTGTTTAATGGCATTTTAATATAAAAATCAATTTTTATGTCTGACAATTTAAAAGTAAAAAAAAAAAAAAAAAAAAAAAAGGAAATAAATATTTAATAATTATATTAATATATTATATAATAAAAAAAATTGTTTAAAAAAAGTGTAATTTTTAAATATTATAATTTTCAAAAAAAAAAAAAGATATCTGTCTGTCTAATCACGTACAGCAGGGGAAGGGGGGGGGGGGCTATTATTTATTTTATTATTAATATTAATATAATATTAATTGATACTCTTTAGAAATAAAAATTAAAATCTGCGACAAAAAAAAAAAAAAAAAAAGATTAATCACGATAAAATTAATTAAAGCAATAATATTTTGCTTTTAAAACAAATAATGTTGATGAATAATAAAAATAAGTATAATATATATACACTAAATTTAAATAATAAAAGAGAGTACAGTGTATGATGAAGTTTGGGTATTATAAATTTCTAATTTTGCGGGAATTTGTAAAAATCATTTTTACTATAAATTAATGAGAAAAGTTTGATAACAATAGTAATAAAAGAGAAAGTGAGTGAGAGAGAGAGAAGAGAGAGAGAGAGAGAAAGATTGGGAAACTTTGATAAAACTCGCAATTTTGTTTATTAAAATAAAAATTAAGTTACGCGTATATTATTGAACTGTGTATATATATGAAAAACTTTTATATAATAATATTTTAACAAATTTTTAGCGAAATTGTAGATAAAATTATATTATTTCTTTTTTCCTCATTTTAAATCTGTAGCTTTAGGCGCGCGTAGGCGAGTGGGATTTTATTATAATAATATTTTTACGTTTTTGTATTTAAAATTTATTTATTTATTTTATTATATTATTTTTTGTAATTTGAAATGATAAATAATATTTGTTATAATTTTATTTTTAAACAAAATAAAATTGCAATTTTTATTTTGGTTCAAAAATATAATAATTATTATTCTAGAATATGAGCTCATATGATAAAAATCATAAAAAAAAAAAAAAAAAAAAAAAAAAAAACATTTGCTCATGCTGTTTTTTTATTTTTTAATTTTTTTACCACCTTAATTATTATTAATTTATTATTTATAAATTAATCTTCCCATTTTATTATTTTTAAATTTTATTATTGTTTATATTATTATTGCTTAAATTGGGCGCTCGATTTATTGAGTAATTTTTTTCTTACATTTTTTTTTACATTTATATCGATTTTTAGCACTATCGATAATTTGAGTGATATCGATATATCAAAATAATCGATTAGAAAACAGCTGTTCAATTTTTAGTGACTGGTAATAAAATGTAAACAGTGGTGTTAAATTGATAATTTTTAAGTAAATTACTGTAAATATCAATTAAATTTTTGCCAAAATGTCATTAAAAAACAATGCAGTTCCTGGTGAAGCTCCTGAATCTGATAGTGAAGAAGAAATTAATACTATAATCGAGGATACAAAAAAGGTGACCTATCTAAACAATCTTTTTGTCTGCTTATAAAATTATTTTATTTATGTATTTCTTTGTAATTTCATACGATATTTAAAATATTTGTATATCAGAATCTTTCGTAAAATGGTTTTATGCAATAACACAAGTGGAAACTTCTGACCAGAGCTAGCTGTTATGGTAAATGGACTAGTTATCGGCAGCGCAAGTGTCTTATTAAGGTTGAAATTCCTATAGTATTGTTGAGAAAAAGCAGCCAAACCGACAGTGCCGCAGTTAACGGCACCCCTATTTATATCGGCCCCCTCTACTGATAAAAGAGTTTTAAGTAGTGGTATGGCAAGTAGACGGAATTCTAAGATGATTGGTTAGAATCTCGTAAACTTATTATTTTGCCGTAAAAAGAGACTGCCGATATAGTCCATTTACCATACATATGTATATGTCTTTGAATGCCTTTGAAAAATGTGACCTTTAATGTTTATGCAGCCCTCACCACCGCCAACATCAATTGTCAGTCCCACCACATCAGTCCGCAGTCCTCAGGGTAGAATTGTAGCAGGAGAGGCACCTGAATCAGACGAAGAAATATGTAAGTGACTAATACATTAGCATAGGTCAAAATGTATAATTGAAATCTATATTGATTGATGCTAGGATGTTTGCTAGCCAGTTCAATGTAATTCTGGGGACGAGCTGATTGCATTGAACTGGCTACTGAAGCTGCTAGCATTAATCAATATTGAATTCTATACAACTTAGCAGCTTCAGTAGCTAGTTCAATATAATCCTTGCGACGAGCTGATTACATTGAACAGGTTACTGAAGCTGCTAGGAAAGTATTGACTGGTATACAAGCTAGAAGCTTTAGAAGCCACTTCAATGTAATCCTTGTGATGAGCTGATTACATTGAATAGGTTACTGAAGCTCCTACAGTTCAAATAACAACATTACAATTTTTACAGGTGATTCAGGCAGCGTAAGCAGTGCAGCTAGTGTTTCCTCCATTGCTTCATTAACTTCAGGGTTCAGAAGATCTGCTTCATCTTCCTCTATCAATAAAAAGACATCGCCACGGCAACGACCAAACGAGGAAATCAAATATAAGACATTGCTGCATAGAAAACTTAGTAAGTAGGAGGGAAAAAAAAAAAAAAAAAAAAAAAAAAAAACTTTTGCTTAAATATAGAATGTATGTTAAGAGAGTAGGGTACCGACTTATATCTCAAAATTTAGAAGTGTTTTGGGTCTAAATTTGGTGTCATTGTGTAGCTAAGGGTCACACCTAGCTGTGATAAAAATTTCACGATGTTTGATCGTCCTGAAAAAAAGAAAAAAAAATAATTGAAATTAACATTAGGCCTTATGGGCTTAAAATTTCAAAAAATCATATAAAATACATATGCACGATGACCCCCCAAATTTTTATATATTTGAAATTGTCTCAAGCTGAAGTATCATTGTGCAAAATTTAAGATTTTTTTTTATGAGAAAAGTTTGCGTCTGATGGCTGACCTCGGTACCCTACTCCCTTAAGGAAAATAAACCTACTAGGTTAGGTATGATAAATTTGAAAGAAAAGGATAGGAGAAACCAGCAAGGGCCTTACCATAGTGAAGAGAGTCCCAAAGTTGAGTGAAAATCTTGCTAGTACAGATATTAAAAAAAAAAATAATAATAATAAAAAAAAGGAATATTTTGGCAATAAACTCCATGAAAGATGGAGTGTGTTATGCCTTCATCAGTCCTAGTTTCTCTCTGAGTCTGTAAGGACTGACAAAGACATAACACACTCCATCCCTCTTGGAGTTTATTGACAAAATATTTCCAACAAGTTAGTTTTTCATATCTGTGCTAGGAAGATTTTCACAGAACTATGGGACTCTTTCACTATGGTAAGACCAATACTAGTATCTTCTTTCATTTTCTTTCAAATTTATCATACTAACCACTATGGTTTATTTTCCTCAATTTATTTCTAGCAAAAAAAAAAAAAAAAAAAAAAAAAAAAAAAAAATACATTTGTAAAGATTTTTTTTTTCTATTACCACAGTGAAAAATGTGAGATTTTTCTTTCTTTACAACTTTTTTTTCTTCTTTTAACTTATCCCAACACTAAATATATGTAATTAAACTCCACAGGAGAAAGAAACATGTCTCTGTGGCGCAATATAACAGAACTGATCCACGTAACTACCACACAATCTACCAGAGAACTTAACACTGCAGATCAACAACTACTGAAATCACAGGGAGTATTACAAGAAACTGCAACCCAAGTCAAAATTATTGGAACTAATCTAAACAATTTAAGTGATAGACTAAAACTTTTGACTGCAACACCTTTTTTACCTCTAGTTCAAGTACCTCATGAACTACCTTCTCCTCTCATTTAATTTAGTTATATTTTTGTTATATTTTATGATCAACTTGAAAGAAAAGAGATAGGAGAAACCAGCACTGGTCTTACCATACTGAAGAGAGTCCCATAGTTTGGTGAAAATCTTGCTAGCACAGAGATAAAAACTATCACATTGGAAATATTTCAACAATAAACTCCAAAAGAGATGGAGTGTGTCTTGCCTTCATCAGTCCTGACAGACTCAGAGGACTGATGAATACTAAACACATTGGCTAATAATGAGTCACCCAATGGTCATGTGATAAATTCAAATCCCTTCCCAGATCCTTCCCACAACTTTCCTGGACCACACACACATGTGCATTGTGACGTCAGATACAGTATTGATCGTTTCATATCAAAATGAAGCTTTGATACTTTACAAATTTCCAAAGAATGAATGATCTGCACTTAAAAAATTCGTGGTTACCTGAAGCTTCTGCTATACAAAACAGGTGTAGAATTGCCAGGTAGCCGCAAAATTGTAAATTGTAGATTGGTTATTTTTTGGAAATTTATAAAATGTAGAGAAGCTTCAATTCGGCACGAGAAGATTTCAATCATAAAAATGAAAATAAATACAAAATCAATGTGTTGATGTATAATTCATGGATGATAAGGTATGGTAATTATCAATCTAGTATTCTAAATGATAAAATAAAAAAAAATGTTTACAAGGGCGTTAAGTAACAACTAGTTTTTTTTTTTTTTTGTTTTGTTTTGTTTTTTTTTTAACACTTTTACACAATTTTCTGAAGAAAGTGGCATCACTTTGATGGGTAGATTTCAAATTAGTACATTCATTAAATTTAGTATATTTGCTAAGTTAATTTAGCAAATGTACATTCTTGGTAACCATAAACTGAACACAGCAATAATGCCACTTTTTCCAAGACGGTCTCAAAATGAAAATTTGTAATTGCTGGGTTTTGATAGATATACACACTGCATTAACAAGATTTTTCACCAAACTATAGGATATGTCTTCACTATGGTAAAGATCATTCTAGTTTCCTTTTTCCTTTCCTTTCAATTTTATCATATTGATGCTGTTGTGGCTAAACCACAATTCTACTTTTAGAGGTTTTGCTTACTTTCACACATCTACGTTTATCACAATAGCCATAGGAAAATGTATCTACATTTATCACGACAACACATAAAAAAACACTTGTACATAGAAAAACAGGCGTAGAAGTATTTTATGTCGTGATAAATGTTGATGTGTGTTTTTATGGTTATTGTGTTAAACGTAGATGAAGAAAATAAGCAAAACTGCTTACAAGTACAACTAAAAGTAGAAGTGTAATTTAGCTGCAACAGCATCGATATACACAACCTTTATGGCATATTTTCCTTTACTTGTTAGCTAGTTTTTATAATTTTTATTTTTATAGAATATAGCCTAAGTCTGCTGTTATGTATGACAAAATAATTTAATAGACTTGCAAAAAGTAGGTTTAGTGATAAAATAAACAAACTCACAGCTTAACAATACTAACAAGGTGCTAGCAGTTCCTATCTAAATTTAAGATGCTTTCTTATGGGGCAATGAAGCAGCTGTAACTCAAATTAGAATTATTTCTCAGAGTTTTTACTGTAGCTTACTGAGCCTCAAAGCTTTTGTTTTCCTGAATTTCAAGTCAATTGGATGAAAAAAATAATTTGGAACCAAATCACTTGAAATCTAGGAAAACAAAAGCTTAAAAGCTTAATAAGTTACAGTAAAAATTTCAGCTCCAAGAAATAATTCTAACTCAAGTAATAGCTGCTTCATTGCCCCATAAGAAAGCATGTTAAATTGAGACAGGAACACAAAGTCGTCTGCTAGCACTTTGTTAGTATTGTTGAGCTGTGAGTTTGTTTATTTTATCACTAAACCTACTTTTGCATGTCTTCTATTGATTTGAAAATCTAATAAATAAAAATATAGTTATCTTGAAAATCTATCATTAGGATCTGTAGTTATTTATGCTTTTAAAACTTTGCATCTCAAGCTATATATTATTGTTAAATAAAATTAATAAAATAATAAAGACTTTAAAATTTATAAAGTGTATTTATGTTGAAAATATAACCTTCCATTTTTAAACGTAACTTTTGTCACTTTTAAAATCACTTTTAAACGTACTGGCAAAAGTATAAAAAAAAATTATAAAAAAAAAATTTTGAATTTGCGATAATTTACTGATAAAAAAGAATGGCAAAATATCATAGGCCTATATTAACATACAATTGCACTATTTGGCAATCAAGATAAGAGCTACTTTAACCTGAAGCAGTGCCCCCCCCCCCCCCCCCCTGCTTTTTGGATTATGTATGTATTTAAATCATATTAACTTTAATATTAAAATGTTTTCCTGGATTTCAAGTCAATGTAGTTATACAATAAATTTAAGGAAAAAACCATCGCGGTTAGGATCAATGATAAAGAAAAGGATAGAAAAACCAGCAAGGGCCTTACCACAGTAGAAGTTCTATGGAGAGGTCGAGGTCTTGCATGGCACAGTATAATGTTATAAAAGTTTCTTTATAACTTATTAAGTTATAAAGAAACTTTTATAACATTATACTGTGCCATGCAAGACCTCGACCTCTCCATATAAAAGTTTCTTTATAACTTATTAAGTTATAAAGAAACTTTTATAACATTATACTGTGCCATGCAAGACCTCGACCTCTCCATATAAAAGTTTCTTTATAACTTATTAAGTTATAAAGAAACTTTTATAACATTATACTGTGCCATGCAAGACCTCGACCTCTCCATAGAACTTCTACTGTGGTAAGGCCCTTGCTAGTTTTTCTATCCTTTTCTTTATCATTGCATGTAGTTATACAAATGATTTTTTCCACCCAATTGACTTGAAATCCAAATAACATGCTGTATTCAATATGAAGGCAATTTATTCATTTATAAACTATAGTATACACAATTGCGAATGTAACATCAGTAAAAAATATATTATATATTATATACTTTTATACAGGTTGAGCTTTAAAGCCTAGACCACATAAAACAACATGCGCTTTTTAATGAATTAACATGAAATGGGATCTTCAAAACTGTTGACAATTTTTACCAGAATGTTAATGTAGCCCCACAAGAGAACGTGAAAATACTGTAAAGTATGCAATTTGAGTGACTATTCATGTTTATGATGTCAGAAACTTGCAAAAATTAGTATGAAATGTTATGCGTGTTACATTAATTGAAATTTCTGATCACTGCTACGGAGCTACAGTTGGGTTTTGAGACAAACTAAAGTTATTTATGTAAGTCCCATCAAGTGTTTTGTGCTATAAATGCGTATGTTTTTCTCTGGTCTATTCCTTTAAGGTGGCTTATTTGACTTTAGTACATAAGGCAAATATATATAGGAGTATAGTAAGGAGATACAATATACTTCTTTTTTATATAATTTTTTATTAATTTATTATGATTATTTGGTACAAGAGAAGAAAATGAGATTATATATCATTACTAGGGACCGGATTTTCAGTTGCAAATGTTTGCTTGTCTTGCAAAAACAGCAGTTACTTTTCCTGCTGCACAACTTATTATCAATTTGTAAAATATTTCCTATCCACCTGTAATTTACCTCAAAATACCTGGAATGAACCAAAAATTATAAATATTTAGTAAATATTGTTGTGCGGTACGAGGAGCAACCAAACTTGCAGGCGCAAGCAGACATTTGCAACTGAAAATCCGGTCCCTAATCATTACATATTTATTATATTTATTTATACTTATTTTAACACAATATGAATAACGCTTTGATTAAAACTTCTTTGAATACATTTAAATATTACGATTTACAATTGTTTGAGTTCATTTACAACATATATTTCATATCTTTGTCACATATTGGAATGACATAATTAATATAGATATAATAATAGAAGGACGAGTCACAACACATGATTTTTAATCAATAACATTTTTATATTTTATGTTTAATTACAGATTTTGTAGTATAAAACTTTATTCTATTTCTTGTACATTTTGAAAACGCTCTCTCTCACACTCTCCCCCCCCCCTCCTATTAGATAGTTATTAGGAAAAAAAATGGCAGTTTGATCATAAATTCAAAGATAGGGATTTTAATATCCCTACTTTGGCTACATTTTTTTTGCCTGCATTAGAGCTTTTTTTTTTTTTTTTTTTTTTTTCCTTCACTTTTTTTTCTTGGGGGGGGGGGGGGGGAGGGAGGGGGAGTAAAGTGTAATAATTAATGATTAATTTAGTTAACTTTTAAATATGAAGTTAATTTTTTTTGATAAACATAGCTATATTAAATGAAAGAACATTTACAAAATGAGCCATTAAAAAAAAAAAAAAAAAAATCTTACATATTGGGCAAAACAGTCAACCCTGTTTTGTCTACTGGAAATTTCATGTATGGAGCATTATTACATAAAAATGAGTGTAACATATATGAATGTAATGAATGGATTGTATTTTTATGTCATAATGGAGCAATAGAATAAATTTTTATACCACAATATAATATACCTACGACTAAATAATAATATAAGAAAAAAGCTACAGTATTGATATTATAGGTTGATTCATAAATTGAGCATTATTTTCAATCTGGAGAATACAGATTAATTAATAACAAAGGTGTTATAGGCAAAGACCAGAACTGGTCAAAGGCCATGAGTGCGAAGTCTGATACTGTTTTATGTTGTTGTGCCTTTGATGAAGTGTGAGAACATGAGATACTATAGGTATTATTTCTTTTTAACATCCATTTAAATAAATAAACCTAGCATTCATCTATGCTAGAACATTTGATCCCAAGTCCCAATATAAATTACACAACCTTCATGTTTTGTTAATTATCAACTGAACAATCTCTACCTACTAATTTTCATGTTTATTTATTTTAAATTATATTTAAAAACATCAAACAGTAAACTCTCCATTATATGAAATTGCAAGGAACCCAGGAAATGACAATTTCCACAGTAGCTTATATCTCCTATACTGAGAATGTCAGATCAAATGCGTGCTACATTGCAACTGGCAGAGACTACAGAACTAGACTCTGTCATTTGAAGTAACGTTATATGTCTATTTCTGCAGTCAACACCAGTCACAATATGGCGCGCATTGATCTGACATTCTTAATATAGGAGATAATCTACTGTATAAGCTACTGTGTGGTAATTTTACAATATCAAATTTCATACAATCAAAAGGCTTTAACATTGAAAATCCTATCCTTTTGGTCAAGATCAATGGTTTACTGTACTTTACACAATCAAGAATTTCACAAAATTGAATTTACTGTGTACACTCCCAAACTTTATAAACCTAACATCAAAGGGGATGCCGCTTTGTATTGAAAGAGGCTGACAATCGAGGTTGAGTTAAGTGCTGTGTTGTCAGGTCGTGAAACATCTGCCAAACACCTGCACCTTTGTGTTGTTTGTTAGACCTTTATTCTTTGTCTTTTTTCTGTGCAGGTGTTTTGCGAGCTGACAACATAGCACTTAACTCAATTTTCAGCCTCTTTCAATACAAAGCGGCATCCGCTTTGATGTTAGGTTTATAAAGTCTGAGTGTGTACATGAAGATGTCATTGATAAATTCAAATAAAAAAGATGCAGAAATCCAGCTAAAAGGCTTTACAATGTGTGCTATTGTTTATGTGTTTTTTTATCTGAAAGTTACACACAATATGGTATCTGATATAATATTGAATCAACCTATAATATCAATTACCATCTAATATTTTTCTAGATTAACATACAGATTGGCATAATTAGCATAAAGACTAATAATAAAAATTTATAACATTTGATGTTTTGCATGGGTTAAACCCATATGTATAATGAATTTAGACTTCCTTCACTAAAATTATAGGCCAATATTAGGCATGATTATAAATTTTAATATATATATTTTTATTCACTAGATTTTTCTAGAAGAGCATGATTTATTTAATATTTTATTTTTATAACACCAGTTATGATATTTGTGTTTTTTAATTATGAATTTGATAGAAAATGATAGGAGAAACCAGTAAGAGCCTTGCCATAGTAAAGAGTGTCTCATAGTTTGGCGAAATCTTGCTAGCAGAGATAAAAAAAACTAACACATTGGATAGCTTTTGGCAATAAACTCCAAGAGAGATTGAGTGTGTTATGCCTTTGTCAGTTCTTATATACAGACTCAGAATGATCATTTATAGTTTCTCTCTGAGTCTGTAAGACATAACACACTTTATTTCTCTTGGGAGTTTAATATTAAAATATTTCCAATGTGTTAGTTTTTTTTTTTTTTTTTTTTTCTTTTTTTTTTTATCTGTGCTAGCAAGATTTTCACCAAACTATGGGACTCTCTTTACTATGGTAAGGCTCTTACTGGTTTTTCCTAGCATTTTCTCTCAAATTTATCATACCTAACCGCGATGGTTAATTTTTTTAATAATACTGTATCTCGTTATTTTATAAAATGTTTAAAATATACCTGCTTTTCAGAATTATATGATTCTAACTCAGTCAATGGCAGGTTTCAATTACTGGCAATTTAGCTAAAAAAAAAAAAAAAAACTAGTAAATATTTTGCAGCAATTTTTGTTCCAGACCATCAGATAACAAAAAAATCACACAAAATAGTAATAATATAATTAGATAGAAATGGTGAGAGAGAAATTAGAGCACTGTTAATGAAAAATTAATGCAAAGTAAAATTCTCTATTGATAATTAAAGGAAAAGGGATTCAAATTAATTAACAAATAGTCTAGTGAAATTAATTTAATCCCTTCAACTATAAAAAATAGAGAGTTTAGCATTGCATTAATTTTCAACACACAGTGCTCTAATTCTTGCACTATTTGTATCCTATTATTTAAGTATATGATGGTGTTTTCAACATATTTTATAAAAGCCATTAAACTGCCATTACTTCAAGATTATACATTACAAATAGTTGACTTATTTCTTCTTTTTTTTAAATAATGATGAAAAAAAAAATGTTTTTGTTAACACTACTACTAGGAAAAAAAATACAGAATACTAAATTTTTTATAATAATTAATAGTTTCAAAAACTGCCTATTCCATTTTCAACAAAGGTAGATAATTATATTGGATATTGATAAGAAACTCACCTTTATTGAAAAACGGAAAAAGCAGCAGTTTTTGGATATAGTAGACTCAACTATTCTACATAATTAATTAAGAGTAATAGTTAAAAAAATTAAAGGCATAATATTTTAAAATTGATTTAAAACACTGAACAATTTAAAATAATAATAAAAATAATAAAAAAAATTTGAGTCATAAACAATTTGCAAAAACTTTAATTGAAAATGAACACAATTTAAATTTCCCATATTTATAGGGCCAAACAGTAAAGAAAAAAAAAAATCACATTTTGATTTCACATGCTTTCTTATGGCACAATAAAATATAGCTATGTATAACTGGCTTTATTTTGCTAAGTTAAAAAATACTTGCCAAGCCATTTAATTTTTTCTGATTTTTAAGTGATATCACTTAAAAAATTGAAAAATTAAATAATAATCATAAATATGGGAAATAATTAAAAAAAAAAAAGAAGTTACTAATGACTGCTTCGCTGTTCCATGAAAAAAAAAAAAAAAGGAAATTTTTAGTTTTTTTTTCTGTGCTTTCTTTTTCTTTATTTAGGCCTATTATTAAAATTATTATTACTATTATCTTTTTTTTTTTTTTTTTTTTTTTTTTTTTTTTTTTTTTTTTTGCAAATTGTTTATTTTAGGTGTTTTATGTTGCTACCTTATTATTTTTTATGCTTTATGGCCAAAAAAAAAAAAAAAAAAAAAAAAAAAACTCAGATACGAGGTAGCAATCTGAAACACTTAATTTACTATTTCTATATTGATTATTAAAAAATACGTAGTTTCAGTTTGAGTTACGTTGCTAATAGAAATATTAGAAAAACAAACTAACAAGTATGTTACCACAATAAAGTCCATAGTTAGGTGAAGATCTTGATGGCACAGTGCAAGCCTGTCATAATCCACAGAGAAAATAAGTTAGGACTCTGGCTAAATCAACATTGATTTTCAGGTATTTTAAGACAATATAACTGTCATTAGTCATTAGACATGCATGCATGCATTTTTTTTTTTAATTTTTTTTTAAACATGTTCTAAGCTTTTAATCAACATATCCATATACCATTCCATCAAGATCTTCAGCAAACTAGAAACATCATGGTGAAAAGACACTTATTGGTTTTTCTATTATTTCCTTTACTAACATATTAACTACTTTCAGTTGATGGATCTTGTCCTTTAAGTTCATCAATTTCTTTCTTTAACATTCTCAAACATTCTGCATGTTTTAAAATACTGTCTTTGATGAGAGATCTATCTCTACAAGCATCAACCAACATCACTGCGACGTCTTCAAATTTACTTTTATGTTCTGCAAGTTGAGCAGCAAGTTCAGCATTGTTTTGTTCTGGAGTGCTATTGATCAAGGTCTTCACACTGAAAACATTGAATATATACATACTGATTAGTTTCATAACCAAGATAGTAAAGTAATAGTATACTATGTAGTGATAGTATACACCACACACGATGTTCCCACTTAGCGCAAGGGCACTGCCATAGTGTTTTGAGTAGAGAACTTTAACAAAAAAGTGACATCTCAAAAATTTAGGCAGACCCGCAACACTCATTTCTTTAAAATTGGCAACACTGCAGACGGAATTACTATAGCACGCTCTCTCATTGGCGCCTTGATTTGGCCACTTCTGGTCTCTGATTGGTGCTAAGTCAAAATTGTTGAGTGTTGCAGTCTGCCTAAAACATGGGGATGTCGCTTCTCTGTTAAGTTCTCTAGTTTCGAGCGACCATCACGACCGTGGCTCTCCCACCACCGCTCCTCCACATAACACGGGGATGATATGACTGAGAGGGTTGTCTTTGAGCACTGATATTAAGTAAAATATTCATACTAAAAAAAAAAATGACAATATTTTTACAATACTGTACAGCAAGTTTTGTTAAAAATGGGACACAAAAGATTTTACGTATTTTTACCCCACCAGTTGATGCATACAATAAGAGAGGTGTTCATTGCTGCACTTCTCTGTCTTTTACTGGACTTTCATCAAAGCACACTAAAATGTGCTAGCCCACCCAGTGTTCCTTCTCTCTAGTTTGCATTATGTTCACTCATCATATAAGTAAATTGGTTCCCTGTCTTGACCAATTCGATCATCACAGCATGATAGAAGTCAAGGAAAAGGTGGAGAAGTGCAGCAGTGAACACCTCTCTTATTGTTATGCATAAAATCGTAATAGTACGGTAAAAATCCTTTGTGTCTCATTTTTAAAATAACTTTCTGTACACAACAGATTTTGCTATGAATTGCTAACTTCTTAAAAAAATTTAAGAACCCATATAACAAAAGAAACAATTAATTTAATGAAGTATTTTATTATTATAGACCTTTTTTTTTTTTTTTTTTTTTTTTTTGCTATTTACTTAGCACTAGGTAAGATGTATATTATTATAGAAGGTGGAGTAGTTTGCCTAGGTAGCATCAGGTATGAAACATCACACAAGGTTAATCAAAACAAGAGGGAAAATTTAGTGCCCAAAGAGGGAAAATTTTGTGTCCCTCCTCCCTCCTCCTCTTTTAGGTATATAATGCATTGTACAGTCATCCGGGGTGAAATTGAAACTCCAATAATGTGCAAGCTATTAGCTATTACTTTTCCCTATCTCGCTAGACACAGAGCACTTTGAAAGCGGGTCTGTGATTGGCTTACAATTTAACCCCTCACTTTCAATTTTCGCCCGGTTGACTGTACCTGAGAGACCACGTGGCTCTGTTTACAGTCACCTTGAATGACATATGCCAAAATTTGAAGTTTTACAAAGGAAACCCAGTTCTGACAACAGTAAAAGGGCAAATTATACCATCTTTTATATAAACATCTTAGACATAAATATGTATTTACCTGACAATTGATGCAATGGATATTTTATATTTATTATGCAGATGACTCATCTCCTCTGTTACAGCAGCATACAGAATACCAATGTCATCTCTACAATTTTGACATTGCACAATACGATATTTGCATCCTTTGTCATTGCCCTTGGGGATCACCTTCAGATTTGTAGTCAGGATTGCGTTTTCAACCTCTGAAATATAGATATTAAAATTAACAATTTCACTCTAAAATTAACAGAAAGGTGGAATATCAGGTACTACAGGATTTGACTAAAAAGTTATTGTAAAGAAAGAAAAATTTGAAATTTCACCCAGTGATACATCAGGATAAGATATCTTCAAAAATGTTTAAAAATTGGGGGGTCACCATGCTAGATTTTAATGTATTATTATTATTATTATTTTTTTTTTTTTTAGTCCCATAAGAACCCATGTTAATTTCAATAACTATTTTCTCTATTATCTGATGGTCATATTTTCTAAAATTTCTATCATAGGTAGCTGTTGATATTAACTTTCAAATGACATCATAAAGTTTGTATGTTTTCTTTTTAGATTTTGAAAAATGCAAGCCATCTGAATACAGCCCTTGTAAGATAAACCACTGCGGTTATAGGTATGCTAAATTCTCATAGGTCCTCTCCAAGTCTGAAGGACTGATGAAGGCATAACACACTCCATCTCTCTTGTGGAGTTTATTGCCAAAATATTTCCAATGTGTTAGTTTTTTACATCTGTGCTAGCAAGATTTTCACTGAACTATGGGACTCTCTTCACTATGGTAAGACCAGTACTGGTTTTTCTTATCTTTTTATTTCAAATTTTCATGTATAAAAAAACTATGTAATGAAACGTGTACGTGCATTTTTAATGATTTTTGTAACTTATTAACAAAAAAGTATGAAAATATCGAAAAATCAAGAAAATTTCTAATGGAAGACTTGTGAAAGTAGTTTAGTAAGATAGTAAACAAACGCACAGGTCAACAATACTAACAAAGTGCTAGCAGACGACTTTGTGTTCCTGTCACAATTTAACATGCTTTCTTATGGGGCAATAAAGCAGCTATAACTTGAGTCAGAATTACTTCTTGGAGTTGAAATTTTTACTGTAGCCTGCTGAGCTTTAAAGCTTTTGTTTTCCTGGATTTTTAACAATTTTGTAACCATTTTTTTTTCAAACTAATTGACTTGAAATCCAGGAAAACAAAAGCTTTAAGACTCAGCAAGCTTAAGTAACGATTTCAGCTCCAAGAAATAATTCTAACTCAAGTTATAGCTGCTTCATTCTACCATAAAAAAGCATTTTAAATGTAGACAGGATCACAAAGTTGTCTGCTAGAACATTGGTAGTATTGTTGAGCTGTCAGTTTGTTTATTTTCTCACTAAACCTACTTTTGCAAGTCTTCCATTCAGGGTCGGCCTGGGAGGAAAAGGCCCAGTCCACAAGATTACAAAAGGGCCCGCAAACAAAGGGGGGGGGGGGGACGAGGCTCCCTAAAACAGCGTCGCAGGAGAACTTTTTTTGAGGCCACGCCCCCTTTTTAGTGGGAATTTACTTAAAATACTTCAATTTTTTATGAGATTTTTATGACATACACACGCACACTACAAATAAAATTATTATAATGTTTGTAAATGAGCTAATTGACCACTAGAGTTTGCTAGGGATGCAAATTTTTTTTTTTTTTTAATTAGAAGCGGATAGAATTTTAAGATTGGATGTAATTTCCTGTCTTCTTTTGAAAGAAAAAGGAAATTTATCAGTCTGAAATTGTCCTTTTAATTTATTCCTTTTTCTTCTTCTTCTTTTTTTTTTTTTAAATGGGGTCTTGTAGGCATGGCAAGGGCCCTGGAGGGCCCAGGAGGGGGGGGGGGGCAGTTCGCAATTGCGGACTAGCGGACCTGGCCAGGCCGACCCTGCTTTTATTGTTGATGCATTACAGAAAATGTTTTACTACTGCACTTCTCAATCTTTTACTTATTCCCTTGTAATACTTGTGTGAGCTAATTGTATTAAAATGTACAAAATTATCCTAATTATGCTTCAAGTAAACAATATATTTATGTTAGGCCAAACGTCCAAATCAACCTTGATATTTTAGGATGTTGGCATTATTATTAGACAAGTTTTTTGTTGTTGTTGTTGTTGTTCAAGGTTGAAAGGGGTTCTATGCCTTTAAGTAAGAGACAGAGGAATACAGCAGCAGATACCTTTTATTTTTATGCACCAACTCGTATTAGTAAGTAGAAACTTAAAATTATTTGAATGACAAATTCTCTGTTTCTCACATATATCAATGCCTCCGCGTCAAAAGCGAGCATCTTACACTTTTCAGATTTCCGACAAAACAACTAATCTACACTTTCCGCCGCCGAGCATCTGCAATGTTAAAGCTTATGGTCGCTAGTCAAGATATATAGCGCTGCTCGGAAAGTGTAGATACCGGTATGCTCGCTTTTGACGCAGAGGCATTGATAAATTATATTAAAAACCACTGCATGCTAACTGTTTACATGCATTAGTTTTTACAATGAAAAAATAAATATACTTGGGCTTTGTATGACGTGGGTGGTTGCATTCATATATTTATGTAAAAGTCGACATCATATCAAGTCTTCCGGATAGAAATGTCGTTGTAGAGGTTTTTTTGTGATGCGACCTTGAATCTTACCTGTTCTTTTCATAGAGCTCATAGTCGCATGGCAAAAAAACTCTACAACGACATTTCTATCCGGAGGAACTGATATGGTACAGTACATACATAAGAGCACTAAATAACATGGTCTGGTATTGAAAAATGACCCATTTTAGCAGTTTAAAAATACTTACAAATTTTTGGAAAGCATCGATGCTGTTATATAAACAGGTTGAATTAAGTATGTTCAAATGCGAAAAAAGTACTAATACTGTATTCTTATTAACTAAATTTTCCAAAGAAAATAGCCAAAGATTATGCTGAGAAATGTTATTCATTGCTCCAGTATGGCGTCAAAGCGCATAAAAACTGTAAAAACGTAGCGTTGCTATGTATCATACATGATCTACATTGATACATACCCGAGAGGTAGAGAAATTTGGCATCACCAATTTCTGGGATTAAAAAATCACTGTTTCCAATAAGTGCATGACAATTTCTGCATTCATAAATTGATATTTCTCTCTTAGTTCGAGAAAACACATCTTCTACTTGAAGATCGTCAGCCATTTTTCTGTAAAGAATCCAACAAAATAAATCAGTAATCAAATTTTCTAGAAAAGTGAACCGATTTTTGTTTCATTACATGCGAAGCGAGTTTTAGTGCATCTTAACCTTAACAAGAAATCATTGTTAAAATATATTTTTTAAACTTTTATATAAAATAAAAATGCTAACTTACCTTTATGAATGATCAGAATACTAATTAACTCACAAAATGCACAATAATTTTACAAATTAAAGCAAAAATTCCACAAAATCTCGTTACTTGTTTACTAAAAATATTTTTTGCTTTGTTTCCTTGCAAGGTACCAATAAGATGGAATTCAACCAAATCTAGAAAAATTTCAAATTTCCCCTTTTTTCCCAGTATTATATTTTAAAGCAGAAAAAAAATTATAGTTTTATAAAAAATAGTTTATTTAAGCTACGTTTTATTTATATAATATTGAATATTTTGATTTAAATGCTTTATTATGAAAACACCAGTAATTTTATTTTGGTGGTATCGCCGAATGTTACAGCTGTGTGAAAAGTTACGCCCCCTAGGTTTTGTTTGTGCTTTCGTGTATACGTTATCTCTATAATTTATCGTTTATTTAGTCGTTACTTCTATAATTTAGCGTTAAACGAAATTTATTAAAACTAAATTTAAATTACAAAATGGAATCAAGTTGGCCACAATTAGGTGTAGTTCAAAATAAAGCAAAACTTCGTGGAGAAAGAACAGCAAATAGTTTTGCAGGAGCTTTGAAAAAACAATCATTACCTGTAGATGTTTCTTTAAATAGAACAACTGTAAATGTTAAAAATTCAAATATTCCAATAGAAAAAAATAAATTAGAATTTGAAGAATGGAAAGAACAACAGAAAAATAAACGTCAACTTTCAAAACGAGAAAAGAAATTGAGGAAAGAAGAAGAATTTAGAAGACAAATAGTTGCACCAAAGGGGTAAGGAATTCGTCAAAACCTTGTATCTCAAATAGGGTTGCCAACTATTCAGAATGCAAAAAAAGGACATGGCTCACACCCAATCGGGGGGTTTGGGGGGCGAAGCCTGGGCGAAGCCCCCCAGTAGCCCGCCGCAGGCGCGAAATTTTGTATGCCACGCCCCTTTTTCTTTGAAAAAACAAGCAAAAAAATTAATTATATAAGTAATAAAAGTAAAGTTTAATATTCA
Source organism: Ecdyonurus torrentis (assembly GCA_949318235.1). NCBI lineage: Eukaryota > Metazoa > Arthropoda > Insecta > Ephemeroptera > Heptageniidae > Ecdyonurus > Ecdyonurus torrentis. Next base: position 21,412,982 of record OX439133.1, read on the forward strand.
ATCTTGTGTATTTAACACATACTTTTTTAAAATTTAGATGTGAATTTTTTTATGTTTGGTAAAAAACAGTTTTTTTTTTTATTAAAAATATTTTTTTTTTATAAATAAATATTTTTAATTATAAATTAAATACTGTGCATGAAATGTAATTTTTAACATTTTTAAATTTCAAATTTTGAAAAACATTAATAATAATGAATATGAATGAGAAATGTTGTAATTTTTGTATGCAATCATTGCAATCACAATCAAATAATCCAATTTGATATAATTTACATATCAATTTTTCTGATAATCTGACAATATTCTGACAAACTTTATTTCACATTTCAATTTTAATTTAATATAAATAATTCAGGAATTTTATATATTATATCAAATATAATATATGGCATTCCTGAATGATTTATATTAAAAATTATACTGACAAAAATGAACCACTTGCAATAAAATGTTTTTAATCGTTGCAGCAAGTAAGTGAAAACGATTTTTGCATAAGAAATGCATTAAGAATTATTCATATTATTTTAAAAAGTTCGTTCATTGCAAGTGGTCAATTAAGTAATATAACTTATTTAAAGCTGTATTTTTCCTGAGATTTCACATCTTTTAAGAAGCTATAGTAATGCTAGTATCATTTAAAATGTCATAGAATTGATTACAAGTGTCATTGTAGTTAAAGTAAGTCATGATTTCATTCTTTAAAGCCTCGTTCACAATGGACTTTTCTTAAGTGAAAACGCTAATTTTTTCAAATTAAGAAAAGGTTTGATTTCCGAATTTTTTTTTCTTAATTTTTTACGTAGAACTTTCACTTAACAGTTTTTTTTCTTAATTTTTCTTAAGTAGCTAATTAAAATAATTATTTGAATTTACGTAAGAATCAACAAGGGTTTGATTCTTACGTAAATTCAAATAATTATTCTAATTAGCTACTTCAGAAAAATTAAGAAAAAATTTGTTAATTAAAACCAATTAAGAAATTTCTTAAGTGCAACAATAGTTTCATTGTGAACACCAATCGTTCTTAAGTGGAAAAAATTAGCATTTTCACCTAAGAAAACTTAGAAAAAGTCCATTGTGAACGAGGCTTATCAAATCATTTGAACACCTATTTCTGATGTCATTCCACTTTAGGTTCATGATACTGAAAACCCTCTCTACAAAAGCAGAGGTGACTGGAATGCTAAATAAAAACTGCATGATTTTGTAAATGATAGGAATTTCTTTGTAGAAATTGTTTCTGAATACATGAAGCCATTTATCTACAGTTGTGCAATGATCTGTAATTACTTTATTTGATACTAAATTTTTGTAGTGTGTTTTCAGTATAATAATTTCATCAAACAGCATGTCTCTATTAATATTATATCTTTTAAATTGAGGGTGAAGTTTTTCAATTACTTCTATAAAATCAGAATAGGAAGGAACTCCATTAGGACACTACACATAGCCAACTGTCTTTTGAGTAATCAAATCTATCTTTCAAGTACTTGTGATTTGTATTACAACTTTTGCTATTGCGCAATTTTTTTAATTTTTTAATATTTTTTTAATCTAAAATTTCTAATAAGGGGAGTAAAGTGTCCTTTTTTGGAAAAAAAGTAAAAAAGGACAAAAACCTCGAAAAAAGGACTGTCCTTCTGAAAAAAGGACAGTTGGTAACCCTAATCTCAAAAGTTAAACTTCCAAACTTTATAATGCCATTTAATACTTAATAGTAAGAGCTACCTATCATATATACAATTTTCAGAACCCATGACCGTCAGACAAGAGAGAAAATAATTATTGAAATTAACATGGGCTCTTATAGCGCTAACTTTAAAAAATCCTAATAATAACATCGTGACCTCTCTCTTTTTTTTTTTTGTTGTTGTTGTTGTTGTTGTTGTTGTAAGATACTGTATACGCTATCCAAATGTATCCTTGTCATGTGATTTTACTATACATACACGATCCTTGTGTAAAATTTTATACATATTTTTCTTTCTTTACTTTTTGTTACCCCCCCCCCCCCCCCACACACACCAGTAGTTGATTTACCAGCCTTCAGATTCAGTTTATGCACACACACACACACACACACACATACATACAAATCTTTGCCTTATACTATAGGGTATATCCACATGGCATCGTATTAATGCGCTTGGAGGCCATACTGGAGCAAGGAATAACATTGCTCAACATAGGACAAACTATGATTTTAGCTAATTTCTTTGGGAAATCTGTTAATTTTTTTTTACAGTATGTACTCTTATTTTTCTAACATACGTACTTGAGATACTAATACAGTACGTACTGTACATTAACAGCAACAATACTCTCAAAAATAAGTGTATTTTTTAACTGGCATTTTTTTTCCTATGTGGTCCTTGTTATTGAGTGATCCAACATGGTGTCGACTTTGACATGAAAACTATATTTAATAAATTTATTTTTACAGGTATAGAGTACAATTGGTTCAACAAAATATTATTACTACTGCACCTTCTACCAGTACCAGTGAAGCAAACAAGCCACCTACATGCACGTTACTAGAGACTGCATTTCCCACCCTAGGTAGCCCAGTGTTACCTCGAGCTAGGGTGAATATTAATACAGAGGAAGCGGAAGAAGAATTCACTGAACCTGCCGTGCTTAGTAAAACTGCTATGAAGAAAAGGAAATTAAAAGATCCTATTAAAATTGATTTACATCAGGTTTTGATACAGGTACAGTACATTATTTTATTATTATGTATATCGATGTTTACCCGTCAAAGTGAACGAACTTAACTTTACAAATTTTACTCAAAATGAACGATCTAAATTAAATAATTGTAAATTAAACATGAATTAAATGTATCATTGTATTTATTTTATTTTTTTAAGTAAAGCTATTCTCTCTCTCTCTCTCTCTCTCTCTCTCTCTCTCTCTCTCTCTCTCTCCACTTTATTATAACGTGTTTTAAAATTTGATTCTACTTTACAGCAAAAGAAGAGACAAACTTTATTACGACATAATAAAAAACTACGTAAAGTCCCACTTACAAAACCAAAAGAAATCTTAAGTGGAAATCCATTAGATAGTTCCCAACCTACAAGATATAGAGGCAAAAAAAGAGAAAAACCTAAACCTAAAAGACCAAGTACCTTAAAAGCAGTTATTTTAAAGCATCGACTACTTAGGAGATTAAATAAAGAACAATGTCAAAATTATATTGAAAATATATGTGGTAATTTAGAAAATATTAAATTAGATTTAAAAATCTGTGATAATAATGAAGTTGAAAGTAAGAAAGAAACTGAAAAGATTATTGAAGATATAATTAAGAAGGAGGATGTTAATGTAACTACTTCAGCTGCAGACATTGTTCATAGTACAAGATTTAGAAAGTAAGTATCATCTTAATTACTATAATAGAAGACTTGCATAAGTAGGTTTAGTGATAAAATAAACAAACTTACAGCTCAACAATACTAACAAAGTGCTAGCAGATGACTTTGTGTTCCTGTCTCAATTTAACATGCTTTCTTATGGGGAAATGCAGAAGCTATAACTCAAGCTAGATTTATTTCTCAGAGCTGAAATTTTTACTATAGCTTGCTGAGCCTCAAAGCTTTTGTTTTCCTGGATTTAAAGTCAATTGGATGAAAATAATAATTGGAAAACAATTAAAAGCTTTGAGCCTCAGTAAGCTACAATAAAAATTTCAGCTGCAAGAAATAATTCTAACTTGAGTTATAGCTGCTTCATTGCCCCATAAAAAAAGCATGTTAAATTGAGACAGGAACACAAAGTTGTCTGCTAGCACCTTGTTAGCATTGTTGAGCTGTCAGTTTGTTTATTTATATTACTAAGCCTACTTTTGCAAGTCTTCTATTGGCTTGATTTCTCTCAGCCATCACATTGTGAAGACTATCACATACTTTCAACACTGCCACTTATAGCAGGTGACTGACTGATATCTGACAAACTCATAGAGTTATTTTAGGCTGCATTCGCAAACAGCTCTGGCTACCTTGGAGCTAGCTACGCCACCTCAAAAGTTTTTTTTTTTTTTTTTTTTTTTTTTTTTTTTTTTTTTTTTTTTAGTAACTCCCGCCAGCCATATCTGCCACATCATCAATCCAATCCCTTTGGTGTATTTTCTTTAAAGGCATAGACAACATGAAAACATTAGCATTTACATCACAAAACACTTGATGGCACTTACATAAATAACATTAATTTATCTCAAAACACAACTGTAGCTCCGTAGCAGTGATCAGAAAAATTCGATTTATGCAACCCGCACAACATTTTCATACTAATTTTTGCCTGTTTCTGATGTCATAGTTCATAAACAGAAATATTTACGCAAATTGCATACTTTGCAGTTTTTTCATGCTCTCTTGTGGGACCACATTTACATTCAGGTAAAAATTATCATCAGTTTTGTAGATCCCATTTTGTGTTTAATGACTAAGAAAAACGTGTTGTTTCATGTTTTCTATGCCTTTAATTTTGCAAAATCTATGAGTTTTTCTATGCGTAAAATTAAACAATTTCTTATTGAAAGAAAAAAACAACAACTAACTGTCCTCTATTATTTTGCTCCATAGTTACTGTGACAACATGCAAGATCCTAGTTTAGATGATTCAGTCAAGATACTACTACGTGTGTTAGTCAAACTGCAAGATAAAGCTTATGCGAAAGACCCAGTCAAAGCAAAGACTAGGAAGAAAATGTTAACTGGATTACACGAGGCAAAGAAAGCTTTGATCTTGAAGAAAGTAGTTCTACTAATCATCGCTCCTGACTTAGAAATATGTCCTACTCCTGGTAAGATTTTTTAGAAATTATATACTTTTGTCAAGATACTAGATACAAAATAGGGACACCAACTGGTTCCATGTTAATTTTAGCGGTATTGTGATTGGTCAATATTGATCACGTGACCTTCAACTCGGGCGCTGATTTGCTTAGACACTCATTTTGAATTTCGCGGGGGCCCAATTTGGTCGAGCGTGTCCTTATCTTGTATGTAGTATCTTGCTTTTGTAATACAGCTGAGCTCCTCTTAAAGAGGAAGTTCAGGGTTTACAACATGGCTTAATTCTTCAATGTTAGATAATGAGAAGAACTGTTCATTGACACAAAACAAAGCCCTTCAGTATACCTGCAAACTTGTCCTGTATCTTTTACGTCATAGTTATGGCTTCACTATATGTTGTAGCAACTACAGTACTACATACTATGACTTGTAGCTTGTAAAGTGCATATCTTGCAGAATGAGCGCAAGTTTGCGGGGCTACGGAATGGCTTATCTAACATTGAAAAAAACATGTTATAAACCCTGATCTTCTCCTTTAAAGTGGCATAGAGAACATTTGCATTTATATCACTAAACACTTGATAGGACTTACAAAAATAATATTACTTTCTGTCATACCCCAACTGTAAGGTCAAAGAAGTGATCAGAAAATTTGGTCTTATGCAACCATTACAACATTTCCATACTAATTGTTGCCTGTTTCTGACGTCATAAACAGGAATAGTCACACAAATAGCATCTTTACATTTTTTTTTTTTTTTTTTTTTCATGCTGGGGCCACTTAAACATTCTGATAAAATTTGTCATCAGTTTAAGAGATTCCATTTTCTGTTTGATAATTACAAAGAATATGTTGTTTCATGTGGCTTTAAATCTTTCCTTACAATAAATGACTGTTTTGTGTAATAGTGTGGTGGTTTTTAAGATGTACCCTTATTTTTAAGATAGAGTAATCTTAGTAATGAGTAATGAGGGTATGCTATAACTGTAGCTAGTAGTTTCTCTCAACATTAAAAATTTTACTATTTTTTTTTTATAATTTTTTTTTTCCTACTATTGAATTTTCTGTTTTCAAATTTCAAGTTTCCTGCATTTCAAATACAGTAGATTGGATAAAAAAAAAAAAAAAAAAAACTTGCAATCAAATTGGTTGAAATTTATCTAATCTATCTGTCTTGCCACACTATATGAAAGTCAAATTTATTAGTGTCTTTATTGAAAAGTTTGATTCCGTTTTACTAGGTTTCCCAGATTGTCTGTACTATAATGTTTATTATATTCACAGGAGGTCTAGACAGCAAGATCTTAGAGCTGATCTCCCTTGCTCAGAACAATGAGATTATGTACGTGTTTGCATTGGGACGCAGGAAGTTAGGACACATCTTGCTTAAGAAAGTACCTGTAAGCTGTGTGGCTATAGTTAATGTCGTAGGAGCAGAGGTGAGTGAATTAAAAAATAACAATAATAATAAAAAAAAAATAGTACAACAAACTCTCAATCTTGTGAAGTTCAATTCTGTGAATATTTAAATTTTGTGAAATGCTCAGATAAATCTGTAGCAGACTTCAATATAAGCATAACAATGTTAAGAGTTGTATTTAGATGGCTTGCATCTCAAAATCTTCCAAACTTTATGATGCCATTTGAAAGTTAATAGTAACAGAACAGCTACCTATGATAAAAATTTTAGAACTCGTGACCATCAGATAAGAGAAAAAATAGTTTTTAAATTGACATAGGCTCTTATGGGACTAAAATTTCAGAAAATCCCAATTTAAAATCTAGCATAAAATTTTTCACATTCTTCAAGATACCTTATCCTAATGTATCACTGTTCAAAATGTCAGATTTTTCTTTCTTTTAGTCAAATCCCATAGTACCTGATTTCCTGTCTTAAAACTCTTTATTTTGTGCAATGCAACTTTGTTAAATGGTCATTTTCTGAATTCCTTGAGATGTCACAAAATTGAGAGTTTACTGTATTTATTAAATTTAAATTGAGCTGTTAATTATCAGGACCACCTTGCATGAGAAAGAAAATAAATTTCAAATATATCAAATTACCAGTACTGCTCATTGTTACCTGCTCTATATTTTACCTGCAAACCAAATAATGGTAATTGTACTAGTTATTGGCAGGTTTTTTTTTTCTTAATATCATTTACTAATTTTAGGGCTTTGAAATTTTATCACAAAAGTAATTCTTAAGCAATCATTTTTGTGTAAAAATTTCAAAACTCTCAAATGAGTGGAACGTATTGTAAAAAAGCAGCAAACATCTGCCGATAATATCGGCAAGCATACCGATAACGAGTACAATTACCATACAAGGCAAAAGTCCCTTTTTTATGAGCAACTAGTTCAAGAAAATTATTTTTTGCCTAGGTTAAAAGTTTTTCTCTACCACAGCACTCCTGTTAGTGAAAGGTCATTCATTACTATCTCCCATTCCCCAAATTTTCCTTATCTACCTATGTGTTTTCTATTAAATCTTTTTAATTATTGGTAACTAACATTTATACATTTTGATTGTTGTTTACAGTCAGAAGCAGCCGCTGTGACGTCCCAAATACCTGCCTTAAAAGATAAATACAATCGTGCCATGGGAAAACCCTTAACAAACACACCTTTAGCCCCTGAAGATATTGTCTCTCAAACTAGAGCTCCCGATGTCAATAAAATTGTAGTGTCTTCTTTACTAAGTGCCTTAGAAGAATCTTTACAAAAACCTAAATTAACACCATTTTTAACAGCTATTAAAAATGTTGAGGATAGTGATTGAAGTATAAACTTTTTTTCATGTAAAAAAAAAAAAAAAAAAAGTATTTGCTACTGTATTTCCTTTCACCATAGTGAAAAGAGTTCCACAGTTTGGTGAAAATCTTGCTAGCACATAGATATAATGTATTATGTTACTTTTTTTTAGATATGGCTAAGGAAAATAAACCGCAGTGCATTAAGCTATGATAAATTTGAAAGAAATGGATAAGAGAAACCAGCGCTGGCCTTACCATAATGAAGAGAGTCCCATAGTTTGGTGAAAATCTTGCTAGTACAGATAAAAAAAAACTAAAATTGGAAATATTTTAGCAATAAACTCCAAGAGAGATGGAGTGTGTTTTGCCTTCATCAAATCACCAGTACTGCTCATTGTTACCTGCTCTATATTTTACTGAGAGAAACAGAGAAACTATGTATGTATAAATAGTCTTGAAGTTTATTGCCAAAATATTTCCAATGTGTTAGTTTTTTTATATCTGTGCTAGCAAGATTTTTATTCAATTATGGGACTCTCTTCACTATGTTTAAGCCTTTGCTGGTTTCCTCTTTCTTTTATAGGTTTTCTTATATGGTTTGTTTTCCTTTATTTTGCATTTTTTTTTTTTTTTTTTTTTTTTTTTTTGTCGTGTGTGATTTTTTTTTCTTTTGTGAGTAAATAGCCATTACAGTTAAATATATGAAATTATAGTAAATTTATAAAAAAATCATTTTTTTTATTAGGCCTATTATTATTATTTTGTTTTGCACATCTGAAATCTGAAGTTACTTTATTCTTAATCATCAAACTGATAAAAATTGGATTCTTCTGCCTAACAACTAAGAGTTTTAATCAGAAATCCTTTCAGTGTATAATGTTGCTAATTTTTAGCCAAAATAGTTTGTTCAAAATAGAACTACTACTTTTTTTTTATATGCAGATTGATTATTTTTGTTTTAATTTTCAGGGTTATTTTCTATTTATTATTACTTTTTTTTGTACTTAATAGTTTGTACACAATGCATTTATATACATTCACATAAATTTTTATAAAACTTGTGTTTTACTTAAATAAATGGTATTGATATCAAATTTATGATTATTACTTACTTAAATATAATTATTCTTATTTTATTAGACATATTTCTTAGAGATAAGTACCTTAAGTATATATTATGTGTATCCGCATGACGTCAGATATTACGCACTTCGAGGTCAACAGTACTTGGGTAAATGAATATAACATATTGCATTGCTCAGCATATAGAGGACAAACTTCGTTTTTTTTTTTTTTTTTTTTTTTTTTTTTTGGCTATTTTCTTTGAAAAATCTGTTAATTTTTTGTTATTATTATTTTCTCACATATTTGAGAGATTTACTTAACCTATATCAGGGTTTCTCAACCTTTTTGAGCTGTGGAGCACTTTTAAGAGTGAGGAGTGCTCACGGAGCACTGGGGGGCTTGGGGGGCGTAGCCCCCCAAAAAAGCCCGCCGCAGGCGCGATTTTTTTCCAACCACGTGACCAATTTTTAGGCAATTTAAGTGAACATAATTTCAAGAAGATTAACATTCACCCCATTAAAAACCCTAGCTAAAATTACAGCTTTAAATTTTACAAATATAATGGAATCAAGGAAAAAATTAAGTAATAAATTTGTAACTTCAGAGCAGAAATTGTGCGGTTAATGAAAAATTAATAAAATAAATTGTTTTTAAAAGCGTAATTTTGAACATTTCGTAACTATTTTATGATTAAAAATGTTATTTTGAGATATAATATTTTTCTGAAAATATTTGGTAGTAATAGAACTGTCACAAATACTGCCTCCTGTTAAAAAAAATCAAAACGATTCTGTAAAAAACTTGGAAAATTAACTTGAGTTTTTATTTTGGAAAAATTAAGGCTGCTTAAAAAAAAAAAAAATATATTGTCCTTATAGTTTCAACCTTCAGTATTTACTGAAAGTTTAAAATAGGGACCTTTATAATTTTCAAAACTAAAATTATTTAACTAAAATTAAATAAAGTGTTAATAATACATAACAGGTATTATTCAGAAACACAATATTCATGAAAATTGAGACGACTTATGAACATATTTTATTTTTTCTTCTTTTCTTTTCTTTTTCTTTTTCTTTTCCTTTTTCTTTTTTTCTTTCTTTTTTTTTTTCACTTCTTCCTAAATTCTGGGGAGCACCTGAAACCATCTCGCAGAGCACCAGTGCTCCGCGGAGCACCGGTTGAGAAACCCTGACCTATATTAACAGCGCATCAATGCTCTCAAAAATATTGCTTATTGTTTTAGTTTTAGTATTTTTAAACTGACCAAATGAGTTATTTTCCTATGCAGCCCACGTTACAGGAATATTAAGTAAATTAACATTAGTTAATTTAGTTGTGTATGATAACTAAAAAAAAAAGACTATACAAAAAATGTGAACAAAAATAAATAAACTTAATTCACTTTTAAAATATATATAATAATAATTTTTGTTATTATTAATATTTTAACTTGTATTTTTCTTACATTATATAATGTATAGTAAAATTTAAACATATATACAAATAATATATAATTATTTTTAATATTTTAAAATAATTTATTATAAATTAAATTGTAATAAACCTTCATAATAATATTGTGTATATAATTAGTGTTCTGCTAATCACTCAGTCATTCTTTGATTGTCACCTGAGAGCAGGCTGGGAGATAAGAGATGGCCGCTGTCTGATCATCTAGCTAACAGTACGGTCGTGAAATATAAATTTAATACGAAATATATAAAGATATAAAATTTTACGTAAAAGTATAAACTTTTTTAAGTTAAAAAAAAAACTCGGATCAAAAAAAAAAAAAGTAGAAGATAAGCATGATTATATCATTAAAAAACAAAAAAAGGTCTGTTTTTGTTCCTATATATAAAAACATTTCTACACCTGCTTTCCTATATTAATATGTAGAAATGTTTTTAGTTTTTACCTGTTGTCGCGATAAATGTAGATACGCGTTTTTATGGCTATCGCGATAAACGTAGATGCGTGAAAGTTATAAGGAAACACACGATAAAAGTAGAAGCGTGGTTAGCCGATATGAGTTTTTTTTTTTTTAAATCTCATTTATTCAATTTTATTCGAAAATTACAGTATTGTGTTCTATTTGGTAAAAATAATTGTTGTGATTTTTTTTTTTTTTTTTTTTTTTTTTTTACAATTTCCGCTCCAAATTGGTCACATTGTCACATTCTACGTTAAATAATATTTTTTATATATTATATATATTGTGCGGATATATGATTATATGGATAAAACTTTAAGAATTTAACACTTTAAATCTTATATAATATAGTCTATTTAGTAAAAATATTAAAATTGCCATATATAACTGTTAACAAATAAAATATGATGGTTCCACTCTGATATGTGAGATATAAATAGGTGGTTGTGGTTAAGAGTATAAATAAGATAAGACTCGATGATCTAGGTTTAAGATATGTATTGGACTTACACACTAATTACACACTAATAATACAATTCAATGCCCGTAGGCTACATTATGATGTTTCTTCGTTCGCTGTCTCCGATCGACTCTCTCGCATCGGACCGTCTCGTGCGTCAAGCGCACTCGACCAACTCCGGCGCTCACGCCTCGGCACTTGCCTTGGCGCTAACCCATTCAAATAACTACATGATAGACAGGCTGGCCATAAATATCGCTAACAGTCGACCATCCTGAAATATGCAGGTTCCATTCGCATACAAAATATACGAGAAAAGGGCAAAATTTAGCGATTTTTATGAAAATTGATATTTTTAAGGTTTTATTTTAAAGGAGGAGGCTAGGTTTAGGGCTAAGTTACGTTACGTGTGTTCGGGCATTCTGACAATAGATGTGTCCGCACACTATATATAGGAAAAAAAAATATATAGGAAACAATAACCGGCAAATGGAATAAGCATAAAATCAGTACAAAATTACAAACATTTGCAATGATTTTAAAATTTAAATGAGAAAATTATGTTTTAAATATTGGATATAAGTTATGAATTACAAAGGGACAAACACATAAAATACACAAATACAAAATATTATGAATTCACAAGAAAAAAATTGAAAATTTCACAAGAAAAATGGAAAATTTTCAGATGATTTTTTGTGAATAAAACATACAAATTTAACGTATAGAAAGAAAATTATGAAAAATTATTTGAAATTTATGCAATACAAAATAACGACAAAAAAATAATAATGAATTTTTATCTGAATGCAAAAATTTGAAAATATTAAAAAAAATTGAATGAAAAACAATAAGAATAGTTACAATTGGTTTGCGCAGGTCAATTGCAAAAATTGTATTGTTGATTTAAAACGATTTGAAACCAATATTATAAATAAATGCAAAGATAAATTTGAAATTAAATGGGCAATATGAATGGAAATAGGTAAAAATTAGAACAAATTTCAAAGTTAAAGTGAATTAAAATGACAAATTGCAAGTTAAACTACGAATGCAAATTTAATAAACAAGAAATTGCATTTATATTAAATGAATAATTGAAAATAGACAAAATTTAATTAATTTTATCAACAAACTAGACTGAATTAATGTATTTGAGGCAAAATAATGATAAAATTAATGCAAAACATAGAATGTAAAATATAAGACGAAAAATTACATTGAAGTTTTTTGAATAATTGCTATAATAGACAAAATTTAATTTAATTTTATCAACAAACTAGAATGAATTTATGTATTTAAGATAAAATAATGATGAAATTAATGCAAAATATAGAATAGTTGATAAAATTAGCAAGTTTTTTTAATATTTTAATATTAATATTTTTTAATATTTTAACTAACATGAAATTACAAAAATTAGAACATATGCATAAAAAAAACTTGAAAAAAAGATCAGATTACAATAAATAATATAATCAATAAGATCAATTTATAATTAAATAATCGAAACAAATGTAAATTAGCAGATTAATAACCACAAAGTGAAATAGGTTATGCAAATAGCAAATAAATTATAATTAAATGATAGCAAATTTAGACATTTTTATATAAGAATCACAAATTAAATAAGCAATTATAATTAAAAATCCAAAAAAAAATGTATATAAGTTAGCAATCAAATGACTAACTGAAATAGGTTTTAAACCAAATTGAATTATAATTAATTGAAACTACGATTAAACGTTTTTACACAAAACAAATATTAGATGAGCGAATTTAAGTAAACTTTAGATAAAAATTATGATTATTATTTAGTGATATTATTGATAAAAATTACAGTATAATTAATTATATGGATTAATTTAAAATTAATTTGAACAATTAAAGGACATGAATCATGAATGAACACTACTACAAGAGTAATGGACCTAAAATTGTTATTATTTAGCAAATATAGCAAGTTTAAAAATAAAATTATGATATATTTTATATGAATTAGATGTAATATAATACCTGAATGAATATTTGTAATAGAAAGATGCAAATAGTAATATGATACTTGATTGTAAAATACAAAAATGATTTATTACAAATTTTAATAATAAAATACCCAGCTAAAAAAAATAAGGAGAGTGGCTTTCAAATATAAGGCCACTGGCCTTAAAATAAAGGCCACTGGCTGTAAAATAAGGAGAGTGGCCTTTAAATAAGGAGAGTGGCTTTATGAATTTAGGCCAGTCTCTTTATTTAAATAGAGTGGCCTTATAATATAAAGCGAGTGGCCTTTCTTATAAAGAAAGTCTCCTTTAAATTTTTTGTGGCAAAATAACAAAAAATAATAATAATAAATAATAATATAATATATATATAATATTTATATATATATATAATATAATCATATTTTGAACTATTTTTTTCTCTGTACGACAGCCGCGTTTTTTTTTTTTTTTTTTTTTTTTTTTTATTTATCATTTGGAAACGAGCCCTATGACCTATGACGTCACAATTAAAAATTGAAATAATAAATTTTTGATTTTAATGAAGAGTTTACTATAATTGTAACCATCCTGGCACAATAATTTCCTCAGTTTTGATAATTTTTTATTTTTCATATTTTTTTAAATTTTATAACTTTTACAGAAATCCCGATTTTCAGTCCCGATTTTTTCTATGCCACTCAACTTATAATTCAATGTATTTATACTGACATGTATTTTAAGCACCTTAGCACAATTTCTATACAGAAAAATTGTTGGGTACAAACTCGTGAATATTTTAAATGACGGAAGAAAAATCCAAAATATCGACTATGGGAAAGTTAAAAAAATCTGTAAAAATCGTGTCACTCAAAGTATAGTTTTTTGAGCTCCTCAATGCATGGGATAAATTTTGGTATATAAAAAAAAAATTGATTTTTCAAAATTTGCACGTGGACTTAACCGCGATTTTCATATCTACACTACTCGTCAGAGGCTAAGTCCGCTAGCAAATTTTGAAAAATCGACTACTTTTTTTATATACTAAAATTCACCCCATGCATTGAGGAGCTCAAAAAACTATACTTTGAGTGACCCGATTTTTACAGATTTTTTGAACTTAAACTATATAGTCGATATTTTGGATTTTTCTTACGTCATTTCAATGCTCACGAGTGTGAAAAAATCAAATTTTTATGTATAGAAAGTGATCAAAAGTGCTTAAAATCGCCATCTCCGAATAAATACATTGAATTATTTGAGCGGTACGATAGTAAAAATCAGAACTGAAAATCGAGATTATTGAAAAAGTTCTCAAATAAAAAAAAAAAATAAATAAAAAAAAAATTAAAAAAAAATCAAACCTGACAGGAAATTATTATGCCAGATGATTACAACTTAATTAAATTTTTATTAAAATTGACAATTTAATATTTCAGTTTTTACTTGTGACATATTATACGGGCCATGCACAGCTATTATGGCTCATTAAAAAAAAAAAAAAAAAAAAAAAAACTGAAATCCGATTTTGGTTGCTTTTTCCTAATAAATTAATTATTGATGGAAGCGATATTTTTTATAGCATTGAATGACAAACAACATTACTTTGAATAAAAAAAATCGCAGGCCCCCTAATACTTACATTTGAGAAGTTAAACGGGGCTAAATATATCGCTGGCCGTATAATTAAGTTGTTTTTTTCAAAGTCCAGTCAAAATTAGAACTTTTACCCAAATGATATAAAATGAAAAACCATATGAATTTATTGTAATCTGCAGTCTGCACCATAATTTAAAAGCATTTTGTTTCCAGTCGTTGATGGTATATTTGGAATAAAAGACAATCAGCACGTACATTTTTTCTTATATTATAATTGGCGCAGTGAATATTTTTAATTGATATTTTTCGTAAATCAACATTTTTATATGTGAATTAAATAAAAAAAGACTCGTTTTCTATTATAAAGTCATTTGTTTTTAATTTAATTCTTATTTAAACCTAGAAATTTAGAAATACTACGATGCAATTCTTTTTTACGAACATACCACATGAAAATATAATTCAAATTTTTTTGCGCCAAAACCGTTAAAAATATTTTGTGGAAAGGGAAAGATGGCGTCATATGTTTATTCGTCAAAGCATATCGTCATGAAATTTGAAGATAAATGCTCTAGAAAATGTTTACCGATGGTAAGTTTCTATTATTAAATCATTTATGAACATATAATGCATTAAATTTTCATTAATTTACATAGCTATCTATCAAAAAATGGCTATTAAATTACATCAAATGGTTTCGAATTTGGCACGATATCAGAACATAATTTATTTTGGTAAACTATATTATTTATGTATGTTTTGATGTGAATTAAAGTATTAAAAATTTCTTTATTTTCAACTGCTCTAAATGCTAATTGGTTATAAAAAGTTATAATATAAATATTATGTATCAATATTTCAGCGCCGGGCGTATGTGCAGGCCGTAAAACTTTTTTTTTTTTCTAGCGATCTTTTGTGTATGCAATCACTTGGTGAATTTGCATAGCTGGGAGGCCACTGCTCCACCCAGCTCCACCACTAATGCTAACGTCTTATGGACATGAAACCAAGCCAGTGACTTCCCACAAACTTCTGAGATAAATGACATATCTCCGCGAGCTCCGAGCCGATCGATGCTATGTGGACACACAACTTTGGGGTCTTCATATAAAAACGTAAGTGTATGTATGTAATTCTTATACATACATATTAAATTGCTCATAATATTTTTTAATATTGTGTATGTGTGTCAACGACGTTCAAATTTTAATTATGTACCGAAATGAAATGAATAAACTACAATTTTATGTATGCTTTTCAGTCTATAAAATTGTAGTTTATTCATTTCATTTCGGTACGTAGCATGTAATATTCATACTTATATGCGGACATGCGGATCTGTATGCATATGCTATATGTTTATGTATGTATTATATATGTACCAGTCATGGAGTATCGGTATCGACTGCGATACGATATCCGATACTATACCGATACTTTTATCGTATCGGTATCGTATCGGGGCCTTTTTTAAACTCAGTATCGAATATCGGTATCGGTCACCGATATCAGCAAAATATCGTCGAATTTCGATACTTTTTTTCGATACTTTGAGACTTTTGCTCTTTCATAAAATAAAAGTAAAAATACAAAAAAAAAAAAAAAAAAAAATGAAGCAACGAGAACATTCCACTGATTATCTATCTTTCGTACTTGGACAATAAAATTCACTCCTTTATTTTTCATTGTGCTATAACAACAGGGTAGGGCGCCGTGCACAGTATTTTTATTTTATACTTTTTATAAAGCCACCAGGTAAAAAGTATTTTTTTTTTATTTTACATACAATAAAAATAAAGAAAACGGTGTTAAAACTTTTTTCTTCTTTTTATGAAAAAAAAAAAAAAAAAAATGAGCGATCGACTGTCGCCAAGTTTCTGAGAAATCCGTCGTGTGGTCGTAGTACTCTATCTATGATCTCTCCTAATGACTAAAGCGCCGGTAGAAATCACAATAAAATATAGTCAATGATTGACATTTTAAATCACTGCAATTGTATATAAATTCAATGCATTACAAATTACAAAAGATGTAGCATACTTCCATTAATGTCTTTGTACAAATTTTTTACAAGGTTAAATTTTTAAAAAGTTTACAAAATCAAAGGATTTTTACGACCAGAGGGGAATTTTGGACTTTAACCCCTTTGGTTTAGCGGGGATGATTTGAGCCAATAAAATAAATACGAAAGCTAATGATACCTGTTTACTTTAGCAAATTAAAAAAATACCATGAAAAAAAAAATAAATTTATTAAATATTTGAAAATTACTTCTATACAAAATAAAGAGATTGCTAATTTGTAAATAATTAACAAAAGTGCTTGGAAACAGTAGAGGATATTCTAATCGTATAATTTCATTAAACGAATGAAATATATATATTTTTTAAATCTACTGTAATTTTTTTGTCATTTTAGTTTAACAAACGAACATTAGAATAAAATAAATAAATAAGTGAGTAAATAAGTAAATAAATGAATAAATAAATAAATAAATAAATAAATAAATAAATAAATAAATAAATAAATAAATGTGGCAAAAATATGCATGGATTTTATGATACCAATTTTTATGTCTCAAAGGAGGAAAAAAATGAAATTTATAGTGCAATATTTATTGTATGAGATATAGCAAAAATATCGAAAAAGTATCGGAAAATATCGGTATCGTATCGGTATCGTATCGGAGCAAATTTTTTTAAGCAGTATCGTATCGGTATCGGTATCGGGAAAATTTAAAAATATCGGTATCGTATCGGTATCGAAAATTTCGGTATCGACTCCATGACTGATATGTACATATATGTACATACTTTACTGGCATGTTCATATGCTTTAACATCATAAACTGAAGTTTTACGTGTTTTATTAAGACATCGTAGTATTCCCAGCAAACACGGCCTAATCGGGCCGAGCTTGGCTCAAAATCGGCACTGTCGGCGGACAATCGGCAACGCCCAACGTCGGCAAGCCGACTTTTCCCCGGACATAGATTTTTATAGTTTAAGTCCCCAAGCTCGGGGTTTAGTCGGCATGCCGATTGATCACCGGCATTAAAAAAAATTTTATACAAAAATTAATTTTTTATAAAAAAAAATGTTTTGATAACTTTTTATTATTTTTTTTTTATAAAAATTTATTTCTCATTTATTTTTCTATAAAAATATCTTTTTACGAGCTCAGAATTATAAAAAACTGGTTTTAAATGTTAAGATGGATGTTTAAAACTCAAACTTCGATTTTACGATCTTTATATTAACGTTTCGTCACATAAGTTTTAATGTGAAGCCATGGCCTAGTGGTTTGGACCGCTGGTTTGTGATCCAACATTGGCAACTCGCATGGGTTCGAGTCCCGGTGGGTCCATCTTTTCATCATCAACAAACATTCCTAAAATGTGTAGTGCAGGAACATTAACCCTGTCATAAACATCGCGAGGCAAATTAGAACAATTAAGTTTAATTTTAATTAAAATTAAATTTGAAAGTCGGCCTTAAAGTCGGCACTGCGACTTTGGCAGAAGCTCGGTAAACCACCTTTTTAATGCCGGCCCGACGTCGTAGTGAAAGTCGGGCCGGCTTTCATTTCCGATGATCGGCGATATCGGCCCAATTAAATGCCGATTATCCCGTGTTTGCTGGGTTGCTCAATAGAACTTATTGGTTTAGCAAGCGGGAATGGCTACTGCTGGTCCCCTAATTTAACATTACTCTTGGGGGGAGGTTTTTTATTTTTTATTATTCCTTTTTTTTTTACGCATTTTTGCATATACACTCTGCAACAATTCCGTAGATATTTAAATGATGAATACTAAAACTACTTTTACTTGAAAAATGTAAAGAATTTTTTAACTCCGCAAATATTTCTGACATATAAGTTTATAAGTACAGTGATGGCACCAGTTAATACCACCCTAACTTTTTATGCTAGTTATTAGCTTGGCCAATCAGAGGGTTGGATTTCGGTCACATGGGGCGATTTCAACCAATGACAGTTGAAACTAGCACCGAGCTAACAACTGGTGCCATCACTGTATATTATGCAAGTTTCTTCACAGAAAAAAAAATTGTGTGTGGCGGAAGGGAGGGGGGGGGGAAGCGAAGGCTTTTAATATAATGCTGTTCGTAAACCTTGTTCTCTGCTCCTAAAATGTCGTTCAACCTTGGTAATTATTCAAATGGAATGCGCATTTTTGAGTGCAAAAGAACAGGGTTTACGAACAACACTATTTTTAATTCTGTGTATAACTGTTACGGGTTTTGAATTTGTATTTAGATTAAAAGTAATTATAGTACTAGCTACCTATGATAAAATTTAATCCTTATCAGTGACCATCTGATAAGAGAAAATAACCATTGAAATTAATATGGGCTAGCTTAATGGACTAAAACTGATTTTTTTTTTTTTTTTTTATAAATATTATTATTTTTTGAAAATAGGTTATATCCTAATGTATCATTGTGCAAAATGTCAGATTTTTCTTTCCTTACAACTTTATAATTTTAGTCGAATTCCGCAGTGTGCCTTAAAGTTTGTTTACCACATAAATATGTCTGAACTCATTGCAGTAGTTTCTCACGAAACCCCACTAACTTAATTGCAAGAAATAAGTGCCTTCCATCCAAATTTTTTTAAATTATTACATCATACTGTCTGATGACTTAACGTGACTGGACGCTGATGACCATCTCTCTCTCTCTCTCTCTCTCTCTCTCTCTCTCTCTCTCTCTCTCTCTCTCTCTCTCTCTCTCTCTCTCTCTCTCTCTCTCTCTCTCTCTCTCTCTCTCATGTATGTATACTATATGCATGTATATCAAAATACAAAGCGAGTGAATGAGAGAGATGGTCTTCATTATCCAGTCACGTTAAGTTTCCAACGTCGTTCTTGTCAGTGTACACTACGTACATTGGCAAACACAGAATTCTCATCCAAGTTGGTCACCTCTGCCTTAATCAGGGAGTCTAGTTTTCTCAAAAATTGCATATAAAAAACTATTCTTTCCTTATAAGCGTAATATACTGTATGTTAAAAGCGTAGAACACCTTTTACAAAAAAACTTGTCTAATGTCTTAAAATATCTGAAAATCAAAGTTAATTTGGTCACAGTCATTGATTTCTTATTAATTTTTAATTAACAAAAAGGCAGATGCAAACAATGACGTCACAGCTTACTTGGTTTGCAGTGTGCTGTGACGTCATTGACTGCTAAAGCCTTTTTGTTAATGAAAAATAATTAAGAAATCAATGACTGTGAGCAAATTAACTTTGATTTTCAGATATTTTAAGATATTAGACAAGTTTTTTGTAAAAGGTGTTCTACGCTTTTAACATACAGTATATTACGCTTATAAGGAAAGAATAGTTTTTTATATGCAATTTTTGAGAAAACTAGACTCCCTGATTAAGGCAGAGGTGACCAACTTGGATGAGAATTCTGTGTTTGCCAATGTACGTAGTGTACACTGACAAGAACGACGTTGGAAACTTAACGTGACTGGATAATGAAGACCATCTCTCTCATTCACTCGCTTTGTATTTTGATATACATGCATATAGTATACATACATGAGAGAGAGAGAGAGAGAGAGAGAGAGAGAGAGAGAGAGAGAGAGAGAGAGAGAGAGAGAGAGAGAGATGGTCATCAGCGTCCAGTCACGTTAAGTCATCAGACAGTATGATGTAATAATTTAAAAAAATTTGGATGGAAGGCACTTATTTCTTGCAATTAAGTTAGTGGGGTTTCGTGAGAAACTACTGCAATGAGTTCAGACATATTTATGTGGTAAACAAACTTTAAGGCACACTGCGGAATTCGACTAAAATTATAAAGTTGTAAGGAAAGAAAAATCTGACATTTTGCACAATGATATATTAGGATATATATAGGTGAATGTAAAATAAATTAGAAATCAATGACTGACCAAATCAATGATGAATTTTAGTTTTAGGATATATTACACATTTTTTTTTTTTTTTTTTTTTGTTTGTTTGTTTGTTCAACGTGTTCCACACCTTTAGATTAGGAGACTCATTGCTTTCCCTGCGTTTCCTTGCACGGTATACCGATAAGATCTACTTAAGTGGATATTAACCCCCCCCCCCCCCCCCCCAAAAAAAAAAAAAAAAAAAAGAGAAGACTATCTTGCTCTCACTCATGCATGTATTTAAGGATAGAGAGAGATGGTCTTCGTCGTCCTTTCATGTCAAGTCACCAATGTTGGTCTTATCAATGTAGGTATACCACCTACATTAGCATACATTGTAATATAATCATGAGTGAGTGAGTGCGATGATCTTCATCGTCCAGTCATGTTACGTCACCAGTGTGTCTTGTGCACTATCTGTATTGATGTACAGGGTGTTTATAAAGTCTTAGAGTAATTTTTACTTAAATAAAAATACCAAGGTAGTTTTAAAAAAAATTAAATCATCAAATTAAAACTTTATATTTGACATTTTTAAATTTTAAAATAAATTTAAAATTGATCATCCTATAAGAGACAGGGGGAGGGGGGGGGGAGAGATTCAAAGAAGAAGATAATGACTCAGGACTGTTAACAGGATTGGTACCACAACTTTATAAGGCCTCTGAAGGTGAGGACCATTGATATCAAGGCAAACATCCAGACAAACCTCTAGCTCGTGCCACACATTGCGAAGAGTCTGCGGAGTAATGGACTGGATGGTCATGCGCTGCTTCAGCTTTTTCACGTCTTGCACTGATGGTAGCTTGATGAGTCTGTCTTTGACTGAAGCAGCACATCACCATTCAGTCCATCATTCCTCAGACTCCCCAACAAGTGGCACACAAGCTAGAAGTTTGTCTTGATTATTGCCTTGCTACCAATGGTTCCCACGTTGAAAGGCCTTGAAATTGTGGTTGTCAACAGTCCTGAGTCATCACCTGAGTCATTTTTTTTTTTTTTTTTTCTTTTCTTTTTTTTTTTTTTTTTTTTTTTTTTTTCTTATTCTTTCTTATAGAATTATGAAAAATTCTGATTTATTTCATTTCTCACATAAAAAGATAACTGATAATCTGATTTTAATTTTGTTAAATATTTCAAAATTTTCACAATTTTGAGCTCTAACTCAATGACTCAAAAGTTTAATTTTTGAACAACTTTGGTATTTTTATATAAGTTAAGAAGGGAAATCAGTGACTGCGGGTAATGACTAAAAAATCTAAAATTTTGCACAGTAATACATTAGGATCAAACATGTTCAAAATGTAACATATTATGCCTATAGTAAAAAAATAATAATAATATATAAAAAAAAAAAAAAAAAAAAAATTGGGGTCACCATGCTAGATTTTTACATTATGATATTTTGAAGTTTTAGTCCCATAGGAGGCCATGTTAATTTCAATAATTATTTTCTCTCTTTTCTAAAGGTCACAGGTCCTAAAATTTTTATCATAGGTAGCTGTTACTGTTAACTTTCAAATGTCATCATAAAGTTTGCAAGTTTTATTGTTATATTTTGAGATACAAGCCATCTATATACAACCATTAAGCTTCTTACTCAAAGACTCTAAAAACACCCCGAACATGCATATATATGAACTCGTCAGGTGCAAAAACATATACATTCGACACTGGCTGCATGGTTCATTTCTACCCCAATAAGTAAGAGAAAATGACACTTGCAGCCAATGTCAAATGTCTGCTTTTGCTTTTTACGCTTTTATATATATACATCTATCTCTACTTCATGCACTCACTCACTCATGAATGTATAATGTATTGTATTATGGCAATTTAGGTGGTGTACACAGTGTACACCTACATGAACAATGTTGGGAGGTGCAAAATCTCTCTCTCTCTCTCTCTCTCGCTCTCTCTTTCTCTCTCACCCACCCACTCACTCAGTGACCTACCTATGTCTGTATTGCTATGTTTGTCAATGTAGTAGGTGTGGTGTCTATTGACGAGGACCACGTTGGAGACTGGACGCTGCAGCCGTCTCTAGTGCTGTCACTCACTCAATGATGTATGTATATTGCTATGTTTGTCAATGTAGGTGTGGTGTCTATTGACGAGGACCACATTGATACTGGACGCTGCAGCCGTCTCTAGTGCTGTCACTCACTGTCACTCACTTACTGATGAGTATTGCTATGTTTGTCAATGTAGGTGTGGTGTCTATTGACGAGGACCACGTTGGAGACTGGAAGCTGCAGCCGTCTCTAGTGCTGTCACTCACTGTCACTCACTCAATGATATTTGTATATTGCTATGTTTGTCAATGTAGGTGTGGTGTCTATTGACGAGGACCACGTTGATACTGGACGCTGCAGCCGTCTCTAGTGCTGTCACTCACTCAATGATATTTGTATATTGCTATGTTTGTCAATGTAGGTGTGGTGTCTATTGACGAGGACCACATTGATACTGGACGCTGCAGCCGTCTCTAGTGCTGTCACTCACTGTCACTCACTTACTGATGAGTATTGCTATGTTTGTCAATGTAGGTGTGGTGTCTATTGACGAGGACCACGTTGGAGACTGGACGCTGCAGCCGTCTCTAGTGCTGTCACTCACTGTCACTCACTCAATGATATTTGTATATTGCTATGTTTGTCAATGTAGTAGGTGTGGTGTCTATTGACGAGGACCACGTTGATACTGGACGCTGCAGCCGTCTCTAGTGCTGTCACTCACTCAATGATATTTGTATATTGCTATGTTTGTCAATGTAGGTGTGGTGTCTATTGACGAGGACCACATTGATACTGGACGCTGCAGCCGTCTCTAGTGCTGTCACTCACTGTCACTCACTTACTGATGAGTATTGCTATGTTTGTCAATGTAGGTGTGGTGTCTATTGACGAGGACCACGTTGGAGACTGGACGCTGCAGCCGTCTCTAGTGCTGTCACTCACTGTCACTCACTCAATGATATTTGTATATTGCTATGTTTGTCAATGTAGTAGGTGTGGTGTCTATTGACGAGGACCACGTTGATACTGGACGCTGCAGCCGTCTCTAGTGCTGTCACTCACTCAATGATATTTGTATATTGCTATGTTTGTCAATGTAGGTGTGGTGTCTATTGACGAGGACCACATTGATACTGGACGCTGCAGCCGTCTCTAGTGCTGTCACTCACTGTCACTCACTTACTGATGAGTATTGCTATGTTTGTCAATGTAGGTGTGGTGTCTATTGACGAGGACCACGTTGGAGACTGGACGCTGCAGCCGTCTCTAGTGCTGTCACTCACCCACCCACCCATTAACCTTCCCACTCACTCAACTCATGTATGTATATGACTGCAGGTTACTGCTGGACATGTATGACAATGACATGATAGACCTAGCCTACGGCTTGACGCGGAACATCAACTGCCTCTCTCACTCACCCACCCATCCACCCACTCACTCTACTCATGTATGTAAATGTCTGCAGGTACTTTACTGCTCGACATGGATGACAACGACGTGGGAGACCTAGCATACGGCTTGACGAGAAACATCAACTGATGGTCTCTCTCATGTACCCATGAATGTGTGTATATCTATATGACTGCAGGTACTGTACTGCTGCACATGGATGAGAACGACATTGCAGACCCATTGTGACTTGACGTAGATCACCATCTCTCTCTCTCCCTCTCACGTATGTATGTATGTATGTATGTATGTATGTATGTATGTATGTATGTATGTATGTATGTATGTATGTATGTATGTATGTATGTATGTATGTATGTATGTATGTATGTATGTATGTATGTATGTATGTATGTTACTCAATAGGTTCTACTATACTGGACTGGACGTGAATAAGAATGATGGTGGAGATCTAACGTGACGTGACGCAGAACACCTCCACTCAATTATGCATATTAATTTATTGTTGCATATTAAATTATTGATATTAAAAATGATAATAATTTTTGGTTTAATATGATATTTACTAATTGTTTTTGCTTTTCTTTTTTGTTCTAGGTCGAGCTCATCACAGTTGATGGCACACGCAAAAGCATCTCTTCATTGGGAGTTGAATATTATTTTATATGTATAATTATGTTTGTTCAAAGAATTGATAATTTTACTCCATAATTATATCAATAAATGATTAAAATAAGTATTTATTTTTTATTTATAACTTTTTTAGAATATTTTGTAGCAGTGTACTTCCGGAAGGCCACTGTACTTTCGGAAGGCCACTGTATTTCCGAAAGGCCACTGGCCTCTTCCGAAAGGCCACAGCCACTCTCTTTCGACAAAAGCCACTCTCTTTAAAAGGATTCTCAATTCTCACCTTTAAAAGCCACTCTACTCTCTTTATTTTTTTTACCTGAAATTAAGGGAATTATTAAGTAAAACTATTAACTACATAAGGCATGAATGAACATTATTTTAAATATAATGGTCCTTATGTTTTGATTTAATATAGAAAAAAAAAACTGATTCAACATTTTAATATAATCTAAATATGAAACACCTTAATTTTATACGAATTGAATTATTATAGAAAAGAAAATTGATTCTAAATCAAAATTAAATGTAACGATATAAAACCAAGATTTTAGATGATTTGAATTCAATAGTTAGCATATATGAGGTAATTTTACGTTAATTTAATAACAAAACAAATGTTGTTTTTACTTTACGAAGGCAAAATTATCAATACGTAAACTTGAAACAAATGGCGCGACGAAAAATTGAAGCGATTTAAGTACAAAATAGATAAATATCTTAAAGAATAATTAATATTAAAGTTGATTAATTACTAGAAAATGCTTTAAATGTAAATTATGATCGTATTAAATTTAGACGTAAACTCTAAAATGAAATGGAACGACAAAAGTATGATAAATTTTCCCACAAATGAATGGAAAATAATAATAATTAATTGAAAATAGTAATAATATTTTGGAATTGTTATTTTACTTAAATTACACTAGAATTAAACTTAAAGTAATCAAAATTGAATAAAAACATGAAAAATATTGAAGTTTGGGGTTTACGTTACTTTACGTTAATTTTAAATTGATCAAAAATAACGCAAAAAATGTGATTTTATGACTTTTAAAAATGAAATGAATTAAATTAAAACCAAAACAGTTGATTATAAGATAATATACGCAATTATAATGAGAATTGAATTTTATGATTAAAAAAAATTGAAATAATGATAAATAATGTTAAAAATTAACACATATGAGCTCAGAAATAACAGTTTACGATAATTAATTTAATGATTATATATGCACAAAATATATGATAATTACGATAGAATTTGATTAAACAAACAATTTAATAAAATATACAGATGTTGACAACTTAGATTAGAAATTATCACCAAATGAGTGCAATAATAACACAAAATAAGGGGAGTATTAGTAAAACGGCTAGGGGAGGCAAATCTAGCTCGATGTCTACACTTTAAAAGGGCATGAAGTGCGATGTAAACGTCAATTATAGATCTCTTTTTCCATGAACCCGGGAAGAGATTATAATTAATTAAGTACTATAGGCATTGGCAACTTCTATAGCACAAACAAAATTGAATATATGGCATAAAGCAAACTTTAGTATAAAATTTTGAAATAATAATATAAAGGAAACTTAACGCAAGCTCAAAAAAATAAACTAACAAAATTTAAGGAGATATCAACTCTCTGACGAGTAAAAATATCTTACGATTGAAATTAAATTAGAATTATATTATAGAGGATTTAGCTTAAAATAGACTAGAGTTGAATTTAAAGTAGTCAAAACTGATGAAAAAACGAAAAAACTTTGAAGTTAAGATGTTACGTAAAGTTGACGTAAAGCTTAAAAATGAATTGGAACCACAAAAGTAAGTTGATATTTTCACACAAAAAATGCAAATTACTATATTGTTTAAAGAAACGCTAAAGTTATATTTAAGAATTACTATTTTACTTCAATTATACTAGAAATAATTTTAAATTAGTTAAAATTGAATGAAATTATGAAAATTATTGAAATTTGAATGTTACGTAAACTTATCGTAGAGTTTCAAATGATTGAAAAATGAAAAATTAGCCTTGAATTAAAAGTATGAATCAAATAAATTTGAATTTTAGACAAAATGAACTTAATTATAATCAATGATAAACTCAGTAAAAATACAAATTGAATTTCACATTAAGAAAAAAAAAAATTTTAAAATAATGAAATATGAAGTCACCAGTGATAATATACTTAAATAGCACACAGAAAATTAAATTTACAATATTATTTTTTACAATTATAATAATAATAGAATCACACTAGGATTTAATTAAACAAATAAAATTAAACAAATATACAGGTATGTTAATGATTTTGATCAGAAATCATCAACGAATAAGTGCAAAGGCACAAAAAAAAATGCGTGTACACGAAATAATTGAATATCAGAGGCCAGGAAAAACGTCCAGCGTAATATTAATAATAACTCAAAGGGGTTTTAATAATAGAGCTAGGGTAGCAAACTAGCTCGATATCTACATTTTAAAAGGGCATTAAGTGCAGTGTAGATATCAATAATATAATTCTCTTTTACAAAAAACCATGGAAGAGATATTATAATTATTATATTAAACTAAAGTACTAGGCCATGGAAAACTCTTGCACGAATAAAAATTTTACTAGGCATGGGAAGACACTAGTATAAAACTTTGAAATAATATACAATAATTGAAAATATAAATTTTATAAAATATTGCAAAAGTTAAAAATTTGATTTAATTTGATAATAAATTTGATGAGAAATTGAATGAAATTTATATTTTTAATTCAAAACACAAAATGTTCTGTACACAATTCAATAATAATTATACACAAGGTGTTATATACGCAATATTAATAGTGAATTCAATGAATATCAACACATTTTATAAATAATAATGTTCACTGTACGTAAAAACAATGAGAAATAGTTTTAATACACAAGATATATTGAATAATTTAAGTAATAAATAGGATATAATGTCAATATTTATTTAACAAACACATTAAAAATTATGCAATGTTGAATAACTTAAACAAAGGTTTGTTATAGAAATGATCAGCTTCTAACAAAACACACAAGTTAATGGACAAAATTTAGTAATTGTAAACATAAGATATGATATATGCAATAAAAATAGTTAAATTAAATGAATATAATAACACATAAATGTATGTATTTGAAGAAAAGTAATATACAATACATTCAAACACTGAAAAATAGTTCAACAATACTGATTTTAATTGAATAAATTGTGTTTATAAAAATAAAATATAGTGAAAAGTTACAAGGAAATTAAGTAGTAACACTCAATTTAACTGAATGTGCACAAAGCTACGATAGAAATGATAACTTCGTACAAAAATGACGACAAAATACATGAATACAGTATATTTATAGGCAGCAATAAACAGAAAGGCTGCACAAATTATAATGAAATTTATCAAAACACAATTGAAATGTATATTTGATATAAATGACGCACAAATATAATATTAAATGAAGGGAAAAACCAGGAAGGTCAAATTGCACGAGAGAGTGCATCAAAATATTATGATGTACGCACGTGGGGCGACAAACAGTGGTGTAAACACAGGGGGTAAATGACCTTGAACGAAGGTTGGACTCTTTTTGGTTGTGTCGTCACACAAGAGGGGAGTGGAATGAGGTGCGAGAAAAAATCTCGTAGAGTCTCGTTGATTGATGACGTCATAGATAGGACTTTTTTAAGACGGGAATGGTGGGTCGTTCGCCAGCAAGTGGCTGCGAACCGACTGACTTTGAAGGCTTGAAGGTCAGGCAGGGCTTTGATAAAACAGTGTTGCCAAAATTATGTTATGTCGAATCCAGTCCTGAATATGCCCCTGTTGCCAATTTTCCCAAAAGATGATGCAATCAC
This sequence comes from Ecdyonurus torrentis, assembly GCA_949318235.1. NCBI lineage: Eukaryota > Metazoa > Arthropoda > Insecta > Ephemeroptera > Heptageniidae > Ecdyonurus > Ecdyonurus torrentis. The sequence continues at coordinate 21,441,444 of OX439133.1, forward strand.
AGGAAAATTTGCAAAAATGATAAAATTTCACATTTTAGTCAAAAATTTAAATGAATAATCAGAAATATCACTGAGATTAAATATTATTATAAGAAAACACAGAAAATGTTAGAATATGGCACCAATTAATACATGAAAACTAAGTACAGATTCATGACCAAGTGGGTCAGGGTTCAGGTGCCAAAATTAATGAAAAATTTGACACAAAATTAAAAATTAATATGTCAAAAGGTGTCAAAACTCATCCACTTTAAAGTTATGTTGAGAAAAGTTTATAATATTGATGCACAAAGGCGGATGATTAAAGATTTGGACAAAGTTATTGAGCGTGTGGTTTGGCCGTGCCGACCGCATGAGTCAGGTTCACGGGCAGTTTTTAGAAAAAAATTTCACCAAAATTAGAAAATTATTATGTCAATCAATGTCAAAAATCACTCACTTTATAAATTTGATGAGAAACGTTAATAATATTTGCACACTAGGTGGATGATGACAGATTTCTAGGATGTGTGGGTGGCCATTGCCCATACATACCGGTACGATCAAAACAAAGTTTAGATTTCACACACGTCAAAGTTTATATAATATATATGAGTGCCACAAAATGAAAAAATAATGGCAATATGCAAATATAGTAGGATGTCAGGATAATATAATAATGAGTTCAAAAGTTATACATGTGATCATATATTATACATGTATAAAATATTTAATGTAAAAAACACTATGGCACACAAAAAAAAAATTGAAAATGTGTGTAAATTAGAGTACTTAACCAGAGTAACCACTTAATTGAAGTTCTGGACGAAAATCGCAGAGGCTTGACAAATTACGTGAAATAAAAATTTTCAAAATTCACGCAATAATGGCGCAAAGGTAGTAATCCAGGCAATATGGCGCAAAAGGTAGATATCCCACTTCTGAATTGTTAACAAATAAAATATGATGGTTCCACTCTGATATGTGAGATATAAATAGGTGGTTGTGGTTAAGTATAAATAAGATAAGACTCGATGATCTAGGTTTAAGATATGTATTGGACTTACACACTAATAATACAATTCAATGCCCGTAGGCTACATTATGATGTTTCTTCGTTCGCTGTCTCCGATCGACTCTCTCGCATCGGACCGTCTCGTGCGTCAAGCGCACTCGACCAACTCCGGCGCTCACGCCTCGGCACTTGCCTTGGCGCTAACCCATTCAAATAACTACATGATAGACAGGCTGGCCATAAATATCGCTAACATAACAAACGAGATAAGCAAAAAGAAAAAAAAAACTTTGTTTTTTCATTTTTATTTATACTGATTCTGGTTTCTTTTAAAGGCACATTTTTAGTACTATAATATAGGGTGATAGCATTATATATTCATATCAAAGTTAACACCATACATATGTATATAACATAAAAATATGTACATGTATAACCACTAAATAACATATATGAACCGGTATGGGAAAATGACTCGTCTTTTGCCGCAATTTTAATATATAATTTGAACAAAATATATCTTTGAGACAATTAAGGTTATTTTGTTAATAAGTTGAATTATATAGGTATTTAATTGCGAGAAAAATAACTAAAATATTAATAATTAATAATAAAATTTGAATTCCATATAATAGATTAGAATTTAAATAATCAAAATGATCGACGTTTGCGCGCGCACTTAGAAATGGTATTCATTGCTCCATAATGGCGTCGAAGTGCACTCCTGCGCTTTTTCATAAATACACGTCTATAAACTTTTATATACCCTGGTCAAAAATCTTGAGCAAGATCTTGCCAAGATCTTGATCAAGATTTGTTTAAGATTTTTATTATGGCACGACAAGATCTTGACAAGATCTTGCACAAGATCTTGACAAGATCTTGCACAAGATCTTGTCAAGATCTTGAGGATAATCTTATAACAAGAAATGACAATCTTGCACAAGACACCTTGTCGTACTTAAAAATCTTGTGCAAGATTTTGGGTCCGTAAAATCTTACAGCAAATCTTGTCAAGAATGAACAAGACTTTCGTCGTAAAATCTTGCAAAAAATCTTGTCAAGACTCTGCAAGATTATCGTAAAATCTTGCAGCAAGTCTTGCCAAGACTCTGCAAGATCTTAAATAAAATCTTGCAGAAAATCTTGTCAAGACTATGCAAGATTTTTCTATAATTTATTTCAGGAAATCTTGTTTTCTGATCTTAATATGGTCTTGGCAGCTTTTCTTCACAATGTAGAATCAAAAGCTCTGGTCAGATATCCAAGCAACATAATTACTCTGGAAAATAAAAGTTTTATAATATAAAACTTAAAAAAAAATTTAAATATATTTAATTATCGCGTATTTGTTCTGCAAACGAGAATTTCTTGTCAACTATTGTCCAGAATGTCCAGGCAGCAAGCTAAAAAAAAAAAAAAAAAAAAAAAAAACAACTTAAACATTACTATTAATGTAAGTAATCGTAAGTAATCGTCAATTTATTGTCCAGGTAGCAAGCTAAATAAAAAAAAACTTAAACATTAATATTGCGTATTTGTTCTGCAATCTTGAAGTAATCGTCAATTTATTGTCCAGGTGGCAAGCTAAAAAAAACTGAACTATAATTATCTCGTACTTATTATGCCATCTAGAAGTACTCGTCAATTATTGTCCAGGCAGCAAACTAAAAAAAAAAAAAACTTAAACATAATTATTGTGTATATTTGTTCTGCAATTTTGAAGTAATCGTCAACTTATTGTCCAGACAGCAAGCTAAAAAAAAAACCTTAAACATAATTATTGCGTATATTTGTTCTGCAATCTTGAAGTAATCGTCAATTTATTGTCCAGGTGGCAAGCTAAAAAAAACTGAACTATTATTATCTCTTATTTGTTCTGCAATCTTGAAGTAATCGTCAATTATTGTCCAGACATGCAGCAAAGCTAAAAAAAAAAAAAAAAAAACCTTAAACAAAATTATTGCGTATATTTGTTCTGAAATCTTGAAGTAATCGTGAACTTATTGTCCAGGTAGCAAGCTAAAAAAAAAACTGAACTATTATTATATATCACGTATTTGTTCTGCAATCTAGAAGAACTCGTCAATTATTGTCCAGGCAGCAAGCTAAAAAAAAAACAAAGTTAAACATAATTATTGATTATTTGTTCTGCAATCTTGAAGTACTCGTCAATTTATTGTCCAGACAGCAAGCTAAAAAAATGGCATCAGTTACTATTGCGTACTTGTTCAGCACTCTATAAGAGTACTCGTCAGTTATTGGCCAGGCAAATAACAAAATGACATATGTAAAAAAAAAAATGTAAACAAACAAATTTGAAGTAGAACATAATAAATGGTATAATATCTCTGTAACTTAATAAACAAGTGATTGCTCATCGTAAAAAGCATGCAAGCTAGTAACATATAATTATATTATCTCAATATGTGCATTATAGTTTATAGAGCATGCAACAAATTAAATGTTAAAATCATACAAAATTTTCATGCATCTTGCAAGATCAGCTAAAGAAGAAAAATTAACTTAAAACTTGAAATTTTACATTGAATCTTGCCTACAGCTCAAAAATTTTAAATTATTCGAAAATCTTGCATTGATACTTGCAAGATCAACTCAAGATAAAAACTGTTAGAAAATCTTGCTTTGACTCTTGCAAGATCACCTCGGCAAGATAAAAACCGTTAGAAAATCTTGCTTTGACTCTTGCAAGATCAGCTCAAGATAAAAACCGTTAGAAAATCTTGCTTTGACTCTTGCAAGATCAGCTCAAGATAAAAACCGTTGGAAAATCTTGCTTTGATTCTTGCAAGATTAACTCAAGATGAAAACCGTTAGAAAATAATGCTTTAATTCTCGCATAATCAACTCAAAATATAGTAAAAAAAGATGCAATAATTAATTTATAAGCTAATTCCCCCAAAACATTACCCTTTATTCTGTTTTTAGACATTTTTATATAAGAAAAAACATAAAAAAATAATTTGTTTAATCTATTACGAAAAAAAAAAAAAAAAAAGAGTTACACTCACCTCATCCAAAAAAGGCCCACCTATAGCATTTCCACAGATCCATCATCATAGATCACTTTGTGTTTGTTGCGAATTTCTCAATTTAATCAATGAAGAGCTCGTATATGAAAACAAAGATAAGTTCATATTAGCCTAAAATCTAATTTGCGTGTGGAACGATTACTAAATATGTTTCTTACCTGTTATAATGTAGAATCTGGTGCATACGCAACTTAATTTTCACTATTATTAACGCCATAAAACTAAAAGAAACACAGAGCAGATGTACGACGTGTTTATAATCTATCAACAGCATCCATTATTACCCATAATGCAATGCGTACAGTCATGCGCAGTCGCAGTTTCCTCATCAAAGTTTACAAAATCAACCGATAGATGGCCAAAGCGCGCGAAAAAATCTTGCACAAGATATTTTTATATTATCCAAGATATTTTATATCTTTTAAAAAATTTCCGCATAACTTAAAATATCTTATACCTGTTGGCCTCTATAAATGCAAGATTTACGATCTTGTTCAAGATAAATCCAAATATGCAAGATATTTATAATTTTGCTCCAAATTATAGAATTCTGGACTTCGAAAATTGAACAAATTCTTGCACAAGATTTAGAGATCTTGCATTGTTAAGTCTTGCAAGATTTTTTCTTGTAAAATTTTTGTGCAAGATTTTATCTTGGGTAAAAATAATCTTGTTCAAGATTTTTGCGTGAATAAGATACATTTTCTTGCACAAGAAAATATTTATCTTGCACAAGTTTTTCAAGATTTACGCCTTGACAAGACTACAAAATCTTGCGCAAGATATTTTCTTGCCAAGATGTTGATCTTGTGCAAGATTTATTTACTTGTGTAAGATTTTTAGGATCTTGCACAAGAAAAATTAATCTTGAAACCTAATTTTTATCTTGCACACGAAAATATCTTATGCAAGATTAATTGCAAGATCTTATTGTAAGATTCATGCAAGATTTTAAGTTTTGGTAAGATCTTGAACAATCTTGCCTTACTTTTTTCAAATGTTCAAGATCTTGGATGTCTTGAAGCCATCTTACAAGATCTTGAGTAGATCTTGTAAGAATTAAGGCAAGATTTTTGACCAGGGTATTTACTAAAGCGTGCTTGTATAATTCATGTTAAAGTCGACGCCATGTTGAATCACCTAATAACATGGGCCGCATATATATAGGAGAATACAACTCATTTTATCCCGTTTAAAAATACTAACCAAATACTGATAAAATTGATTGAATTAGTATCTCAAGAATTTGAGAAAAATAAAAATTAACCCAAAAAATTAACCAAATTTTCAAAGAAAATAACCAAATACGAAGTTTATCCTATATATATGCTGAGCAATGTTATTCATTATTCCAGTATGGCGTCCAAGTGCATTAATTATGACGTCATCCGCATATACCCCATATATAAGCATTTTACGTTTATTATCAGTTTTTTTTTCTTTTTTTTTCTTTTTTCAAAATACGTTGAAAGTAATAAGGGGAAAAAGGAAATAGTGATAGTGTGTGTGAGTGATAACATTAAAATGGTACCTATAATTATATGAAATTATACCTGCATTTGTGTTTTTTTTATAAAAAATCACATACTATACACTATACCTCAATTATGTCCTTCTTTATATTAAAGGAGTAGTCAACAATATGGCTTTTTTTAATAGTGATCAATTGATCAACGTTTTGTTAAACCTCCCGAAAACGTGATCTCGAAATTTTAAATATTAACCCGCTGACAGCCCGACTACAAGACGTTTAGCGACCTAGAACCTATATGTCACAGCTACAACTTACTCTCACGCTTTAGCTTTATTTGGTACGAACTGATAAGGTTACTCGTATCTTTGCATTAAAGGCGTAGAACATATCTTGAACAAAAAAGTTGCGTAATATCCTAACAAACCTGAAAATCAACGTTGATTTGGCCGGAGTCATTGATTTCTAATTTATTTTCCATTCACAAAATACCGCTGCCGGTCACTGACGTCACCGCTTGCCTGGTCCACGCACAAGTAAACCGGGCTAGCTGTGACGTCAGCGACCGGCAGCGGCATTTTGTGAAAGGAAAATAAATTAGAAATCAATGACTCCGGCCAAATCAACGTTGATTTTCAGGTTTGTTACGATATTACGCAACTTTTTTTTCAAGGTGTTCTACGCCTTTAATTATAGTAATTACTTTTCTACTTATCTGTAGCCGTAAAAACATTTTATGTACGGCAAATATTATGTCATGTATAGGCGAGAGCAAAAGTAAGAGTAACTCACGCTCGTCGCATCATAACTAGGGTGACTGGTAATAAAAGAGCAAGTTGTTAGCTGTGGAGTAGGTTGGGGTCGTCGCTAAATGGCTTTTGCTCTCAGCGCGTTATCTCTCCCGGTACTACGGGATTTGACAAAAAAAGAAAGAAAAGTCTGAAATTTTGCACAGTGACGATACATGATATGATGAATGATGACATAATGATAATGTAAAAAATGTAAAAAAGAAAGAAAAAATAGTGGGGGTCACCATGCTAGATTTAATTTTAAAATTTTATTTATTATTATTATTTTTTTTTTAGTGTTAATTCCATAAGATCCCATGTTAATTTCAATAATTATGTTCTCTCTTATATCTCACGGGTTCTGAAAATTTTATCATTGCTGTTACAATTAACTGTCAAATGGCATCAAAAATAAGTTTCGATTTTCCTTTATAAATTTTGAGTTACTACCCTAAATTATTATTATTATAATATATATATATATATATTTGAGATTGCGTTTTCAGGAGTTTTAATAACACTATATGAACATTATTTAAAAATAAAAACATTGTTATACTCCTTTATTATACAAATTGTTTGCTATCTTATCTATAAAACCTGCGCGTACGTAGATATGACTTGGCAACAAATTTTTAGCATTTCCTTTAAATTTTATTATTTCTGAAGTTAGAGTACAATTTTTTTTTACCTGTGAATTGCACATTAAAAAAAAAAAAAAAGATTTAAGGTATGAATGTCTGAATTTATTTACTATAATTATATTTTTTATTGTAAATTATAAATAAATTATTAAATTTTTATTTTTAATTTATTTTTGCACCAATATATTTTCTACATTTATAGCAATATAATTTAAATACATATGAATTTTTATTTTATATTTTGTACAAATAAAAAATACATATATATATATATATATATATATTAATTTATTATAAAATTTGTAAATAATTTTTGTGAACTTTATTGTTTTTAAATATATAAAATATATTATAAATAAATTATAAAATCGATCGTTGGGTTAGGGTATCGATCACTGTCAAAATTAATGTCTTGCGTAGTGTTAGACAATTGTACAATTACAATGAACGAATTTTCTAGGAATGAAAATTACCTTCAAGTCATATATATATGGTCATGAAGATTAATGATAAGTGAAAAATAAATATTATATACGAAGTTCATGGTATAATATATAGATAATAATTAAAAATTATGTATATTAGTTGTGATGCCATTCCTAATTTTTTTTTTAGAACTGCACGAGTTATAAATTATATTTTATCTCTTTTAGTAAATAAATAATTATAAAATGCTCTCACTTTTTATTCTTACTAAATTTTAATGCTATATATATTACAGAAAGTATATCTTTTTTTTTATTTCTTTTAGAATAATATATTCGTAGTTTATCGGTGATGAAAAATTCTTAAACATTTTCATTAGCATAATATATAATAAAATACGTAAAAGTTTGATTTGCATTTAAATATAATATTTTTTAACTTTTAGAACTTTTAAAACTATAATTTAAGAAAAAAAAATATTTGGTATAATTATGGTGTCACAATAATAAAGATATGAAATTAGGGAAAACTCTAAACTTTTTCCATGCATCTCACTAATATAACCTCGATTAATTAAAAAATAATTTTAATTTTCAGATGAATGCTCCTGTTATTACATTTTTATTCGTCGTAAGTACATATATTATTTTTTCTTCTCTCTCTCTCTCTCTCTCTCTCTCTCTCGCCCTCTCTCTTTGCGTAGCTTGATCATTAAATAATGTGTGTTTATAAATATATATAACCTATTTTGTAATAATTAAATGACATTTTTTTTTTAATTTGTGTTGAAGCAAAATAAGTTTTATTTATATATATATAATCTTTTTTTTACGTATAGCTGCAAATTTACATTCCATCAAATTAAAAAGTGGTGGAAAAGATTGTATAAATTTTTAATAATGATATGATTTTTTTTATATTATTATTTCTATAACAATATACAGTATAAGCCATATATAAAAAACAATATAATAAATTTTAAATATAAATGAATTCATCATACGAATTATTTTATGTATTTGTTAAAAATTTTAATATAATTTATATATATTATTTTCAGATTAATATATTTAACGCCATCTTATTTGCCAATTCTTTACATGATGATAATTTTAGGTGAGTATAATAATATTAAACAATTTAATATGAATTTATTTGTATTAGAATTCTGACATACGTTCAAATGTCAAAATTTTTATTTCCAATAAAAAGAAAAATATACGCAATATATTACGTTTTTGGCATTATATCACTATAAAAAAAATGAGAAAAAAAAACTTTTTTTTAATAATATTATAAATAATTATATTATTTTCCATAAACATTATAATTTAAAACCGTAAGTGTAAAAAAATATATACACAACACGTTGTAATCTAAATTATTTTTATTTTAATTCTGTTCAAGTATATAGATGTGATATTATTAAATTACAATTAATACTGAAAAAGATTCATCAATATTATAATATTGATTTGAATATAGTTGCATTTTGTTTGTGCTCAAAAAAAAAAAAAAAAAAAAAAGCACAGAAACTGTACAGTACGTAATATTAAGTATGTATTTTCAGTACAACAAATAAACTACAGACTTTCCAATTAAATAACATCCAACTCAAAGTAAGTACATTTTTTGTTCAATTTTTCTTACTTTTGTTTTGTATTTTTTCTTAGTTTTTGAACAAAAAGTATTTGTTATAACGATGTATCGATGAGACGATAAAATATCATCATTTTTTCTGTTAAAGGCATAGAAAACATGAAACAACATGTTCTTTAACACACAAAATGGGATCTACAAAACTGATGATACTTTTTACCAGCAGAGTGTAAATGTGGCCTCACAAGAGAGCGTAAAAAAACTGTAAAGTATACAATTTGCGTGAATATTTCTGTTTTACGTCAGAAACAGGTGGTAAAAACTAGTATAATAATGTTGTGTGGGTTGCATAAATCAAAATTTTCTGATCACTGCTACGGCGCTACAGTTATGGGTTTTGAGACCAATTAATGTTATTTATTTAAGTCCCATCAAGTGTTTTGTGATATAAATGCTAATGTTTTCATGTTGTCTATGCCTTTAATTTATAACAATAACTCATATAAAACTGTTAATCTAAGGCCAAATCAGCCGTCAATTGCTTAGCTTAGCACAAAAAGTTAAACCAATTCTAAATCTAGCGATCCTTTGTCGCAAAACTGTTGATGGGCTACGCGTCGGCCTTCGCATCGATATATCGAGCAACTATCGTTATAGTATCGTTATCGTTAAATAACTTTAACAGAGAAGTTACATCCCCATGTTTTAGGCAGACCTGCATCCTGCATACGCAAAACAGTAAGCACTTTATTTTGAGGCACCAATAGCAGCACAGAACAGGCCATTCTGATAGGCACCAATCAGAGCGCGTGATATAGATCGGGAAGGCACCAAAAGTAGATAACTTTAACAGAGAAGCGACATCCCCATGTTTTAGGCAAACTGCAACACTCAACAGTTTTGACTAGGCAACGTTGCATTTTGAAGCACCAATCAGAGGTCAGAAGTGGCCGATTCAAGGCACCAATCAGAGAGTGTGCTATAATAATTTCGTCTGCAGCGTTGCAAGTTTAAAGAAATTAGTGTTGCGGGTCTGCCTAAACACATTGGGATGTCACTTCTCTGTTAAAGTTCTCTAACCAAGAGTGTGCTTACGCGCTCTCTGTTTGGTGCCTCAGAATGCCCTGTTCTGGACTGCTATTGGTGCCTCGAAATAAAGTGATGTAGGCTTACTATTTACGTATGCAGTTTGCCTCTAAAATATGGGGATGTCACTTCTCTGATAAAGTTCTCTATAGCTATCGTATTTACCATATTTGAACCCAAATATAAGATTAATGTATAATATTATTATTTCCAGGAAATAGTTGAAGAATTAATCGATGGAATATCACCACGAATGTTATACAACTATCTTCCAAGTATTAAAAACCTTGATGTTCTCTCCAGAGTTAAATTGAACCTCTATGGTGACCTTATTGACATTGAAGATCCAACAATTAACGATGCATATTCAACAGAAAGTGTAGCAGGCTTAGTATATAATACAGCAAAGGCTGAAAATTGGCTAAATTTATATACATTGTTAATTCAAGATTTAGTATGTAGACAAATAATATTAAAATACGAAAATGATTCAGTGAAATGTTTATCTGGTAAAGCTTTTACTGGTAGAGAATTAAAAACTTTATATTTATTGTATTAAGGTGGGAAATCAGGTAATGCGGGAATTGACCAAAAAATTGAAGAAAAAAAAAAAACTGAAATTTTTCACATTTTGCTACATTAGGATATATGGTACCTTCAAAAATGTTGAAAAAAAAGTGAGGGGGTCACAATTCGAGATTTTTTTAATTATAATTTTTTTAAGTGTTAGTCCCATAAGAGCCCATGTTAATTACAAAAATTATTTTCTCTTATCTGATGGTCATGGGTTCTGAAAATTTTATCCTCATATAAGTAGAGTACCTTTTACAATTAATTTTCAAATGATATCATAGTGTTACAGTTTTCTTTTTAAACTCTTGTTAATGTAATATAACTATTTTTTTTTTATAATTATTGATTTATTTACATTTTTGTTTCATGTAATTTAAATAAATACAATAATATTTTAATAATTATAATTATTTTTTTATTAAATAATATTTTATAAATTAATTTACGACTATAATTATTAAACATTTTATTATTATATTTAAAGGTAAATCGCATACTTTTTTTTTATTCTCAGTGACGTAGGTGATAAATATTTTTGGAAGTTATAATTAATTTATATAGTTGATAAGCAAGTAAGTAAAGTTATAATAAATTAAAAGGCCACGATGTGTCAATAATAAATTATATTGAGAACACAAATGCCATTAATTGGGAATTGTAAAAAAAAAAAAAAAAAAAAAAAAAAGGCACTATCTATTATATTTGGTTTGGACGTAAGTAAAATGCAGTGAAACCTCATCAATTCACTATCAACTTTTCATTGGGTGAAATCAGGTTACAAAAAACTACATTATAAAACCAATTTGTTTTGCAGTAGTAAGTTCCAAATCTGAATATTAAGAGACAACAATATATTAGTTTTATTAACCCTCAAGCGCTCGGACAGGGTCTGTCTCATTTTTGAGTTAGTTTTTTTAATTTTAAATTTTTTGTAATTGCTCAAAGATTATGAAATTTTGTTACTTCCTCAAAAGTGTTGACTTACATCTTGACACAAAAGTTGAGCGCGCAGATATGATTGCATTAATTGTAATTCTTAATTAAAGTTTTTATTTTGCGTGGACAGCCGTACCGGGTCTGGGACATCTGCATACCTGCTCTATATAAAAAATATAAAAGGTCACCCCTTGAGTAGTCGATCACTTTGGAGTAAAAAATTTATTACCCTGAGAGGTTACAAAAATAAAGAGGGGACCTTTTTTTCGCAAAGAAAAATAATGTTAGGTATAAGATAAAAAATAAGGGATATATGTTGAAAGCTTTATTGCCTTCTTGCATTATATTATTATTTTATATTATAACACAATGCGGCCCTTTTGATGCTTCATTCATGTCCTTATAATATACACCAGCTAATGAAAATAAATATATAAAAGGTGTAAAAAAATACGCGTGTGGTGTATGGTAAGAAAAGAAAAAAATAACGCGTCATAAAATAAAAATGGTATAATAATTGTTCAAATCTAGTATAAAATATAATCATCTCTGTAATTTGTATTGCCATAATATATATATTGCAAATATCTACCTCTGAAAGATTTTTAGATCTGTAAGAGAAATTATGTATAAAAATATGCATATTTGAATATAATTTAATATAATTTTAATATAATTTAAATTAAAAATATCATGGCAAAAAAAAAAAAAAAAAAAAAAACATTCTGCTAAACGGTTATGCCGTTATAGAAATTTTGATTTTTACTTTATTTAATTTATAGGAAAAAAAACTTTATTTGTTTGAGTTAATATAATATGACAAGAGAGATGAGAAGGAATATACTACTATTTTAAATTTTATTCTTTAGATTCGAGATTTCTCTTCTTATAACAGTAAAATTTGCTAGCGACCCCTCGCATCATAAAAAGTTTTTTTTTCTTATATAATCGCGCATCCCTTGCTCTATTTTTTTCTAACCTTAGGCACACGACCTCTCTAATACCTGATGAGGTTTAAAATTGTGAATCGCGGTCAATGTATTTCTTATGGACAAAAGTAATTTCAGTTATTAATTTTTCGCTATTACCATAATTGCGATAAAAATGTTTCAATAATTTTGCTATACAGCTTAATAAATTTTGATCGTCTATAAAAATTTGAGCTTTGTACAATGGATACCTTTGGTAATATTAAATTATAAAAATAGGGTCTAGTGCACTGGGCTCGGCCTTCCTCGCAAAATGTTGAGTCCGGCATCTTGAGGGTTAAATGGAGGTTATCGGTTTAGCGCGCGGGGAAAGCTAAGGGTCCCATAATTTAACATTATGCTTATAGGATTTTTTTTTTTTTTTTTTTTTTTTTTGCGCTTTTTGAGAAAACTACTTCACCGATTTCGGAGAAATTTAAATGAGACATACTAGACATACTTTTACGTGTTTTATAGCCATGAATAGTCATTTTTGGGCATTTTTTTTTAAACCGATAACCTCCATTGTTATTTAATTGTACATATAGACAAATTGCACTTATTCGTAAGAGCCACCATTTTGATGGTTAGAAATTCACAGGCCAGCATAGGAAAAACGTCTCTTTTTATGTTTTTAATAGCAAACGGAGCTTCAAACGTCAATATTATATGATATAAGCCTTATTTCTAGGTCCTAATAATCTAGAAAAATATGAGAAAAAGCTTACAGTTGAAATCAACTTTTATACATGCGACAATGAGGTAAATTGATGTTTAGTTTACCCTATGCTGGACAATGCATTACACCTACCACAAACATGGCGACAAAGCGCAAGGATGTGCAACCTTTCTATTGATAATTGTTAAGGGTTTGATGCAATAACTTATTATTTTCATTTTTTTTTTTTTTCATTTTTCATTGATAATGAGGAAGTCTACACGAAGTTAACCCCTAAGTTTGAATACGTCATTTGAAAGAGAAAAATTAGTACAAAAACTTGGCATAGGCAATTACCTGGAAAATTGACGTTTTATTTAATAAAAGAAGAAATAAAAAATTTCAATTCCCAACCCTTTGCCGACTATGACATCATTTGTTTACATCCGATTTTCAATTGTCTTCTTGATTTCATGAAACTGCTACAAATTCAAAAAATTTAACGGCCAATGGCCGCCTTTCAACAATGGGATCGTTTGAAATCCAGAAGACAATTGAAAATCGGATGTAAACAAATGACGTCATAGTCGGCAAAGGGTTGGGAATTGAATTTTTTTATTTCTTCTTTTATTAAATAAAACGTCAATTTTCCAGGTAATTGCCTATGCCAAGTTTATCTACTCCTTTTTCTCTTTCAAATGACGTATTCAAACCTAGGGGTTAACTTCGTGTAGACTTCCTCATTTCTTGGAAAGTAATTATATTTGCATAGAAAGTGTTTATTTTGATTTTTTTTTTTTTTTTTTTTTTTTTTAGTTTTGTCTAAATAAATATTTTAGTTTTTTTTTTTCCGTTGTATTTCTGGTTGAGGCGGGAAATCAGCTACTGCGGGATTTGACTAAAAAGTTGTAAAGACAGAAAAATCTGAACTATTGCACAGTGATACATTAGGATTAGGTATCTTCAAAAATGTAAAAAATTGGGGGGGGGGGGGGGTCACCATGCTAGATTTTAAATTATGATTTTTTGAAGTTTTAGTCCCATAAGAGCCCATGTTAATTTCAATAATCAATTTCTCTCTTATCTGATGGTCACGAGTTCTGAAAATTTTATCATAGGTAGCTGTTACTATTAACTTTCAAATGGCATCATAATATTTCGAAGTTTTCTTTTTAGATTTTGAGATATAAGCCATCTATATACAATCCTTAAACCTAACATAATCCATTAAAGGCGTAGAACACCTTGTACAATATAGTAGTTTAATATAATACAATATACAAGTCAACTTTGAACTTCTTTTAAAATATTAAAAACAAGTAAAATAAGTACGTTTATTCAAATTTATTGAAAATAATGTATAAATAATGTCGACCGAATTAATTCAAAAAATAAAGTCCCCTTTTGAGTAGAATTTCCATTTTTTTTTATCGGTGAACTGTAATGTGTAGTAAATATTTGCTACAATAAAATACAGAAATAAAAATCATTTAAATTAACGTGCTAATTAAATTTTACATTCGCGTAACTAAATGTGTATTTTTCTATTAAATTGCTGCTGCCAAAAACAGCAGAGGAAAACGTTCTTCAAATTTCATTGCAGTAAATTGCACTATTTCCAGTTAAGTGTAGACTACAATAATAAAATAAATAGAATTATTTTCAAAATATACAATTATTAATAATAATAATATATTTTGAAAATAATTTAATTAATATTAAAATATAAAAACAATAATATATATATTATTTAAAAGAATTTAAGCATAACAATAATTAATATGTTATTACTAAAAGTTAGTTGTCAAATTTTTTTAAGAAACATTATTAAATTTATAGCTTTCTAAATTATATTATGTAAACTGAGTATTTTCATTATTTATATAGGGTGGTTTCATTCATGTTAAAGTCGACGTCATAAGTGAGTAACTATAAATAACATTGGCTATGGTATAGGAAAATGGTACATTTTGCCGGTTTAAAAATACTTCGTGATTTTTTTGAGAGCATTGATGCTGTTAACAGGTTGAATTAGTACCTCAAGTATGCCAGAAAAATAATAATAAGCAAAAAAATATCTTATTTCCAAAGAAAATAGCCAAAAACTATGTTTGCCCTATACTGAGCAATGTTATTCATTACTCAAGATGAGCATCGAAAAGCACTCAGAATGACGTCATGCGCACACGTACCCTATATAATTAAACAGCGAAGAGACCCAAATATTTTACAAATATTTACAACCTTGCGACGTTCTCTCCAAAGTTAAATTGGACCTCTATGGAGACCTTATACTGACATTAAAGATCTAACAATTAATGATGCATATTTATATTCAACAGAAAATGTATCAGGCTTCCCTAGTGAAAAAGCAAGTATACTTTTTGTAAAAGTATACTTGCATGAAGTATACTTATTTGAGTATACTATTTTTATGTTAGTTTAGACTTAATTTTATACTTATTTTATACTAATTTTGTACTTAAAAAATCATAAATTAATTATAAATTTATTATACTTTTTTTATACTTATTTTATACTAATTTTGTATTTAAAAAATCATAAATTAATTATAAATTTATTATACTTTTTTTATACTTATTTTATACTAATTTTGTATTTAAAAAATCATAAATTAATTATAAATTTATTATACTTTTTTATACTTATTAAAGTATACTATGATTATATCTTAAGCATTTAATTAATAATGCACATAAGTACTTGTATAGCTAATAGATTTTAAAATTATAATGTTTACATTAAAATTAAAATATTGCTTAATGAATCATGAATTTTTAAATGTAAATTAACCGTTTAATTAGTATGCTACACCTATATAAAACTCTATATATTACCCATTTCTAGTAATATGCTTATTTTATCATTTTTTTATTGTTTAACTTTACGAGTATCCCATGAAAAAAAAAAGTGTGTGCGAACACTGTTCGCACAGTGTTCCAAATTATTGGAATGCATTTGGAATGCATTCCATTAGGGTTCCGATATGTTCCACTATGTTCCTCTTTAAAAAATGAAAAAAAGGAATGCATTCCGAATGCATTCCAAAAAAAGTATGTTCCAAGTGCATTCCAAAAAAATCATCAAAATCATACTTTATAATAATTAAAATTAAAATATTACGTCATATTGATCTAATTAATGCAATTTTAGTGTGATCAATATACATTTTCACAAATTTACGTGGCATATAATTCTTATAAACTGTATTGATGACAGCAAAAAAAAAAAATAATAATAATAATAATTTAAAAAAAAAAAAAAAGATTCGTTACATATATTGCAAAATAATTATAAAAATATTTAATGATATGTTTATAGGCCTATATCCTATATGCATATGCACTTCGCAGTTTTAATTTCTCTATGCAAGTTGATTTTTTTTTTAAATATTTGAATAGATTTTACAGTTTATAACGTTGAAATATTATAGTATAATTATATAATTCAGTTCAGTACAATTAATAAAATAATTGTAGTATAATAATATACTACAAAAAGGAAAAATTGTCCTCGTATATAGAATATATAGCTCATTTAAGTAACTTATTTAGATTAAAAATTAACCACGGTCTAATTAATCTTTTATTTAATAATGAAAAGCATTTATAAATACTTAAAAATATTAAATAGTAAAAAATGTAAATTGTGTGTACTTAAATAGTTTAAATGTTATGTGTTTCATTATGATTTGAAATTTTGTAAGATAGAATTATGCCTGTAATTTGTAGTTTAATATTAATAATTAAAAATTTTAGTTTCAAAACCAATATTTCAGCAAGTAAAATGCGGAAATTTTAGAATTTGAACATTTTAAAGTATCGAAAATGTAGAGGAAATAATGAGCAATAATTAATTACTTTTAACATAATTAATTAATTTCAATATTTATTCAGATAAATTGATTTTAGAAACTGCTAATCAAGTCCGTCAGGCGACTTGCATGTTGTAGCTTTTTATAGCTCGACCAAACTTTTAACTTTAACACAAGAGAGTGCAGCAGCAGCCCATTGCCAGGAGACCGTGAGACTTCAAAAAAAAAAAAAAAAAAAAAAAAAAATCTAACTTAATTGCCCCTCTTGCTATATTGTATTGTATTTTTTTTTTTTTTATCATTTTTATTATATGTTCCAAGTGGGTGCCAAATGAGATTTGGCACCCACTTGGAATGCACATGGAACCCAGTTGGAACATAGTTATTCAATATGATCCTTTAGCATTCTAAGTGGGTTCCAACTATGATCCATGGAACCCTGTTGGAACACGATTTTTTTTTTCATGGGATACTTTTGTTCTGAATGAATATATTAACGAAATTAACTTTATATATAATTTAAGAAGAATAATAAGAGCGATAAAATAAAAATTAACTCCTTTATATAATAAAAATTAAAAAAATAATAATTATCTAAAATACTTTGAAGATTCACGCACCCGCATATTTCATAAAAAAAATGACTAAGTTCGACCTTAAAGAGGAACTTTTTTGTACTTCCGCGGGATTAAATAACTCTTTATATATTTATTTATAAATAATTATATAATATAAAAATTAATGCAAAATTTTATTTTAATAGTTATAACAAACAAATTTTAAAATATTTTATTGCTTATAAATAATCGTTAAAAATTAGCATTATTTTTATCGCGGAAGAATACATGACGCCACGGAAAAGGCACGGAAGTCGGAAGTGTGTAGTCCGCGCGCCATATTGTTTGTGTTGAAAATTGTTTGTTGTAAGTGTGCTTATGAAAATTCAAAAATAACTGAAGTTTTCACATATAGGAGTCTCCCAGGTAAATATATAATTAAAGTAGTGTTCCTGCTTTAATTTAATGTATTAAGTCTAATGGAACTTGTATTTTTTTTCATGAAAACTCGCATTTATTTGTGGAGCAAACTCCATCGATGGCGAGAAACTTGGATGGAAGCCGTTTACGGCTACCTTTTTCACTGTACGACTCGCCGTTTTCCAAGCAGGAACATGGATATTCTTTTAATGCCGTTACAAATCTATATGCAACTTTTAAGAGGGAGTATAGCACATACTAGTGGCAAGTACAATGCATGTTTGTTTTTTTGTTTTGTTTTTTTTTGTGTGTTTTACCCCGATATATATATTTTGAAATATAAGAAATATTTTATGATATACGATATTTTATGATATATGTGCATGAGCATGACTTAAAATTAACAATCTACCTAAAAATATATATTTTTTTAAACGTTTTTGCCTTTTGTTTACTGTAGATTTAGGTAAAGGTAACAAAAAATTCATTTAAACAATATTTTTAGTACCAAAAATAGTTATAAATATAAAAAAAGTATACAAAAAGCATAAAGTAAACATATATTGTAGTGAAAGAGTACTTAAATGCTTTTGTTTGCTAATATTTTTCCCCAACATATGAAAACATTAAATTTATTTTATAGTCTATTAATGAAAAATTATTATATAATATATATTATATTTATATTGATAAATTTCCAATGGCACTTTTTAATGTTTTAAAGTAAAAAAATAAATAAAAATTAATATTTTGCTTTATATATTGCTTTTTATTTACTGTGATTTTATGTAGAAGTTTCAACCAATTCATTCTTATAATGTTTTTATTCCCTAAAATATATATTAATGCAAAAAGTATAAAAAAATTACATATTAAGCATTAAAAAAAAATATTTTGAATGTGTAAAACTTAAATAAGTATATTTTTGTTGTTAGTATACTTATATAAAAAAAGTATACTGAAGTATACTGATATGTCCGATAAAACCATATACGAAGTATAAAAAGTATACTCGTAGTATAATATTTTTATACTAGTATACTTTTCTATAAGTATACTTTAAGTATAGAAAAATCACATAATAAGTATACAAAAATCGTAAAATAGGGTACATAATGAAGCTAGAAAAATAAAACAAAAAAAGTATACTATTAGTATAATTAATATAAATTTAATATAAAAAAAGTATAAATTTATTAAATATATAGATTATTAAAATAGTATACTTAAAGTATAAAATAAATTTATAGTAAGCATAAAATTAGTATAAAATTAAATAAAAATAAGTTTAAAAAAATTATAAAATAAGTATAAAATTAGTATATAATAAAGCTATAATAACTACAAAACTTAAATAAGTATACTTTTGATGTAAGTATACTTATATAAAAAAAGTATACTGAAGTATACTGATATGTCCGATAAAAACATATACGAAGTATAAAAAGTATACTTGTAGTATAATATTTTTATACTAGTATACTTTTCTAAAAGTATACTTTAAGTATAAAAAAAGTATAAAAAAAATATAAAAAGTATACTTCCTTTCCACTAGGGTTAGTATTTAATACATCAAGGGCTCAACAATGGCTGAGTTTTAGAGTTTGATTATATTGTTAATTCAAAGATTTAGTATGGAAAAAATTACAAAATAAATTTATTCAATGAAAGGTTTAGCTGAAAAAGCTTTTACTGATAAAAAAACTAAATTTTATTGCTTAATTGTTATAATAATTTTTTTTTGTATTCATAAACATTATTATGTATACATAATTACGTTTAGTTTTATATAATTAAACAAATTAATTTACAATACACTCGTAATTTTTTTATTTTAAAATATATTTTATAAATTATTTACAATATTCAAATTTCAGCACTTCTTACAGAAAAAATGTTGATTTAATGATGGATAAGATTTCCTGGTGAAACAAAATTAATGAAAGTGTATATTCAGTTATTGAAGTTGAGGTATATTAGTAAATATTATAAGTAAAAGCTGCATAATGTTTAAACTAAAAGATAATTATAACATAATATGGTTTTATTTGACTAAACCTCAGTGAGGTACTGTAATTTTTTCCAACTGCATTTAAGCACCTCAAATCTTCTGAAACCCTTTATACACGTTTACGTACTTGCGACTTCATCCAAAACTGGTCAGCTACGACCTAGAAAATATCCCGGCATTTGCTTTAGCAGACTGAGGAAACCGTGAAAAAACACTTAGTTTAAGGATAGTCAGCAAGGTTGACTTTGCCTCCCGAATCTCCACCCTAGCTCCTCGTCATCGCCAGGCATTCGTAAAAGACTGGTCGGTGGCTACAGGATATAACCTGTGATTTCTTGCAAGCAAGTCGGACGCGTGAAACACTCAACCATGGAGTCGGTTAGGCGTAAGTAAAAATTACTGTTGTTGCATTATAAAATATTTAGTATATAATACGATAATCATTAACTGCTTTTTTTCTTGTGTAAAACCAGGTTTCAATAACTCTACATACATTATAAACCCCATTTGTTTTCCAGTGCTAACTTCCAAATCTGAATTTTAACTGGCAAATAAATTATTATTTATATTTTATAATACCTTATACGTATTAATACTTTTTTATGGTTTGATATGTTTTAATTTTAATTATTATTATGTTCTGCTCTTCTTTCTTTTCTCTTTGAAACACCAACAGCGCAATCCTACTCTTGATTCAAGGTGAAGGTGAGAAAAATCCAGCACCAAAAAACTGATAGAAACTGCAGGTGGTATAATTTTTATTAACATTTTTTTTTTCTCATTTTATTGTTAATTTTTTTATTATTATTTGACATTGAACAGTACATTACATTGAGTAATCATAATTATATTTGTACGGAAAGAGCGTTGTTTTTTTATTTCTGTTTAGCGTAAATGATTATTTTAGTTTTTTTCTATCATATTTCTTGTTAATCTTTGCATTAATACAAGATGATCTAGATATATTTAACTCTGAAATTATTTATTATATTATCATATTTTTTTATTAATTCATAAATAAATCTTAACTAAAAATTTTTAGTATAATATACGAAGCTCTCATTTAATGCAACTTTGAGCAGTGTATTCATATTATTTAGTTTCTTGCCTAACGAAAATATTGTTTTATTTTATATTTAAAGACCATTCGAGTTTAATGTATTTATCATTCTGTAATATTTATATACATGTATAATATTTATAGCAAAATTTAAGTGAAAAATATACCATTTCGTTTTTTAATGAATCTTACTAATTTTAAATCAAAGATTTTTTTCATGTAAGAAAATCGACTTAAATAGTAGTATATTATTCTTAAATAGTTTATTATTTTAAGTAACCAAAACTTTATGTATGTATAAAAAATAAAAATAATTTATATAAAACAATATTTATGTTTTATTAAAATATATTATATTATAAAATTAACGTTATTTTTCTTTGGTAAATAAATTTTAAAAAATACTTAAATCACATAATATTTAAACTTAAATATTATAAATTATATTATATTATCTACTGTTTATTAGCATTCTAATACGAAATTTAAAAAGCTTGAACTTTTCGTAAGAAGTTATATGATGAGATGATGAGCAAAATTGTGATGCTTTAATATAGTTTGCGACGTAAGATTTGGTTTAAACTAAAACACAAGCACACAATTTTGAAGAATATTAAATACATATATATAGAATGTATTTCAATGAGTGAAAAGAAATTCTTTAGTTGTGTCAATAGTAACTATAAAATATATATCCTATTTTCAGTACCAGATTTACTTTTAAAATTATTAAACCACGTTCTTATTGTGCGACTTTCAGAAGTGTAAATGATATATAATTATATATAATATATATATTATCTATATAAATTTTAAATGGTATCCCTCTAGATCCCTTTTATCTTTTGGGAGTTAAGTTATCCTAATAATTTATTAAGTGCATTTCAAAATATTTATTTTTATTATTTAAATATTATTAAGAGAGTAGGGTACAAACCTTATATCTCAAAAACTAGAACGTATTTTGGGTCAAAATTTGGTGTCATTGTATAGCTAAGGGTCACACCTAGCCATGATAAAAATTTAAAGATGTTTGACAGTCCTGAAAAATAGAAACAAATATTGAAATTAACTTTGGACCTAATCCAAGAAGTAAAAAATATTATAAAAAATATTTTCCTAATATATAATAAGAGTATAGAAGATGACCCCAGCAGTGGCAGGCCCAAATCGGGTATTACTGAAGAAATGATTGAAAAAGTACATCAAAAAGTACTTGGAGGTCCTCGATTAAAGCTTTTTCAGATAGCTGAGGACCTAAGCGTTGCAACGGGTACGGTTCATGAAATGTTAACCTCACATCTCTACATGAAAAAGCTGTCCGCAAGATGGGTGCCGCGATTACGGTCTGAGGTGCAAAAACGTGACCGTGCCAGGGTATGTAGGTCCAATTAAGCGACCTTGCGACGCAATAGAAGATACTTTTTGCGGCGTTTGGTGACTGGGGATGAAACTTGAGTTCACTACGTTACCCCAGAAACGAAGGAACGGTCTAAACATACTTGAGCATACAGCTGCCCGATATACTATGTTAGTTCGAGAACTTTTTGACTCACCCTTGTATATCGCACAACTTAATTTTTAAATCGGTTTATATAATTATTTCTCATTTTATTTTTCATAAAAAAATATTTTTTTTCTAAATTTATTGATATAGGGTCTATGCATTCATGTTAAAGTAAACGGCATGTTAGATAACTAAATAACATGCGTAGCATAGGAAAATAACTCATTTTGCAAGTTTAAAAACCATATGCAATATTTTTAAGAGTATTGATGCTGTAGATATAGTGCATTAGTACTTCCAGTACGTGAGAAAAACAAAAATAACAAGAAATAGCTGATTTCTCAAAGAAATTTGGGTTAAAAAAGTATCTCCTATGCTCAACAATGTTTTTCACTACTCCACTATGGTCTCCAAGCGCATTAAATATGACGTTATATGCGGATACACCATATAACAAAAAAAATTCTAACAAATAAATATATTTATGCGTGGTATTAATAGTTATGTTTATTTGCACAATATAAAAAGTTTCGCTTATTGCATTTTTTTTTGTAGTGATGTAAAACGAAGGAAAAAAAGTAGCATTGCAAATTTTAAATTTTTAGTTTATTATCAATTAAAGATTAATATAAGTATTCCAATCAATATAGAACTGAAATTCTTATAACAATCTTTTCTTTGCTTCATTTTACCTAAGTTTTTATTTACTTATTAAATTTTAACTCAATTTAAATTATTTAGTTAATTAAATATTATTATTAATAATAAATGATCATGTGTATTGTATGATATTTAATATAATAACAGAAAAATCTTTAAATAAATTTAATATTCATTATATTGTATATATATATATATATATATATATATATATATATATATATATATATATATATATATATATATATATATATATATATATATATATATATATATATATATATATATATATATATATATATATATATATATATATATATATATATATATATATATATATATATATATATATATATATATATATATATATATATATATATATATATATATATATATATATATATATATATATACAAGGTAAATAATTCTGGTCAGTAATAGTATTAAAGTAGAAAAGCTTCTTGCTTGATACTTGGTTTAAAAAATATTTGTCTTTATTGCATTGCCTGAGGCAATGTAACAAAGCTATTTGCAGCGTTGCCCATTTCTATCACATGTTCGGCAGTTTGCCTATTGCACGGCGTCACAGAAACGAGCGAACATATTTTTCTTGGGGGAATAATGTACTTTGAGCATGATGTTTATTTAAAAACACGCAGTCATTATAGTATAATTGTGTGTTTTTATTTTATTGCCATACTTAAATAGTATTTAAATATATATATTTTTTTATTATTCTTAAATTCATTAAACATCCAACCAAGGCCGAGGCCTTATCGGCTGGTTCATACATTGGTTATTTCACTTACATTATATCAATTGTTATAATTTATAACCTTCAAAAAATAATTAAACATCATACAAATCATAAAAAAAATAATCATACAAAAATTTCCATAATTATATTATGTTACTCAAAACTGTTAGTGACATTACAATTTTTTTCCCTTCATATTTTAATAATTATAATTTTTCCATGAAAAACTCATGTAATAGTTTTTTAACTTGTATTTTACTATTTAGATTTTTTAAATTTAACGGAATCTGATTCCATAATTTTGGCAACACATATCTTTTTGTTCTTTCTGTAAATCTATTTAATATTTTTGGCACTATCATTGGGTTTTTTAACACAGTTCTGGTGTAATGATCATGTTCTCTTGGTATACCATGATCATTATCAAAATAATATTCTAACAAAAATGTAACATTTAGTAAATCACTTCGGTAAAATATTTAAATACTTACATATTTCGTTATTTTCACATTTCTTCCCTTTTTTTAATGATTTAAGGATTCTTAATTGCATTTTATATAAATGAGTCAATTTTCCGGATTTAGTAAACCCGTAAGCCAAGATACCATATAATATATGTGGATGGACTAAAGAAAAATAAATGGATCTTAACGTTTTTTCATTTACATATGATTTTATATTTTATTGATCTAATTTGGAACAATGCTGAACGTAATTTATTTATTATACTTTGAATATGTAGATCCCAATTAAAATTATTATATATTGTAGCTCCTAAGTAAACATAACTATCTACTTCCTCCACACTTATACACGAACAATCTATTTGAAAATTATGTAGACAAATATTTGAATGAGCAATAATATTTATTTTTTCCCCCTTTCTTAAGAATTTATTAAAAATATGCATTACTTTAGTTTTTTTCCTATTAATAATCAATTTCCTATCATGCGACTACTCCAACACTCTATCAAAATCTTCTTGTAACCTATTTTGCGCAATCATAAAATCACTATGAGACGCAATTAATAAAAAGTCATCCGCAAACATTTTTCCTACACACCACTTTAATAAATTAAATATTTTATTTACGTAAATCAAAAAAAATTTGCACTTATTATTCCACTTTGGATTATTCCACATTTTAATTCTTTTATTTCACTTATAATATCTCTTATTTGAACTGCAATTTTCCTATCTGTTATAATATTTTTAATTAAATTTAATATAGGACCTCTGATTCCTATATCTTCAAGATCTTGTAGTAATAATTTTGGATCAACCGTATCGAAAGCTTTAGAATAATCTATAAATAGACACAAAACATGATTATTTTTTTCTAGTTCTCCATTTATATAATTTGTTACATCGTATAGTAATTTATTTGTACCTTTATTTTTTTGATATGCATATTGATTTGTATTAATTATATTAAATTTAATTAAATAATTTGAAATATTTATTTCTATATGCTTTTGAATGAATTTATCAATGAAGTCCGATATTGCTATCGGTCTAAAATAATTAAAATCTTCATGACTCCCCCCTTTATAAATTGGTCTCACTATTGATAATTTTAAATTTTCCGGATAATTAGTAGTTTCTATACATAAATTAACTAAATTTATTATGCAATTTAATAAATTCCCCCCCCCCCATTTATTATATCATCCACACATACTTTATCATATCCTGGTCCTTTTTTTAATTTTAATTTCTCAATTATTATTTTAGCACTACTTAAATTTAATTTTGGTAATCTCATTGATTGGAGTTGTTTACTATTATCAAAGTCTTCACATAAAATTGTATTACAATCATTTTTAAGTTTTACAATTGAATCAATAAAATTATTAACAAACTTATTAGCTATTTCTTGCACATTACCATATTTACTCATATATTTTAAAATGGTATCATCAATATTTATAATTGTTTTACCTAAGATTTTATTTATAAACTGCCAAGAATCTTTAACATTTCCCGACACTTTCAAAAATTCGTTATACAAATACTTGTTTTTTTCTTTTTTAATCAACATTATAATTATAACTTTATTTCTCATCATTTTATATTTCATTCTATACTGGTCATTATAAATTGAATTTTTCCACTTCCTAAACATATAATCTCTCTCACGAATTAAAACTTTTATTTCTTCTGTACACCACACTTTCTCACTTTTTCTCTTATTTTCCACTATTATTTTTTCATACATAAATACATTAATCTCTTTTCATACATATAATCATTAAAAAATTTTAAACGTCAATTTTTATTTCTTGAGTTTTCATTATAGATTTAATAAAATGGATATATGTAATATAATTTCATCCCATCGATAACTATACTTTTTTTTTGTTTTTTGTTCAAAAACAAAGAAAAATGCAGGAAAAAAATACAAATGAGGCATGCTAATTATTGTAGGTATAGTTAACAAGAAAAAATTTTAAAACATGTTATTTAAATAAAAATATTGCTCTATGATAGTAATCATGTTTTTTTTTTTTAATAATGATATTGTTATAGTGTGATGCTTCAGTAGGTCGTCGTTATCATTATAGAATATTGGGATACACTCAAAAAAATGGTGCATTATTTCAGTTACGAATCCTAACTTATTTGATCTATAAGCACTTTTCAGTTATTATGAGCAGCTAAAATAATTCATTTTAGCAATTTATTAAAATAGCTAATTTAACTCTTAAAATAGCCGATAAGAACTGAAAACAACTTAAATTAGCCATATATTGTTAATGATTTGCTAAAATGCATTATTTTAGCTGGAGTGTAATTTTATGATAATTTATGATTTATGATAATATTTTTTTACCATTTACATTTATATTGAGCGCCGGTTTTTCTTATTACGAATTTAACATTAAATTTTTTTATTAAAATGGTAAAACATATCAATACAATAGCGTGCACAGGTCCACCGCAAGTTTAAATTTATTGTTTAGTATATTATAATATGCCACTCGTATATTAAAAATAGATTTAAATTCATTTTTTAAGAGAGAGAGAGAGAGAGAGAGAGAGAATAAAGATGCAAGTATACACGATTGTTAAAGTGTTAAATAGAGTTCCGTTTAGACATAATTATATAGTGAATTGTGATGACGCATGTAAAAATTGCTTAGTAAGGTAGCTTGCGTGTTGGATTTAAAAAATTAAAAAAATACCATAACTTGGTGGAGTATAGTTTTCCCATAAAAACGTGTTTTTCTTCATATATACCTGTTAAATTATTGAACCCTTAGTTTCCCCGCACGCTAAACTGCGATAATCTCAATTAAATCTAACGTTTCATGTTCTAATGAAGTAATGAAACATGCAGCCAATCGCATGAATGATAAGCTCGTATTAGAAATTCCAGTGTTTTTGAAGTTTGCATCGTCGTAACTCAAAAATGAAAAGTCAGAAAAAGTTGTAATTATTTTTATCGTGTGACTTATCTTATACATCTGACAATATATTTGATCAATTTAAAAAAATTTATCGCAAGCATTTCACTCACAATGCATTGATTTATAATTAGTAAACTAAAACACTCTGATTTCGCACTTTGTTCAAAAAAAGTGAGATTAAAATTATTTTCCCCATGTAACAGTAAGCAATATAAATTTGAAAATAATAAGTCAAGAAATGTTGCAATTTTTTTTATTTTTTTATTTTTTTTTACAAAATTAAAAAAAAAATAGATATTTCTTTCTAATAATGGTTTGAAGTTCAAAATGATTTTAGGGGTGCAATTTGGTATCCCTCTTTCATGTTCTAAGTTCTAAGTATCTTTTTTACGTGATGTTTAATGAGTTTTTTTTTTATGTACTGCGAGTTGCGGTTATCAGGCGTTTTATGTACTGCGGGCTGCGTAAACACAGTGCTCGTAAGGTAAGTAATTCATAGTTTTTAGTTAATTTTAAAATATTTGCGTATATTACAAAGAAGGTTTTGGAAAATGCCAAATTGCATCCCTGAAATGAAATAATTTTCAACTTAAAAACGTTAATAGGATGCAAAATCTGTTGTTGTTTTTTAAATTTGTGGCAAAAGGGGTTGGTAAAAAAAAAAATAAAAAAAAAAAAAAAAAGTACAATAAGAACTAGTAATACAACATTCCTTGACTCTATGATATTACTTCGAAATTTTTATTGCTTAACTGTTACATGAGAAAAATAATTTTTTATTTCACTTATTTTGTGAACAAAATGTGAAAACGGCGTTTTAGTTTACTAGTTTATGAATTGTGAGCAAAGTGTTTGCAGTATATATTTTTTTAATTGATCAAATGTATTTTCAGATGTGAAAGTCAAACGTCCAAAATAATTTTTAAGACGATGCAATTTGGAAAACACGGGAATTTCTAATGCGAGCAATTTCTACTCATTGCAATATTGAATGTCTGCTTTTGCATCTGACGCGTTCATATTATTATGCTTAAGTTTACTGTAAAATTTAAAACATCGATTTGGTAATAGACTTTTAATAATATGAAGAAAAAAAAAATAAAAAAAATAATACAGACCTGATTTTTTTTTCTTTCTAAGCCTACGTTTTAGTTTACATTTTATACTTATTTTCCAACGTCATTAAAAGAGGAGAAAAAAAAAACGCGCGTAGTTTTTAGGGCGAGTAGTGCGCATCAGAAAGCTCAATTATGTTTTTGCTATGGCCCTAGCAAGCCAAGCCATCTTTAATTTCCCCTCTCGCGCTTTAGTTAGGGTAGGGTATATTTCCTAGGGGGAATTTGGGACACAACCAGGGGGTTGTGTCCCAAATTCCCTGCGTCAGGCTAACCCCCTCCTTCGTCCCACATGGTAGCAATTTCCCTGAAGTCGCCCCCGCCAAAGCAAATTCCTAGATCCGCCCTTGACTTCTGCCTGCATAGTTATAATATCTCAGGGCTTTATCTTTATGTCAAGTTTAAATAAAATCAATATTTCTATAGATATTATAAATTATTATAGTTATAAAATTAAATTAACATAAAAAAAAAGTACAGCACAAGTAAGAAAAAGTATTTTGGATATAAGAGTTAATTCACTCACGCAAAATTTCTACGAAAACTCAATAAAAAGGGGGTATGCAATGCGAAAATGTTATTAATGTTTAGGTGGGGATGTTAAAGTATAAACCAGTTTTGACCTTGTTGGAAAAGATTTTTTGTTTTTGTTTAACGAATAATTTTTAACTGTATGGCAGTGTGCAAAAATGTTCTCTTCTCTTTACTTGTGTCTTATTTTGTTTGTGAATTTATCATTTGCACAATTTTATCAATGGAAAAATGTTAGTGATAATACTGATGATAATTATTCTTTTAGTTATAATGGATTAAATATAATTATACAAAATATATCATCGCTTGTTAATGTAAATGATTTTCAATATAAAGAAAATATTACAAACATAAATCAATGCGATTATGATATGAATTTATTTATTAATGGTATTAAAAATTATGAATTATGGGCGTTAAAAAGTAAGTATATTTTTCTTTTTTATATTTAAATATTTTTTAATTGACTTATAGTGAAAAAAATGCATATTCTGTGATTTGTTTCCACTTAATTTACAATTTGTGTATAATTTTTTCTTCCTTATTGAAAACTTAGATTTAAAAAAAAATTGTATAAATTGACAGTAAATCTTACAAGTATAAACCAAACCTTATCGGCTTGTTCAATTAAGGAAATAATACATGATTATTATTTGTTCATGTATAATATATATAATTTTTTAAAATAATTATTAATTAAAATATTCTATATATCAGATTTATATGAGCATGATAAAACAAATCATATATAAACATAAAAAAACACTTTTGTGAGAATAAGTTGAAAACTAAAAAAGAATATTAAAGAACAAAAAAGTAATAATAACATCTTTTTAATATTTGCTTTTCTTTTTTTAATTTGTAGAATTATTTTAGTATTTTTTTTATTGGACTACACGGAAAACATAAATTTAAGAAATTGCTCAGTTACATAGACATAACTGTTCAGTACAGACCAATAATAAAAAAAAAAGTAATTTTGAATTATGGCCAGCAAGCTAGTACGCGTACAGCTAAGAAAAAATGACAAATTTAAGGTCACATTTTCCTTTCAAATATACGATATATCTATAAGCATTATGTTCTAGCATCAAGAAAAGTGAAAAAGAGTCAATATATTATATTAAAATTTGCTCACAAAGTGCCAACTGTACGCGTATTAGAGGTGGACGCTTATTAGCTTGCTGACCATATAGTTTGATTT
This sequence comes from Ecdyonurus torrentis, assembly GCA_949318235.1. NCBI lineage: Eukaryota > Metazoa > Arthropoda > Insecta > Ephemeroptera > Heptageniidae > Ecdyonurus > Ecdyonurus torrentis. Next base: position 21,471,714 of record OX439133.1, read on the forward strand.
ATATTTATTTCCTCTCTTTTTGATTGTTACTGCTTATAAAAAAAGTTTAAGCAGTATAACTCGTTAGTATAAAAACGTAATTTCTTCAGTGGCAAATAGCTCTTTAGTCTTTAAATCTTAAAAACTTTGTATAATAATACTGTATATATCAAACAAATTTATTATTAAAAGAAACAAAATAATTAGTAACTTTTAAGTTAATTTTTTTCGTGTAATGGAATTTTTTTTATAGACAACATGGCTTTTTTTGTCCATATCTTTTGGGGTATTCTATTGTTATTATTATGTTATTGTATAATCAATTATATGTATTGCCCAATTAAGAATAATATAATTTAAATTTAAAGTTACAATAAAAGGCAACATAAATTAGCAACCAATATTATATACGTATCATGTATTATTATATTTAGTTTTATTATAACTAATTTAAAAATTTATATTCTTGGATGTATGTACACTCCCCCCGAATAAATCTGACCGGTCGCGCTAAAGTTTCCCCATATATTTAACATTTGGAGACATGAACGCTGCGGTCAGATTTATTCGGGGGGAGTGTACTTATACAAAAATAAATATCTTGGTTTATAAGTTTCGGGTATTTAATATTATAAATGACATATAGATGTATTACGCGATTGATATTTTAAGGAGTAAATAGACTTACATTATAAAATCTTTATATAAAGTAACTTTAAAAAATGACAAGAAAAAAAAAAAATCAAAGTTGCATTATATTATATAGTGTTCTTTGTAAACCCTGTTTTCTTGCACCAAAAAAAAAAAAATGCGCATTACGTCTGAATAACCAAAGTTGATCGTCATTTTAGGAGCAGAGAACAGGGTTTACAAACTGCATGAATATTTATATGAATGGTAATGAATAATGAAGAACATGTAACATTATAGGTGATAAATTAGCAGTCATGGAGTCGATACCAAAATTTTCGATACCGATACGATACCGATATTTTTAAATTTTGCCGATACCGATACCGATACGATACTCGCAAAAAAAATTGGCTCCGATACGATACCGATACGATACCGATATTTTCCGATACTTTTTCGATATTTTTGCTTTATCTCGTACATAAATATTACACCAAAAATTTCATTTTTTTTTCTCTCTCATCTTTGAGATATAAATTTATATAATAAAATCCATGCATATTTTTATCACATTTATTTATTATTTTATTTACCTATTAATATTCACTTATTTATTGATTTATTTATTTATTTTATTCTATTGTTCGTTTGTTAAACTAAAATGACAAAAATAAATTATAGTAGATTTAAAAAAATAATAATAAAATTAAAAATTTAATTCGTTTAATGACATTGAATGATAGAATATCCTTTATTACTGTTTCCAGGCACTTTTGTTATATATTTATGAATTAGCAATTTCCTTATTTAGTATAGAATTAATTTTCAAATATTTAATAAATTTAATTTTTTTTTCATGGTATTTTATTTGATAAAATAAAGTATCTTTAGCTTTCGTTTTTTTTTATTGTACCAACACCGATTAAGCATATAAAATGAATAGAAAATTCAAAATTATAATATTCCTGTAATGGAACTTTTAATAATAATTTATCAATTGATCGTGCTTTAGTTTAGCATACATAATAATTAAAAATACAAGTTTTATAATTTTAAACTCTTTTTATCATTGATTTTTTTTGTCTTATATAATCTTAAGTAAAGCTTACCTGTTATGAATAGTTAGCAGACATTTAGAAACATTTACCTTGAACTTACTTTATAATTATGTACAACAACTATCAACAAATTCAAAAGAAAAGGAAAAAGGCAAAATATATTTAATTATTGTCTAAGAAGGTTTCAATGATTATGGAGGTGGCTTGATTTTTTTTTCATCATATATAATCTCTCTAATCTTAATTGTTTATTAAAGCAGTGCATGAAAATTATCATAAAGCATATTTATATTATATAAATTATGAATTAAAAACTAAAAAGAACTTGAAATTTTATTGTCATATATTGTAATGTGTATATTTTGTTTATTATTTAATCAAAAATTGTTTAGTAACAAATGCACTAGATTTAACCTTTAACCTTTAGAAAAATATCTAGTGCTTTTGGCATCACAATTAAAAAATGAATGAATAAATAAATAATGAAAAAAAATAAATAAAATAAATAGATAATTTAATTATTATAGATCAGTAAAAGAATGAATCACACTCCTGTTTTTTTTTCTTCTCCTTACTGTTAATATAATTTAAATATTTTAAACGTCTTACATAGTCATTTTTATGCAAATATAATTACAAAAAGCTGACGATTTTTAGTTTTTGAATGCGCATACAACAAAATAAAATTCAAAATAATTATGTATAATACTAAAAAAGTACTTACCTCTAGATGTTTTTTAAAAAGGTTATTATATAACAACGTGAGCTAAATTAATGTTAATCCTCTGAAAGTATCCACGAATCTGAGGAAAACCGCTGAGTTTCCTATGTCAACAGTTCGTGTCCCCATGGTGGGGCTCAAATCATCCCCGCTAAACCAAAGGGGTTAAAGTCCAAATTTCCCCTCTGGTCGCCAAAATCCTTTGATTTTGTAAGCCTTTTAAAATTTTTAACCTTGTAAAAATTTCGTAGAAAGATATTAATGGAAGTATGCTCCATCTTTTGTCATTTGTAATGCATTGAATTAATTTACAGTTCAAAGTTTTAAAATGTCAATCATTGGGTTATATTATTTTATTGTGCTTTCTACCGGCGCTTTAGTCATTAGAAGAGATCATAGATAGTGTACAAGCACACGACGGATTTCTCAGAAACTTGACGACAATCGCTCAGAAAAAAAATTTAACACCGTTGTTTTATTTTTATTGTATGTAAAATACAACAGTTTTTAGCTTTACCTGGTGGCTCCATGCTTTATTCTTTTAATACTTATACTGAAAAGGTATAAAATAAAAATACTTTTTTTGCACGTCGCCCTGCCCTAGCTGTTGTTATAGCAAAATGAAAAATATAGGAGTGACTTTTATTGTCCAGATAATCACTACTTGTGGAATGTTCTCGTTGCTTCTAAATTCTAAAGTTTTTATTTTTATTATTTTTTTTTTTTGGTATTTTTTTTTTTTTTTTTTTTTTTTTTTGTATTTTGACTTATTTTATGAGAGCGAGCAAAAGTCTCAAAGTATCGAAAAAAGTATCGAAATTCGACGATATTTTGCTGATATCGGTGATCGATACCGATATTCGATACTAAGTTAAAAAAAGGCCCCGATACTATACCGATACGATAAAAGTATCGGTATAGTATCGGATATCGTATCGTAGTCGATACCGATACTCCATGACTGAATTAGTAATTAGCTTCTGTGAGATTTGACTAAAATGTTCTAAAGAAAGAAATATCTGAAAGTTTGCACAGTGATACATTAGGCTAAGGAGTCCTCAAAAATGTAAAAAAAAAAATAATAATAATAATAAATAGGGGGGGGGGGGGGTCATCATATATGTTAGATCTTAAGTTTTTTTTTATTTATTTATTTAGTTATTTTTTTAAAGTTTTAGTCCCATAAGAGCCCATGATAATTTCAATAATTATTTCTCTGTTATCTGCGATGGTCACGGGTTCTGATAATTGTATCATATTGGTAGCTGTTAGCTGTTACTATTAACATTCAAATGTCATCATAGAGTTTTGAACTTTTCTTTTTAGATTTTGAAATATAGGCTATCTAAATACAACCCTTATTATTAATCTAAGAAAGTGACGCTAAAATTATATTTGTGTCAATCAATATACATTATAATTTTTATTTTCATATCTTTAGGTATAAAGTATTGATATGATTCACTGTTATATATATGTTTTTATTCATGATGTATACGTTATATTTTAACTTCTATAAAATCACATGAAAGGTAATAAAAATCTTACAAAATAAGCAATAATGTATGTATTGCTTATTTTGTAAGATTTTATTTTTTTTTTTAAAGATTTTAAAGGTATGTACAGTTTCAGTCAAATGATAGGTTACCATTTAAATTCAATGTTTTTTTACCGCGTTAAATTTTGCAACCTTGTTTATGATTATTCTGAACTCTATATATTGTAATAGTTGACATAGACACCACAAGAAGTCACCTGTGATGCACTCAGATAGAGAACTTTAACAGAGAAGTGACATCCCAAAAAGTTAGGCAGACCCGCAACACTCATTTCTTTAAAATTGGCAACGCTGCAGACGAAATTACTATAGCGCGCTCTCTCATTGGCGCCTTGATTTAGAGAACTTTAACAGAGAAGCGACATCCCCATGTTTTAGGCAGACTGCAATACTCAACAATTTTGACTTGACAACGTTGCGTTTTGAAGCACCAATCAGAGGCCAGAAGTGGCCAAATCAAGGCGCCAATGAGAGAGCGCGCAATAGTAATTTCGTCTGCAGCGTTGCCAATTTTAAAGAAATGAGTGTTGCGGGTCTGCCTAACTTTTTGGGATGTCACTTCTCTGTTAAAGTTCTCTACCTTGATTTGGCCACTTCTGCTCTCTCTGATTGGTGCTTCAAAACGCAACGTTGCCAAGTCAAAATTGTTGAGTGTTGCAGTCTGCCTAAAACATGGGGATGTCACGTCTCTGTTAAAGTTCTCTAACTCAGATAGAGAACTTTAACAGAGAAGCGACATCCCCATGTTTTAGGCAGACTGCAATTTTGACTTGGCAACGTTGCGTTTTAAAGTACCAATCAGAGGCCAGAAGTGGCCAAGTCAAGGCGCCAATGAGAGAGCGCGATATAGTAATTTCGTCTGCAGCGTTGCTCATTTTAAAGAAATGAGTGTGGCGGGTCTGCCTAACTTTTTGGGATGTCACTTATATGTACTTTTTTAAGTTTTTTTAAAGTTGATTAGGTTTATTTTTAACTCAATAATTCATAATCTAGTTGACATATTCTGCAATTTGGAACTTTTTTTTAAAAATATTATGTAATTTTTAATTTTTTTTTAGCAATTTATTTTTATTATGATGTATTTTTTTATAGGTGTAATCAGAAATAATAAAAATCCCGTGATGTAATTGTACGTTGTAATTATAGTTTATGTTCTTGAAAAAAAAAGATCATTTACAAATGCTTTAAATTACCTTCTTGAAATAATGTATCATTATTTAACATGAATGTATGAAAAAAGACGTAATTTAAATGACTTTGTTTTACTAAAAAAAAAAAAAAAAAAAAAATACTGTGCAATCAGATTGATGATTCAGTGTCTTTATCCCAAATTAACTTTCATTTCCCTAAAAAAATGTTGAAAAATCAGTCATTTTTTTGTATTCCAACTTGTACTAATGATGTGACTAAAAACTCCTTTATAACGAGAGCTACGACATTATGTAATGACACAAGCATTGATATTTTCAATGATTCTTATAATACAATAAAAAATTTGTATATTATATAAGAATAGTGAAAACCAATGATTGTGTTATTACGCATAATCTGTAATCCTATTAATTAAGAAAGTGACGCTAACATTATATTTGTTTCAATCAATATTATAATTTTTATTTTCATATCTTTAGGTATAAAGTATATTGATATGATTCACTGTAATATATATATGATATGCTTTTATTCATGTATACGTTATATTTTAACTTCTGTAAAACCACATGAAAGGTAATAAAAATCTTACAAAATAAGCAATATGTATATTATATTGTTTATTTTTTAAGATTTTAAAGAATTTTAAAGGTAATAAAAATCTTACAAAATAAGCAATATGTATATATACACATTGCTTATTTTGTAAGATTTTAATTTTTTTTTAAAGATTTTAAAGGCATGTACACATATTTGTACTTTTTTCATATTTTTGTTTTGTTTTGTTTTTTTTTGTTTTGTAAGTTGATTAGGTTGCACAATTTTTTTTAACTCATTATTTCATAATCTAGTTGACATATTCTGCAATTTGGTGCATTTTATTTTAAATATTATGTAATTTTATTATTTTTTTTTTTAGCAATTTATATTTAATATTATTAATACGTATTTTTTTTATGTGTAATAAGTAGTAATAAAAATCCCGTGATGTAATTGTACGTTGTAATTAGTTTATGTTCTTGAAAACAAAATTTACAATTGTTTACTTTTTAAAATTACTTTCTTGAAATAATATGTCATAAAATATCAGAAATATTACAACAATGCTTATGACCCGGCCATGACGTCGTCAGTGCTATAATGCCCCCTAATTTTCAAAATTTACTATGGTGGAGATGCAGCACCTCACTTTTGAGTGTTAATAGCTCTCTAAAAACGAAGTCGGAAGCTTTGACTTGCTTGTGATCTATCGTCTATATGATGGAGTATCTAATTTTAAAATTTTATCCTCGCAAATCAATGATCACTCTGTAAACAGAAATTTGTTTCTGCGCAGCTCTATTTAAACGAACGATAAAATAAACGAGGCTTTGCTGCTAAAAAAAAAATCCAAAGCCAAGTAATCATTAACACATTGTTAATTTGTTATTTTTAATTAAAATATTGATATTTGCGAGAATAAATGTATAAAATTAGATACTCCATAATATCGAAGATTGCATGATCGCGAGCAAGTCAAAGCTTCCGACTCCGTTTTAAGAGAGCTATTAACACTCAAAAGTGAGGTCCTGCATCTCCGCCATAGTAACTCGTGAAAATTAGGGGGCACTGAAACGGCTGGTGAGAAGCATTAACAATTATGTAAGAAAAAAAAAAGTAAAAAAAAAAAGAAAAAAAAAAAAGGTAAATAATAGTAATTACTAATTACCTAAGTTTTACGAAATATAATATTTACAATTACGAAACTTAAAAGAAATTTCATTCAAAAGATACTATACAATGTATAGGGTTTATATTCATTCATGTTTAAATCAACGATGTTGGATCACACAATAACATGGACTGGTATGTCAAAATGGCACATTTTATCAGTTTAAAAATACTATGCAATATTTTTGAGAGCATTGAGCTAGAGGTTGAATTAGTATCTCAAGTATGTGAGAAAAATAATTTAATAAGTAACAAAATATGAACCATTAAATTATAATTGACCGATTTCCCAAAGAAAATAACAATAAATAAAAATTTGTAACTGAAAAATGTTTTTAATTGATCCAGTATGGTGTCGAAGCGCATTCAGTATGACGTCATGCGCATACATACTTTTATACACACTTTATACACCCTTTATAGCGGCACACCTAAACCTATAGTATAGTATTTTGTTTTTAAATTTGTAGAATATATATAGGGTGTATGCACATGACGTCATATTTAATGCACTTGGGCGTCATAATAGAGTAATAAATAATATTGCTTAGCAGCTTTGTCTTTTTTTCAAAGCAAAATCGGTAATTTTTGTTACATACTTGAGATAATAAATCAACCTCTATTAACTGCCAAAATGAGTATTTTTCCTATACGATCCATGTTATTGAGTGATGAACTGTATGAATATACACACCTCTGCTAGACAAAAGTTAGCGAACGGTGCTAAGGAGGTCGCTACGTTTCCCATAAATATATAGCATATAAAAAATACAATTATAAATAATATAAATAATATTTTATTTTCTCCTAGTGTTAGACTCCAGCGGCAAGTTAGGTTCTGGAGTGCTGAGTGGTAACATCAAGATGCTGGGTCACTACGACCAGTGTGTGACACAAAAGTCACGTGACCTCACTGCTCAGTATTGTCTCGCAACTTTGCACGTCAACCCTCTACCTCAAGCTAAGAAAAATAAAGAAATTGAACAACTCATTCATATTTTAACTTTTGGAAGAATTAAGTACGAGAAAATTGATATCAATTTACGTCCAGTAAGTTAATTAAATTAAACTTAATGGAGGTTATCGGTTTAGAGCGCGGGGGGACGCGGGGAAAGCTAAGGGTCCCCTAATTTAACATTACGCTTATGGGGAAAAACACGTGTTTTTTTGCGATTTTTGAGAAAACTACTCCACCGAATTCGGAGAAATTTAAATGAGAAATACTAGATATACTTTTACTTGTTTTAAGCCATAGTCATTTTTAAGCATTTTTTTAAACCGATAACCTCCATTATTTTATGTCTTATATATTATATATAATTTGGTGAGTATGGAATACGAAAATTAATTTGTATTTATTTAAAGGCATAGATCACATTAAACAACATGTTCTTTTTAATTATTTAATACAAAATGTGTAATCTCCAAAACTTATGATAGTTTTTACATCGTAGCCACACAAGAGAGCGTGTATCGAAGTGTAAAGTATGCTATTTGCGTGACTATTCCTGTTTCTGACGTCAGAAATATAGGTAAAAATTAGTAAGAAAATGTTGTGTGAGTTTTATACATTGAATTTTTCTCATCATTGCTACATGAAACTGAAACTGACGAGACCAATTAATGTTATTTAATGTAAGTCCCATCAAGTGTTTTGTGATGTAAATAATAATGCTTTCTTCTGATATATTCCATTAAAGGCATAAACTAGGAGAAATCATTGGCATTTACATCACAAAACACTTAAAGGGACTCTTACATAAATAACATTACTTTGTCTTAAAACCCAACTGTAGCGCCGTAGCAATTATCAATATATGCAACCCGCACAACATTTTCATACTAATCTTTACCGGTTTCTGACATCAGAAACAGAAATATTTACTCAAATCGCACACTTCAAACTTTTTTCACACTCTCTTGTGGGACTACATTAAACATTTTTGTACAAATTTTCAAAAGTTTTGTAGATCATATATTTTGTGTTTATAATCATTCAAACATGTGGTCTATGCCTTCAAAGGAAATGTAGTATATTATAATTGTTTATTCAGCACATATATTACGCCTGTAGGGGATGTTATTTAACATTGTTAATGAATAACCCCAAAGCAAATATATCGTGAACAAGGCGTGTCATATCATGTCACGTGTGGTCACCTGTTATAATTATTGTCTCTTTATTTAAAATATTTTACTTCTCATGCCCTTTTTTTTTTTTTTTTTTTTTTTTTTTGTAGCTTAAGTGGAATTTGATAGGCACGGCATTCTTAGGTTTTAGGTTAGTGTAAAAGTTATCTAAAAAAAAATAATAATAAAACATTTTTTCGTGTTAGTGGGAGGGAAAGAGAGAGAGAGAAGAAAATGTTAAACATGGCCCGGAGAAAATTAGGAGGCTCTAAGCATTTTCGCGCACTCTCCATAAAAAGCACTAAATAGACATTCATTCATGTAAAGCATATTTAATAAAATATTTATAAATAATATTAACAAGCAATGAAAGGAAAAGTAAAAATATTTTAGTTGTGATTTTATTGCATATTCTGAAAGAGGGCATCGTCTTAAATCGATTGATGTTCAATTTTCTAGTTTTTCATATTAAATTTTGAAAATCGTATAATGATGCACGGTCGTTATATAACTTTTGCTTGAGTGTGCATGCATGAGCGTGAAATTACGAGTTCAAATATTGATTAAAAATATTTCAATGAATTAAAAAAAAAAAAAAAAAAAAAAAATCACAATACTATAGTTTGTTCTATATAAACTACACACAACCCTTGAGCCAGCTTCAAACATTTTCTTTTGTTATAAACATCTGATCATGACGTCATAACCTGTTTATTACGTTTATATGTATGGTTGATCATTGTTATTTCTTTGTTTAGAATTTTGGACCTGATAAAATAAAAGAAAAAAAATCCATACGAAACATGCGACTTACTTATATCGGCTCAAAAAATAAGATCAATCAATGAATGTGTCTTATTTTCCAATCACTGAAAATGAGATTCACTATACTTTACAGAACAAGCTTATAGTAAAGTTCTTAAAAAGTAAATTTGAAAAAAAAAAATCGCTTTGTTAGGGCTTACTTATTAATTAATTGTTAACTTTAGGTTCCAGATCTTCTGCCTACGTTATCCGAGATACAACTGGCAGTATGTGTTCCCTCATCATGTTCTTCAAGTGAAGTTGAAGTACATCTCAACTCAGCACTGCAAAATCTAGAACAATTGCTAGAAATAAAAGTCGGAGCAAAATTATATTCACATTCTTGTTCTACGTTGAATACAAGCCCGTGGAGTTCAGAGGAAATCGCATTTATGTACGATTAATATTTATAAAAGTATCATTTCTAGTATTGTTAAATACAGTATTTTTTTTTTTTTTTTTTTTTTTTGGATTTGTTTTTATTAATTTAAATATTTTTTTTTCTACGAATTTTAATATTAATATTTTTATTATTATTATTTTTAATTATTGCTATATTTTTTATTTATTATAATAATTATATAAATATTATTGATTTATTTTGAACAATTAATTCACGACATTATTAGTCAAATAATGTGATGCAATGCGCTTTGGCTTGAAGTTAAAGAATGCAGGTTGCAAGTTTGTCTTTAATTAAAGTTAGGTCTAGGTCATTGAAAAGTAGAGATAAGCTGGTTATTATTTATAACTATAGACCTTTTTCATATCCTTGCGCTTTGTCGCCATGTTTGTGGTGCCTAATGCATTATTGTCCAGCATAGGTAGGCTGACCATAATATTGAGAGGCAAAATCGGGACACTTTGACCCTAGTAGAGAGGCAACCTGGAACGTGGGGAGGGGGCCCCGCCGGAGACGAAAAATTTTCATAAAAGGGGGCGTGGTCCCCAAATTTAAAGTGTATTTTGATCCTATTTCAAATGGCCATTATTGAAAAAAAAAAAATCAAAAAATTAAATTTTCTATATGGAAAAAAAATATAGAGCTATACATTCTTTTTTTTTTTTTTTTGTTAAACCATAAATTTTAAATATTTTTAATTTTTTGCTTCAAAGATGCTTTTTTTTTTTTTTTTTTTTTTTGCTCACATTTATTAAATTTTGCTTTAAAAATTGTAATTTTAATAAATAATAGCAATGCTTTTTTTTTTTTTATGACCAATATTTTATACCCAGCAAATAAGGTTTAGCAAAGCAGTAAAGAAAAAGAAAAAAAAAAAAAAAAAAAAAAAACTCAAATTTCCTTAAAGTGAAGAAAAAGGATTCTATAATAGCACTTTAATTTTAATTTATCTTGCCAAAGATTTTAACCTCTGCTATTAATCGATATAGTTCTTGATAAATCACGATATTTTTATAATAAAATAAATATTATGTGCGTGTTTTGTAGATTTTTTTAATTATATATTTTTTTTCTTTGCATTGTATTTTTTCCCTTTATTAGAATTCGGGACATTTCAATTTTTAGCCGGGACAAGGTGTCAAAATCGGGATTGTCCCGGGAAAATCGGGACGTCTGGTCAGCCTGCATAGGGGAAACATCATTTCTCCTAATTTTTCTCGTAAAAAGAGTTTATTTCAACTGATCAATTTTTTCTCATATTCTTCGAGCTTATTAGAAGTAAGAAATAAGGAAATAAGTATTTGATTGAGGTTTAAGGCTTCTTTTGCTATTAAAAAAATAAAAATGACGTTGTTTTCTATGCTGGCCTATGTATTCCTGACCAGCAAAATGGCGGCTCTTAAATATGAGTACAATCGGTCTGTAGTTTAAACTTTGTCATCAAAGATGTTCTTTTATTTACAGGTTTTTCATGGCATTTCTGGTTTTTCTCGAAGTTGGTGCAACTTTATTTGGTAGATTTTACCCAACGTGTGATGTTGAAAGTAAGACATTTTTAACTTTAGATAAGAGTTAACAATAGAGCTGTGGAAACCGCTAAAAATTGCGAAACCGGATAATCGTTTTTATTTTTTATCGGTTCGATTAAATCGATTAAAAACAGAACGATTCGGTTTTCGATTTTGTCGGTTTTTTCAGTCATTATTTTGATTTTGACTTTAAAATTCGGTTTACAAAATTCGATTTTTACCATCTAAAAATAAAAAATCGAATCGTAAAGGTCATTTGTTATAAAAAATCGAATATTTTTTTATGATAAACCGAATAACAAAATTAAAAATCGATTTTTTTTATTTATTATTATTTACTTGGAATCCTTAGATTTGCAAATCTTTAATACGATTTTTAAGTTTCTTTAATGATATTCAGTTTTATATTTAAACAGCGGTCCAAAAAAAAAATATTGAATAATAATAACACTTTTTTTCTTAAATTATATTTGAAACCAATTTTATATTTTGAAATAGCTCTTATGATTCACACAATATTTTATATTCCATTATTTTTAAAATAATTCTTGTTTAGTTTTTTGCAACTATATTATATTATATGTTTTATTTAAAATGTATATCAATCAAATGTCACCTGTGCAAAATGAAGATCTTAAAAATGCGTATTAAACTCTGTATATATTATGGACTTATATTAGGTATAGAAAGAAAGGAAAGCCAGGCTATTGTACTTTTCATGGAGTACCGTTTAAAAAGTATTGGAGTACAGGTAGGTAAAAAAAATGAAGAAGTGGTTGGTCAGTAAAAGCACTAAAAGCTGCATGATCATAGAATGTTCTTTATACTCTTCTTCCTCTTTTTTTTTTTTTTTTTTTTTTTTCTTTTTCTTTACATAAGTGAAAAAAGAAATAATAATTTAATATAAAAGAAAGAAAGAAAGCAATTAAAGTTTGTTTTAAGTTTTGGAAAGAAAAATTAACAAAATCGCTCTTACTATCAATTTATTAGCAGCAAATTAAACAAGGATGTAATATAAAGTTGCATAAAAAACATTATTACATTTTTTCTATATCGTTATCTATCTATTATAACTATATAGAATATATTATATAATGAATGAATGAATGAATGAATGAATGAATGAATGAATGAATGAATGAATGAATGAATGAATGAATGAATGAATGAATGAATGAATGAATGAATGAATGAATGAATGAATGAATGAATGAATGAATGAATGAAAAACTTATTTTCTTTCTCTCTTTCTCTCTCTCTCTCTCTCTCTCTCTCATTCATTTATTCCGTTTTTTTATTTTTCCGCGGATATTAAAGACATCATTTAAAAAATATTAGTATATAAAAATTATATGATAAAACCTAAAAATGTATTGCTTAAATTTTTGTATGAAATATATAGTTAACTATAATATTCATATTAAACTAAAATCATTTTGCAAACAGGGTATAATTTAATTTATATAATTTTTTTTTGTTTAAGAAACGTCAGGCTTACAATTGATATACGGAGGTAAAAAAAAATTATAAGGTATATAAACGGCCGTGGGGTTGAAAGGGAGTTACATGCCCTCAGGTGTCCAGCTGGTTGTGTTTTGCGTTCTGAAGAAAGGTGCAAAACACATCATGGTGCAAAACATATTCCTTTTTTTTCTCTCTCTTATTTTTTTGGAGGTAGAATTTTAAAACTGTGATTTTTGCTCCTCAAATTCAAATTTTTATCATTATTACCTTTCTTTGATTAGAAATGGTATGATTTTAAACTTTTTAAAACTTTTAAACAATTGATTTTTTTTTCATAATTAAAAAAATAATACTAAACTACTAATTGTAAGCAAATATACATAAATATATCAGTTTAAAATTTGCAGATTATATAAGACTGCATTTTTTATTCTTCTTAAAATATTTTTAAATAAAGTAACCTTAATAAATTAGCTTAATTGCCTAGAACACGAACGTTAAACTTGATAGTAAGATTTGTTAAAATACAATAAAAAATTAAATTTCTGACTTACATTTTTGTCTTAACAAATTTTTATTTTGATATTCATGTACAGCAGTATTTTCTTCTACATATTCCCTATTGAAAAATTCTCGTTCAAAATGAGGCTGCTCTTTCAAAATTCTCTTTTAACATTGAATATTCAACGAGAATTGTACATTTCTCGAGAAAAATACCATTTTTTTAAAAGAGTAACGAAACATTCAAAGAGCAGCTATAAATTACAAAGAGAATCTAGATTTTTAAAAGAGGAGCCTAAATTTTTTAAAAAGAAGTCAAAATTTCAAAGAGCTGCAATAAATTTTAAAAAAGAATCTGAAATTTTAAATGAGAAGCTAACATATTGAAAGAGTTTCTAAAATGTTAAAAGAGAAGCTAAAATTTTTTAAAAAGAATATGTACCTTTTTAAAAAGCTAATATTTTTAAGAAGAAATTTTTCCAAAAAAGGGATTTAAGTAGTCTTGAGTGTAATTTTATCAAAAGTCTCCTTACATCGAGTAGAATACTATCTTAGATTTTTTTTATTTGCATTACTTCCAAGGAATATCAATTTTATTTTTTTTTAGATATGGCAATAAATTAAAACATATATTTTTGATATCCTTATCTAAAAATTTTTAGTTTAAATTACTCATTTACTACAGAAACCAAAAAATTAAAGAATTACAAATTGAAAAAACAAAAATATATATTTATAATCACGGAAATCATGGAAACAACAATCATAAAGCACTATTTTTTTTTATAAATTTCATTTGTTAAAAATGACAAAGAAACCGAAAACAAAAAACAACACAAACAAAATTTCAATAGTATATTGCTCCTCTTTAAATAATATTGCTTTTCTCTTTAAATATTATAGCTTCTTTTTAATTCAATTTTTTTAAACAATTTGCGGTTTTCCTTTTTTTTTTTTAAGTTTGCGAAAATAAATTTTATTATTCTCGTATATTCATTTTTATATATTTACAATATATATTTTTAACGATATCTTGTTTTAAAATTAAAAAAAATAATTTAAAGCCTAAAATAAATAAATCATAAAATTACCATATGAAAAGCCATAAAAAAGTTAAAATCAAAATTTTTTTTCTACATGATACGGAGATCTATTTTAGACGAAAAATTAAGGATTTTTTTTCATTTTTTCATTTTTTTTTTTTTTTTTTTGCTTTTCCAAAAATTTCTGACACGTTGTCGTTACACGTTATAATACCATGAAAGAGAAGTCACGTTAAATTTGTGCTTTATATAATTTTTTTTTTTAATTCTCTGTTACATTTATATAGAGTTTCTGTCTTTGTATTCCTTTACATATGCACATGCATATATCGCTTTCGGACGCTCAAGCCGCAGCTACCAGAGTATAAAAAATGCTTGGCAGCACGTAATTGCTTCAAATTCTATAAAGTTTTATATTTATATTATAGGATAAAACCGTATAATTTCATATAAAATGCGCATCGACGCCATACTGAATCAATAAACAACATTGCGTGCAGCAGATGAACTGTACATGTTCATATTTATTAACCCGCGCCGCGCTCGATAACTTTTTCATGTAAATTAAATCATATAAAGATCTTATCCATGTTATTGTTTTGTATATTTTATAACCTTGCAAAATAATGCATTTTCTCATAGCGAATTTTCTTTTAGTAATGTTATTCATTGATCCAATATGGCGTCGACGTTTACAATAACATAAATGCGTCCGGCAATGCCGCCGCTGAAATCCTCTCAAATATTCCCGCACTTTTCAAATTATTTCGTGTTCAGCTTTTTTTTGCGCATGCGCAGTAGTATTGAATTTTGAATTTTCAGCTGGTCTGCTGGTAAAATACAAGCGTCTTTTACCGGCTATTTTCCTCCTAATTATCGTTCTTGGAGAGTAATTAGTGATACTTATGTATTGAATATTGCAGATATGAAAATAATAATTATGTAAGTAAATACTGTAGTAGTTTTGTAATCGTACTCTATCATTGGGCTAATATATTAATAATTTTGTTTGAGTGTCAGTCGGTGGGTATGACTATTTGCTTCCCAGGACCCAGGATGGATAAAGCAGTGCAATGAAAACTACAAAAAGGCTTATTTCTACTGTATTTATGGTGAGTTTGTAGTAAATAATGTATGATGTATTATGTGTGTTTATTTGGGTATGGTGGTGTGTGTATGTGTGTGTGTGTGATAAAGATTTGTCCTCTCTTCTTTAAGTTGTTGGTAGGAGCAAAGCCACCCACTCTCGTATGTTTATATGGTTTTCCCATATAAACGCTGCAAACAAAATTTTTGATGATTATAGTACAGTACTGAATTTATAACGGCTGTACTTTTTTATATTAAATTGATTAATAAATCAAATCACCCGATACTGACCTAGGATTATCCTGTTAGATAGAGCAATATATGTGTGATTAAAATTAAAGTGGATTTTGCAATAAATATTTTAATACTCTCACCTGTCAAAGCAAATTTTAAATATTACTTTTGACACACATTTGAGAAGTATTCGTTTATTTTAAACGCATAAATAACGCACAATTACTGCATAACAACCAATAGCTGTATATTTTGCTTTAGTTAGAGCTAGATTTTATTTGTTATGTGTTAGATTTCTAAAATATAAAAATAAATTATCCTACTGTTTTAGAGCTGCTGAAAGAAAGAATCCTTGCACGTACGTGACAACTTAATGAAACACGAAAGCTCAAAAAAATATCATCATTCTTCAGTTGTGCCAGTAGCAACAAAGAGAGAGAGAGAGAAAGAGGGCAGCCGCGGCAACACCACCAGAAATACCAAGTGTTATGACGAAAACAACGTTAGTGCAACACCGCAATAAGACATATATGCTCAGCAAAAACACAAGAACTAAACATGAATATAGTTTTTCTTTAATTTGTAAATATTTATATAGTGATAATATGTGTGGTCAAGTGTTTTTCTTCAATAAAAAAATGATAATCTTTTTAAAAAGAGTGTGTTTTTATAATTTTAAATAAATTTAATTTAATAAAGAAATAAATATTAAAATAGTGCCTATTTATAGTACATAAAGTAGTGTTAAGACAGGTAAATATTATTACTCTCATTTTTTATTAAGCTATTAGGAATTATTCGATTTTTTATTTATCTCGGACCCTTTTTCAAAAAGCAGTTTGACTCTTTCAAATATTTTAAAAGAGTACGTTTTTAAAGAGAAATACGTTCCAATATCTCGTTAAAAAAACTAAAAATTTCTCTTTGAAAATTCGAACGAGAATTTTTCAATAGGGTTGAATACAAAATGATGTATGCATTATTGAATTAGATTTAAGAACAACTATTTTGCATACATGCAAAAATGGGTATTTTCCGTATTTCATACAAATTGCAGTAAAATTTAACCAATATATTTGACATCAGCATAAAATTTGCATTTCGGAATAAATTTTCAAGATTCAATATTTTAAAATCAAGGAACGCCCCTTTTTAATAATTAATGAATTTCTAAAAAACTATACGTTGCATCAAAAACTTTTAATGACAAGAAATGTGTAGAATTATATAATACACTTTGAGTATAAATTTCAGGCTATTTGAAATGTTATTGACAATTTGCCAACGCTTTGAAAAGTTTTAAACAGAGAAATTTTAAAAGTGCAATGTTTTTATTATGATGTTTTACTTCACTTTTAAAATTTCTCTGTTTGAAAACTTTCAAAGCGTTGGAAAATTGTCAAAAACATTTTAAATGGCCTAAAATTTATACACAGATTGTATTATATAATTTTACACATTTCTTGTCATTAAAAGTTTTTGATGCAACGTATAGTTTTTTAGAAATTCATCAATTATTAAAAAGGGGCGTTCCTCGATTTTAAAAATTTAAATCGTAAAAAATTATTCCTAAATGCAAATTTTATGCTGATGTCAAATATATTGGTTAAATTTTACTGCAATTCGTATGAAACACGGAAAATACCTATTTTTGCATGTATGCAAAATAGTCGTTCTTAAATCTAATTTAATAATGCATACATCATTTTGTATTCAATATGTAGTAGAACATACTGCTGTACATGAATATCAAAATAAAAATTTGTTGAGACTAAAATGTAAGTCAGAAATTCATTTTTTATTGTGTTTGAAGAAATCTTACTATCAAATTTAATGATCATATTCTAGGCAAGCTAATTTATTTAGGTAATCTCGTTTTGAGGGTATTCTAAAGAACATAAAAAATGCATTCTTTAGGCCCGCGCAGCCGTCTTATTTTATTTAATATTAAATTAATTTAAGAAAATAGGTCACTGTGATTGGCGGAGAGTCGACTCTCAGCCAATCACAGCGACTTATTATTTTAATTAATTTAATATTAAATAAAATAAAACGGCTGCGCGGGCCTTTTATATGCAAATTGTAAAAACATATTTTGTATATAAACAGTATTTTATTACGATTCTTTTACGTAACAGAAGAATAAAATAAAATGGTATTTTAATGTGTTAGAATATTATATTGTTTTTTCCCTCTCTACCTTCTCCCCAATACCTCATATACCTGATGCATTCTTTCAGAGATTGTCAATGTAAAAGTAGATGCAGTATTGTACACTACCTCTACTCATACATTTGCGTTTTATTTTAGGTGAGGGATCATTTGCTACCTGACCAGAAGACCCTCATTACTTTATGCATGAATTAATATTGAGCACTCAAAGAAACAATTACAGTGAATTATAATTACCACAGTTGTTTTCTTAATGAAAATACAAATATATATCTTTTTTTATCGTCGTTCTAGCTTAATTTTAAATATTTAATAAAAATAATTGTGAATTATTTTGCTTGTCTTTTTTCTTGTTGAAAAAGACGCTATAGAACGACAAAAAATAAAGGTGTATGCGTGTATTAAAAAAAGAAAAAAAAACTGCATGCATTTTTAATCATTTTAACTTTTCCTACTAATTGAAGATATTAAAGCTTTCAGTCGTATGATCAGATAACCATTAATCATACGCTTTTTCAGCTTTTTGTTTGCTAAAATAAGTTTTCATTTGCACCCACCGATACAAAATCGAAATACCAAGTTACTTTTTATGTTTTTTTTTTTTTTTTTTTTTTTTTTTTTTTTTTTTTTTTTTTTTTTTAGTGATACGCTTATATATAGTTTTTAAGTTAAATATTATAGTACATATATAATAATATAAATGCAAAATTAATAATAAATTTAGAAAAACATTGAAAAATAATGTATTATTAAAATAGCAATAAATTAGGGTCCTTTAAAATCAAATTATAATATACTTAAAACAAAATCTTCAGAATCTATTTACCGTATAGTTGTGAAAATAATAGACGGGTTAGTTGACACCCGAGGGATCGTCAATGGTATAAAGAACAGAGAAAAAAATAAACATCAGGTATATGTCCAGAATCTTGTCAAAATATTTTTGCACCTGCAGTCTTGCACTGCCCGATAAGAGGAGTCTAAATCTAAAGTCAACTTCCATAAAAAAATTGTCATTGAGCGAACAAACATGATAATTGATAACTAAGATTTTAAAATTTGTATGGGAAAATATAAGCTGCGTGTTAATAAATTATAATATGAATGAAAAATATAATTATATATATATATATATATTATATATATATATATATATATATATATATATATATATATATATATATATATATATATTTTTTATATATATATATATATATATATATATATGTATTTTTCTGCATGATTTTTGAATAAAGACGATTATTTATTTATTTATTTATTTATTTATTTATTTATTTATTTATTTATTTATATATATATATATATAATTAATTATATATATATATATATATTACATATATATATACACACATACACTCACACAATAACTTAATATTGTTAAATTATTGAGCTAAAATAACTTTTAATCCTTGATTTTTTCTAAAAAAAATTATCGATTTTTTAATGGGTATTTTAAAAAAAAAATCGAATTATTTTGACGGTTTTTATATATAAGAAATAATATTAATCGATTTTTTTTAAATTAAGGTTTTTGCGAATTTAAAATCGTTAATATGCAATTCGATTTTTAATTTTCGATTTTCGGTTTTATGCAATAACTCGAAACCGATTTTCTTATTTCATGAAACCGGTTTTCAAAATAAACCGGATTAAATCCACAGCTCTAGTTAACAATTACTTAGTATGTGAATGGATAATAATCCCATCGTCTCATTATTTACCATTGATTTTTTTTTTTTAGACCAGCTCTTCGTTAAGGAGTTAGGCGAGCGTAGATGGCAGCATGGTATTTTATTGTAAGAAAATATCAGTTGTTATCCAATTTGACCGATTTTTTCTTATGACAATTTCACTTTGCTGCCATCTACAGTCCCCTACCTCTTTAAGTATCCTCTATCCAAAAATAACGCCTGAATAACTAATTATAATTAAAATCAGTATTTAATTTTTTATTAAAGCCTTAATGCACTTATTTTTTATGATTTAGAATACTATATAGATTGATAATTATTAATTACCATACCTAATTATTATTATCCATGAATTAGGCACCAACATGTTAATTTTGGACTTATTTTTATCTATTTTCATTTTGAAAGTTGAAATAAAACTTATCTGACGTCACAATATACCAGTGACTGTGATTGGCTGACTTTATCACGTGACTTGACGGGTGACTGTGATTGGCTGACTCATCAGCGAATCACAGCCACTGGATCTGGTCACGTGATTAGTCAGCCAATCACAGTCACCGGTACACTGTGACGTCAGATAAGTTTTATTTGAACTGTCAAAATGCATATCTAGCCTGCCTAGATGTTTCCACGGTTTCTATAGGCTGTCATGGCGAATGCCGGGCTGTGTACTTAGGCCGTGGCCGGCCCGTGTGTGCTTTTCCATTAATTGGAAAGTCCTTACCTGTCGATAAGACAATGTCTTGACTGGGACTGGAATTGGTGTATAGCACGATAACACAATATGGCAAGCATATCGTTAATTCCAGGCTATAATAATAAGGCATGAGACACGTATACTCGGATGTTTTTCATTTTGATATATGTTATAGACCTATCCAAGGTACTTTTTTGCCGAAAGTCAAAATTTTCAAAATCGGGGTTTTCCCGCCAAAAATTCAAATTCAAATTTTTGCAAGTTCCACATTATACCTAACTTTGAAGCACTGTAGCTCAAAAACAAATTAAGATAAAAATATAAAACTTGCGCCAGATTATGTAACATATAGTGAACAACAAAAAGTACTGTGAACACTTTGACCTTGAACAATGTTAAAGGTCATCAAAAGGTCATTTAAATTTTTAAACGTTATTTATAAAAAAGTGCCGATTTAATATGAAAAATGGAAATTACCATATTGTAGAAAAACATTTTAAGATCATTTAACTAAAAATTAAAATATGTGAATTTTTGATTTACGGATTTTGGAGTGAAAAACGTTGCGCGGCAACGGCGAAATCGAGGTACCGGAGCGCGCGCTCTCGTAACTCGGCATGCATTTTTGCTCTCTACAGCCTCCAAATGTGATTAAACAACAGGAACTATGTATGTATATTATTTTTTAGGATATTTTTTTATCCTATATGTCCCACCCGCCCGCCCACCCACCCACTTTTTTTTTCTGCTTCTTTTTCCTAATAATATAAAGATTAAAGCGTGAAATCAGTTACTGCGGGATTTGACTAATAAGTTGTAAGGAAAGAAACATAGGAAATTTTGCTCAGTGATAAATTAGGATAAGATAATGTTTTAAAAAAAAAAAAAAAAAAAAAAGGATTGTAAATTGTGATTTTTTATTATTATTATTTTTTTTAAGTTTTCGTCTCAACTGAGGATTTGTTAATTTGAATAGTTAATTTCACTCCTATCCAATGTTTACGGGTTCTGAAAATTTTATCATACGTAGCTGTTACTGCTAGCTTTCAAATGGCATCATAAAGTTTGCAAGAAAATTGTGAGTCCATAATCTAAATCTTGCAAACTTTATGATGCCATTTGAAAGCTAACAGTAACAGCTACGTATGATAAAATTTTCAGAACCCGTAAACATTGGATAGGAGTGAAATTAACTATTGAAATTAACAAATCCTCAGTTGAGACGAAAACTTAAAAAAAATAATAATAATAAAAAATCACAATTTATAATCCTTTTTTTTTTTTTTTTTTTTTTTTACATTATCTTATCCTAATTTATCACTGAGCAAAATTTCCTATGTTTCTTTCCTTACAACTTATTAGTCAAATCCCGCAGTAACTGATTTCACGCTTTAATCTTTATATTATTAGGAAAAAGAAGCAGAAAAAAAAAGTGGGTGGGTGGGCGGGCGGGTGGGACATATAGGATAAAAAAATATCCTAAAAAATAATATACATACATAGTTCCTGTTGTTTAATCACATTTGGAGGCTGTAGAGAGCAAAAATGCATGCCGAGTTACGAGAGCGCGCGCTCCGGTACCTCGATTTCGCCGTTGCCGCGCAACGTTTTTCACTCCAAAATCCGTAAATCAAAAATTCACATATTTTAATTTTTAGTTAAATGAACTTAAAATGTTTTTCTACAATATGGTAATTTCCATTTTTCATATTAAATCGGCACTTTTTTATAAATAACGTTTAAAAATTTAAATGACCTTTTGATGACCTTTAACATTGTTCAAGGTCAAAGTGTTCACAGTACTTTTTGTTGTTCACTATATGTTACATAATCTGGCGCAAGTTTTATATTTTTATCTTAATTTGTTTTTGAGCTACAGTGCTTCAAAGTTAGGTATAATGAGGAACTTGCAAAAATTTGAATTTGAATTTTTGGCGGGAAAACCCCGATTTTGAAAATTTTGACTTTCGGCAAAAAAGTACCTTGGATAGGTCTATAACATATATCAAAATGAAAAACATCCGAGTATACGTGTCTCATGCCTTATTATTATAGCCTGGAATTAACGATATATATATATATATTTATATATTTATATATATATATATATATATATATATATATATATATATATATATATATATATATATATATATATATATATATATATATATATATATATATATATATATATATATATATATATATATATATATATATATATATATATATATATATATATATATATATATATATATATATATATATATATATATATATATATATATATATATATATACACATATACATATACATATACATATACATATATATATATATATATATATATATATATATATATATATATATATATATATATATATATATATATATATATATATATATATATAAAATCAACATGTTAGTGTCTAATTCATGGATAATAAGGTATGGTAATTATCAATCTAGTATTCTAAATGATAAAAAGATAAGTGTATAGGTAAGGGCTTTAAATGACGGCGAAATTTTAATAATACTTCACTGCACAATTTTAATATTTCTTATACTTTCCTTCAGGTAAAGAAGTCCAATATCTACGTGCATTCTCAATTAGTGATAACTGGACTCGACTGATGGACTCCAAAGTGACTGGTGACTTTACTACGTTGAATGGTATTCGAGTTATAACATCAATGAGGATTATCATCGGACATAAGATTGTGTACTTTATGCAAGAACCGTGGTTAAATAAAACTTTTATAATGAAGGTAAGAATGCATAGCATATTTATGTCTCACTATTATTACACGGAAAAAAATTACTATGGCAGATACACTCCTCAGTTTCTAAAATTACCCATCAAAGATAAACCACTTTCTTTAGAAAATGGTCAACATGTCATCTTAAAGGAATAGACCAGAGAAAAACATAAGTATTTATATCACAAAAAACTTCATGGGATGGGACTTACATACATAATTTTAATTTGTCTCAAAACCCGTAGCAGTGATCAGAAAATTTCAATTTATGCAACCCGCACAACATTTTCATACTAATTTTTGCATGTTACTGACGTCATAAACATGAATAGTCACGCAATTTGCATACTTTACAGTATTTTCACGCTCTTTTGTAGGGCTACATTAACATTCTGGTAAAAATTGTCACCAGTTTTGAAGATCCCATTCTGTGTTTATTCATTAAAAGCACGATGTTGTTTTATGTGGTCTATGACTTTAGGTGCAGAGTATTCAAAATATCTAATACTATGTATTACTTTTTCAGTCAGTGACAAAGATGGCTTACATGCCTCTATCAAACAACATACCAAGTGTGGATACATTCTTCATGTTCTCAGGATTTCTAAGATGTTACAATATGCTTAAAGAATTACAACAAAATAGACATGACTTTATGTCCAGCTTATGGAAAAGATATCTAAGGTAATGCATGATTTTATTAAAATAATAATGTTTATATAAATGGTTTTTATTAGTATTATTGGAACCAAGCATGGTGGTGCAGTGGTTTGCGTGCTGGTCTGATGTGTGAGAGGCCGGTGCGTTCGTTGCTTGGTGAGTACCGTGTCAGCTTTTTTAGACGCCGTGCATGCATATGGTATGCACCGAGTGCGCACTCATGTTCTCTGCATGTTCATGCATGTAGTACACAGTACGTTTGCCAGTGAATCACAGATGAGAGATGTTTAGGCTAGACTGGTCAATATTCATATTCATGTCTCCGGTCAGTCCTGACAGTGCAAGGTGGTATTGGCTTACGCATTGATAAACATACAACATAGGAAGCTCATGTTGAAAAAACGATCCCTAAATGTTCGTAGTTCCAATTTTCACCACAACAATCAGTAAATGTAACGGTGGTGCCACCGTCTCAGCCAAATGGTGTTTGCCGATTGGTGGAGCAAAATATAACATTTGTTTATTATCTGTTGTTGTGGTGGAAATTTGAACTACAAACAACAAGAGAATGCTTTTTAGATAGATGGCAATAAAATAGAAGCTCACAAAGCAACCCGCATAACATTTTCATACTAATTTTTGCATGTTTCTGACGTCATATACATGAATTTTCATGCAAATTGCATACTTTACAGTTTTTTCACGCTCTCTCGTGGGGCTACATTAACATTCTGGTAAAATTTGTCATCAGTTTTGAAGATCCCATTTCGTGTTTATTCTTTAAAAAGCACATGTTGTTTTATGTGGTCTATGGCTTTAACACAAAAGTAACGCTAAGTATTTTTACTCTGTCCAAATGTGTCATTTTCCTATACCTGTCAATGTTAGTTAGTGTTTACATATAATGTCAACTTTTATATGAATGCAACCACCCTATTCTTGGCAACTATCCAGAACATAACATGCCTTAAACGAATTATTAACTTTCGAAGTAAAAACTTTTTATTAAAAGCCAAGAAAAAAAAAGAAGAAGAAGAAGAAGATAATTGAAAAAAAAAACTAATAAAAATATTAAATCACTTTTATATATAAATATAAATTTTTTTGTAACTTGAAGTAAAATAATTAAATATTGAAATATTGTATTAAAAATGACGATCTCGCAAAAAAAAAAAAAAAAAAAAAAATTAATAATAAAAAACAAAACATTACATACTGGCACTAGACATGTAATTACTACTAATTACATCATTTTTCAATTTAACAAAAAGTTGCACTATATATCTTATAACATAGGGTCTGACATTGGCATTGAATTTACTATAGCAATTACTAAGTAATTACATTATATTATAATATTAACATAACATGTATCCAATAACGATAAAAAAGTCCACTAAAGAAATACAATAAAATTCTTAAAGTTAATATTCTTAAGGCGGCTACTAAGTTACTACAGGATTTGACTAAAAAGTTGTAAAGAAAGAAAATTCTGAAATTTTGCAGTAATACATTAGGATAAGGTATCTTTAAAAATGTAAAAAATTTGGGGGGTTACTATGCTAGATTTGAAATTATGATTTTTTTTTAAATTTTAGTCCTATTATTGAGTCCATGCCAATTTCATTAATTATTTTCTCTTTTATCTGATGGTTCATGAGTTCTAAAAATTTATCATATAGGTATATAGCTGTTAGTATTACTTTCAAATAGTATCATAAAGTTTTGAAGTTTGCTTTTTAGATTTTGAAATGCAAGTCATCTGAATACAGCCCTTAATATATTTATATTAATATAACGTTCTTCCATTGAAATAAATTCTTTCAAAATTTATAATCTCTTTATCTTAGGCGCATACTACATATTGATGCGCTTTGACTCCATACTAGAGCAATGACTAACATTGCTCAGCAAAGGACAAAGTTTTTTTTTTTTTTTTTTTTTTTTTTTTTAAGCTGTTAATTTTTTGGTAGTTATTATATTTCTCGCATATTTGAAAACCTCAATTTCACCTGTTAAAGGAATAGACCAGAGAAAAACATACGCATTTATATCACAATACACTTGATGGGACTTACATAAATAATATTAGTTTATCTCAAAAACCAACAGTAACCCCGTAGCAGTGATCAGAAAATTCGATTTACGCAACCCGCACAACATTTTCATACTAATTTTTGTATGCTTCTGACGTCATAAACATGAATTTTTACGCAAATTGCATACTTTACAGTTTTTTCACGCTCTCTCGTGGGGCTACATTAACATTCTGTTAAAAATTGTCATCAGTTTTGAAGATCCCATTTCGTTTTTATTCATTAAAAAGCACGTGTTGTTTTATGTGGTCTATGGCTTTAAAGGCGTCAATGCTTATGAAAATATAAATATTAAGTATTGTTAAACTGGCAAAATATGTAATTTTTCTATATCAGCCCATGTTATTTAGTGCTCACATATGACGTCGACCTTTATATGAATGCAAACACCCTATAGGATGTATTTGCATGATGACATATTTAGTGCTCTTGGAAGATACACTGCTGGAGTAATGAACAACATTGCTCAGCATAGGACAAATTTCATTTTTGGCTTTTTTCTTTGGGAAATCGGTTAATTTATTGTTATTATTATTTTTCTCACATACTTGAGTTACTATTACAACCTAATATATATATATATATATATATATATATATATATATATATATATATATATATATATATATATATATATATATATATATATATATATATATATAGTATAATGCATTTAGCAAAATGAGTCATTTTCTTATGCGGCCCAAGTTATTGAGTGATTCAATATTTCACCGAATTAAACATGAATGCAACCACCCTGTGCAAATGTCCAGACCACGTTATGCCTTAAACGAATTACGAACTTTCAAGGTAAAATATTTCGTAAGAAGAAAAAAAAATAGAAAAGAAAAAAGGAAAAAAAGAAAAAAAAAATCATTTAAGGGAGTAGGGTACCGACCTTTTAACTAAAAAAACTAGAAATGTTTTGGTTCTAAATTTGATGTCATTGTGTAGCTAAGGGTCACACCTAACCATGATAAAAATTTCATGATATTTTACCTTCCCGAAAAAAAGAAAAAATTTATTGAAATTAACATTGGGCCTTATGGGCTTAAAATTTCATACAATCATATAAAATTAATTTGAAAGTTGACCCTCCAAAATTTTTATATATTTGTAATTGTCTCAAGCTGAAGTATCATTGTGCTTAATTTCAGATTTTTTTTTACGAGAAAAGTTTGAGTCTAATGGCCGACGTCGGTCCCCTTCTACCTTAAAACAAAAAATTAAATAACACTTTTATATTTTAAAATAAACTCTTTTATAATTTCAAGAAAATGTATTATTACGTAGTATTAATATGTAAAAAATTCAAATTATATATATATATATATATATACCATCCCCGATAAATATCTATAACCAGTTTTCATTAAAAAAAACTGTTGTAATTTTTTATAGCATAACTCTGACATTGGCATTGAATTTATTAGTAATTACATTTTACTATAACGTTAACATAACATATTTTCAATAAATAAAAAAAGAGCATTATGTAAAGAAAAAAAAAATAATAATATCGCCTATGGGAATAAATCTTTAAAATATTAATATTCTCTTCTCCTCTTGTCTTTCATTTTTTGTAACTCATTTTTAAGTTTGAATATAAATAAGATGGAGCAGATAATATTTTAAGTCTAATAATATAATATAAAATATAATATATTATTTATCATATTAAGGGGATATATAGGACCTTATATCTCATAAACTAGAAGTTTTTTTTTTGTTTAAATTTAGTGTCATTTTGTAGCTAAGGGTCACACCTTGCCGTGATAAAAATTTCAAGATGTTTGACGGTCTCGAAAAAAAGAAGAAAAAAAAACATTAAAACTAACATTTGACCTAATAGGTTTAAAATTTCAAAAGATCATTTAAAATTAATTTGCACGGTGACCCCCCAAAACTTTTATATATTTGAAATGGTCTCAAGCTGAAGTATCATTGTGCAAATTTTCAGATTTTTTGACGATAAAAGTTTGAGTCTAATGGCAGACGTCGGTACCTTACTCCCTTAAAGAAAAAAAAATAGTAACACCCATTGAAAAAATCTTTAAATTATTAATATTCTCTTCATCTCTCGTCTTTCTTTCTTAAATTTTTTTTTTAACTCATTTTCAAGGTTCAATATAAATGAGATTGTGCGGAGATAATATAACTAAACGTTGTATAGACAGAAATAATTAATAGTAAAATAATATAATTTAGGTATCCACCCAGTAACTTTATTATTATTATTTATTTTTTTACTCATTTTTCAAGGGCTTCAGAGTTGTTATTTCTCACTTGAATTGTTATCATTGATATAAAATAGTTCATATCATATTAACTTTCTTTAGGAAGTAATCATTTGAATTACAGAGGAAATACATTCCTTTACGGTAACCTCTGACCTGGATTGCTTTCAATTTGGAATGTGAACCAAATCTCTTATCGATTTGTACATCAGTTATGTTGCAAAAAATAACATGGGGAGCATAGGAAGTCCTATATTTTTCCATCCCACACTGATGGACAAATCGATTTAAAATTTGATACAAATAATTCTATTGAAAGCAATCCAAACTTATGCTGAAAATTAAGAAGACAAATGTACATATCGAGTTAAAAAAAAAAACTCTGAGCTTAATCCTCCGTGTAACCTTTAAATGTATAACAAAACAACCTATAGCTATGAAACAATACAAAACACTTCCGAGTATAAAATAACATTAAATAATTTAACATTATTGCAAAAGTGGCACGGAAAATATATAATAATTAATAATACTTTAAGGCAAGTAAATACAAGACATAATACCTAGAACATAGGTATTATTATACTACAATAATACCTAGTGCAGATGCACTATGCTACAATTTTTTTAACATAACAATTTTCTTAAATCATATTTCGTATTATATAATTTATATATTATAGCTTGTATGTGCATGACGTCATATAGAATGCGCTTTGACGCCATACTGAAGTGATGAAGATTATAATAATAACATTGCTCGCAGCATAGGACAAACAACATCGTTTTTTTTTTCTTCGAAAATTAGTTTAAGGGTCGTATATAGATGGCTTGTATCTCAAAATCTAAAAAAAAAAAACTTATAAATTTTATGATAACATTTGAAAGTTAACAGTAACAGCTACCTATGATAAAATTTTCAGAGCCCGTGACCATCAGATAAAAGCGAAATTACTTATTGAAATTAACATAGGCTCTTATGGGACTAAAAGTTCAAAAAATCATAATTAAAAATCTAGCATGGTAACCCCCTAAAATTTTTACATTTTTGAAGATACCTAATCTTAATGTATCACTGTGCAAAATTTCAGATTTTTCTGTCTTTACAATTTTTTAGTCAAATCCCGCAGTAGCTGATTTCCCGCCTTAAAAAATTGATAATATTATCTTTCACATCATGAAGACATAATTCAATCGAACATCATCAATATTCTCAAAAATATTGTTAAGTATATGTTTAAACTTTCAAAATATCTTTGATAACTTTGATTGTTACTATGAACTGCCTGGGTCAATAAATATTCTTATTCTTATCTTAAATATCTTACTTTCCTATACTTGACCATGTTATTAAGTACTTACATACAATCAGTGCCACCTAAGGACGTTTGCGATTAATCGAAATCGAGCCACGAGCCAATAGACGCTCAAGCTTTCAAGGTCACTAGGAGGTGGGGTAATGTTAACTAAATGGCGACTTTTTTGGTGCTCTCATATTTTACGCATCCTAAGTTGACGTGGACTGTATGATATCGACTTTAATATGAATGCATACACCATACACCCTATAACATATTTCACAGCTTGATTATGTTTGCTGCAGGTTGACTCCTCCAGTTGCTGTGATGTTAGGTTTCTACATGACTCTGGCTCCCAGACTTGGCTCAGGTCCTTACTGGGATAAGATCGTGACGTCAGCAACATCGCAAGTCTGTCGTACTAACTGGATGTACAATCTACTGTATCTTAATAACTATATACATCATGAGAATGGAAGAGTAAGTGTTATTTATTTTTTGTTATTAATATACTGTATAACCCATGGATATATAAACAGGATTGGAAGCTCTTGTTGAAAAAACGATCCCTTAATGATGTAATTCAAAATTTCGCCACAACAATATAAGAATACAAAATTACGTATAAAAGTGGCGCTGTCATCTGTGTGTGAAATTTAAAATTCACACACAGATCGCAGCGCCAATTACATTTTACATGTTGATTGTTGCGGTGAAAATTTGAACTACATCAACAAAGGGATCATTTTTAGTATAGGGAAATAACACAGGAGCTCACGACACTGGTATAACCTGTTCATGCAGTATACAATATAGAGTAGACACTATAGATAATTCATTTAAAAAAAAAAATCGAACAAATTGAGATGAACAAACAACAATTTGACAAGAAAGCGCTCCTGAATTAACACGATTTTTAAAGGTAATTTGAGTATTCTATAGAATGTAGGGGTCCACAAAAGAAAGATTTTTTTTTTTTTTTTTTTTTTTTTTTTTTTTTTTTTTTTTTTTTACAAAAGATACATATTTTTGTCATTCTGAGAGCCACACAAAAACTTGGTTGAAATATAAGACATTGAAATAATATTTTAAAAAGTCGGGGACTGAAGATGATAAAGGCACACTCTAAAAATTGGTGCATTACTTTAGTTATACTGATAATAGCTGTTTTAAGATAATCACTTTTAAGTTATTATGAGTATAGCTTAAATACATTTTAGCAAATTATTAATAGAAATAGCTTAAAAAACGTATAAGAAATTAAATTAGCTATTTTTAATAATTTGCTAAAATGCTTTATTTTGGCTATACTCATATAATTACTTAAAAGTGTTGAATTTAACTAAGTTAGGATTTGTAACTAAAGTAATGCAACAATTTTTAGAGTGACATGTTTACAGCCTTGGGTTCGATTATCGTAAATACGATAACGATTTTTGATTATCGAAACGTTATAGATGAAAAGTTTTATAAAATTTAACGTTATCGTTATAGATTAACAAAAATTGACGATATTATCTTTGCATCTATAACGATACTTTGGGCTCATAAAATATGAAAAAATACACAAAAAAAGAAAGAAAAGTGCGCAGAAAATAAGAAAATATTACTAAAAATATAAAATGTATATAAGTGAGGCAGTTTATCATTGTAAGTATAGTACAGTCATGCAGCAAGTATTTAAAATATTTTATTTCAATAAAAAATTGCATAATGGTTTATAGTTATTGTTATCGAAAAACTATCGTTATCGTGGGTGAGATTTTTAAAAGTAACGATATCGTTATATAGTGTGCTACTAGAATATAGTATCGTTATAGAAATTTTGGATATCGATCCCAAGACTGCATGTTTACTTGAAGGGTTAGAACACTTTGCACAAAAAAAAAAAAGGTCTAATATCCTAACATGCCTATAATTATCAACATTGATTTATCTGTAGTCATTGATTTTTAATTTATTTTCCATTCACAAAATATTCACAGCGTCTCAGCTAGCCTGTTTCCATGTGCGTGGACCAGCGTGCTGTTACCTCATAAATCCACTGCTTCTATTTTGCAAATGTATTATAAATTGGAAATTAATGACTATGTAATGTTATCAATGTATATCAATGTTGATACTTCTTAGGTATGTTAGGATATTAGAATTTTTTTAATTGTTAGTGACTTTAAAAAAAAAAGTCTGATTTTTATTATATATTAATATAATATTACGAGTTTATAAAAAATAAACGAATAATTCCAAATAGAAATCAAGAATGTCATATTCTTTCCCTTCGTTTCGCGCTGGCCGATTTCATACAACAAATTGACAACATTTAATTCCATTCTATCAATATAGTCTAAACTTATTATGAAAATTAAAACAAAACCTTTAAATTTTCAATTAATGAGCTTTAACTTACTACTTCGCAACTACAGTATTCACACTAGTACGAATGAGTATCTCATACTTGCACCTTGCACTCATTTATTAAATTTAAAATCAAACCTGTATTTAAATATATAAATAAATAAAATTTTAAATAAAAATTTTTAGAAAAATTTATAACATAAAAATATAAATTATAGTATTCATTTGTTTTTAAATTTTTATTAATTTATTTATATAAATTTTTTTTTTTAAATAAAATAAAATTTTTGAAAAAGTATTATTCATTAAAATTCAATACGAAGAATAAGCTTTTTTATGTTTTATTATTAGGTAACCAACGAAAGAATTTTAAAGTTGATTTAAAGCGGGGTTTAAATATAGACTCATTAGAAAGCACTTTACTATACTTTTACGCTCTGTTGTGACAAGGATTTTTGAGATACAATATTTTAGAATTCATTTTTGGGTACAGCAGCCTAAACTTAAGGGAAGAGGGTACCGAACGTATATCTCAAAAACTAGAAGTGGTTTGGGTCTAAATTTGGTGTCATTGTGTAGCTAAGAGTCACACCTAGCCGTGATAAAAATTTCATGATGTTTGACCGTCCCGAAAAAAATAATAAAATTTTTGAAATTAAAATTTGGCCTTATGGGCTTAAAATTTCAAAAATTATATAAAATTAATTTGCACGGTGACTCCCCAAAATTTTTATATTTTTAAAATTGTCTTAATTAAGCTGAAGTATCATTGTGCAAAATTTTATATATTTTTTTTTGACGAGAAAAGTTTGAGTCTAATGGCCGACGTCGGCTCCCTACTTCCTTAATTATTTCAAAATCACAATAAAAATAATACACTCCTATCTCCTACCCTAAAGTAGTACCTGAAACTGCCAGTACTTCACTGAGGTGAAAAAAAAAAAAAAAAAAAAAAAAAAGTTCACAGGCCATTAAAATAGTCGACTTGTAAAAGTCAACAAATTAACTTTAATATTTGTTGTATGTTTCAGTGCATGATTCAAACTTGGTACCTCGCTACAGATATGCAGTTCTTCATACTTGCCCCACTGCTAGTTTACCCCGCATGGAGATGGCCACAAAAAGCAATCAAAATTTTACTTTCAGCGCTTCTTGTGGCAGTTATCATTCCTTTCTTATATTTTTGGCAAACTTCATCGCTGCCTTCTTATTTACCGAGTGCCAAGTATGTAATTTTATATATATATATATATATATATATATATATATATATATATGATTGAATTTTATTAAATTATTTATAATTCTATTGCAATTCTACTCTTAAAATTATAGTGTATAACAAGATATGATATAATTTAAAATAAAATCACTTTTTTTATTATTTACGACTGCAAGTGTAAAAGAAAATAAGAACTAAAAGATTAAAATGATACAGGACTCGCCCACGTCAACAAAAACAGTAGTACATTTCAAAAAATAGATTTGGCTGAAATTAATATATTTTGTTAAGGGTCACTTAGACATGATATATTCCAAATTTCAGGGTTATGGAATCAAAATTCGAATTTTTAGAGCGCGAAATTCAAACGTTTTAGGGGTTTCAAAGTAATGCAATGAAAAATAGTGAATATAATTTTTAGGAGGTTTTACATTTTTTGTCACTAGTATAACATCTAATAAGTTCGACCATGACAAAAAAATCGATTTTTAAATAATCGATTGTGGTGAAAAAATTCGCCAATATTGCCCATTTATGCATTTTTTTCACTTTTTCTGACAGCCGTCACACCCAAACCACTGTGAATTTTCAAACAATTTTTTATAGCGACATAGTTTACATGTATGTTAACTTGTATATGAAGTCAATTAAAATTTATGATAAAAATTAAATTTTTGCGGGAATTTTGAAAATCGAAAAATATTCATTCCTGGAATTTTGAAAATCGATTTTCTCAAAAAGTTAGTTGTTTTTTTTCGATATTTTTTTTATGGTCATACAAAAAGTTGTCTTCTACTAGGTCTATTAGGTTTCCGAGGGATTTTTTTTTATTTCCAAGATTTAAAGGTTTTTGAACATGGAAAAAAAATCGTTTTTTATCTCTTTTTTGTTCATTTAAATTTGAGATAATTTTAATTTAAATTTTTTTTAGGGTCAGTAATGACTTGTATTTGCTATTTGAATACAATTCTACATTTTCATCGTTTCTAGTAGAATTTGGCGGGAAAATTAAATATCAAAATTTTTAAATGTTGCCAGTTTCAAACACAGTTTTTTCAAAAAGTATATTTTATTTTCGTGATATTATTTTTATATGTTTGCCTAAGACAAAGTTCTACTACTTATAATGTATTTTAGAGGTATTTTTTAGTTTATGGTGACTTGAAAATAAATCAAAATTGTGAAATCTTACTTTTGTTTCTGATATTTTTTAAATTTACATTCTTTTTTGTCTTTAAAATTTTGTTGGTCGTCTAAAATGACTTGTATTTACTATTTGATCATTATTCTATAATTTTTTCGATTTTCGTTCATTTTGGCGGGAAGTTTGAAAATCAAAATATTTGCATATGTCACCAGTACCATACGCGATTTTCTCAAAAAGTAAGCTTTTTTTCTCGCTGATATTTTTTATGTGCATACATTCGGTTGTATTATACAATAGCATATATATAGCAATAGGCCATATTCTTCCATTTTTATCACAGAACATGTTTAGAGTGCTATAGGTATCTTATTTATGCCAACAGACTCCATTAATTATCAATAAAGGATAGTTAAAAAAGCACATTTCTGATCATTTTTGCAGAAAAAAAGACATCTGGAAAAAAAAGTGCACATTTTTACGTTGACGCTCGGTGCAAGCAAACTGGTCACTCAATTTTATTTGTAAGAACAGTTTTAAAAATGTCTAACCCTGGGCTACAAAATGATATATAAAAAGTTAATTTTATTTTATTTCTTCATATTTTATTTTGCGTTTTAAAATGTTCGCTTTTAAAAAAAACACCCTGTATAAGAAAAAAAAAAACTTGTTATGATGCGAGGGGTCGCTAGCAAATTTTACTTATATAAGAAGAGAAATCTCGAATCTAAAGTATAAAATTTGTATATTCCTTCTCATCTCTCTTGTCATATTAACTCAAACAAATTAAATTATTATTTTGTTTTTCTTTGCAGTAATGAGCAGTTGGTAAACTACCTGACTAATGTCCACTTTACTGCCCATCACAGATCATCACAATACATCATTGGTCTTATATTTGGTCTTTTTATGTTTAAAATTAAAAATCAGAAAATATATCTTTCTAAGGTTTGTATTTATAAATATTAAAAATATGTATTTATTTTGTACATCGCTGGCCACGCGTCTAAATGGGGAAAAAGCAATTTTCATGAACAGCGCGATTGGTGAATATACAACTTTCACGGCCGCCGCGAGTGGTGAATAAGCTATCCACTCGCGCGGTTCATGAAAATTGCTTTTTCCCCATTTAAACGCGTGGCCAGCGACATATTAGTATCGTCAAATAATTAAAATATTTAAATTAAAATTTTATTTTATAATAACAAGCTCTTCTGTAATATTGTGTTAAAAATATCTATTTAGAATTCGCATAATTGAAAATTTAGTTTAATTTATATAATTGAAATATATGGTCAAAATCGTAGTGAACGAAGACATTTTCTATATACTGTAGAATAAAGTTATAATCTTTAGAAGATCGCTAGCTATGAAATGTACTAAAAGTATATTCAGAATTGCAATGTGTATAAAATAAGTATGCTAAATATAGGGTGTATGCATTCATGTTAAAGTCGTCGCCATATTGGATCACTCAATAACATGGGCCACATAGGAAAATGACTCATTTTGCCAATCTAAAAATATTAAGCAATATTTTTGAGAGCATTGATGCTGTTAATAGGTTAAATTAGTATCTCAATAGTAAGTGAGAATAATTAACAAATCCCCCCCCCCCCACCAAAATATCTCCTATGTTGAGCAATGTTATTCATTACTCCAATATGGTGCCCAAGCGCACTACATATCAAGTCATGCCATGTGTATACGTCCTATATAGTTAATGAAATGACATTTTAGCTTGACTGTTGCAAAAATTTATAATAATTTACAATGTTTTCTTTTTCACATTTTGATTAATTTTACTGATAATACACCCATTACATTCTATGATGTTAAAAATTTATTTAAAGGCGTAGAACACTTAAAACAAAAACTTGCCTACTGACAGGCAATAGCATGGCATACCTAAATATTAACTTTTTTTTTTCAGTTACATGATAGTTTCTAGAAAGAAAAAAATTGTTTCTCTATTGTTGAAAACATCACTAAAATAACATGCATTTGAACAACAATCATAAGCTCTGAAAAATGAAAAACACTAGTATTTTTTTATGGGGTTAGAATACTTGGAGATTTCTAATATACTTTACTTAAGATATTAACTGTCAATGTTTTTTACGCTTTTAAGCTTAAGTGAATTTTAAAATAAACTGAGTTATACAAATTTAAATATAATATTATTTCTAATTTCAGCTACAAGTAGCTCTTGGCTGGACGTTAAGTTTGTCTATTTTATACGGAATTATATTTGGTACTTACAATATGGTACAGTACGAGTATAAGTACGATGTACTGGAGATGTCCCTATATGGAGCTTTACATAGACCTGCCTGGGCAGTGGCCATCGCTTGGATTGTCTTTGCATCTTATACTGGATATGGAGGTGAACTATCAAGTGTTGATTAAATATGAATGAATGAATGAATGAATGAATGAATGAATGAATGAATGAATGAATGAATGAATGAATGAATGAATGAATGAATGAATGAATGAATGAATGAATGAATGAATGAATGAATGAATGAATGAATGAATGAATGAATGAATGAATGAATGAATGAATGAATGAATGAATGAATGAATGAATGAATGAATGAATGAATGATTGATTGATTATTGATTGGACTGATTAAACAAACAAGCAAAAAGGAACAAAATACTATTGCAAATAATTTATATATTGTACAAATTTTGTTTTATTTTTCAGGTTGGGTCAATGATTTTTTCAGTGCCCGATTTTTTCAGCCACTCTGTCGATTGTCATACTGCGTGTTTCTAACACATTTCATGGTCTTGAAAGTGAACACGGGAAGAATAAGGACACCTTATTTCATGGATCTCTATGAATTGGTAAAACAACTTTATTTATATATTTTATAATGGGAATCCATATTACCACACGCTGCTTAAAATTAAGGTTTAAGATTATTAAAAAAAAAAATAAAAAAAGTTTTATATACTTGTCAAATATTTGCGTTTTTTTTTTTTTTTTTTTTTTTTTTCTTTGGAGTTTATGGAGAAATGAAAGAACTTTTTATTATATTTTAAAATTTCAATGATACGCGATACAAATCTATGAGCTATGTTATAACGTGATGGTTCTATCATAAGTTAAACGGATATGCAAAATTGTCCTTTTCTAAATTACATAAAATAGTTAAAAAAGAAACAAAAAAAAAAACAACTAAAAATTGTAGTTAATGAAATCTTTATCACGATAGGCCATATCATTTATTGTATTAAAACCTAATTAGCAGAGTGCATTGTCTATTTTTTTTTTGTATATTTAAAAGATTATACAACTTTGGTATGAATCATACATATATGTATATAAAGCTTAGTCTCCTCCTTCTTTTAGTGTTTTGTAAAGAAATCTGTGAAATAAATTAAATATTAAAAGTGCAAAGTCATTTTCAAGCCGTCGGGGTCAGCAGTTGTGATTAAAACCTTTCTTTCTTTAGTGATGTTAATGAATAGACCAAGTGTATATTTGCAAATGTATATTTGTATTTGCTTTCTCATTTTAAATAAAAATAAAATGAGTAATAAATTACACGGAAATTACAATTACAAAATTTATGCTACATTAAAAATCATTATTGCAAAAATGATCAGAACAACAGTTAAAATATCCTTTAGAACATAATATTAATGCGTTATATGAAACAGTCACAGTCGTTATGCAGTATTTCATGCTGTTTGGAAAAAAATTGTGCTGATGATGAGCTATAGCATAATTATTATCTATTTATTTTTGTCCCAGAAAGGAATTTTATTATTATTTTTTTTTTTTTAATTAAAACCAACCTAATGAGATGAGGATAGTTTTTGAAAAACTCGTCGATTACATTATGATTTCCCACCAAAACTGAAGCATATTCTGAGATCTCTATATAAAATATCACTGAGATTATTACTATTGTTATTTTTGCTCATCAAGCCTTTGTCAACTTACTTTTTTATCATTTAGAATACTAGTCTGATAATTACTATACCTTAATATCCATGAATTAGACACCAACACGTTGATTTTGTATTTATTTTCGTTTATTTTCCTTTTTGCGGTTATATCACGTATCTGACGTCACAATGTACTGATGGGGCCGTGATAGGGGTAAAGAACTTGATGGAGGAGCTTACATTTAACACGTGACCAGGGTGGTGACTGTGATTGGCGGCGGTACATTGTGACGTCAGATACGTGATATAACCGCAAAAAGAAAAATAAACGAAAATAAATACAAAATCAACGTGATGGTGCCTAATTCATGGTTATTAAGGTATAATAATTATCAAAGTATTCTAAATAATAAAAAAAGTACGTTGACAAGGGCTGTAACTTTTAACGTACTACATAATGATAACTAATTTTTAGCTTTTAAAACTTAACTTATATAAATTATGTCATTTAATTTTTAATATTACAAAACAACTAATTACATACCTTATTATTATCCATAAATTAGATAAAAACACATTGATTTTTGTATTTGTTATCAATTTAACGGTTTAGTTATCACTGATATGACGTCACAATATTTTAAATTTATAACTAGACTCTGATTGGCTAATTTAATTTATTTTTGTTTTTAGGTTCGAAGTTTTCCAAGTGATTTTTTAATAACGTATATTGCTGCAATTTTTCTTCATATTTTTGTTGAGGCACCTTCATTGCAGATCATTAATATTGCCTTTGCAAAGAGAAAAGGTATGTATAGTATAGGGTGTATGCGGATGATGTCATATTTATTGCGCTTGGAGGCCATACTGGAGTAGTACATAACATTGCTCAGCATAGGACAAACTTCATTTAAGCCCATTTTCTTTGGAAAATCGGTTAATTTGAAGATATTTGTTATTTTTCTCACATACTTGAGATACTAATTCAACATATTTACAGCATCAATGCTCTCAAAAATATTGCATAGTGTTTTTAAACTGGCAAAACGATTTTTTTCCCTATGCCACTAATGTTATTGAGTTATCCAACATGGCGTCGACTTTAACATGAATGCATAGACCCTATATATTATAGACATACAGTTATGTAGAGCATCAGTCTAATTATAAGTGCGTCATCAGTCTTAATAATAATTGGCTTTTTTAATGATAAAAAAAAATATACAATCTCACTTACCTGGTCCTTTCCCTTTTTTTTATTTAAAGACGTAGAACACCGTGAACAAAAAACTTGTCCAATCTAACATCACAACATACCTAAATATCAACGTTTATTTGGCCAGAGTCATTAATTTCTAATTTACTTTCCATTATGAGAATGTTAGCTGCGGGTTTATTACGTCACAGCTTCTGCGCGCGTAGACTTTAGTGAGCTGTGACGTCATAAACCCGTAGCTACGTAAATGGAAAATAAATTAGAAATCAATGAATCTGGCCAAATCAACTTTGATATTTAGCTATATGTTAGGGATATTAGACATGTTTTTTGTTCAAGGTGTTCTACGCCTTTAACAGTAATTATAACATAAAATACTTATGTTGTATACTTTCCTTGTCTTTACAGAGTAGAACAAGTCAAACCAAAGTACAAAAAACTAAACCCAATACAATGCAATAGTTACAATATTTCTTTATTTAATTTTTTACTTACCTCAATCACAATGCATGAAATTTAGGTTTGATATATTTTTTTAATCTTTTAGGACCCTATTATGCATGCCTACCGTTAATAATATATACTTTGTTGTTGTTTTTAAAGGAATAGAACAGAGAAAAACAAGCATTTATATGATCACAAAACACTTGATGGGACTTACATAAATAACTTTAGTTTGTCTCAAAACCCAACTGTAGCTCCGTAGCAGTGATCAGAAATTTTGATTTATGCAACCCACATGACATTTGCACACTAATTTTTGCATGTTTCTGACGTCATAAGCATGAATAGTCACTCAAATTGCATACTTTACAGTAAATTCAGGTTCTCTCGTGGGGCTACATTAACATACTGGTAAAATTGTCATCTGTTTTAAAGATCCCATTTCGTGTTTATTTATTAAAAAGCACATGTTTTTTGTTTATGGTCTACGGCTTTAAATTTTAAAATTATTATCTATTCAATTAATAATTTTTTTTTTATTTCCTATTTCAGAAAACAAGCTGAAGGATTCATAAGAAGAAAATAAAATAGTGGCTTTGTGTGGAATTTTTTGGTTAACATTGAAAATACGAGTTATATTATAAATATATAGAATTGTAGTAGTTAAAAAACGTAAATAAAAACAATAAATGAATTTTTAAGCATGTATTTATTTATTATCAAATTTCCTTTCGTATATCTTTGTGTGTGTGTGTGTGTGTGTGTGTGTGTGTGTGTGTGTGTGTGTGTGTGTGTGTGTGTGTGTGTGTGTGTGTGTGTGTGTTTGATGTTGTAGATCATAAAATTCTACTTCAAAAATTACATGCTTACGGAATCAGAGGTAAATGTCATGAATGGATAAGTTCATTCCTAAAAAAATAGAAAACAATATGTTGAAATTTCATTTTTTGAAAATAATAATTTAAATAGTCACAAAAACAATAAATTATTCTGTTATCCAAGGATCATTAATGGGACCAATTTTATTTCTAATTTATATTAAAGATTTACCATTATATGTAGACGACTCTGCACACCCAGTAGGGTATGCATACGATTCAAATTTTAAGGTCACATGTTAAAATATAAAACATTTAAATGAAAATATAAAAAATTATTAATAAGAGTTAAAGATTATTTTTATCAAAATTGTTTAAAATTAAATGTAAATGAAACAGAAATAATACAATTTCAAAATCTAAAAAATAAAAATGCAAAAATTAAAGTAATAAATTATGAAAACGAAGATATAATATTAGCAAGCAAAACAAAATTTCTTGGCATTATTATTGATGAGAATTTGAGGTGGGTTGATCATATTCATCAAATTTGCAAAAAATTATTATCATCAACAATATTTGCCATTAAAGAGTTAAAACATGATTGCCAAATGCCAAATGGAATGCCTTGTAACAATGGATAATGCAAATTTTTACTGTCACTTAAAATATGGTGTATTGTGCTGGGGAAACTCAATATATTATAAAAGTGTTTAAATTACAAATATATATATATATATATATATATATATATATATATATATATATATATATATATATATATATATATATATGTGTGTGTGTGTGTGATTAAAGAGCGAAGAGACTCAATTATCTCCCAAATATTATAAACCTTGACGTTCTCTCCAGAGTTAAATTGAACCGCTATGGTGACCTTATTATTATTATTATTAGATCCAACAATTAAAGATGCACATTAAATAGAAAATTTAGCAAGATCAGTATTTAATACATCAAGGGCTCAACAATGGCTTAGTTTATATTTATTTATTTGTTTCATCCAAAAACAGGCTTGCGCCCAATACATTGGAGATACACACATGAAGACAAATAGTTATACAATAATCATAATTAATTAAAACTACAAGATAAGTATATTGTTAATACAAGATTTAGTATGTAGATATTCAAAATTAAAATATAATAATATTTTAGTAAAATATTTATATGGTAAATTTTTACTATTAGAAAATTAAAAAAATTATATTTATTTTTTAGGTTTTTTATTCTTTTATACGTTTTTATAATTATTTACATGTTAATTTTGTAAAAATTTAATAAAATAATATTGTATTAAAATTTTTTATTTTTTAATTATAAATTTATTTATCTGTTTAGGATGTTCAACCTTAACATAATCAAATTAATTTTTTCTAATGAACTTACGTATATAGACGTGATCAGATATTAATTGAGAAGTTAAAATTTAATGTTTAGTAGTTGCGGATTTAAACAACAATATATATGAAGTTAAAATCTATAATGTGTGAATTATACTGAGAAGTGAGAACATAGAACAAATTTCATTATTTTGTCATATTGTAAAAAAGAAAAAATAATAAATAAATAAAACAGCACAAACTTACAATGGACGTTATCGGTTTAGCGCGCAGGAAGCTGCGGGGAAAGCTAAGGGTCCCCTAATTTAACATTACCTTATGGAGAAAAACACGTTTTTTTTTTTTTTTGCGATTTTTGAGAAAACTACTTCACCGATTTTGGAGAAATTTGAATGAGTGTTTTAAGCCATCGAAAATTTTTAACAACTTTTTAAACCGATAACCTCTATTGGACGCAAGTAAAATTTATGAAGTAAATTTCAACATTTATAATTAGTATTAGCTATTAGTATGATATTATATTCACTAACAGCATTTATTGGGTGAGATGATGTTACAAAAAACTATATTATTCACCCATTTATTTTGCAGTACAGTAAGTTTTAAATCTCAATTTTAACGAGCAACAATATTACTAAGCTGTTTTATTGTTATTGAATAATATATACACTACAA
The DNA here is from genome assembly GCA_949318235.1 of Ecdyonurus torrentis. NCBI lineage: Eukaryota > Metazoa > Arthropoda > Insecta > Ephemeroptera > Heptageniidae > Ecdyonurus > Ecdyonurus torrentis. Next base: position 21,514,497 of record OX439133.1, read on the forward strand.
TTGTTCAAAAATGGGACAAAAGGATTTTGCCGAATATGCCGCCCGAATGAAATCGCTAGAAAATAATTGTCACAACAGCAGTTAGGTGTGTCTACAGCTGCATTTCTCCGCCTTCTTAGATCACTCGTATTTTATATTATGTTATGTGAGCACCAAAATAATATGATTGTCTGCTTGACCAGCCGTCTGGTGCACGCTCGCGCACACCTTTGCTCTCTCTCTCTCTCTCTCTCTCTCTCTCTCTCTCTCTCTCTCTCTCTCTCTCTCTCTCTCTCTCTCTTATCCTGTCTCGAGAAAAATAACATGCAATGACAGCAGAGAGACAGCGAGAGAAAGATGATGATAGTTTGCTGTCTAGTTTGGTTTTGCATTAGGCACCACATAATAGCGGCAAAGCGCAAGGATGTGCAGCCTGTCTATTGATAATTGTTTAAAAATGGTTTGAATGCTATACTTTATATATATATATTTTTTTAATTGTTCATTGAGAATTTATTTGAAAACAATTATATTTATATATGAAGTGTTTATTTTTATTTCCGCTTTAGTATGAATAAATATTTTAATTTTTTGTTTTCCCCGTCATATTTCTGGTTAATCTTCACAAACAATCAATCCATATTGAACTCTGAAATTGTTTTATTATATATGGCATTATATTTTTGCATAAATAAACTTAAAAAAGTGTTACTTACAATTTTTATGATAATTTAAGAAGCATTGAATTAATGTAACTATATGCAGTGTATCATACTTACAGTTTCTTGCACAACGAAAATATTGTTTTATTTATATAAACACACGATTTGAGTTTTCTGTACTTATCATTTTCTATCATTTATACACATTTAATATTTATAGTAAAATGTTAGCGAAAAATATAAGTTTTATTTTTCACTTATCTTACTAATTTCATATCAAAGATTAATTTCATGATAATTACCAGCTTAAATAATAATTTATTTCTTATTAACTAATTTATAATTTTTTTAATTATTACTGAAAATTAATGTACACATAATAATAAAATTATTTTATTTCATAACATTATTATTCATAATTATTAAATATTTTTAAAAATTTACATAGTTTTTAATTTGTAAATGAAATTATATATATTTTTTTTAATTTTTAAATTTAAATTTAGATAATATAAATTACATTACCTTTAACATAGTAGTCAAAATAAAATATTGTGAAGGTTTATACACTGATAGATAAATGATCGCTTAAGGGGGTAGGTGACCGACTGATATCTCGCTAACTAGGACGGTTGCGAATAATAATAAACATAAAGTAAAGAAGAAATGTTAGTTAAAAATTTAGTTATGTCAAACATGTGAAAGCACGATTAAATATTTAAGTTATTACACTTTAAAGATAACATGTAGATGTGGAAATTTAAATTTGAGCGGGAAATATTAGTCAAATTAGAAACTTTTTTACAATTAAAAATATCATTAAAAATTTTTTTGGAATAAAAATATATATTTTAAATTTACTTGATTTTATTTGAAAATTATAGTGTTTGTTTTTATTGGAATTAAATAATGTACAAAAAATTAATGGAAAACTATAGTTCTTCTTTTAGCGATTTCCGGTCCAAGTCGGTCCCCCACCGCCTTAAGAAAATGACTTAAAGTACATAGTGAGTTTTAAAATTAAAGTGTCGTAAATAAAACATACTAGCAACCACCCTTTGCTGTGGCAATAGGACTTCTTAACTTGTGACAATAGTACCTATAAAAAGAATTTCATATATCATTAAGTCACAGACTAGTTTTAATATTATTGAAGCACCTTTTTGTGCGGCTCTCAGAAGACCAAATCTACGTGTCTGATTAGTCAAAGACTCCCTACTCACTCTATAGAATACTTGAAGTAACTAAAAAAAAATTTATTAATAATAATTTATATGTCATTTTCAGAAGAAAATTATTAAAATTCTTCACCCCCCTACTCCCAACAGAAATTTATTGAATTTCCTAATATTCCCTTTATTGTATACTGGGACTGAAGAAGCTACTTTTATAATTTATATCTCCTTTTTTATGGGACTTCTGAGAGAGTATGCTCTGTTCACATATTACATTGGCAATGCGTTTTAATAAATTTGTTTTAAAATATCTAATAAAAGAAGAAAAATAAACTATTTTTATTTATAATCAAAGTTTGTATAAAATGAAAACAGACATGTAAAAAAAACTATAATTAACATGGGTCAAGGGTCATGGGACAAACAAAATTAATATAATAGTAAGTGTAAATAGCGATTACTCATTTATCTTCTAAATATTGAAAACTTTGACGTTCTCTCCAGAGTTAAATTGAACCTCTATAGTAACCTTAATTGACGTTTAAGATTCAATAAATAACGATCAACAAAAATTGTAAAAGTCTTAGTATTTAATACATAAAGAGCTCAACAATGGATGAATTTATATACATTATTAATAATGATGTAGACAATTCAAATACGAAAATAATTCAGTGAAATGTTAAGCAAATAAAGCATTTACTGGAAGAATATTTAAAATTGTTTATTTATTTTGTGTATTAAAATTTTTATTTATTATAATTTTAAAACACATTGTCTTAAATTTATTTACACTTTTATACAATTTAAATATAATAATACTTCAATTAAATATGTTTTTCTTTTAATAATAATTTAAATTATTATTTTTTATTTTTCATTCTAATTTTATAAATAAATTATGAATTTGCACAGATATAATGCTTAAATGTAACTCTTTAAGAGCTATTCTATTCTTTTCCTACATCTTGGAAAACAAATAAATTAAAATATAATTCAAGAGGAAGGCATAATTCAATATTCATTAACATTAATAACATGATATGTGTTTTGATTAAAAAAAAATTCTCATACATGCAGATTTTATAATATGTCAGGCTGTAAATATGTACATTCAATGTTGCCTCATCATAAACTACTGTATTTACAGTATGAAAATTATTTACGGTGTTTATTGGTTAAAATCAGGTATCATGTTACAAAGACTAAATTTTTTAAAAAAAAGGGTTATTTTACAGTAGCTGGAACTCTTATTTTTAACAAACACATTTCCTTACATTTTAATATTATTTTTGATTCATTAATCATTTGATAGTTTTAATTTTTCATGTAATTATTTGATGATTTCGGTTGAGTTGATTTCACTTTCTTTTTCTTTTCTTTTCTTTTCTTTTTCTTTTCTTTTCTTTTTTTCTTTTTCTATTTTTTTTTCTTTATACATTAAATTAATTTGAAAGCCAAATTCTTTTTGGGAAAAAAAGGTTTAATTTTGATTTGTACTTAAATATAGTTCTAAATTCTTTTTTTTTTTTTCTTATTTCGGATTAAATTTTTGCACCCAATCTATCCACAACGATCTTGATATATTTAACTCAGAATCATTTAATTTAATATCATATTTTACGTTATTACAAAAAAAAAAAAAAAAAAAAAGAAAGCGCATCAATCGAATGTGATCTTGATATATCTAACTCTGAAATTACTTTTTTTTTTGTAATAGTTTCATATTTTTGCATTAATTTAATAAAAAGATTGTTACAATTTTTTATAAAAATTTAAGAACCACTACTTAATTTGTTGTAACTTTGAGAATTGCATCATATTTAATTTCTTGCACAAAGAAAATGTTGTTGTTTTAATATGAACACATCTTTCGAGTTTACTGTGTTTATCATTCTCTATCATTGATGTATAATAAAATATTATAGAAAAATATACCTTTACTTTTTTTTACCGTATCTTACTAATTACATATCAAAGATTATTTTTATATAAGAATATGGACTTTTACAGCAGTAAATTATTATTAAACTATTTATTATTTTAATTAAATTATTAAAATTCTATTTATATGTATATATAAAAATAATAAATGTAATTGAAATAATATTTGTATGTTATTAGGAAATATAAATAGTTTCTAAAATTTTCTTAAGTTTCTTTTGTAAATATATATTAAATTTATTTTTATTTAATTATATTTAAGCATCATTATGTTTTAATTATAAATAATATTTTATATATATATTTACTTTTTTTAATATTATACATTTACTTTTAAAATGAGTGTGTTCCTTGATACATCATTTTTGTTGAGTGTTGAGATAATTATGACGTTATAAATTAATTTATAGTAGTTTCGGAATTAAACAATAATAATATGAAATCAAAGACCATGATGTGTGAATCATAAATTATACTAACAAGTAAGAACATAGAAAAATATCCATTATTTTGTCATTGTAAATAAAAAAAAAAAAAAATAATAAAACTATTACATTTTGACGTAAATACGTACAATGTAGAGTGTATTTTCATCATTTATATTATATTTAGTATTAGTATGATATAATATTCAATAACAGCATTTATTGGGTGACATGATGTTACAAAAAATTATATTATATAAATATAATCCCATTTATTTTGCAGTATACAGTAAGTTTTAAATCTGAATTTTAACCGACAACAACATTTATTAGTTTTATTATTGTTATTTAATAATATATAAAATACATATAGACTGGTTGTACTCATATTTAAGAGCAGCCATTTTGATGGTCAGAAATACACAGGCCAGCATAAGAGAAAGTTTTTTTTTTCTTTTTAATAGGCAACAAAAACCTTTAAATCTCAATCTAAGCCGTATTTCTTGGTCCTAATAAGAGCAATAAGAATAATAAGCTATATAGAAAAAAAAAACGAGGAAAATACCTACAGTAAAAATAAATTTTATGTATGCGACAAATATGGAAAAATGATGTTTACCTATGCTGGACAATGCATTAGGCACCACATACATGGCGGCAAAGCGCAAGGATGTGCAGCCTGTCTATTGATAATTGTTAAGGATTTGATGCTATAATTGATTTATTCATATATATTTTTTTTGTACATTGAAAATTTATTTGAAAACAATTATATTTATATATCAAGTGTTCACTTTTATTTCTGCTTTAGTATGAATATGTACTGAACTTCCCCCCCCCCCCCCCCCAGTTATATTTCTGGTTAATATTTACATACAATCCATCAATATTGAACTCTGAAATTGTTTATTATAAATGGCATTATATTTTTGCACAAATACTTACAAATTTTATGATAATTTAAGAAGCATTCAATTAATGTAACTATATGCAGTGTATCATACTTACAGTTTCTTGCACAACGAAAATATTGTTTTATTTATATAAACACACGATTTGAGTTTACTGTATTTATCATTCTATATCATTTAAATATACATTTGATTTAATATTCATAGTAAAATTTTAACAAAAAATATAGTTTTTTTTTTTACCGTATCTTACCAAATTCATATCAAAGATAAATTTCATGAATATTGACTTCTTAAATAATAATTTAAAGGGTGTATGCGAATGACGTCATATTTATTGCGCTTGGAGGCCATACTGGAGTAGTGCATAACATTGCTCAGCATAGGACAAACTTTGTTTAAGCCAATTTTCTTTGGGAAATCGGTTCATTTTTTGTTATTGTTATTTTTTTCACATATTTGAGATACTAATTCAACACATTTACAGCATCAATGCTCTCAAAAATATTGCATAGTGTTTTCAAACTGGCAAAATGATTTTTTTTTCCTATGCCATCCATGTTATTGAGTTATCCAACATGGCGTCGACTTTAACATGAATGAATAGACCCTATTAATTAATTTATAATGTTTAGTTAAATACATACTAAAAATTAAAGTATATCATAAAATATATTTTTTAATGTTTGATATTCTATTAAAAGTTACCATTAAAATTTAATTTTTTAATATACTTCATTTTAATTTGTGAAATAAAATACACTTTTTTTAATTTTTTTAATTTTAAACTTAAAGATTATAAATTATATTATCTTCAACAATGTTTTTATTGTAAATATCAAAATAAGTAAAGTTCATAGATTGCTAATGATCAATTATGAAAATCACTTAAGTATATGGCAAGTGTCAGTAATAAATTGTCATTATTTAAATGGAACATAAAATATAAACGATCCTTTACTGTGGAAAAAAGACTTCTATACTTGTGACTATAAAGTAACTATAAAAAGAATTTCATATCTTTTCAACATTTTTTATAAAATTATTTAAGCACCTTTTTGTGCGGCTCTCAGAAAATCAAAAATACGTATCTGTTTTGTCAAAAACGTTTTGTTATTGTCAAAGACTCCCTATACTCTAGAATACTCAAAAGAACTAAAAAATGTAAAAATTTATTATGTAATTTTTCAGAAGAAACTTATTGACCCCCCCCCCCCCCCCCCCGATTTATTGAATTATCTGATATTCTATGTATTGTATACTGGGACTGAAGAAGCTACTTTATAATTTTTATCTCCAGTTTGTGAGACTTATGAGAGAGAATGCTAAAACTATAGGTCTTCACATATTACGCATATTACATTGGCAATGCGTTAATTTAAATTAGGTTTAAAATATCCCATAAAAGAGGAAAAATAAATTATTTTTATTTATTATCGAAGTTTGTAAAATGTAAACAGACATTTTATTAAATTATAATTAACATAGGATGGGACTAACAAAATTAATATAATAGTAAGAGTAAATTTTAAAAATTCTTAAATTAATAATTTTATATTCTGAAACCCTACAATCCTTTTTTGTCTTTTAGGAGTTGACTTATCCTAATAATTTATTAACTACGCTATAAAATGTGTATTTTTATTATTGATTGTATATGATTAAACAGCGAAGAGACTCATTTATCTTCCAAAATTGAACACCTTGATGTTCGCTCTAGAGTTAAATTGGACCTCTAAGGTGACCTAATTGACATTGAAGATCCAACAATTAACGATGTATATTCAACAGAAAATGTAGCAGGATTAGTATTTAATACATCAAGAGCACAACAATGCGGCTTAGTTTATATATATTATTTTAATACAAGATTAAGTATGTAGACAATTAAAATATGAAAATAATCCATCAAAATGTTTATCTGCTATAACATTTACTAGAAGATTATTAAAAACTGTATATTTATAGTTTTAAAATTTTTATTATTTACAATTATTAATTAGTTTTATTTTATATTGTTTTTATATTTTTAATAACCCTAATTATAATATTAATATCTAATTTATATGTTTGTTTTTTTATAAAATAATATGAAATAATTTTATTCAATTTTAAATTATAATTTTATAAATTAATTATTAAATTACAAATAAACTATTATTCCACGGTAACTTGTATTTGCTTTTACTCCTAATTAATTGCTTGGTTATTGTTTGATATAACTTGATAAACAATAGATTTTATATATGACTCCAGTATAAATATGGAATTCATTATTTGAAAAGCTATACATTCGTAATGCGCGAATGAAACATTACTAGAATTATCTGCATATTACTTTACAATCTGGCCACACTGATTGAAAACGAATAATAACTTAACGATTAAAATTGGGTGTAAGTAAATTTAATATTGCCTCATCATAAAATTTACAATGTGACATGGAATCATTTGTGGCTTTTATTGGGTGAAATCAGGTTACAAAGAACTCTAAAAAAAAAAAAAAAAAAAAAAAAAAAATACAGTAGTTATAGTTGGAACTATTAATTTTAACTAGAAATAGTAAAAGTTATTTTATACATTACCTTTTATTTAATTACTTAAAATTATGTTAATTGTTTAAATATATGAACACAATTATTCGGTTTCAGAAATAAGAAATGTTATTGACTTAGGCAGTTTATAGTAACATAACATTGTTACAACAAGCATTGGTCTTGTCATTATTTACAATTAACATCATAATAACAAATAAATAAATATATTTATTTTTATAACTTGAACAATATAGTTTCAGTACAGTTTTGTCTTTTTACAACCATAAACAATGTTTTATGATGCAAGACGCGATAATGTTGTCAAAAAGGTTTCTAATAAGCATGAATGATTAGAAACAATACACGAAATGTTGAGTGTATGATTAATTTTAACAGACAAAAATTTCATTACATTTTAAAATTATGTGGTTCATATTGATAGTTTTATTTTCCAAGTATAATGATGTTTTCGATGGAATTGATTTCACTTTTTTTTTCTGATCTTTATTGAGAATCAATTTGAAAGCCGAATTCTTTTTATATCGAAAGTTTTTATTTTCAGTTGTACTCCATAGTTAAATTATTAGTTTATGCTGTCATATTTCTGGTCAATCTTCGCATCCAATCCATCCACGACGATCTTGTAATATATTTTTATATAGTAATTATAATTTTAGTTTCCTATAAAAGAAATATATATTTTTGTTATAAATAATTTTATTTAAAAATTAAACAAACATTAAAAATTTTATAATTATTTTATGAAATTACATGCATACTTATTTGTAAATAAATAAAAAAATTAAAAGGTAATTTATTATACTTTAAGTTAAATATTATAAATAATATTATAACTTGAAGTAATTAATAAATGACCCAGTTAATTTCATGTGTGTTTTATTACTCTATTCCTAGTCTTAGAATGTTAATAGGAATATTTTTAAATATTTGTGTTCGAATAAACAACACAAACATCCAGAATAAAAAATATGTATGGTAAAGGGCCCAGATTTCGGCAGCCTACTTTAACATTTTTTTAACCCCAGAAAAATGTAATTCCGAGAGCTGATGATTTTTTGTGTTATTCCTATGAACCTCCCCTACCTCTTTGATTTTTCTCTAAGCTCAGATGTTGGCGGTTTTCCCAGAAAAAAATAAAGTGCCGAAAACTGGGGGTCTACCGAAAACTGGCCCCTTTACCATACTGTTTGAATTACATTGTTAGCAAAGGACTTCTTGACTTGAGACAATATTAACTATAAAACATTAAAAAAAAAACTTTTTAATCACGTTTTTGTGCGACTCTTATAAGTCCAATAATATATCACTTTTGTAGAAAATATTTTCTTATTGTCACGGACCTCCTACCCCACTCTAGAATACACTAACAGTAAGTAGTACTTAAAAACGCCTAAATCAAAGGTAGGTTTTATGGAACACAAACACAATTATATATTTTTAACCTTCCCTCCCCCGAGCGATGTTTCATTGAATTATCTAATATCCACTGTATTTGTATATTGGGAATGAAGAGGCTATGATTTTTATAATTTTTATCACCCAATTGAGAGACAATGCTAACACCTTTCACATTAACTATATTGGCAATGCGATAAAATAAATTGAAATATCTATTAGAAGATTATTATTATTATTTTTTTTTTGAAATTAACATGGGTTATGTGAGTTATCCTAATAATTTATTAACTGCGATATAAAAAGAGTATTTTTTAAATTTATATATAATTAAACAGCGAAGAGACCCAATTATATTCCAAGTATTGAAAATCTTGAAGTTCTTTCCCCCTGGAGTTAAATTGGACCTCCATAGTGACCTTATTGACATTGAAGATCCAACAATTAACGATACATATATTTTTTTTTTTTTTTTTTTTTTTTATTTTTTCAAACACACAAATATACAAAGTCCAACCAAGGCATAGCCTTATCGGTTGGTTCATTTATTGTTACACAATCGTGTCTTATTATATTATATTACTACATATACATATTTTTTATTATATATATTTCAAAAGCAAATAAAGTACGTATTTACACAAAAACATTTTTTTTTTTTTTTTTTTTTTTTTTTTTTTTTTTTTTCATTTAAGAGAAGTATTTTTATAATACAAGAAGCAAAAATTAATCATCATTAATCAATACAAACAGCAAAAAATTGTTCAACATTTTATAAATTATCAAGAAAGAATTTTTTCATATTAAATTTCGTTTCATTTTTATTTGCAAAACTTTTTAATTCTGATGGAATTTGATTCCATAATTTAGGAAGTAAAAATTTTTTTGTCCTTTCAGTGAATCTATTTACAATTTTTGGTACAAATAAAGGATTGGTCACTGCTGTTCTGGTACTATAAATATGAGTTCTCGGTATACCATGAGAATTTTCAAAATAATTTTCACAAATAAAAGAACATTTAAACATTTCTTCTATTGGCAATATCTTAAAGTACTTAAAATATTCAAGATCACTTTTTAGCTTATTTCCTTTTTTTAAAATTTTTAATATTCTTATTTGCATTTTTTTCAATTCCCATAATTTACCTGATTTAGTACAACCATAAGATAATAAACCGTATAATATATGTGGATGTACAAAAGAAAAATATAATTGTCTCATCGTCTGTTCATTCACATACGATCTTACTGTTTTTAATTTAAAAATTGCAGATCTCAATTTATTTAACAGTTGCATAATATGCAAATCCCAATCAAATGTTTGATCAATAATAGCTCCTAAGTAATTATAATTATTTACTTGTTCTACAAACTCACAATTACAATTTAAAGTAAAATTATGTAAACACTTATTAGTATGAGCTCTTAATTGAATATTTTGCATAGTATATGTATACTTATTAAAAATGTGCATAACTTTTGTTTTTTTCCTATTAATTAATATTTTCCTATCATGCGACCATTCCAAAACTGAATCAAAATCATTTTGTAACATTTTATTTGCAACTTCAAAGTTACTATGAGCCGCTATCATAAGTAAATCATCGGCAAACATTTTTGCTTTACAATATTTTAGTAAATTAAAAATTTTGTTAACATAAATTATAAAGAATTTAGCACTTAAGACCCCTCCTTGTATTATACCGCATTTTATTATTTTAATTTCACTTACAATATTTTTAATTTTGACAGCAACTTGTCTATTTTTTATAATATTCGCAATTAACATTAATGTTGGTCCTCGTATTCCAATTTCTTCTAAATCTTTTAACAATAAGTCATGGTCTATAGTGTCAAATGCTTTGGAATAATCAACAAATAAACAAAGAACATGATGCCCTTTTTCTAATTCTTCATTTATAAAATTGGAAACATCATATAGACATTTTGCTGTACCCTTTTTTTTTTGATAGGCATATTGATTTTTATTTATAATATTGAATTCTTCTAAATAATCAGACAATAATAATTCAATATGTTTTTGTATAAATTTATCAACAAAAGCAGATACAGCAACTGGTCTAAAATTATTATATAGTTTATGATCCCCACCTTTATAAATTGGCCTTATCAATGATAATTTTAGATTATCAGGATATACTGAGCTTTCAATACACATATTTGTTAATCTTATTAAATATTGAATTAATGATTCGCCACCAAATAAAATATCCTGAACACCTATATTATCATGACCTGGTCCTTTTTTCTTACTTAATAAATTAATAATATAAACTGCTCGTTTCTCATTTAATTTTGGTAGATACATTGATTGTAAATTACTATTAAATTTAAGCGAATTTTCACTTAATATTAAATTACAATTAATCTTTACATCTTCAATTGAATTTACAAAATGATTTACAAAATTATTAGCAATATCTTTGATAGAACTTACATCAGACATATATTTAATAATAATATTATCAATATTAAGATTTTCTTTCCCTAATATTTGATTAATAAAACACCAAGATTTTCTTATATCACCAGCAATTTCAACAAATTTAGAATGATAATAATTATTTTTTTCTTTATTTATTAAAAAATTTATTTTGTTTCTTAATTTTTTATATCTAATTCTATATTCAGGCATATGTAATGAGTTTTTAAATTTTTGAAAATATTTGTCTCTATCTTTCATAAGAAATTTTATTTCATCAGTACACCACACATTATTTAATCTTCTATTCTTGCTATTTAATAATTTTTCACTTTCACATTTATCACTTATATTTCGAAAAACTGTTACAATATGATTATATAATTCATTTGGACAATTAATATTATTACATATACTCCAATCATAATTACAAATCATATTTCTGAATTTTTTTAAATTTTTAATTTTTACTTTTTCATTACAATTATTATTAATTAAATTAGTACTCAATATACAACCAGTCATATAATGATCGGTGATTTTACTTTTAATTATAAAACTATTATCAATTTCAAACAAATTATTTAATTTAACAAAAATATGATCAATACAAGTAGCTGAATAATTTCCTAGTATTGTACATTCCTCCCTTGTAACATCATTAACAATTTTTAGATAACCATATTTTGCCATTTTATTTTCATATTTTTGTACAATATTATCATTTTGATCTAACAAATTTAAATTTATATCACCTAAAATCACACAATTACTTTCATTATTTTTTAAAATACACTCTTTTAATTCTTTTATGAATAAAAGTTTGTTAGAACCTGGAGGTCTATAAATATTATACAGCATTAAATTATTATTCAACTTTAGACTTAAAACCTCCGCATTAATAAATTTTATATCAATAATTTTAGCATCAAATTTCTTATTTACAAACACTAAAACACCACCACCTTTATTTTCTTCTCTACTTTTTACAAATTTATCAAAATTAATTAAATTATAAACCTTTATTTCATGATCAAAAATATAAATTTCAGTCAACACAATAATATCAATATTCTCAACATTTTTATTAACATAAGCTAAAAAATTATTAAAATTTTTTCTTATAGAACGTATGTTTTGATGAACAATAATAACATTATTATTTTTCTTTTTCTTATCAATAAAAATATCATTTAAATCATTTTTTACTTCACAATTTACATAATCAAAATTAAAATTTAGGGACTCTTCCATATAAAAAAACAAAATTAAACTAACATTTCAATTCACATTAGAATGGAACTCCTGGCATACGTCGATCAAAATCATCATCACATTTTATTCTTATAGTACCTGTATCTTCAGTTTTCTTTGCCAATATTTTTCCATCCTTGACCCACACAAACTTCCAACCTCTAACTTTAGCAGCTGTGCGAGTTTTGTAGAATAATCTTTTCAATTCTGGAGTCAGATGTTCACAAACAAATAACTTGTCTTCCTTTGCATTACCTTGAACTTTGCCTATTGTAAGATTACGTGTTTTACTTCTGTCAAGCCACACTCTCCTCGCCTCAGTTGATTTGAACTTGACCACAACAATAGGTGGTATGCCTTGTTTACGTACATTCTTTGGGTTAGCATACACGCGATAACAGTCTTCAACTGATTGTGCAGCAGAAGGAGCGCCAATAACTTTGGCCACACTCTCTATCACATCACGCGTGTTCTCTCCCGTAGTCACTGGCATTCCATGAATTTCAATGTTCATAGACAATCTCTCTTGCTCAAGTTCTTGCACTCTAACATTTAGTTCAGATACTTCATTATCCTTCTTAATCACTTTTTCTTTTAGTTCATTAATTTCATTACTCATTTTTTTAAATAATTTATCTTGATTATCAAATCTCTCCAGTAAATCATCATATTTCTTTGACAAAAAATCGGTGCTTTCTTTTAAATCTTTGATTACAGAGGTATCTTGTTCAATCTTATCTACTTTATCAAGTCTTTTATCTACTTTATCAAGTCTTTTATTTATATCCTCAAGTAAATCAAACAATGATTTCTCACCTTTCTTTTCCTCATCTTCACTTGCATCTGAAAGTATGTCTTTTTTTTCTTGTTTACACTTAAGACAGAGCCATTTAGGTTTCCTCCCTGGTTTATTTGGCTCTACTTTTGTCTCAAGTTTAATGCACCCATTATGTGCATAGCACAATTTGCAGCCATTACATAAAATCTTCTCTTCATTCACTTGAAATCCTTTTTTACATATCACACACGACGACATTTTTATTTCACTTTTTCAGCACAATATACAGTAGTATACGACGGAGCAAACACCAAACACAACCTCTCTCTCCGAAGTCCACTACTCATATTCAACATAAAATGTAGCAGGCTTAGTATTTATTACATCAAAGGCTCCAATGACTGAGTTATTATACATTGTTAATACAAGATTTAATATGTAAACAAGTAAAATATGAAAATAATACAGCGAAATATTTAGATAGTAAAGCATTTACTGGAAAAAAAATTAAAAACTTCATATTTATGGCATTGAAATTTTTATTTTTTATAATTATAAAATATATATTGTTAGTATTGTTATATAATTTAAATATATAAAAAATATCTAAATTAAATTTGTACGTATTTTTATAATATTATAAATTAATATAATTTATTTTTAAATGTAATTTTATAAATAATTAATTTTTTACATATTATTTCTTAAAAAAAAATTATTGCTTCTACTGTGAATGCTTTAATAATATGCAAACAAAAGAAGTATATTATGATTCAAGAAGTTATGGAATTAAATAAAAGAAGGAATAGTTCATATTAATAATAAATAAATAATTATTGATAAATAATCGTAATATTAAATCTATCAATCTTGTCACACTGATTTAAAAAAAAAAAAAATTAAACGAATATATTTGGGTGCAAGTAAATTTAATGTTGCCTTTTATCATAAAATATTACAGTATGACATGAAAGTCATTTAAGGCTATTATTGGGTGAAATCAGGTTACAAAGACTAAATTAAAAAAAAAAGAAGAAGAAAAAAAAAAAAAAAAAAAAAAACTACAGTTAACTGGGGTGAAATTAAAACTCCAAACATCTGCAAGCTTTCACTTTTCCCTATCTCGCAAGACACAGAGCACTTTGAAAGCGGGTCTGTGATTGGCTTTCAATTTTACCCCGGAAGACTATCAGTGTTTTAAAGTAGTAAACAAACAAATATTTCATTACTTTTTAATATTATTTTTTATTCATAGTGGTAGTATTAATTTTTTTTGATGATTTCGATTGAGTTGATTAAACTTTTATTTTTGTTTACATTTAAAGCCAAATTCTTTTTGTATGGAAAGTTTTTCTTTTGATTTGAACTTTATTTGAAGTTTATTATATTCTTTGAGTTTTTTTCTGGTCAATCTTTGCATCCAATCCAACCTCGACGATCTTGATATATTTAATTATGAAAATATTTAATATTTTTATAATATATTTTACGTTAATACAATAAGAAAAAGTTTTTACCTTATACAGTATGTTAAAAGACACATTCATATTATATTTTAACTTGGTTCATTGTATGATATTAAATTTCTTCCACAATGAAAATATTGTTTTTGTTTTTTAAACAGACAATTCAAGTTTATTGTATTTATCATTCTCAATCAATATTGTTTAAGTATAATATTTATTATAAATTTGGAGAGAGAAATATACGTTTTCATTCATAATAATAATAGTTCTTTATTGGGTTTAATATTATACATAAAAAAAAAAACAAAAAAAAAAACACGAACACTAGACGTGATCTCACACCAAGTATAAAAAAAAAATACTGTTTAATAAATCGTCAATAAATAAACATAATAATAAACACATTTAAAACATACCATAAATTTTATAAATACATTAATATATTTCAGATCCCAATCGGGCAGTTTTTCTTCCTGAACATGAAAATTAAATGAGGATAATGGTTAATATATTTTGTGAATTAATAAAAAATTAAGTGATATAATTAAAGAAATCTTAACATCCAAAATTAATAATATATATGAACATACCGTATGAATTTCATTGTGTAAAATGCAAAGAGTAACTAAAACTGATTTACCATCTCAGTCCCAGACTTTCTTTAAAATCATTCAATCACGTTTTTTTAGCGGCTCTCAGAAGACCAAAAATATGTCTCTTTTGTAGAAATTGTTTTCTTTCTGTCACGGTCCCCTATACCACTCTAGAATACTCGAAAATAGTTCCTTAAAAAACGCCTAAATCAAAGGTAGATTTTTAGGATAAATTTTTATATATTCAATCCCCGCCCCCATCACCCCTCCGATGTTTCATTGAATTATCTGACATCCAGTTTATTGTATACTGGGACTGAAGAGGCTAATCATAATTTTTATCTCCAGTTTGTGAGACTTATTCTGAGAGAGAATGGTAAAACTGTTAACATTACAGCTTCTTCTGTAAAGTATAGTGAATCTGTGACCAACAAAATAATACACATTCATTGGTTGATCTTGTTTTTTGAGCCGGTAAAAGTGAGTCGCATGTTGAGAATGTAATGTTGAGAATGTCGCATGTTGAATTTTTGTTCATTCTAATCAAGTTCAAAGTTCTAAACGAAGAAATAACAATGATCAACCATATATAAACGTAGTAAACAGGTAATGACGTCATGAGCAGATGTTTTTAACAAGGGAAAATTTTCGAAGCAGGCTGATGCTGACAGGCTACTTACACGGAGAGAAATTATGGATTGGAATAACTCAAGCCGTTATTTAAAAATGAAACATTTCACTTCTTAGTTTGATATAACTGAAACTTGAGTTGGTATAACTCATGCCATAGTCATACCAACTCAAGTTTCAATTAAATCAAACCAAGACGTGAAGTGATTCGTTTTTAAATAAATCTTGAGTTATTCCAATCCATAATTTCTGTCCGTGTAATAATTGTTATCTCCCGTTTGTGAGACTTCACATTACATTGGCAGTGCGATAATATAAATAAGTTTTGAAATATTTAATAAAAGAAGGAAAATAAATTTATTATTTCTCTATATTTAAAGTTTTTAAAACATAAATGGATTTTTTTAAAATTTTTGAAATTAGCATGGGCTATGAGACTATGGTGACCTTATTGGCATTGAAGATCCAACAATTAACGATGCACATTCAACACAAAATGTATAGCAGGCTTTTAGTATTAAATACATCAAGGGCTCAATAATGGCTGAATATGATATATAATAGATTCATTGGGAATAAAATATTTAGTATGTAGACAATTAAAATTAAAATATGAAAATAATTCATTAAATTTGTAGTGTTAAGCATTTACTGGAAGAAAATTAAAAACTTTATATTTATAGTATTAAAATTGTTACTATTTATAATTATATATATATTTTATAATATTATTATTATTTTTATTATACTTTAATGTAATTTAATTATAATAATAATATTTAATATAAATATGTATTTTTTTTTATATAATAAAATAAATTAACATATTTTATTTTTAATTTAAATTTTATAAATTAATTATTTACAATATGTGTGTTTATATATTTGTACCTGAAAATCTGTTATTCTCATTTGTTGAAAATTTGACAAAAAGTTACAATAAAATTTAAAAGTAATTCAAGAAATTATGAAAAATAAAGTAAAGGCATAATAAAAAATATTTATAATGAACGAAGTAAAAAAAAAGCGTTGCATTATTTTCAATCTGACTACACATATTAATAGAAACAAACTAATAATTATAATTGGGTGTAAGTAAATTCAATGTTGCCTCATCATAAAATTTACAGCATGACATGAAAATATCTATCGCTTTTATTGGGTGAAATGGTGAAATCGATTACAAAGAACTCTAAATTTAAAAAAATGGTTATTTTATAGTATAGTTAGTTGGAACTCTTAATTTTAAGACACCAAATTTTCATTACTTTTAAAATTATGTGATTCATATTGATAGTTTTAATTTTTATGTGTAATTATTTTATGTTTTTGATTGAGTTGATTTAATTTTTTTTTTCTTTTCATTATTGAGAATAAATAGGAAAGCCAAATTCTTTTTGTATGGAAAGTTTTTATTTCGATTTGTACATTTGAATGATTAGTTTTTTCTGGTCAATCTTCGCATCCAATCCATCCACGATGATCTTGATATATTAAACTCTGAAATTATTTAATATAATATTATATTTTACGTTAATAAACTAAAAAAAATTATTTCTTTATAAGTTATTCATTTTATCTTGTAAATTTGTGCATTCTATGAAAATAAATTTCTTCCACTATGAAAATATTGTTGTTGTTTTTAAACAGACATTTCAACTTTATTTTCTTTATCATTCTCAATTAATATTGTTTACGTTTAATATTTATTTTAAATGTTGAGAGAAAAAAAATCGCTTTAAATCGTTAGATATATTTTTCTAATTCATAACACAATGATCAATGTTTTAATTTAAACCATATAAAATATATAATTTTATAAACTAATAATTA
Organism: Ecdyonurus torrentis; assembly: GCA_949318235.1. NCBI lineage: Eukaryota > Metazoa > Arthropoda > Insecta > Ephemeroptera > Heptageniidae > Ecdyonurus > Ecdyonurus torrentis. Next base: position 21,532,543 of record OX439133.1, read on the forward strand.
TAATTTTAATTGTTTCAAAGAAGTATAATTTTTTATAAAAAATACTTTTTAATAAAAAAAACACAATTATTATACATAAATTATTTAATGAAATTACATGCAATCTTATTTGTAAATAAATAAAAAAAAATTATAAAGTATAACTTATTATATTTGAAGTTAAATGTTATAAATAATATTATCACTTGAGGTTTGTAATAAACGTTGGTTAATTAATTCGTAAGCAAATTTCTACTCTGTTCCTAGAATATAAATAGAAATATTAATATATATATATATATATATTTGTGTTTGAATAAGTATCACAAACATCCAAAATTAATAATATGTACTCTATATAAACATACCGTTTGAATTACATTGTGAGCAAATGACTTCTTGACTTGAGACAATAGTAACTTTAAAACATTCAAATATATATATATTATATATTGTGACCCCTATTTCATATTTCAAATAGTGAAATATGTAATATAAATAAATAGTGTCACTGCTGGCCATAAGAGGTCATCAGCCTTTACTTTATTTGTTTGCATTACAATCCACACGATCACGTGGATCCTCCAATGCTTCCTCGTCCCGATGTTTTTCTCTCACCAGCATTCGTGGCTGAGCGGTGAGTAAGTAAACATGGATGAATTACTGTACCTGCCACTGGCATGGTCGGTATTCGTTAAGTCCATTAGCATAAACGACATCTCTGATGTCGGACGTTTTTACCTGACTTAGTTTAAGTAATTATTAATGTGGGTGAGAAATACCAATCCTTTGTCCTCTCCTTAATTAATTTGATTATTTGCTATTATTACAATATTATTTGCATAACGAGAAAATATTTGTATTGCTTAATTTCGTAACATAATAATAATATTTCATCAATAAATACCAAGTTAAAAGTAATTTTATGTAATTTCCCGGACAGTCCCCCATGATGCAACGGGCTATTTACGTTTTCTTTAGGAGATTTAAATAAACCCATGATTTGGAATATAATAATTATGATTTAGGCCTGAAATTGCTTGTTGTCTAGGGTTTATTAAGGTTCGTTGCCGTTGCGTATTATTTATAATATTTAATTATATTAGAAGGTACTAGTAGATTATTGTTAAACAGATAACAAACATAAAATTACTTTTAACTTGGTATTTATTGACGAAATATTATTATTATGTTACGAAATTAAGCAATACAAATATTTTCTCGTTATGCAAATAATATTGTAATAATAGCAAATAATCAAATTAATTAAGGAGAGGACAAAGGATTGGTATTTCTCACCCACATTAATAATTACTTAAACGAAGTCAGGAAAAAACGTCCGACATCAGAGATGTCGTTTATAAAAACGGACTTAACGAATACCGACCATGCCAGTGGCAGGTACAGTAATTCATCCATGTTTACTTACTCACCGCTCAGCCACGAATGCTGGTGAGAGAGAAACATCGGGACGAGGAAGCACCGGAGGATCCACGTGATCGTGTGGATTGTAATGCAAACAAATAAAATAAAGGCTGATGACCTCTTATGGCCAGCAGTGACACTATTTATTTATATTACATATTTCACTATTTGAAATATGAAATAGGGGTCACAAATGTTAAGCTAGTAAATCTTTTACTGGAAGAAAATTAAAAACTTTATATTTATGGCATTGAAATTTTTATTTTTTATAATTATAAAATATATATTGTTAATATTGTTTAATAATTTATTTATTTTACTAAATTAAATTCGTACGTATTTTTAAAATATTATAAATTAATATAATTTATTTTTAAATGTAATTTTATAAATAATTAATTTTTACATATTAATTATGTTTAATAAAATAATTGCATGCTCTGTGAAGGCTTTAATAATATGCAAACAAAAGAAGTATATTATTATGATTCAAGAAGTTATGAAATTAATTAAAAGAAGGATTATTTCATATTATTAATAAATAAACAAATATTGATAATGATAATTAATCTAAATAGTAAATTTATCAATCTTGTTACACTGATTTAAAAAAAAAAAAATTAACGAATATATTTGGGTGCAAGGTGCAAGTAAATTTAATGTTGCCTTTTATCATAAAATATTACAGTATGACATGAAAATCATTTACGGCTTTTATTGGGTGAAATCAGGTTACAAAGATTAAATTAAAAAAGAAGAAAGAAAAAAAAAAAAAAAAAAAAAAAAACTACAGTTAACTGGGGTGAAATTGAAACTCCAAACATCTGCAAGCTTTCACTTTTCCCTATCTCGCTCGACACAGAGCACTTTGAAAGCGGGTCTGTGATTGGCATTCAATTTTACCCCGGAAGACTGTAAGTGTTTTACAGTAGTAAACAAACAAATATTTCATTACATTTTATTATTATTGATTCATATTAGTAATATTAATTTTTTATGTAATAATTAGATGATTTCGATAGAGTTTAATACACTTTTATTTTTGTTTACATTTAAAGCCAAATTCTTTTTGTATGGAAAGTTTTTATGTTGATTTGAACTTAGTTTATTATATTGTTTGAGTTTTTTTTTCTGTCTTATTTCTGGTCAATCTTCGCCTCCAATCCATCCACGACGATCTTGATATATTTAACTCTGAATCCGTTAATTTAATATCATATTTTACGTTAATATAATATAAAAATAAAAAAAATTTCTTTCACATTCATTTTATGTTGTAACTTAGTGCATTGTATGATATTAAATTTCTTCCACAATGAAAATATTGTTTTTTGTTTTTTTAACAGACCATTGAAGTTTATTGTATTTATCATTCTCAATCAATATTGTTTAAGTATAATATTTAATATCAAATGTTGGGAGAAAAATGTACGTTTTCATTCATTTAATATATTCGCAAATCCCATGAAATAAATAGGCATTAGATAAATATTTGGCCAAATATAAATGACCGGTACCTAATCAGTCCCGACCATCGGAACCCAGATATAAAAACTATGCCCTTTGATTATGCTTAGGATACCTTAAAACACCCCACAATTTATTTTGGAAAAATCGGAAAATTCCGGGAAAAACGCCGCTTGTTATTTTTTACATTTTGCTACAGGAGGTGTTAAAAATTGCCATTTACTCGTAATATAATGTATGTTAGAAAATTCAACTAAACTAATTTAGACCCCTGATGAGTTAAGCTTTTCAAAAATTATGTAACCGTTACCCTTAAAATAATTTCAAGGCCCACCACCGGGGGTTGAAAATTTTAAGGCAGATTTGACAAAGTTTGGCATTTTTGGGAATTTTTATTTTTAAGTTAAAAAGTAGGTTATAATATGTCTAACATGTGTACCAAGTTACAACTTGGGTGATCTGTAACTTTAGGAGGCAAGTCCGGAAAAGTATGTCCGCCACCTATATTATGAAAAGAGCAAATTTTAAAAATTCATCAAAAATCGAAAAATGAAGCAAATGCAATGAAATTTGGTAGATAAGTTCATATTAAATTATCAAAAATTTAGACATTTTTGGAAAACATTTTGGCGCGAAATTTGAATTTTAAAAAAGTCATCCTACTAAAAATTGAATTAAATATGATTCTTTAGGTTATTTTTTAAAAAATATCATTGAAAAGTACTGAACAGAAATTTTAAGTATACTAGATATGTATACTGACATTTTAAACAAGAAATTGCAATAAACTCAATTTTTTTAGTAGGATGACTTTTTTAAAATTCAAATTTCGCGCCAAAATTTTTTCCAAAAATTTTTAAATTTTTGATAATTCAATATAAACTTATATACTAAATTTCATTGCATTTGCTTCATTTTTCGATTTTTTATGAATTTTTAAAATTTGCTCTTTTTTCACAATATAGGTGGCGGACATACTTTTCCGGACTTTCCTCCTAAAGTTACAAAGCACCCAATTTGTAACTTGGTACACATGTTAGACATATTATAACCTACTTTTTAACTTAAAAATAAAAATTTCCAAAAATGCCAAACTTTGTCAAATCTGCGTTTTAAATTTTCAATCCCCGGTGGTGGGCCTTGAAATTATTTTAAGGGTAACGGTCACATAATTTCTGAAAAGCTTAACTTATCAGGGGTCTAAATTAGTTTAGTTGAATTTTCTAACATACATTATATTACGAGTAAATGGCAATTTTTAACACCTCCTGTAGCAAAAGGTAAAAAATAACAAGCGGCGTTTTTCCCGGAATTTTCCGATTTTTCCAAAATAAATTGTGGGGTGTTTTAAGGTATCCTAAGCATAATCAAAGGGCATAGTTTTTATATCTGGGTTCCGATGGTCGGGAGTAATTAGGTATCGGTCATTTATATTTGGCCATTTATTAACTAGTAACTATTATTTAAAGATGCTCAAAAAAAGTATAATTTTATATTATTGTTATTTTAAATTAAAGATTAATTTGTTGTTACAAAATATAAATTATTTTTTTTAATTAACTTTAAATTTGTTTGTAAATAAATGAAAAAAATTGTCAACTTATTATATAATATTTAAAAATAAATGTTATATTCAGTTTTATAATCGACACTTATTTAGTTGCGTTAAATATTAAATAGGAACAGAATTTCTTCTTAAACATGAAAATTAAATTAGGATAATAGTTAATGTTAATATATTTTATGAATTAATAAAAAATAAAGTGATATAATTAAAGAAATCTTAAAATACAAAATTAATAATATGTATGAACATATATACTGTATGAACTTCTTTGTGTGACAAGGACTTATTATCTTGTGACATTGCAAGAGTTACTAAAACTGATTTCCTATCTTCAGTCCCAGACTTTCTTTAAAATCATTCAATCACGTTTTTTTTGCGGCTCTCAGCAGACCAAAAACATGTCTCTTTTGTAGAAATTGTTTTCTTTCTGTCACGGTCCCCTATACCACTCTAGAATACTAGAAATAGTTCTTTAATAAACGCCTAAATCAAAGGTAGATTTTTAGGATACATTTTTATATATTCAATCCACCCCCCCCCCCCCCTCCCGATGTTTCATTGAATTATCTGGCATCCAATGTATTGTATACTATGGGACTGAAGAGGCCAATCATATAATTTTTATATCCAGCTTGTAAGACTTCTGAGAGAGAATGGTAAAACTGTTCACATTACAGCTTCTTCTGTAAAGTATTGTGAATCTTATTAACAGAGTGATTGGCTAACCAACTAAATCATACACATTCATTGGTTGATCTTGTTTTTTGAGCCGGTAAAAGTGAGTCGTATGTTGAGAATGTTGATTTTTTTATGAATTTTTGTTCATTCTTATCAAGTTCAAAGTTCTAAACGAAGAAATAACAATGATCAACCATATTATATAAAAGTAGTAAACAGGTAATGACGTCATGATCAGATGTTTTTAACAAGGGAAATTTTTCGAAGCAGGCTCAAGAGTTAGTAGCTTACATTGGCAATGCGATAAAATAAATAAGTTTTGAAATATCTGATAAAAGAAGAAAAATAAATTATTTAATTATAATTATATTTGAAGTTTGTAAAATATAAACGGAAATTTTTAAAATTGAAATTAACATAAGTTATGGGACTAAAAAATTAACATAATATAATAAGTGTAAATTAAAAAATATATACATATTTATAATTTTAAATTGTATCCCCCTATAACCATTTATTCTTTTGTGAGTTGACTTTTATCCTAATAATTTATTAACTGTGATATAAAATGATTTTTTTATTATTATTATTTATACTGTATATAATTAAACAGCGAAGAGACTGTTGAAAATCTTTACTTTTTCCCCAGAGTTAAATTTGAACAATATGGTGACCTTATTGACATTGAAGATCCAACAATGAACAATGCACATTCAACAGAAAATATAGCAGGCTTAGTATTTAATACATCAAGGGCTCAACAATGGCTAAGTTCGTATACATTGTTAATGCAAAATTTAGTAGGTAGACAATTACCATGAAAAATTAAAAATGATTCAATGAAATGTTTATCTGCTTCTGTTAATCCTTTTACTAGTAAAGAAATAAAATTTTATATTTTCTAATATTATATTTTTATTTTGTAATTGTTTTTGGTATAATTAATTACATTTTAATTTTATACAAAGCAAATAAATTATTATTTAATTTTTTTTAATATTTTTTTAAATAATATTTTTTTAAATTAATTTACGTAATCCAGAAGAATAACTTGTAAAAGAATTTATATCTAGTTTTTGCTGACTTGTGATATTATCAGATATTATAGACATAGCCTAATAATTTATTAACTTCAAAATAAAATGCTTTTTTTTTTAATATTTATAATTATATGATTAAACAGCGAAGAGACCTAATTATCTTCCAAGTATTAAAAATGTTGACGTTCTCTCCAGAGTTAAATTGAACCTCTATGGTGACCTTATTGACATTGAAGTTCCAGCAATCAATGATGTACATTCAACAGAAAATGTAGCAGGTGTAGTATTTAATGCATCAAGGGCTCAACAATGGCTAAGTTTATAATACATTATTAATGCAAGATTTTATATTTAATTATTTACACAATTAATATTAAAAGTATAAAGAAATTCAGTAAAATGTTTATCTGATAAAGCTTTAACTATGGTAAAAATTGAAAACATTATGTTTATTGTATTAAAAAAAATTTATTTATATTTTTAAAATAATTAATACATTATAGTTTTATACAATATTTTAATTTTGTATCTTTATATTAATAATTGTATTTGTATTATGTTATTAGTTATTTTATTTAAATATTATTTTTTTTAAATTATATTATACAATACTATTGTTCAATGATTCAAATGAAGCTTGAATTTATTAAACGGTTAGTTTAACTTTAACGGTTGTATATAGACGGCTTATATCTTAAAATTTAAAAAAAAAAATTCTAATTTTATGATGTCATTTGAAAGTTAATAGAAACAGCTACCTATGATAAAATTTTCAGAACCCGAGACCATCAGATAAGAGAGAAAATAATTATTGAAATTAACATGGGCTCTTATGGGACTAAAACTTCAAAAAATCATAATTAAAATTCTAGCATGGTGACCCCCCAAAATTTTTACATTTTTGAAGATACCTAATTCTAATGTATCACTGTACAAAATTTCAGATTTTTCTGTCTTTACAACTTTTTAGTCAAATCCCGCAGTAGCTGATTTCCCGCCATAATCAAGATTCATGGTTAAGGAATATGGAAACTAAAATGCTAGAAAGAATTGTTGAAGAGTAATTCAATTTAAATATAATAAGAACTTTTATTTCAAATTGATTCCATACTTCAAGTCTCACACTTTTATGACTATATTTTCGTATAAAAAAATTCTGTATAACCACACACCATACAATATTTAAAATTATAATCAATAATGGTTTTTATTGGGAGAAATAAAATTATAAAAAAAACTGGAGTTGTTGTGCAATAGTTATTTAAAGTTTCAACTTAATATTTTGAATATATAGACAAAAAATACTTATTATTGTATATTTTGTAAACATTTTTGTTATACTTAAATAATTTATTGACAAATTATTTTAATGCATTATGTACGGAAGGAGTTTATTTTGATTTCTGTTTCGTTTGAATGATTATTTTAGTTTTTTCTGTCATATTTCTTGTTAATCTTTCCATCCAATCCATCCAAGATGATCTTGAAATATTGAGCTCTGAAATTAATATGGTATCATATTTTTGAATTTATACATTAAAAAAAAAGGAAAAAAAAGTTTTATTACTATTCTTTATGATATTTTAAATAAAACTGATAATTTTATTTCACTATAACATAAATTATGCTAGTATATACAGATATTGCTAAAATAGAGCTAACTAAAATAGTGAGAAAAAAAATAGTGCATAATCTAAAAAAGGACATCGTCCTGAATCGATTGATATGCGAATTTCCTTTTTTTTAAGGTCATTGAGTATTTTTAAATCATTTTTGAAAATTACTAAATGGTGTCATGGTCGTTAACTTTTTCCTATGCCTTCATGCACAAGTTACCGACCGTGAAGTCATTTTTCGGTTTTTAAAAATTAATTAAAATACTTAATAAACTCAGACAATAGAAATTCGCGTGTCAGTCGATTAAGGATGGATACTATAATGTCTGCTTTTAGAATATTGTAATTTTTTTTCTTTTTTCTTTTTTTTTTCTACCTTATTAACGCATTTTTTTTTTGTCCGTTTGTAATTATAAATACTTTTTTTAAATAATTTAACAGAAGACATGACATGACAAAATTTCCATATATAATATATACATATAATATATTCTTTGATTTGATTACTATATAATTACCTGTTTTTTGTAGAGTTTTGACTAATTCCAGGGTAGGTGCCTCAACAAAAATATGAAGAAATATTGCAGAGATTGAAATGAAAAACAAATCACCAATAAACTGACGCACCTAGGGAAAAAAAAAACATTATTTTGTAACATCTTTAGTTGCTTCTAAGCAAATGAAAGCAATTAGGTCCCAAGATTAAAAAGAAAAAAAAGTGCAATTAGTGAAAGAGCTTGATTTTTTATTAAAGGCGTAGAACATTTTCAAAAAAACAAAATCATGTCTAATATCCTACCACACCTACATATCAACGTTGATTTGGCCGGAGTAATTTATTTCTAATTTATTTTCCATTCAATAAATGACAGATGTGGTTTATGATGTCACAGCTCGCCTGGTCCACGCACGCGAAGACAAAAGAGCTGTGACGTCATAAAATTGCATCTACCATTCCGTGAATATAAAATAATTTAGAAATCAATTAGTCCGGCCAAATCAATGTTGAGTTTATGGTATGTTAGGATATTAGATTTTTTTTTATATTATGTTCTATGCCTTTTATTTTAGCTGATTTTTTAGAGTATTTTTTAAATTTTATGCCAGGAGGCAATAAAAATCGCTTGTTTCAAGTAATTATGTACGACATAATATATAGTTGATCTATTATATTAAGTTAATAGGATGAGCAAAATATGCATTTTTACAAATATATTAATAATGCCCGTAGTAGTAATTCTACAAATCTAAAATCGAACAAACAAACAAATAATTTAATTGAAAATTAACTCTTATATTCAGAATATGCAATAGGGTGGTTGCATTTATGTTAAAATCAACGCCATAAGCGAGTACTAAATAACATGGGCAGGTATGGAAAATGACACATTTTGCTGGTTTAAAAATACTGGCAATTTTTGGAGAGCATAAATGTTATGAGCAAGTTGAATTAGGTTTTCAAGTAATGCGAGAAAAATATTAATCTTAAAAAAATTATTTATTTTCCAAAGAAAATAGCGAAACCCACGTTTATCCTATATGCTAAGCAATTTTATTTGTTTCTCAATCATGGCATCGAAGCGCATTTATTATGACGTTTTGCGGGGGCATCGGAATTGATTAGAATTGGAAATGGTTAGAATCGGAATTGGTTAGAAAAAATAAGAGTGGTGGGGATGAGTTCGATGAGACGACGTCGGTGGTGGGGGGTGTCTTATTTTATAATAATATGGCAACATGGCATTGCATTTTATTTATTACATAGTGGAATTGATTAGAATGGGAATTGGTTAGAATCGGAAATGATTAGAAAGATATTTTTATTTATTTTATTGAGTGGAATTGATTAGAATGGGAATTGGTTAGAATCGGAATTGGTTAGAAACATATTTTCATTTAATTTATTGAGTGGAATTGATTAGAATGGGAATTGGTTAGAATCGGAATTGGTTAGAAAGATATTTTCATTTAATTTATTGAGTGGAATTGATTAGAATGGGAATTGGAACTGGTTAGAAATATATTTTTATTTTTTCTATTGAGTGGCATTGATTAGAATGGGAATTGGTTAGAAAGATATTTTTATTTATTTTATTGAGTGGAATTGATTAAAATGGGAATTGGTTAGAATTGGAACTGGTTAGAAAGATATTTTTATATTTTTTATTGGGTGGAATTGATTAGAATAGGAATTGGTTAGAATCGGAATTGGTTAGAAATATATTTTTGTTTATTTTATTGAGTGGAATTGGTTAGAAGGATATTTCATTTACGCGCGTCTTATTTAAAACTTTATTTAATCGTTATCTACTGTATTTTTTGCTATTTAAAAGCCTAAAACTATTATTCAGAATATAACTATAGAATTTAAGCATACATATTCAATCAATATCATACGCCGCATAGGAAAATGACCCATTTTGCCAGTTCAAAAATACTAAACAATACTTTTGAGAGCATTAATGCTGTTAATAGGATAAATTAGAATCTCAGATATGTGAGGAAAATAATAATAACAGAATATTGACCGATTTTACAAATAAAAGTGCCAAAACTGAAGTTTGTCCTATACTGAGCAATGTTGTTCATTGATCCAGTATGGCGTCGAAGCGCAATCAGTATGACGTCATGCGGATATATACTCTGTAATCCATTTTTATCGCTTAATGTTATTGCTGTCTGTGCTGTAGAAATTTAGACTTTAATTAATTAACATTAATTAGCCAAAAAAAGAGACAGAAATATAACCCACGCTCCCGGAAGGGGGGTGTATCCTATGCACATCCTAAACTTATGTGGTTCTTTCAGCTTATGCTGTACCCGAGTACCAGACCAACCCCCCACCGTCCCAGTGTAAATCCTGGCTACGCTGCTGAACCTTACACCTTTATTTTTGTAGATGTAGCAAAATTTACCAATTTTTTTTATCGTATGTCTACATGTATATAGAATAGTAGCTCAAAATTACATATAAGGCGTTTTTAAGAATAAATTTAATAGATGTATACAATACAAAGTTATTTATGATATGAAGAGCTAACTGAAGTGTTTCCCACTGAAGGAATAGCATTTTATTATACTAACAAGCTACGTTCACGGTTCAAACTTCAAACCTTTGAAATTCAGTTATTAGTTTGTTTGTACTGACTAGTTACATCTATGTAACGGAACCATTTGTACAATTTTTGTTTCCCGCGACAAAAAAAAAAAAAAAAAAAAAAAAAAAATAGAACTTACAAAATATAACCAATTTATTACCCATTGTATAATTAATTTATAAAGCATAAAGTAAAGAAAAAATGCGGCGTATGCATGAAAGAATATATTTTACAGAAAACACACAATAATTTGTGTCCTAAATTTAATGAAAGTCTAAATTTCTACAGCACAGACAGCAATAACATTAAGCGATAAAAATGGATTACAGAGTAAAGTCCACGCCACGTAAGGATGTTCGATATTTCTTAAATAATCGTTTATTTAACCAAAAACTGTCATTTGAAATGGGCGATATCTGTGGGCGATCATGCAAACTAAAATGTTCTTGGGTGTATATATCCGCATGACGTCATACTGATTGCGCTTCGACGCCATACTGGATCAATGAACAACATTGCTCAGCATAGGACAAACTTCAGTTTTGGCACTTTTATTTGTAAAATCGGTCAATATTCTGTTATTATTATTTTCCTCACATATCTGAGATTCTAATTTATCCTATTAACAGCATAAATGCTCTCAAAAGTATTGTTTAGTATTTTTGAACTGGCAGAATGAGTCATTTTCCTATGCGGCGTATGATATTGATTGAATATGTATGCTTAAATTCTATAGTTATATTCTGAATAACAGTTTTATGCTTTTAAATAGCAAACAATACAGTAGATAACGATTAAATAAAGTTTTAAATAAAACGCGCGTAAATGAAATATCCTTCTAACCAATTCCACTCAATAAAATAAACAAAAATATATTTCTAACCAATTCCGATTCTAACCAATTCCTATTCTAATCAATTCCACTCAATAAAAAATATAAAAATATCTTTCTAACCAGTTCCAATTCTAACCAATTCCCCTTCTAATCAATTCCACTCAATAAAATAAATAAAAATATCTTTCTAACCAGTTCCGATTCTAACCAATTCCCATTCTAATCAATTCCACTCAATAAAAAAAATAAAAATATATTTCTAACCAGTTCCAATTCTAACCAATTCCCATTCTAATCAATTCCACTCAATAAAATAAATAAAAATATCTTTCTAACCAATTCCCATTCTAATCAATGCCACTCAATAAAAAAAATAAAAATATATTTCTAACCAGTTCCGATTCCCATTCTAATCAATTCCACTCAATAAATTAAATGAAAATATCTTTCTAACCAATTCCGATTCTAACCAATTCCCATTCTAATCAATTCCACTCAATTAATTAAATGAAAATATGTTTCTAACCAATTCCGATTCTAACCAATTCCCATTCTAATCAATTCCACTCAATAAAATAAATAAAAATATCTTTCTAATCATTTCCGATTCTAACCAATTCCCATTCTAATCAATTCCACTATGTAATAAATAAAATGCAATGCCATGTTGCCATATTATTATAAAATAAGACACCCCCCACCACCGACGTCGTCTCATCGAACTCATCCCCACCACTCTTATTTTTCTAACCAATTCCGATTCTATCCATTTCCAATTCTAATCAATTCCTGTGACCCGTTTTGCGTACACATCCAATAATAAAATATTATAAAAAATTTAGCAACATTACTTTATATAAAATTTACTTTAGAGAATATTTAACAAATAACAAAAACAAACGTTTTTAAATAAATTTTATAAATATATTAAATATTTTTACAATTTTATTTCAATATACAAGTATAATTTAATACTATATATATTTAAAATTATGCATATTTTTTATTTATTTTTAATCTTTTTTAAAAAATAACATACATTTAATATTATTACTGCTTGTAATATTTCCTCGAATAGTGCAATATTCAGATATCAGACTGATCTCTTCTGATATGTTTTCCTATCGGACAGTAAACAGAAGATAATAAATTAGAAAAATATTTATCATTCAAACATTAACAAGTATTCAAGAAATGATAAATACTGTTATGTTATAGGAACTTAAAGGATATATCTGTGTGACTTAAATTCATACCAGCTGAGTGCGCTTCAACGCCACACTGGATCAAGTAACAGCATTGCTAGGTTGGACAAACGTCGTTTTTGCTTATTTTCTGTTGGAAAACAGCAAAAAAGAAAAAAAAAATTGTATTTCTCACATATATAAAAAACATCAAATAATGAAAACCCACGTTTGTCCTATGCTAAGCGTGGTTATTCGTTGCTCAATAATGAAATCGAAGTGCATTTATTGTGACGTCATGCGCATAAAAAAGGCTATATAAACCTACTATGAAAGAAGGAAACTGTCTTTAACTGCATTAATATTATAACTTGCAACGAATGTAATGTATATTATAATTACTTGCAAACATTCCTTGTATTATAATTATGAAGCTTCATATACTAATTAGATTCTATAATTAAAAAGGGGGGATCTTGAAGATATAGGAATCAGAGGTCCTATATTAAATTTAATTAAAAATATTATAAAAGATAGGAAAATTGCAGTTCAAATAAAATATATTATAAGTGAAATAAAAGAATTAAAATGTGGAATAATCCAAGGTGGAATAATAAGTGCAATTTTTTTTTTTTTTGATTTACGTAAATAAAATATTTAATTTATTAAAGTGGTGTGTAGGAAAAATGTTTGCGGATGACTTTTTATTAATTGCGTCTCATAGTGATTTTTTGATTGCGCAAAATAGGTTACAAGAAGATTTTGATAGAGTGTTGGAGTGGTCGCATGATAGGAAATTGATTATTAATAGGAAAAAAACTAAAGTAATGCATATTTTTAATAAATTCTTAAGAAAGGGTGAAAAAATAAATATTATTGCTCATTCAAATATTTGTCTACATAATTTTCAAATAGATTGTTCGTGTATAAGTGTGGAGGAAGTAGATAGTTATGTTTACTTAGGAGCTAAAATAGATAATAATTTTAATTGGGATCTACATATTCAAAGTATAATAAATAAATTACGTTCAGCATTGTTCCAAATTAGATCAATAAAATCATATGTAAATGAAAAAACGTTAAGATCCATTTACTTTTCTTTAGTCCATCCACATATATTGTATGGTATCTTGGCTTACGGGTTTACTAAATCCGGAAAATTGACTCATTTACATAAAATGCAATTAAGAATCCTTAAATCATTAAAAAAAGGGAAGAAATGTGAAAATAATGATATAATATATAAGTATTTAAATATTTTACCGATTAGTGATTTACTAAATGTTACATTTTTGTTAGAATATTATTTTGATAATGATCATGGTATACCAAGAGAACATGATCATTACACCAGAACTGTGTTAAAAAAACCAATGATAGTACCAAAAATATTAAATAGATTTACAGAAAGAACAAAAAGATATGTGTTGCCAAAATTATGGAATCAGATTCCATTAAATTTAAAAAATTTAAATAGTAAAATACAAGTTAAAAAACTATTACATGAGTTTTTCATGGAAAAATATAATTATTAAAATATGAAGGAGAGAGAAGAAAAAAAAATATTGTAATGTCACTAACAGTTTTGATTATTATAATATAATTATGGAAATTTTTGTATGATTAATTTTTTTTTATGATTTGTATGATGTTTAATTTTTTTTGAAGGTTATAAATTATAACAATTGATATAATGTAAGTGAAATAACCTATGTATGAACCAGCCGATAAGGCCTCGGCCTTGGTTGGATGTTTAATGAATTTAAGAATAAAAAAAAAAGCAATAATTAATTAAAGAAAAGGAGTTTTTGAAACAATTTAAGTTATTTTAAAAATAGTTTTTAATTTACATATTTGATTTCATATCTTCAGCAAATCACAAAAGAAACCATAATTATCCATCCATTATTGACTCAACACCGAGAAGTTCGTCACACGTCCTCGCATAAGAGTATATTCACTTTAACCCATACTCTAACGAATCATTAATAAACTTATTTATTATTATACATATTTTGAAAACTATTTTTTAAATAACTTTAACTTTAAAAATTATGAAAAATAAAATAATTAATTTTAATAACATTTAATATATAATTTTTATGTGGCAAATTAAAATATCTTATGTACAATTATTACAATGTAAGAAGTAATATTTTTATTTATATTATCTGATATTTTTGTTATTGACGTCTGTTGGAAATTTAACTATTTTTTCTAATTTACATTCAAAAGTAAATGCTGACAACTATGAACTTAAAAATTTCAGAATCTAATACCATTAGAAAAACAATAATAATAATATAAAAATGGTGTATGCGCATGACGTCATTAACAAAGTAAGTGCACCATGCTGGATCAATAACATTGATCAACATAGGACAATTTCCTGTTTTGTTTATTTTCTTTGGGTTAGTTTTTTGTAAGTGTTATTTTTCTGACATACTTGAGATTTGAGATATTTAAACATCAATGCTCTAAAGAAATATATCAAAGTACTTTGAAAGTCCCAAAATTAGTCATTTTCCTATTATGTGGCCCGTGTTATTGAGTGATCCAACATGGCACATAGCGCCGACTTTAACATGAATATATACAGACAACTTATAAGAGTAATATTGGCAGTATATTTTTATTTTATCTGAATGTTAATCTAAAAATACTTGTAGAATTATATTGGTTTAAAAAAAAATCTCTAAAATTTATTATGCAATTTCAATAATGTTACCACAAATTTTATTTTTAGGACGTAAGTTAGCGAATTCTCACACAATTCAAGCTGAAGATACGCGAGAATTTTTTTATAAAAATAATTTATTAACCTTAAATATGCAAAAAAACAACAACAAATAAAAATAATAATTCATTTTAATTTCTCCCATTATCATCATATGCAAGTAGTTTTCACAAACTAAATAAAACTTAATAGAAAAGGACAGTTAAAATGCTACAAGGGTACAAAAATAAGTATGACCCCTGTCCACTGCAAATTTTCACGCATCACATTGGCCACGCAATCATGGGGTAACACACCACTATTGCGCGCGTTGACATTAAATTTTTTATTCATTATTTTAATATTATTATGAGTTCTATCCTCTTCAGTCCCCAACTTTTTTTAAAAATTATTTCAATATCTTAAATTTTAACCACGTTTTTGTGCGGCTCTCAGAATGACAAAAATATTCTTCTTTTGTCAAAAAGGTTTTCTTGCTTTTGCATAGACCTCCTACCAACTCTAGACTAGAATGCTTAAAATAGCGTTAAAAATAGCGTAAATTCAGAGGCGTTTTCTGGTCTATTTTTTTCCCCTCAATTTTTTCTGTTTTTTCTTTCTGTTTTTTATTGAATTATCTGTGATGTCCACTGTATTATAATACTATATGAGGTTATAGTGTTATAACTTATAATTATGCTATGCTTTAAGGCGGGAATTCAGCTGTTGTGAGATTTCACTAAAAAGTTGTAAAGAAAGAAAAATCTGACATTTTGCGAAGTGACACATTACGATAAGGTATCTTCAAAAATTGTAAAAAAAAAAAAAATGGGGAGTCACAAGTTATATTTATTTGAAGTTTAGTCCTATTGAGAACTCATGTTAAATACAATAATTATAATTCTCTCTCTTATCTGATAGTCATGAGTTCTGAAAGTTTTATCAAAGGTAGCTGATAACTTTCATAATACATCCGTCTATATAGTGGTTCACGCATCCGACTTGCATACAAGAGGTCATGGGTTCGATTCCTGAAACCGTAAAGGCTTTATTAAAAGCCTGGCGATGGCAAGGAGCTAGCTTTAAGATTCGGGAAACAAGGTCAACTTTGCTGACAATGCTAACTGAGTGTTTCCACGGTTTCATCAGTCTATTATAGCAAATGCCGGAATGTTTACTAGACCATGGCCGACCCGTTTCGGATGAACCCGCAAGTACATACTGTATACAGGGTTTCGGAAGATTCAAGGTGCTTAAATGTAATTGGAAAACTGCCAGTATCTCACTGAGGTTTGGTCAAAGGAAAAAAAAATAAATTATATAATAATGCATCTTACAGTTTCAAAATTTTCTTTATGACTGATAAAGGAACAACTGTTTTGAAGCCTACTATAAGCAATGTTGGTCACATTCGCTTCCGTTTCGACTTACTGCGCATGCGTTGTAAGTAGAAACGGAAGCGTATATGACCGAAATTGCTTATAGTCGGCCTCAAAACCGTTGCTCCTTTACCCATCAATACAGGCAATCTAATTTAACAATTTTTTTAATTTGGCATATATATCTTCATACTACAGTACCATTGCATATTTTACAGGAGTTACAAATTCTTTATTCTATTAGATAGTGACGTAATTGTAATTTGTAACAGATGAGCTTTATTATAGTAAAATTATCATAATGTATAGGGATTATTATTTAAAAAATAACTTTAATTTTTAAAATTTATAAATAAAAAATAACATTTACATATTAGAAGTATATATAATAAATTAATTTGCAGTAACATAAATATTATATCTTAAAAAATTACCTACTATATGCTTAAATAATAAAAAATAATAATTTATTTTTTATTTTTAATTTACCTGTATCATGTTAGAAATTTAAATTGCTATTTAATTTTATAGGTGACATGTGCAAGTCAAAGAGCAACTATAAATACGCGTATACTGTATGAAATGGGGAAAATTTCTGAACCCATTGCCATTAAAAAAAATGAAACCATGTAGGAGTGGAAAAAAAAAAAAAGTTAAGAATTTTGATGAAGCGAGTAGGGAAACGACGTCGGCTATTAGGCTCAAACTTTTCTCGTAAAAAAAAAAATCTGGAAATTTGCTCAATGATACTTCAGCTTGACACAATTTCAAATATTTAAAAATTTTAGGGGTCACCCTGCAGATTAATTTTATATGGTTTTTTGAAATTTCAAGCCCATAAGGCCCAATGTTAATTTCATTTTTTTTTCTTTTTTTTTCTTTGGGACGGGCAAACATCATGAAAATTTTATCACGGCTAGTGTGACCCTTAGCTACACAATGACACCAAATTTTAGAACCAAAACACTTCTAGTTTTTTAGATATAAGGTCGGTACCATACTACCCTAATGAATAAGGGTAAAAAAAATTGCAGCCCTTTTTTTAAAAATCTTTACTGTGAAAGAAAGAAAAGAAGCAGAAAATAAAATTTTCATTTTTCTCGAATTATTTCGGTATCTTATTTTCAGCTTTCATTACTTAAGTAATTATAATAATAAACATTAATAATAATTTAAAAAGGATAAAATATATACGTACCAAATCATAGTCATCCACAAGGCTTGCAGTTTTAATTTTTCCCGTGCTTATTTTCAGTACAATGAAGTGTGTGAGATATATACAATAACATAATCTACTAAGAGGTAGAAATATACGAAAACTCAACAACTTGTTGATCCAACCTGAAACAAAATAGACAAAAAAAAACTTTTTACTTCTAAAAATAATTATATAAGGAATGAACATATTTGGCTGATTTCTTTTGTGATGTATTTATGGGTAAAAATGTAACTATTTCTCACTGTTTTAAAAAATATTTCAGTTTTTTTTAAAGCTTATTAATTATATTTAAAAAAAAATATACATTATTTTACATCCTATGTAAAAATCAATATGGTAAAAATAATACTATAGCAGGTGATTTTAATCACATCTCGTCTTAGTTTTAGAAAACAATAAAAAATACTTCAACTGCTCAAATGAAAAAAAAATAATAATAATAATAATAAAAAAAATAAGAGGCTCTATTTCATTTAATTTTTTTTTCTTCTCTTTTGCTAGGACTTTATATATTTTTACCTCCATATCCAGTATAAGATGCAAAGACAATCCATGCGATGGCCACTGCCCAGGCAGGTCTATGTAAAGCTCCATATATGGACATCTCTAGTACTTCATATTTGTAATCGTATTGAAAAAATCTATATGGGCCGTATATAATACCGTTGAGTATAATTAAACTTGTGATCCAACCAAGAAAAACTTTGATCTGTCAACAATTGCAAATTATTTCAATTTGTTTGAATTTATAACATGTAATATATGTATACAGTGGTTATATGTACCAATTTTGGTGAGGTCTGTGTAGTGTCCCATTCATGGTTATACGCTTAGATTTCTCTCAAATAGCGAATAACACAGAAAGTGTAAAAATTAATGTATATATGAATAATTTTGTAGTATAAGTCAGTATAGTTTAATAACTGTTTATTGAAAAAATAAATTACGCATATTATGCTGAATTGAACAATTACTGTATATTGTAGAGCACAAACGTCTGCTTTTTTTTTTTTTTTTTTTTTAATCACACAATATGTACTGATAATGACTATAAAATATAGCAT